>CM044396.1:23675000-24875000 GCA_024322285.1 Musa beccarii
TTTGACAAATGCTTGATTCGTGTTTACGACTTAAGATGTATTTTAAATATGAATCATTTTCGATGCTTTTATCTTTCTTAATTCATTTTGTTCTCCTATGTTTTTTTCTTATTATTTACTAAAGAGTAAAACCTTCCAAATGAATCATGATTTTTCGGAATTATAACTTAATTTTTTTATAATGCATGAACCATATTCTTAAAGGTTTTATTTTGCTATAAAGAAATTTTATTGAAATCATGATCTTGATAATTATAACTTGAAACTCTTTACAAATCATGATTGCATACCATGATTCTTTCATTTATCAAAAGAGAATTATCCAAACGAAATATAACTTGTCTCTTGATTTATCGGACTTATAACTTGAGATTTTCCTTATATGAATCAAGATCTCTCACAATGCATTCTCATATGATTCTTTCGTTTTATTAAAAAGATTTGTCAAATAAATCATGTTCTTCTTGATTTTTGTCGATCTTTGATATCATATCCTTCATGACATAGAAATGACATGATTTCTTTGGCTTGTATGCATCATGTGATGATTGAAATATTGATTGATGCAAAAAAAATTTTAATTGATGTGAAAAGTTATTGTAAAAAGAAGAAACTATATCATTGTATTATTTCCTTCCTTTTGACAATGACAAAGGGGGAGAAAGACTTGCTATCTTGCACTTTACAAAATGAAGCAAAAGTTTGCTAGCTTGGACATTTCAAGGAAGCTCAAAAATTTGTTAGCTTGCAAAGGTAAAACTTACTTACACTTCTCAAAAGAGAAGAAACAAAAATTTGCTAGCATAAATATCGTAAAGTTGTAATCTCAAGAGAAGCAAAGTGTCATCTTGCACATCTCAAGAAGCAAGTGATAAATCGCTTTGCTTACACATCTTTAAAACTTGCTATGCTTGTATGTTGTAAAGTGATGAATTGCTAGCTTATAAAATTTGCATATCTTCAAAACACTTGTTAGATGCAACTTCTCCTTTTTGTTGATGACAAAGGGGGAAAAGTATGATGTATTGAATATTTTGATTTTGCATGATTGATTCAAAATTTTTGATTTTTGAATTTTGAATTTTCTATCAATATGCATATTGATTGGGGGAGTTAAGGTTAACTCCGTCATCAATTGGTTGTCATCATCAAAAGGGGGGAGATTGTTGAATCTTAGATTTTGATGATGAAATCAATTGATTATGTTTAAGATCTAATCTGCGTTTTAAGCGACGCAGAACTACCTTCGATCAGAATTAGACAATTAAAGAAGGAAGAATCGATATTCGGCCGAAGGAGAACATGTCAGAAGATTGGACGTCGAGCTGGAGGATCGGTCGACATATCGACAGAAAGCTTCGGACAAGGGATTTGAGCATTGAGCCAAGAAGAGCGGAATTGCACTAAGGAGATTGGAGTTGCGGAGGACAACTGCCGATTGGGCAATAAGCCGTAAGAGAAGACGATGTGCCGAAGAATCGGATGAAACACCGATGGACTAATGACATGCCGGACAAATCGATTAAGCTATGTAATAATTGTCTAGATCGAAGTAGGATTAAGGCGTAATTGAGTTGGAATTGGGCCAACTCAATTAGGGGACAACTGGGCCCAAATCAGAGCTGTGTTGGGCCAAGTGAAAGCTCAAATAGTGACCTGGAGCTACGTCAGGCGGTGGCACCGCCAAGGTGGGCGGTGGAACCGCTTGAAGGCTCAGCCTCCAAGGCGGAGTCTGGATGGTGGTACCGTCCAGTACACTGTCACCTCAGTGTGCCAGGCGATGGTACCGCCCAGTGACAGAAAGCCTGGGCGATGGTACCGCCAGTACCCTGAAGACCAGGGTGATTCAAATTTAGGCTCCAAATTTGAATCCCTTTAAGGCCTATAAAGACTCCTCTCATCCTTGGTTAAATATACATCAACTGAGAACAAAAAGAGGAAAAATTCTACTGTAATCACTTGAGAAATCCTCCCCTCTAGCTCTAAGTCCTGGTTAAGTTTAAGAGAAGGATAAAAGGACTTGTAAAGGTTGCTCTCCTAAACCTGTAAAAGGAGAAGAGGGTTGTAAGTGTAGTTAGTCTTCGCCCGGTTGAAAGAAAACTAATAGTGAAAGCCGATGGCCTTGATGAAGGAGGAATCGGGAGTGGACGTAGGTCGGACGACCGAACCACTATAAATTGGTTTGCCTTTACTTCCTTGCTATTTATCATTCTGCAAACCACTTTACCTGCTCTACATCACTCACTTGCAATCGCTTTCAAGATAAATATCTTTCCGATACGAATTTAATCATTGAACGAATCCTTCATCGAAACGATTTTCCGAAATCGAAATTGATGAACATTTTAACCGCTACACTAATTCAAACCCCCCTCTTAGTGTCGTTCTTGATTCTAACAACACCAACTCATTTACTTTATGCTTTTGATCAAGAATTTAAATCTCAATATAATACCAATTTCCATATTTTACCATACCAATATGGTACTGGTATATTGAGCAATATACAGACACATATCCCCCAATACCACAATAATGTTTAAAAAATAAAATAATTAGCATAGTAGCATATGGTCCAATATCGCTCCTTAGTTGGACTATAGTGATCTATACACGGTGTGCCGACTAGTATCTGAAACCATGCTCCTGGTATTATTCCTTAACTCTTGCAAGTTAATACTTGCAATCTAGTGTTCCATGAAGTAAGGTCTTGTACAAGTTCCTCTTCCAGTAAATCAACTAGTGATCAGCTAAGCACCAACTAGTATCTGAAACCATGCTCTTGATCTTATCCCTTAACTCTTGCAAGTTAATACTTGCATTCTAGTGTTCCATGAAGTAAGGTCTTGTACAAGTTCCTCTTCCAACAAATCAACTAGCGATCAACTAAGCACCAACACCCAAGCCTCTCCGAGATATCCATGTCTTTTAGTTAAGAAAGAAACTTCAAACTTTTACTCACCAAAGATTTGTTTGGTAGCACATGATGCAGTATCATCATCAATTTCTATAATTTGTTTACAAGATTCACCACTCATTCTCTAATGAAACAAACCTAGTATCTGAAGTTATCAATGCAAGTACAACATGACAAACATCATGATATCTTTCATAGATTATCCAACATACGATATACATATATATTAGATCCTAAAGCTATAGCTAAAAGAATAATATACATCGCTTGCATTAGGAGATTGTATGTCAATTAGTAAAATGATATAAACCCTAAATCAACTGTGTCAAGGAATTGATTCATGAAAATAGTTTGCAAGGGTAAGGTTGCATATATTGGCAAAAGTCTCATAATGGATCACTCTCTTTTATAATTGACAAGTAAAACCAAATAAATTAAGGAAGAATAAGACAACTCCCTTCAGAGAATAAAAACATGTTTGTATTTAATGCAAAAAACCAAATCTAAGTACGAAGAAAGATCTTCTATCAATTTGTTATGATAAATTCAACAAGAATCAGATATAACATGCAAGCATCAACAAATATTATGTAGTAAGAAAACAAATATACCACCACTTAAGTGACAATTCAATGTGTATATTAAAAAAACACGAAAGAAACAAGGTATCAGCTTTTCCATTTACTAACTTACGTATGTAGATATAACTTAGACATGAACAATACATACCTGAGCAGGAATCCTTCCAAACACTACATAAAGGAACTCGACAAAATTATCAGATATGGCATGGCAGAGGACAAAGAGAGGGTTATATGATCCACCATTGGTCACCTTTCGAAGCTGTGAGAAGTAGTAGAGGTACACCACGGCCACATATCCTTTTAATAGAACAGAAATTGGGTCCATTCCAGTCCCTAGAATCATGTAAATCAAATACCTAATAACGGATCCTGACAGCACCCACATGAAGGAGAGGAAGGAGTCGGAGACAACGAGCTTAAGCCGAGACGCTTGGTCGCTGTGTTCCTTCTCTTCTTCTACATCCGTTTCTTTTCTATTTACAAACTCTTTCTGGTCAAGCATTTAGTCTTTGGTCATTCGAAAATACAAAAACCATAAAGATATAATTTCCAAGCGAAAATGATCGCAAGGGTAATGGAGATGATGATAGGCACTATTGGATCTCAAAAACTCTTCTTCCTTGTTCGCAAGAATAGCTAAATTGTGTCCATGATTGTTCCTGCATCTACAGTAGAAGACACAGAGAAGGGAGAGCGAAAGGTATGGAGGGATACAGGAACAAAAAGAGAGTGAGGAGAGGAGTAGAAAGAGGAGCGATGGCAACGGCCTGTTGTGGCAGGGGCGCGTGGTAGAACAGAAAGAGAGGAAAAGAGTAAGAGAGCAGCTTATCGTGGTAGAACAGAGAGAGGAAGAAGGTAAGAGAAATAGACAAACAAGAGAGAGGGAGGGACTCACTACAGGAAAGATGGCCGCCGGCGACGAGGGATGAAAGGGGGAGTGTGAGGAATCGTCCCCGGTTTCGCGGAAGTAGAAGACCCGCGGCGATTTTGTCCTGGCGCGTAGGTCGTATCCGATGCAGACCGAACCGGACCCGACCCAAACGACAGGGACGTGAGGTGTCAGCCTGAGGTATCTGCGGGTTTAACATGTAAAGCCGTCTCTAATATCGACTTTATGCCGGCGTGGACTGCGCCACATATGCTTCCGTAGGTATGATTCTGGGCAAATTGGAGTAAAATGAATGAGATTCTATCATCGAGTATTTGCGGTACAAGGTAAATTAGAGATGTCTGCCAACATTTATGGAGGCAGTAGAAATACCTAAAGAATGTATCATCCTTTTGTACGAGCCACAGGTTATCCTACTCGATTTCTCCAAGGCCAATAATGTGAATATTGATTTTAACCATCTTTTGGTCTGATACAAGGTTGTAGTGGACATCCTAAATAAACGATATAAGGTTCTATTGAGTTATTGTATTATCCTCGTGTGGATCCAGTTGATTTGGCTAAGATTTGAGCGAATAACATTCTCTTTCACCCATAGCCATCGAAAAATGAGTCAGACTTCTTACTCATCCATGCACATGTGAGAATAAGATTTTCTTGTTCTCCCTCGAGTTTTCACTCGACTTATAAAAATTGACTAAAGTAGATATGCAAGAAAAAGAATATCTTAGTCCTGTGTAATAACATTGCATATGATATTTACTGTATCTTAGTTGTTGTTCAAATCTTGTTTGTTTTTATCTTTCCTTACTCTATGGGAAGTATAAGGTGAGATTTTTTATGTTGTACCTATCCTTATTTAAATTCACTTCTTACCCTCTTAAAAATAACAATAATAATATTTTTTTGAAAAACCAGCTTCCACTTTTTCTCACATAGTCTTCATTTTGCTTTTTTTTCTTTCTCGCAAGGTGCCCTGCCTATGTCTCTTTACCTTTTTACCCCTTAGAGTTGTGCGCTATTTTTTCACCTAAAACAGTGACATCTGACAACCAGTTCATGATATGTTGAGTTCGATTTATTATGATAGATTGTTTCAGTCTGATTTATTACGATGGGTTGTTTCACTCCAGTTCAAAATGGGTTCAAAGTCGGTTCAAGATGGGTCTTATGGCTTATATGGTAATTGAAATAATATCATTACTTTTCTCTGGATTTTGTTTTTGTGTTAGCTGTTAAACTCGAGGGAGATCTCCTTCTCATTCTCCTTCCCTCCTTATGCTACACTCTTCAAGGTTTTGGCTTTTGTGCTCCTAAGGCTTTGAAACAAGAAGATAAACGTGATATTTGCATGTAAGCATATGTTTATTTTTGTGTAATATGCCACCTCACTTGTGGTTCCTTTGACACTTATTAGGAGGCATACACCACTGTAGGGTTTTCATGGAGATAACAGTCATACAAATATCCTTTGTTTGACTCGAACACTCCTTTAACTGCTATATGAGCTTATCGTATGGTACATTGATTTAATCCTGTTTGTTCTTGTGTGAGGCTCTTATCTTTTGTAACCAATTCATGAGATGAAATCAAGAGTTAGATTAGTAGTCAAAACAACACTCATCCTCTAATAATCCTATAGTAATAGGCCAATTTCCTATTTTTGGATATATTAAGCTGAATACAAAATTCTTTTTGGCTCAATAGTATCATAGAATGTTTATAAGACATTTATAAAAAAAAAATTTTGTTTTAGAACTGAGTTACATTGTTACTGAACAGGGTTACACTATATTTAGAAAATTAAAAAAAAATGTAACTGGGTTCTAATAGTTACAAAAATATTACAAATATTTTGTTGCACCTTGTAAATGACTTGTGGAGGCCTAAGCGATCAATTTTTTCAATTTTTATGATCTTTATTTGGATATTTTTACTAAATTCAGCCTTAAAACATTGATTTTTTATATCCTATTTTTTTGGCCAATTATAACATTAATTTTCAAAGTTTCGTGGCCCAAAATCATGTGAATATTGTCAAGGAAGGTTTCAAGAAATTTTGATTAAAATATTTTTTTTTTTACAAAGGTAAGTTAGACTGTCTATTAATAGGGTTACACTATTTTGCTCCTATTAAGAAACAATGTAACCCGTTCAAGAACAGTGTAACATAGATCCAAGTATTTTAAAACCTTCATGAACCATAGAAATGATTTCTCAAGGCCTAAATGATCAATGTTTAGTTTTTACAGCCTTTAATAGTAATTTAACTAAATTCAGCATTGAATGACAGTAATTTCCTAATATTCACGAATTATAACCTGAATTTACAAGTACTTTTCACCTAAAATACATGAATGTTATAAAAAAGGCTAATGTTTCAAAAATTTTCATTACTACCCCCATCCAAAAATTGTATAACTTAAATCCCACTCTTTAAGAAGAAAAATAGAAAACTTTCCTTACACCTTGGAAATGAATTTTTAGGGCATCAATGACCAATTTTCTAATTTTATGGCCCTTAATTGGACATTTTCACTAAATTCAGCCGTTAAAAGGCTAAATTTGTGGCAATTTCCAAACTTTGGCTAATTATAACCTGAATTTGTAACGTTTTTCCCCAAAAGAACATGAATATTATCATAGAATATATTCTGATATGTTTGTGAATTTTTTTTTTATTTTTTCGGAGCTAAGTTACACTATTTTGAATTTGGTTATGGTATTTTTAAAACTCTAATTCAAAGACAATTTAGCTCATATCTTACTATTAAAAAAAATATAAAGCTTTTATGATACCTTGAAAATGACTTCTCAAAGCCCAAGTAATCAATTTTTCAATTTTTATGACACTTAGCTGGGCATTTTCACTTAATTTAGTCCTTAAAAGGTTGAATTTCAATTGTTTTCATGAATATAACCTGAGTTTACAAAGGCTTTGAGCCCAAAACTACATGAATATTATTAGAGCACGTTTGCTGAAAAGTTTATGATTTTTTTTGCCCAGAGTTGAGTTACACTATTTTTTTTTGCCAAGGTTACGTAACTCCATCCAAAAAAATAGTAACTTGATTCAAACTATTTCAAAAAATTATAAAAGAAAATCATGACACCTTGGAAATGAATTCTTAAGGGATAAATAATCAATATTACAATATTTATAGCCTTTAATTAGACATTTTCACTTAATTTAATCCTTAAAATAACTTGGAATTTCCTATTTTTGGTCAATTATAACCTGCATTTATAAATTTTTTGGCACAAAACTATATGAATATCATTGGAGAAGGTTTCTAAAAAATTTTGATAAAAATAATTTTCTCAATAGTTGGGTTACACTATTTTTTGAATAGAATTACACTATTTTTTTAATAGGATTATATATCTATCAAGCCAATTTTCTAATGTTGCCATGATACCTACAATTATTGATAGTAATAATTAATTATTTTCAATTACACTTTTCTGACAGAGATTGAAACTAGGATTTTATGGGAGTAATTCTTGCATCATTTAAAAATATGTATTGTTGATTGTGAAAAACTAAACCATTAGTCGTGATCATAATTAAGAAATTGTTTCAGTTAAGATGATCTTCCCAAAAACAAATCATGGTTTTGTTATTAATCTTAGCAAAATTCTTCTGATTAGTGTATCAGATAAAGATACTATAATATTACTTTGGCTATTGCTAGATCCATTACTATGTACAAATTTAATGAATTTCATTGAAAAAATATTTTCTTTGGATTTATAAAATTAAAAAGTGAAATGGGAAATCACTTATTACGTATATGATTAAGAAGATGTAATGAGAAAGATTATTAAATGATTTTACATTTATTATTAGATAATCGATGAACTAGAATTCACTTTGGTAACCATCATCAAAGATCAACTTGGCAAGCGAAGAAGGGGCAAAGCCATAGAACTTTTCCTCCGATCATAATGAATTATAAGTGTAGATATCCTTTAACATATTTATAATAGATTTAGAGATAAGAAGTTATTGATGTTATCATTTTGATATTTTGATAATTTCACACTCTCATGATGGTTGTTGGGTATAAAAATGCTAATTTATGATGAAATCATAAAGAAACTTATACAATGGAAACCTTTAAAAAGATTTTCAATGATAAAATATTTTTAACGAGAAGTAAATAGTATTAAATACTACAAGTAGATCGTATCATTCTACCTCCGAAAAGCATGATATTAAGGATTGATTTTATCCATAATAACAAGAATAAGAAAAAGTAATCAAGGTACTAACAATTCAGACATAATCATCATTCATATAAATTTCCACCGTATCACCATAGTTATAGGCAACCACGCATTTATAGATAGGATTTTGTGTTTGTGAAGCAGTACACTATGACAATATATTTAGACTAACTATGGATGGATTTATACATTTTGACATTGTAGGACTCGACTGCTGGTTTTATGGCCAAAATGCTTCTAAAATCAGTGTATAAGGGCCAAAATAATCAAAAATTTGGATGTTAAAGGCTTAAAACAATGTAAGTCAGGTTTCACCAATTTTTTCCTCAAAACTTCAAAAAAAAAAAATCCTTGTTTGATAATATCCAAGTTTCTGGGCCAAAGAAGTTGTAAATTTAACTTAAAATGACTAAAATTAGAAAAGGCAAAAATTCAGCCTTTTAATGTATGAAATAACTCAAAATGTCGAGTTTAGAGGGTTAAAATAGAAAATCTAGTCATCTAAGTCTTAAGTCATTTTTAAGGTTTTATAAAATTTTGGATGGTTTTGGACAAAGTGGGACATTAGTTATTATTTTCTAATAAGACCCAAAAACAGTATAATCTTATTAAATATTGCAATTCAATTCTTAATAAAAGATTCGAACCATAAAAAAAAACTTTTATAATAATATCAAAATAGGTTTTGGCTAAATAGACTTCTAAATTCAGCTTAAATTGGTCAAAATAGGAGAAACGGCAAAATTTCACAGGAGCTACAAATAATTGAAAAACTCTTTTTTAATGGTTTAAAAATAGAAAAAGTAATCATTTAAGAATTTCTAAGTCATTTTTAAGAATTACTAAAAATTTGGATGGTTTTCAAAAAGGTAGTACCTAAGTTACATTATCACCATCTTTCAATGAGACCCAAAAATAGCATAACGATATTGGAAAACAAGATAACTCGGGCCTCCAAAAAAATATTTTTCTAGCTTCAGAAAATCATATATGGTAATATTGAAGTTTGTTTTGACTAAAAATGCTTCAAAATTCAGCATAAATTGGTCAAAATTGGAGAAATGACACAAATACACCCTTTTAAGATATATGAATAACTGAAAAACCCTTCTATAATGACTTAAAAAATATAAAAGTAGTTACATTTTTTTTTTGGTAGCACCCAAAATAGAGTAAGTCTATTTAAAAACTTTGTAACTTGGGAATTAAAAAAAAATTGGAACTTCAGAAATCTTCTCTAATGATATTAAAATTGGTTCTTAGCTAAATATGCTTCTAACTCAACTTAAATTAATAAAAATTTAAGAAATGGCACAAATTCACACTTCTAAGGAGCTAAAGATAACTGAAAACCCTCTTTTAATTGCTTAAAAATAAAAAAAATAGTCAGTTTGTTCTTTCTAAGTTATTTCCAATGTTTACTAAATTTTTGGTTGTTTAGGATAAAGTGGTAGCCAAGTTACGCTATTTTTGAATCTATTACCATCTTTGAATGAAACTCAAAAATGGTATAACCCTATTAAAAAATAATTTAACTTGGATCTCCAAAAAAAATATTGTTAACTTTAGAAACCTTTCTATGATAATATTGAAGTGGTTTTTGGCTTAAAATGCTTCTAAATTCAGCTTCAATTGGTCAACATTGGAGAAATGACACAAATTCCCCCTCTTAATAGTAGTAAATAATTGAATAACCTTTTATAATGGCTTAAAAATAGAAAAATGATTATTTTGGCCTGTGTCTTTTCTAAGGTTTGGTGAAAATTTAGGTGGTATTGGTAAAGGTGTGAACTATACTGTTTTTTAATGAGGTTTTATTGTTTTCATAAAAGGATTCAAAAATGTTATAATTCGATTCTCCAAAAGAAAAATTGATAACTCCAGAAAAATCTTATATGATAGTATTAAAGTAATTTTTAACTAAAAATGCTTCTAAATTCATCGTAAATTGGCCAAAATTAGAGAAATTATACAAATTCACCATTTTAGGAGTTGCAAATAATTGAAGAACTGTCTTATTATAGCTTAAAAATAGAAAAAAAATGCTTGTTTATGACTTTATAATTCATTTCTAAGGTTTACTGGAAGTTTATATGGTTTTAAAAAATTAGGATCTCAGTTACACTAATTTTGAATGATATTATAAAAATGGTGTAACCATCTTGAATCTCCAAAAAAAATTTTATAACCTCAAACAATCTTCTCTAGTGATATAGAAGCATTTTTTGGCTAAAAATGCTTCTAAATTAAATTTAAATAGGCCAAAATAAGAGGAATAACATAATTTCACCTTTTTCAAGAGTTGTAAATGATTGAAAAACCATATTTTAATGGCTTATAAATAGATAAATGTCCTTTTAGGCCTTTCTAAGTCATTTCCAGTATTTGCTAAAATTTGGATACTTTTGAATGTTGAGTCTCTCTTTTTTTTTTATAGTGAAATCAATTAATGAATTTAATACATTAAACTTATATTAAGTTGGCTGCAAGGGAGACTTTAGTGGCTAGGGTTTCCTAGCCACATAAGGCAGTCCGTGCCCAAGGACTCCTGGCTATAGGGGTAACCCTGGTAGCTAGGGTTTCTTAGCCACAGGGGCACCCAAGTGTAGGGTTCCCCAAAAATTATATAATTAATTAAATTAGTTTAATTAATTATTATTGTCTAGTATTCCTATATGATGTGTACATGTGATGTATGATGTGGATAAATAATCATGGATCGTATGATGTGTATGTGTGTATATGTGATTACTATTATAATTGGGGCCAATGAGCCTCCTCTTTCTGATTCATGTGATTGAGCTCACATATTTGTAATTATGTTGTAATTACATGATAGAAGCATGAAGATGCTAGTGGGAGCCACGAGGCCGAGACTGATGATCACTGCGTATAGAGATACGTTGAGATGCTAGGAGGACTGATGAGGATGAGATGGATGATCATAGGGTATGGAGATGCGCTAATGCATACATAGATTCTTTTGTGAGTGAATGGGCCCATTGGCTCGGGCCTGATCACATTAGGATGTGATCCATGATTATTTGGAGTCGTTGCTCATATGTGATATATGAATGTTTATACACTTATTAGATATTTATATATATTTGCATACGATATAGATATATATTAAATATATATGTGTGACACATCATATTAGGAGATCGAATCAAAATCGCTCCCACGATAATATTAAATCAATAAGCGTGAGATAATTAGATCGACCCACATGACCTTCCATCATTATAGGGAGAATTCGATTCCCGACATAAAGTTGAGTTGGTCGAGTCTCTCGAGACTCACTTATATTGTGATTTAAGATCATATTTATGATAGAGATGTTATTGGTGACCTGAGGACATGGTATGCTTGGTCGAGTCCCTCAAGGGCATATCGTTAAATCAGACTTTCATCTTGTAACTATGGTGATGACTTAACCGAACATCATAGTTGGTCAAGTCCTTCGAGGCCATAATAGTTCGGAGGCTGAATAGGATGAAAATCATGAGTTGTGATTAGCAAGAGTTGCCTATCTTTTTGGGCTCAGTATAATTGGTCGAATCTCTCGAAATTATACTAAGATATCGATTATATCTTGATCCCCACTAGAGATCCACTAGAGATCTTCGATTCACATACTAGAGGGAGTTGTGTGTGTCATGAGAAAATAGTGGGAGTAGATTGAGATAGAAATCCATATCTTGATTATTTACTTTTTTTTGTAAAAATTTACGTATTATTTATTATTTTTGTATCATTGTTTGTTAGAAACATATCACTTTCAAGTCTCTTATATGACATTCTTGATATCAACCGCCTAACTAGCTCAAACTATACGAATTGATTCCATAACCTAAGAATTATTCTCATGGCAAAGAAAATAGCATATGTCATTGACAAAGTGATACCCACACCCAAGGAAGGGGCAATTGAGGATAAGATTACTAGCTACATAAAGTACATAGATGACTTCACTCTTGCTTAGTATTACATGTTGGGCTCCATGATTCTCGAGTTACAAAAGCAACATGAAAAGATTGTTGGGCAAGCAGCCTATTATTCAGCCTATATGGGCTTTAGTAGCCCACAACCCGCTCCCCTTTTAACCTAAAACCTAACACTAATTAGGGGACTGATGGTGGCTGTGAAAATTAGAGAAAAAATCACAACAAAAGGGTAAAAATTTTACAACAACAAAGAGGATTCAAAGAGAGGAGAAAAGGGTAGAAAAACAAGAGAAAAAGAAAAGAAAGAAGATAAGGAACACTCAGAGACTGTTTTCATTCATCCAAATAGTTTTCTCATCTCAAGTTAAATCAGATCTACAGTGAATTTTTACTGTGATTACTTAGGGAGGTTTTGGATATTCTACACAGTGATGTGATCCTTGTATCCCAGTAATTTTCTTATGATTATTGCTTGAGTTTTGGGCAAGAGACTTTGAGAATTGTGCATTCATTATTTCTACAGTGGATTTTCTCTGGTTTGTCCCGTGGTTTTTACCCTTCATGTTGAAGGGGTTTTCCACGTAAATCTTGGAGTTCTATTTGATTATGATTTTTGTTTAATTCTACTGTGCGTTACGGCCTGCTAGTATTTGTTCATATACAAAAGTTCTTCCTTATTTGTTGACTTTTTATCCCATCAACTGGTATCAGAGCAAGGTTTTGGTGATTTAATTTTTGTATTTGAACATGGAGGTCGGTAGTGTTTCTCGCATGATTAGTTTGAATGGAAATAGTTGGATGATATGAAAACCAAGAATGGAAGATCTCTTATATTACAAAGATTTGTATGGACCTTTGCAAGAGGATAGTGAAAAATGTTAGGGATCGAGTCGCAATAAGAGGGGGGGGGGGGGTGAATTAGTGTAGCGGTAAAAAACGATAGATTTTTTAGCGATTAACACAAGTTTAGAAACTTCGTACGAATGAATGCAGCATTTCGTTTGAACCTGGAAATATTGCATTTTAACTTTAAAGCATACGTAAGAAGATGAAGATGAAGTTGAGTAAATAAGGCAGCAAATGAAAATGGTTTGCAGCAAAGTAAGTTGCGAGAAAGTAAATACAAACCGATTTATAGTGGTTCGGTCATCTGACCTACATCCACTTCTGAAGCCTTCTCCGATGAGGCTCCCAACTTCCACTAGCAAATCCTTTTGAAGGGGAAGGACTAAATACCCCTTTTACAACCCTTTTACAAGAAGTTCACACTCTTACAAATTTTTCAAAGAGAAAGAAGGAGGTGAACACAAGCTATTGAAAACTAGACTTTCCTAAGCCTTTTCCTCAATTTCTAACTCTCAAAAGGGTTGTCTTTCAATTGAGAAAGGGGGGGAGGGAGATATTTATAGATCCAAAATGGATTCAAATTTAGGTTCCAAATTTGAAATCAAATTGGAGTTCGGTCTTTGGCGGTGCTACCTTTGTCGATCGTCAGGCCCGACAATGCACAAGCGGTACTACCGCCTGGAGCAGGAGGTACTACCGCCACTGTTACTGTAGGTGGGTGGTACTACCACCCAGGTCATTTTTAGCACAGTGGTTTCGGCTGAAAACTCGATCGAAACCGGTCCAAACGAAGTTCGAATTGGCTCAAATTTGGTTTATAGGATTAACACCTAATCCTAAACCAAATTATGTGCTAACTATAAATTTTAAAGATATTTTTTAAGCTATTTCAAAGTCCATAAGACAAGACTTCTTTCGGTGAGCTTTTGGCGAACTTTAGTGGTCTTCCGATGAACCCTCGAAAACCATTCTGCGGACTTCCGGCAAGCTCCCGGACTTCATGATGATCTTGGCGAGTTCCATCAAGCTTCTTTGGTAAGCTCCGATCTTTCTTGGCAAGCTCCGCGAACTTCCGACGAACCTTCCGGCGAACTTCCAAAAACCCTTCGGCATGCTCCCTACTCGTTCTCGGTCGGTTCCGACAACTACTCCCAACGAATCTTCGGACTTCCATCGAACTCTCGAACTCCCAACGATCCATCCCACTTGTCTTCCAGCACTTTGTTTCGCTTTACGTCTTCATCGTCATCATAGTTAATCCTGCACATAAATAAACAAATACTCTACTTCGATCTAGACAGTTATTACATGAATTGACATTCAGTTGCCCAGCACGTCATTGGTCGGTGCTTCGTCCGAACCTTCGGCACATCATCCTCTTTTGCGGTCTATTGCCCAATCGACGGATGACCTCCGTAACCCTGATATCCTTAGCGCAACATGCATCTTGGCCCGATGCCCGACGTATGAAGCCTTCAGCCGATTGTCGATCGAACCTCCGGCTCGATATCCAATATCCAGACGTGATCACCCGGCGCAACGTCAATTCCTCTAGCGTTAACTGTCTAATCCTAATCGATAGTAGACCTATGTAACTCAAAATGTAGTTAAACAATAAACCACAATCAATTAGTTTCATCATCAAAATCCGAGATTCAACAAAAAACCCACAGCTATGACAGATGATGAGTGGAAGAGATTAGATTGAAAAACGGTTAGGTTTATTCGATAGTGGCTCGATGATAGTGTCTTTCACCATGTTTTTACTGAAAGTTCTGTATATTCTCTTTGGAAAAAGTTGGAAGGTCTCTATAAAGGAAAAATAACTGGCAACAAAGCTTTTTTGATTAGAAAACTTATGAACCTGAAATATAAAGAGGGTGCTTCTATGATGAACATTTGAATGAAATGTAGAGTATTACTAACCAGTTATTTTCTATGAAAATGTCTCTTGATGATAAGTTGCAGGCATTGTTACTTCTTAGTTCATTGCTAGAAAGTTGGGAGACACTAGTGGTTTCTCTCAGTAATTCTGCGCCAGATGGTATTGTCACCATGAGTTAAGTAACAAGCAGTTTGTTAAATGAGGAGTTGAGAAGAAAAAACTCAGCAATATCTCAGATTGATTCACAGGCACTTATCTCAGAGATTAGAGGAAGGTCAAAATTTAAAGATAGAAGCAGTTCACATATGGGTAGAAGCAAGTCAAGATCGAGGAAAGATATTATTACTACAACTATGGTGAGAAAGGATATTATAAGAATCAATATAAGCAACTTAAGAAGAGCAAGAAAAAGGGAAAAGAAGTGGAGTCTATAGAGTCAAAAGAGAATACCACAACTATAGTGGAGGGTGGTGATTATTTGATTTTGTCCCCTTCTGATAATATTTTTTCTTGTGTGTGTTAGGATCTCGAGTGGATAATTGATATAGGAGCTTCTTATCATGCTACACCATGAAGGGAGTTCTTTGCTACTTATAGGTCTGAAAATTTTGGTGTTGTTAGAATGGACAACTATGACACGGCAGACATTATTAGCATGGGTGACATCCACATAAAGACTAACATTGGATGTAAGTTGGTGCTTAAGGATGCGAGGCATGTGGTTGACTTGAGGTTAAATTTAATTTCAGTTAGAAGACTAGATGATGAAGACTATGATAGCAGGTTTTACAGAGGGCAATAGAAGCTCAGTAAGGGTTCTCTTGTTATAGCCAGTGGAAAGAAATGTCACACTTTGTATAGGTTATAGGCCAAAGCTTGTGGTGAGCAGTTAAATGCTACAAAGGAAGACTTCAGTATAGAATTGTGGCATAGGCGATTGGGACACATGAGCGAGAAGTGACTGCATGCTCTTTTCAAGAGAGAGGTATTGCCTGACCTTAGAGATACACGTCTGAACCCTTGTATTGATTGTTTGGCTAGTAAACAACAGAGTTTCATTTGCCAGTCTTGCTTTGTCTAGAAAAATGCATGCCTTGGACCGTGTTTATACAGATGTATGTGATCCTTTAAGGATAAAAACTCCTAGTGGTTCTATTAATGTTCCTAGCATCAGTGGTGCACTTTATTTCATTACTTTTATAGATGACTTTTCTAGAAAAGTTTGGGCCTATGCTTTGAAAACCAAGGATCAGGTTATTAGTGTCTTCAAAGAGTTTCATACCAGAGTTGAAAGGGAGACAGAAAAACAACTGAAATGTATAAGATCATATAATGGTGGTGAGTATACAGGATTGTTTAATGATTATTGCAGGTCACATGACATCCAACATGAGATGACAGTTCCTAGTACACCTCAGTATAATGCAATTGCAAAGAGGATGAATCGCACAATCATGGAAAAGATCAGATGTATGCTTTCACAGGCAAAGCTACCCAAAATGTTTTGGGATGAGGCTTTGAGGACTGTAGTTGATGTGATCAACTTATCTCCTTGTACAGCCCTAGATGTTGATGTTGCAGAGCATGTATGGTTAGAGAAAGATATTTTCTATAGGCATTTGAGAGTATTTGGTTATCATGCATTTGTACATGTTCCAAACAATGAGAGGTCCAAGCTGGATGGTAAGACAAAAGAATATATTTTTCTTGGCTACTCACATGATCAATTTGGTTACAGGCTTTGGGATCTAGAAAAACAGAAGATGTTTAGAAGCAGAGATGTGGTCTTCTTTGAGGATCAAACCCTTGAGGATTTGAAGGAGGCACCAACCAAGACTTCTGCAGAAGGATTAGCAGATTGTGACCCAGTTATTCCTCTAGTATATCAGGGTGATGGGAGAGATATACAGGAAGATGGTGTAGAACCAGATGTTAATCTACCTGCAGGACATGTTGAGCAAGAAGAAATTGAGGAGCAGCTTCCCGTAGAACCTCAGTTGAGAAGATCTTCTAGACAACGTCAGCCTTCCATAAGATACTCTGCAGATGAGTATGTGATGCTTACTAATGCAGGTGAACCAGAGAGTTACCAGGAAGCAGTTGAAAGCGAGTAGAAAAAGAAGTAGTTAGTTGCTATGCAGGAAGAGATGGATGCTCTGTAAAAGAATCATACATATGATTTAGTGCAACTACCACAGGGAATGAAGGCCTTAAAGAATAAGTGAGTTTTCAGGTTGAAGACTCAAGAATATTGTTCTTAACCAAAGTACAAAAGCCAGATTGGTTGTGAAAAGCTTTGGTTAAAAGAAAGGTATTAACTTTGAAGAGATTTTTTCTCCTGTTATTAAAATATCTTCTATTCATGTTGCTCTAGGTATTGCTGCTAGCCAGGACTTGGAGGTGGAACAGTTAGATGTGAAAACAGCTTTCCTTCATGGTGATTTGGAGGAGAAAATTTATATGGAGCAACCAGAAGGTTTCAAAGTCAAAGGTAAAGAAAATTTTATCTACAAGTTAAGAAAGAGTTTGTATGGGTTGAAGCAAGCTCCAAGATAATGGTATAGAAAGTTTGATTCATTTATGACTGAAAATAGATATAAAAGAATAGCTTCAGATCATTGTGTGTACATCAAATAGTTTGGTGAGGATTTTATTATTCTCTTACTTTATGTTGATGATATGCTTATCCTTGGGAAATATATGTATACAATTAACAGGTTAAAGAAGGAATTTAGTGAGCCCTTTGTAATGACAGACATGGGGCCAGCAAAGCAAATACTGGGTATGCAGATTTCTCGTGATAGGAAAAACAAGAAGATTTGTTTGCCATAGGAGAAGTACATCGAGAAGGTATTAGAAAGATTCAGTATGAGCAATGCAAAATCTGTTGGTTCTCCCCTTTTAGGTCACTTCAAGTTGTTCTCAGAGTAGAGCCCGTCAAGTGATAAAGAGAAGAAGAAAATGCAAAAGGTTCCTTATGCTTCAGTAGTTGGAAGTCTAATATATGTAATGATATATACGAGGCCGGATATCGCATATACAGTGGGTGTTACTAGCAGATTTCTTACAAATCCAGGCAAAGAGCACTAGGCAGTAGTGAAGTGAATCTTGAGATATCTTAGAGGAAGCTCTAAGGTTTGTTTAAGCTTTGGAGGTGGACCACCTATGCTAATGAGTTACACAGATACAGATTTGGCTAGAGATATTAATACAAGAAAATTCACATTAGGTTTTGTACTTACTTTTGTAGGGGGAGCTATGTCATGGCAATCCAGTTGCAAAGGTGTATTGCTCTTTTCACCATAGAGGTAGAATATATTACTGCTACAAAGGTTTGCAAAGAAATATTATGGATAAAAAAATTCTTACAAGAATTGGGGCTAAAACAGGAAAACTATGTGGTATATTGTGACAGCCAGAGTGCCATCTATTTGTGTAAAAACTCAACTTTTCATTCCAAGTCAAAGTATATAGATGTTAGATATCACTGGATTCGAAATGTACTTGAAGAGAAGCAGTTGCAACTTTAGAAAATTTATATAGATGATAATGGAGCAGACATGTTAACAAAGACCTTACCAAAAGAAAGATAGGAGATGTGCCGATAGTTGGTCGGCATGGCTTCACGCTAAGGAGTCATGGGACAGCCTCCCTTATGGGCTGAAGGGGGAGGTTGTTGGGAAAGTAGCTGATTATTCAGCCCATATGGGCTTTAGTAGTCCACAGCCCGCTCCCCTTTTAACCTAAACCCTAACACTAATTAGGGGGCTAATGGTAGCTACGAAAATTAGAGGAAAAATTATAGCAAAAGGGCAGAAATTTTGCAGCAGCAAAGAGGATTCAAAGAGAGGAGAAAAGGGTAGAAAAACAAGAGAAAAAGAAAGGGAAGAAGATACAGAACACTTAGAGACTATTCTCATTCATCCAAACAATTTTCTCATCTTAGGTTAGATCATATCTATAGTGAATTTTTACTATGATTGCATTACTTGGGGAGGTTTTGAATATTGTGCACAATGACGTGATCCTTGTATCCCAGTTATTCTCTTGTGATTGTTGCTTGAGTTTTGGGCAAGAGACTTTGGGAATTGTACATTCATTATTTCTATAGTGAATTTTCTCTAGTTTGTCCTATGGTTTTTACCCTTCACATTGAAGGGGTTTTTCATATAAATCTTGATGTTCTATTTGATTGTGATTTTCATTTAATTCCATTGTGTGTTACAGCCTACTAGTATTTGTTCATATACAAAAGTTCTTCCTTGTTTGTTGCCTTTTTATCCCATCAAAGATGAATGTCAAATTTATTCTCTTATATCTCCATAAATTATTTGAGAAATAGGGAAGAACTCAATGATATGAGATATCTAAGAGTCTCTTCCATGCTTGAATGACTGATGGGACAATGATTCAGAACCATATCCTTAAGATGATTGATTGGATAAAGAACCTCATGGGTCTAGGAATAGTCTTAGAGGATAACATATGTGTGGATCTTGTACTAAAGTCCCTCTCAGATTCTTTTTCATGGTTTATTATGAATTTTAATATAAGCAAGCTTAAGGTGATTCTCCCTGAGCTCCTCAATATGTTGAGAGAGGTTGAGAGTACCATCAAGAAAGAGAATCCAGTTCTCTATGCTGGTGAGACTAAAAAGAAACGAAATGCAGAGAAGTCCCTTAAGAAGGGCAAGGGCAAAGGCAAACTGAGCAAAGCAAAGGTTGCTTAGAAGGACCTATCAAAAGACAAAGGCTAGTACTTCCACTATAACAAAGATGGGTATTAGAAGAGGAACTACAAAGAATACCTTGCAGAGAAGGCAAAATAAAAGCTTAGAGAAGCTTCAGGTACATTCATGAATGATCTCTATTTGTTAAAAAATTATGATAGTGCATAGAAATGGATATTGATAGCACATCTCATATATGCAATTCAAGGAGATTGGTGAGAGCCGAGGTGAATCTCGGGATGGGGAATGATGCAAAGGTTGTTGTTGTTGTCGTTGGGGAGGTTACACTACAATTGCTTAGTGGAGCTCTTTTAACATTAGATGCTTGCTATTTTGTTCCTTCAATTATCAAAAATATGATTTTTATTTCTTGTTTGACAAATAATGGATATAAAGTAGTTTTTGAGAATAATGGTTGCTCATTGATCTTAGATGATGATATCATCGGTAGAGGAATAGTATATAATGATTTATTCATATTGAATTATGCTCCACATGTTATGAATGTAAATATGTCTAACATGAAGCAAAATAAGGTGAACAATATATTCTTGTAGCATTGTAGGCTTATCCACGAAGAGAGAATCTCAAGGTAGCTAAAGGATGGATATTTAAATCCATTTGATTATGAATTATATGTAACCTGTGAATCTTGCCTTTAAGAGACATTGGCCAACTCTCCATTTCGTGGAATTGGAGAGGGAGCTAGTGAGTTACTAAAACTCATACATAATGATATATATGATCCTATGTTAACTTAAGTTATAGGTGGTTATTCTTACTTCATTATATTTACTGATAACTTTTGTAGGTATGGACATATGTACTTAATGAAGTACAAGTCTGAGACCTTTAAGAAATTTAAGTAATATAAAAATAAGGTAAAAAAACCAGATTAGAAAGTGTATCAAGACTCTTCGATCAGATCGAGGAGATGAGTACTTGAGTACAAAGTTCACCCAATTTCTTAAAGACCATGAGATCTTGTTCCAATAGACCCTTCATTATACACCTCAACTCAATGGCATATCAGAAAGGAAGAATCACATGCTGTTAGATATAGCGCAGTCCATGATGAGTTTTGTTGACCTACCCATCTCGTTCTAAGGATACATCATAGAGTCCGTAGCTTATCTTCTGAATAAAGTTTCAACTAAGTCGGTAATATATACACCATATCAGATATGAAAAGGAAAAAAGTCTGATTTAAGGTTATTAAGATTTAGGGCTACTCTACCCACGTTAAGAGATATAACCCTAATAAGTTGGAATTAAAGGACAGAACAGTGCAAGTTCGTAGGATACCCCAAGAAAACTTGCATATATTATTTCTATCACCTTGAGCACTAAAAGGTCTTTGTAACCAAGAGAGTGGTGTTCCTCGAGAAGGAATACTTTCTTGATAGAGACATTGGAGCATGATAGAGTTGAGTAAGGTCAGAAAACCTAACTCAAGCATCATTCCACAGGCCGAGTTTATTTAGGTACTTAGCACACAAGTTCCAACTTTGCATAGGTCTGATAGAATACTCTATCCTCTGGAGAGATATGTGGGACATATCAAAGGAGAGGACATTGAGGATATTGATCCTCAGACTTACAAGGAAGCTATTATGTGCATAAACTCCAGGAAGTGACTATTAGTTTCGGGATGGATTCCATATACTCTAATAAAGTTTGGAACCTAATTGATACACCTGAGAGTATTGTATCTATTAGTTACAAGTGGATCTTTAAAAAGAAGATCAAAGTAGATAGAAAGGTAAGGACTTATAAAGTAATGCTAGTGGCTAAGAGGTATCATTAAAGGCAATGTGTTGACTATGATGAAACCTCCTTATTTGTAACCATATTAAAATCCGAATTCTGTTGGCTATTACAGCACACTATGACCATGAGATCTAGCAGATAGATATGAAAATTACATTCCTCAATAGTAATCTCGAGGAGGAGGTGTATATGATACAACTTGAGGGATTTGTATCCAAGGAGAGTCCAGATAAGGTGTGCAGATTGCTTAGGTTAATCTATGGACTAATGCAAGCTTCCCGAAGTTGAAATACAAGATTTGATGAGGCGATCAGATCTTATGACTTTGTTAAGAACAAAGATAAGTCTTGTGTGCAAAGGAAAGTAAGTGGGTGCATTGTCACCTTCTTGGTGTTATATATGATGATATCCTAATTATTAAGAATAATGTAGGAATGCTATTTGTTGAATCTCAGATTTTGATGATGAAACTAATTTATCGTATTTTGGTGATCTAACTACGTTTGAGTCACACAGGTATACTCTCGATCAGGATTAGGACGCAAGAAGAATCAATGTTACGCTAGAGGAAATCATGTCAGGAAGTTGGGCGTCGAGCCAGAGGTTCGATCAACGATCGGTAGAAGACTGCGGACAAAGAAATCAGGCATCAAGCCAAGAAGAGTAGAGTTACGCTAAGGAGATCAAGGTTGCGGGCATCAACTATTGATTGGGCAACAGGTCACAAGAGAAGACGATACGTTGAAGAACTGGATAAAGCGCCAACTAATGATGTGTTGCGCAATAAGATGTTGATTTATGTTGTAAAATTTGCCTAGATCGAAGTAGGAGTAGTTTAATTGGGTTGTAATTAGGCCAACATAATTATGGGCTAATTGGGCCCATACCTAGATGAGTTTGGGCCTAACTCAAGGCCCAAACAGAGTTGTTGAACCTTGTTTGGTGGTGGCGCTATCAGACTGGGGCGGTGGTACTACCTAGGGCTCGATCTCCTAGGTTGTCTAGGCAGTGGTACCACCCAGGGATAGTGTACTTGGGTAGTGGTACCGCTCAGTACACTATTAGTAACAGTGTGTCCAAACGGTGGTACCGCCCAGTGACAGAACCCTTTGGCGGTGGTACCACTAGTACTCGGAAAACCCGGGATGAGATAGTTTTGGCTCTAAGTTTGAAACCAATTAGAGCCTATAAATACCCCTATCATCGCTGGGTTGAATACACAAGCACAAAGAATTTGAAAGAAAGAAAACACTATAAAAACCACTTCAAAACATCCCTCCTCTAGCTTAGATAGATTTCGGCTTAAAGAGAGGAGTGTGCTTATAAGGGTTCTCTCTTAAACTAGTGAAAAGGAGAAGTGAGCTATAAGGATAGTTTGATCTTCACCCAGTTTAAAGAAGATTGTTAGTAGAAGCCGGTGGCCTCAAGTGAAAAGGAATCGGGAGTGGACGTAGGTCGGATGACTGAACCACTATAAAAATCGGGTTTATGTTTACTTATTGCATTTATCTTTCTACAAATCATCCTAATTACTCCTGCTCTACTTTCTCATCCTTGTAAACGTCTTTCAAGTTTAACACGTTTCCGAAATGGCTTTCATCGAAATGATTTTTATCGTACGCGGTTTTCAAAAAATGCACAAACTTATCATATTTTACCGTTGCACTAATTCAGCCCCCACCCCCCCCCTTCTTAGCATCATTCTCGATCCCCAACAAATGATATTAGATCATATTGTTTCTCTTTTGAATTAACACCCATGAGAAATGGCTCTTCATGCTTTCAAGAGGGTTTTTTGATCGTTCATCCTCCCTTCTTTAACGGGTTGGGCTACACTTATTGGAAAACTCGAATGAGAGATTTCTTCCTTTCATTAAATTTGGATTTATGGAATATCATTGAAAATAGTTTTCAAACTCCTTCTAAACCAATGAACGAATGGTCAGATTTAGAGAAATTTTTTTATGCAAAGGTTATGAATGCCTTATTTTGCGCTTTAGATAAAACCAAGTTTAATCGTGTTTCTACTTGTGAAATGACTTTCGATATTTGGCACACACTTGAAATCATGCACGAGGGCACTAGTAGAGTCAAAAACTCAAAAGTAAACCTTTTAATACTTGATTTTGAGTTTTTTCAAATAGCACCAAGTGAGACTATTAGCAACATGTACACCCGTTTCATGGATGTTGTCAATAGTTTTAGAGCCCTTAGTAAATCTTTTTTGGATTTTGATCTCATAAACAAGATTTTAAAATCCCTTCCAAAAAGGTGGGATCCAAAAGTAACCGCCATACAAGAAGCTAAAAATTTAAATGACTTACCTCTTGAAGAACTCATTGGGTCTTTAATGACCTATAAAATGACTTTTATGGAACATGATGGACTTGAGAACTACCTTCTAAAGAACAAGAAATATTTGAAACTTCGAACTATAGAATACCACTTGAGAGAAAGCTCAAGTGATGAGTGTTGGGATCTAGAGCAGCACTAAGAGGGGGGGTGAATTAGTGTAGTGGTTAAGAATGATAAATTTCGATGATTTAAAATGATTTCAGAAACTTCATACGATAAAAATCATGTTTCGACTAAAATCAATTTCGATTAAAGTGTATCAAAAATGTAATTAACTTAAGAGTATTTAGAGATGAAGAAAGGCAATAAGCAAGTAGAGTAGCGAAGTGAAGATGGTTTGTAGTAAACTAAATTTGCAAGAAGTAAATGTAAATCAATTTTTATAGTGGTTCGGTCATCCGACCTACGTCCACTCCCGATTCCTCTTCACTTGAGGCCACCGGCTTTCCACTAGTTATTTTCCTTCCAACGAGTAAAGACGAACTCCCTTTCAGCACCTCTCCTTTTGACGGGCTCAGGAGATAACCCTTACAAGCACTTCACTTCTCTCTTTTGGCGGAATACAAATGAGAACTAGAGGAGGGATTTCTAAAGTGATTTGAACATCATTTTCTCACTTTTAAATTATGTGTGTTCAACCCAGGGATGAGAGGGGCTCTAATCTGATTCAAACTTGGAGAAATCTTTCCATCTCAGGTTTACCGAGTACTAGTAGTACCACCACCAATTTGACCCTAACACTGGGTGGTACCACCGCTAGGTCTGACGGTACTACCACTTGACACACTGCCACGGTCAGTATACTAGGTGGTATCACCGCCCAGTACATCATAGGGAGCTAGACCTAGGGTGGTGCTACCGCCCCAGTCTGGCAATGCCACTGCCAGACAAGGTCCAGCACTTCTGGTTGGGCCTTAGACTTGGCTCAAACTAATCCATTATCGAGCCCAGTTGGCCCCTACCAGGGTTATAGGATTAACACCTAATTCTAACTCTAATTACATACTAACTATAAAATTAAAGATATTTCCTAAGCTAAACAATGTCCGGCAAGTCAAGACTTCTTCCAGCGAGCTTCCGGTGAACTTCCAACGGTCTTTCGACGAACCCTTAGACACCATTCTATAGACTCTCAGCAAGCTCCTGGACTTTACGATGAGCTTCTTCGGCAAGCTCTGATCTTTCTTGATGAGCTCCACAAACTTCCTGTTAGGATTGGAGAGGCACTAAGAGGAGGAGGGGGGGGGGGGTGAATTAGTGCAGCGGATTAAAACGTAAGTTAAAAAACGATTTCGTAAATGGCTAGTTCGTATGAAAACTTCGATGCGATGAAAGATGACTTGATTGAAGTTGCTTGAGTAAATGTGCTAAAAAACTGAATGATTTGCAGCCAAGTAAAGGAATGATTCAGAACTTTAAACACTCACACATTCAAGAACGCCACGATGTATAGTGGTTCGGTCAAGTGACCTACATCCACTTCCAAAGTCTTCTTTGATGAGGCTTCCAACTTCCACTAGCAAATCCTTTTGAAGGGGAAGGACCAAACACCCCTCTTACAATCCTTTTACAAGAAGTTCACACTCTTACATATTTTTCAAAGAGAAAGAAGGAGGTGAACACAAGCTATTGAAAACAAGGCTTTTCCAAGACTTAGGCTCAATTTCTAACTCACAAAAGGGCACCCTTTCAACTGAGAAAGGGGGGGTATTTATAGATCCAAAGAAGATTCAAATTTGAGCTCCAAATTTGAATTCAGTTTGAGTTTCCTGATGCTAGCGGTGCTACCGCATGTCAGAGGCGATGCCACCGCCTGTCAGTCATCAGACTGACAATGCACAAGTAGTACCATCGCCCAAGGCAGGCGGTGCTACCGCTTGTGCCTTCAGGCGCTGGGTGATACTACCGCCCCAGGCTGGGCGGTACCACCACCCAGCACTCGGCTACCAAGTGGTTCCATCGCTTGGCCCATTCAGCTTGTTTTAGGCCCAAATTGACCTAGTAAGAGCCTGATTGGCCCCTACTAGGTTTGAGCAGGATTAATTCAAAATTCTTACCCTAATTACGGACCAACTACGAATTTAAAACATAATTAATAGTGATTTGAACCAACATTCTTCAAGTCTTATTCCGACGAGCTTTATGATGAGATTCCGACGGTCTTCCGATACTTCCTTCGGATTTCTTCCGGCAGATTCTCAGCATGCTCTCGAATTGTATTACGAGCTCAACAAGTCTTCGGCAAGCTTCCAAACCTTCTTGGCAAACTCCACAAACCTTCGACGATCTTTACGATGAACTTTTGAAAACTTTGGTAAGTCCCTGATTCGATCTCGGTTGGTTCCGGCAAGACTTCCGATGATCCTTCGGACTTTTGATGAACTCTTGAACACTCGATGAACTTGACCTCGATAAATCACTTTTATATTTCTATCCCATCGTAGTTAATCCTACACACTTATCTCGATAATATAGATCAGAACAAATATTTCACCAATTGATTTCATCATCAAAGTTCGAGATTCAACAATCTCCTTCTTTTTTATGATGACAATCAATTAATGATGGAGTTACTCTTAACTCTCCATATCTATATGTCATATCATGAGAAGGTAAAAATACTTGAATTCAATCTTTTGAAATCAAGCCAAATCCGATAGATTTCATTTAACATAAAGCTTAATAAACAAGCTTAAGTATAAATACGAAAACTTCGTATTTTAAACAATGTCAAGGTATTACACCTATAATGACAAGAAATATTAATTCAATCATGACAAGGATCAAGTGATATCCAAAAGAGTGTTCAATATCAAGGCATGATATCAAATGAAGAAACTGCTTATTAAGAAGATTTACATTTTGAGCATTTGTAATGCGATACGATTGATTTCACTTTAAGCATTTACTCCATCATAGCAATAATTACTCCATCATAGCAATTTACATTTTTCTCCCCCTTTGTCATCAACAAAAATAATGGAGGTGGAGAAATCATTCATTACTTCGAAGATAAAAAAAAATCCTCATTTATCAAGCCATGAAAGGGAGATTACAAAATTTGATTAATTATTGAGCCATGGAGGGAGCATGAAATCATTCGAGGAAGATATCAAGTCATAAAGTAATATGAAAGTGTCATTCAAAAAATTACGATCGAAACGAAAAATTCATTCAAAAGCCGAGTAGATGAAATGAAAGTAACATCATACAACATCATCCATAGTAGTCATAAGCATAATAGGTCAAGTGTTAAAAAAAAAGCTATTCCGGAGGGGGAACTCCAAAATGCCTCTACAAGTGATCTATTTTGCGGTTCATCTATTGCACTTCCTTCAAAATTTTAGCTTGCTGCATGTTAATTTGAGTTTGTTGTGATGTGATTTGATTTAAAGCAAGCATGATCAGATCTTCAGTAGATAGAGCAGGAGCTGGCTCAAATGGTGCTGGATCAAAGGGATTAGGCAGAGGAGATTCACTTCCCTAAAAATCGGTGTTTCAGGTCGTTCTACTGGTGGGGGTACTAGATCAATCCTTCTAGGTTGCCTAATCCATAGGCCATCTCTAAAGGTGCATCTAAGTCGCTTTAGGAGACTTTTGTTTATTGTGTTATATCTATCAACCTGCATTATTTCCTCATCGGGTGACATACAAATGTCATGGGCAATAATTAATCTAGTGATCAACCCGCCATATGACAACATTAAGTCTCTAGAGAAAATTTCTATCATGTGTTGCCTAATCAAATAACCAAAGCAGTTGTTTTGTCTAGTCATGATCCAATACATCGTACTTAGTTCTAACATACTAATCTCATCAAGGTGAAACTGTTTCGGAAGTAGAATGCTTATAATGATATGATGAAGTAATTTCGAATTAAAAGGTAATAAGTACTCACAGCTTTTAGGAATGATGCCTAGGTTAGAATTAGCAAAGATCATCTTTAAGGCTTCGGAGTGGGTTGCTTCGATTGCATCCATATCCCATTGGCCTTTAAAATAACATCCTCTATTCTTTTCTTCAATTCCAAGTAGCTCACATATGGTACGATCAGAAATCTGAATTGTGATTCCCAAAATATAGGTAGTCAAAATATCATCTTCAATACTCATATTAGCATAAAATAGCTTAACCAACCTAGGGTAGATTGGTTCATTAATTTGCAAGATAGATAAAACAATTAGATCAATAAATCATCTAATGGGTTCTAGATTTCTTAGTTCACCTAGATCAACATGTTTTCCCTTATGTATGACTTTAGAATCAAAATTTGGGTACCTTAAAACTACCTCATTAGATCTAAAGAGGATTGGGTCAAATGAATCTCCTTTCAACCTTTTCCTTTTGCCTCTTGATGATTTTTTAGGAGTCATATCTATTCATGATGAAGGAAACAAAAGGAAACAATAAGGAAAAGACAAGCAAATGTGAAGAGAAGAAAAAATTATATATTTTACCTTCTTTGAGTTTCCTAGGGAGGTGAGGAGCTTGAATCAAGAGAAAGCCTTTGTTAGCCCTTTTGGAGGAAGAAGAAATGGAGAGGAGAGACTTGGAGGGGTTGGAGGAGGAAGAGGGGCTGGAAAAAAAAAGGGTTGGGGTCGGTTCTACCGCCGACCCTAACACCTCCTTAAGTATGGGGGTATTCAGGCGATACTACCACCAACCAAGCGGTGCTACCACTTGGGAGCCGAGTACCCAAGCGGTACTATCGCCGGTTCTAGCGGTGCCACCGCTGGCACACAAAAAATATTTTTTTTAATTCATATTTTTGTTTTCATGAGTTGAATTGAGATAAGATGTTAACTTAGATCACTCTTCGAAATAGAAAATTAGAATGAGGGAGGCAAATCCGCGAAAGCTGAATTTTCGTAAAATCCATGAAAGCTGAAAGAAAATATATATAATGCTGCTTATTCACAAGGACAATTTAACATGCCTATTTCCCTCCTAATGAAGTCAAATTGTTCTTCATTTAAGGGTTTCGTAAAAATGTCCGCTAATTGATGTTTTGTATCAATAAATTCAAGAGTAACATCATTACTGTTAACATGATCTCGTATAAAGTGATGTCTTATGTCAATATACTTAGTTCTAGAGTGTTGAATAGGATTTTTGGTTAGACAAATAGCACTTGTATTATCAC
Source organism: Musa beccarii (assembly GCA_024322285.1). Classification (NCBI taxonomy): domain Eukaryota; kingdom Viridiplantae; phylum Streptophyta; class Magnoliopsida; order Zingiberales; family Musaceae; genus Musa; species Musa beccarii. The sequence goes on from CM044396.1 coordinate 23,704,296, forward strand.
ATTTTACGGGAATATTATTTAAATGAATTCCATAATCTTCTAGTGTATTTTTCATCCAAATGACTTGTGCACAACATGCACTTGCGGCTATATATTCGGCTTCCATCGTAGATAGTGTAACCGAATTTTGTTTCTTGGAAGTCCAAGAAACAAGTGCATGTCCTAAAAATTGGCATGTTCCGGATGTGCTCTTTCTATCTATTCTACATCCACCAAAATCCACATCTACATAGGCTTTTAAATCAAAGTTATCAGATTTTAGATACCATAATCCTAGATTAGAAGTACTTTTAAGATATATAAGAATTCTTTTAACGGCTTTAAGGTGAGACAACTTAGGATTAGCTTGAAATCTTACACAAAGTCCTACGCTAAACATGATATCTGGTCTAAACATATAGGTAGTCAAAACATCATCTTCAATACTCATGTTAGCATAAAATAGCTTAACCAACCTAGGGTAGATTGGTTCATTAATTTGCAAGATAGGTAAAACATTTAGATCGATAAACCATCTAATAGGTTCTAGATTTCCTAGTTCACCTAGATCAACATGTTTTCCCTTATGTATGACTTTAGAATCAAAATTTGGGTACCTTAAAGCTAGCTTATTAGATCTAAAGAGGATTGGGTCAAATGAATCTCCTTTCAACCTTTTCCTTTTGCCTCTTGATGATTTTTTAGGAGCCATATCTATTCATGATGAAGGAAACAAAAGGAAACAATAAGGAAAAGACAAGTAAATGTGAAGAGAAGAGAAAATTATAGATTATACATTCTTTGAGTTTCCTAGGGAGCTGAGGAGCTTGAATCAAGAGAAAGCCTTTGTTAGCCCTTTTGGAGGAAGAAGAAATGGAGAGGAGAGACTTGGAGGGGTTGGAGGAAGAGGGGCTGAAAAAAAAGGGTTGGGGTCGGTTCTACCGCCGACCCTAACACCTCCTTAAGTATGGGGGTATTCAGGCGGTACTACCACCAACCAAGCTGTGCTACCACCTGGGAGCCGAGTACCCAAGCGGTACTACCGCCGGTTCTGGCGGTGCCATCGCTGGCACACAAAAAATAATTTTTTTTAATTTATATTTTTGTCTTCATGAGTTGAATTGAGATAAGATGTTAACTTAGATCACTCTTCGAAATAGAAAATTAGAATGAGGGAGGCAAATCTGCGAAAGCTGAATTTTCGTAAAATCCATGAAAGCTGAAAGAAAATATATATAATGCTGCTCATTCACAAGGACAATTTAACATGCCTATTTCCCTCCTAATGAAGTCAAATTGTTCTTCATTTAAGGGTTTCATAAAAATGTCTGCTAATTGATGTTTTGTATCAATAAATTCAAGAGTGTTATCGTTACTGTTAACATGAACTCATATAAAGTGATGTCTTATGTTAATATACTTAGTTCTAGAGTGTTGAATAGGATTTTTGGTTAGATAAATAGCACTTGTATTATCATATTTTATAGGAATATTATTTAAATGAATTCCATAATCTTCTAGTGTATTTTTCGTCCAAACGACTTGTGCACAGCATGCACTTGTGGCTATGTATTCGGCTTTCGTCGTAGATAGTGCAACCGAATTTTGTTTCTTGGAAGTCCAAGAAACAAGTGCATGTCCTAAAAATTGGCATGTTCCGGATGTGCTCTTTCTATCTATTCTACATCCATCAAAATCCACTTCTGCATAGGCTTTTAAATCAAAGTTATCAGATTTTGGATACCATAATCCTATATTAGGAGTACCTTTAAGATATATAAGAATTCTTTTAACGGCTTTAAGGTGAGACAACTTAGGATTAGTTTGAAATCTCGCACAAAGTCCTACGCTAAACATGATATCTGGTCTAGTTGCGGTAAGATAGAGCAAGCTACCTATCATCCCCCTATATGTCTTTTGATCAAAATTTTCTCCATTTTCATCTAAGTCTAACTTGGTGGAAGTACTCATTGGAGTGTTAATGGCTTTTGAACCATCCATATTAAATCGTTTTAGCAATTCTAATGTATATTTGGATTGATTAAGAAATATACCATTACTAAGTTGTTTAATTTGTAATCTAAGAAAGAAGGTTAATTCTCCCATTAGACTCATCTCAAATTCATGACTCATACACTTAGCAAAAGATTCACATAGTGATTCATCCGAAGAACCAAAAATAATGTCATCAACATAAATTTGAACAATAAGAAAATTATTTTCAAAATGTTTGATAAATAATGTAGTATCAACCTTGCCTTTTGTAAAATTATTTGAAATAAGAAAGGAGCTAAGCCTTTCATACCAAGTTCTAGGAGCTTATTTTAGTCCATAGAGAGCCTTAGTTAATTTAAACACATGATTAGGAAGAAAAAAATTTTCGTATCCAGGTGGTTGTTCAACATATACTTCTTTGGAAATAAAGCCATTTAAAAAAGCACTTTTGACATCCATTTGAAAATTTTAAAATCATTACTACTAGCATAGGTAAGGAGCATCTTGATGGCTTCTAATCTTGCCACAGGAGCGAAGGTCTCTTTATAATCAATACCTTCTTCTTGGTTGAAACCTTTGGCCACTAATCTAGCCTTGTTTCTAACCACAATATCGTATTCATCTTGCTTATTTCTAAAGACCCATTTAGTACCAATAACTAAATGATCATTAGGTCTAGGAACAAGCTTCCATACCTCATTCTTCTCAAATTGATTTAACTCTTCTTGCATTGCGATGACCCAAGAATCATCTTTCAAGGCATTATCAATGCATTTTGGTTCAACTTGAGAAAGAAAAGCGGCATGGGCACAAAAATTCTTAAATGAAGAACAAGTTTGAACCCCTTTAGATGTATCTCCTATAATTAACTCCTTAGGATGGGCATCTACATACTTCCATTCCTTGGGTAAGGAAATTTGGGAAGAAGATGCATCCAAGTTGTCATTTTGAGGAGAGGGTTTATTCAAATTCAAATCATTAAAACCAAGATCATCATCAAAATCTTTTTTCTTAGATTTGGAAAATTCATTAAAAACCACATGAATAAATTCTTCTATAACTAAGGTTCTTTTGTTGAAAACTGGAAAAGCTTTAGAAATAGAAGAGTAACCAAGAAAGATGCCTTCATCGAATTTAGCATCGAATTTTCCTAAGGCATCCTTTTCATTTAAAATAAAGCATTTGCAACCGAAAACTTTAAAGTAAGAGACATTGGGTTTTTTATTATTCCATAATTCATATGGAGTCTTAGATAGGATGGTCTTACTAGAACTCTATTCATAACATAGCAAGCTGTGTTCACGGCTTCGACTCAAAAATATTTTGGTAAATTATATTCATTTAACATGGTTCTAGCCATTTCTTGCAAATTTCTATTTTTCTTTTCCACTACTCCATTTTGTTGAGGATTCCTTGGAGTAGAAAAGTTATGGTTATATTTGTTTATTTCACAAAAATTTTGGAAGTCATGGTTTTGAAATTCACCACCGTGATCACTCTGAATTGATGAAATCATAAAACCTTTTTCATTTTGAGTGAGTTTATAAAATTTAGAGAAACATTTGAAACAATCACTTTTGTGAGCCAAGAAATAGGTCCTGTTAGGTTCAGAGTGGCACTAAGAGGGGGGGGGGTGAATTAGTGCAGCGGATTAAACTGAATAAAGCTTGAAAACCGATTCCAGAGATTTGCTTAAGAACTTGATTCAGCGAAAGAGACTTTAACTTGAAAATATTTAGGTAAATGAAATTGGAAGTAGGGAGAAGAAATCTGATCAGTTTGCAGCTTAAGAAATTTACGATGCAGAATTTTAAGTACTCACACAGCAAGTAAACGCATCAATGTATAGTGGTTCGGTCAAATGACCTACGTCCACTCTTGAAACCTCCTCCAATGAGACTCCCAACTTCCACTACCAAGTCTCTTGAAGGGGAAGGACCAAACACCCCTTTACAGCCTTTTACAAGAGGTTCCCTCTCTTTACAGGATTTTTATAAGGAGAAGAAAGGAGGAGAACACTTGAGCAAATGAAAGCAGAAATTTGCTATAACTTAGACTCAATTCTAATACTGCAAAGATCACTCAACCAGCTAGGATTAAAGGGGTATTTATAGAGCTTTTTGGGATTCAAAAATCCAGCTCAAAGAGGGGTCTCATCCGAAATTTCAACCTGTAGGCAGTACTACCGCCTGGCACTGGCGGTACTACCACCTGACACAGGTGGTTGCAACCACCTATCAGGCGGTACCATTTCTGCTGCCAGGCGGTGCTACCACCGGCCTCTGTCAATCAAAAGTGCTACCGCTGGCCTACTGATCAACAGTGGTGCTACCATCGACCCTTGCCAGAAACTGTATGGGCCTAACCTTTGGCTCAATACAGCCTAATAAAGGCCCAATTAGCCCAATACAGGTCTAGACAAGATTGACACCTAGTCTATAATCTAATTAAGTGCTAACTATGAACTTTTAAAGCCAAAATAAATCGACACTATCAAGTTATCTTCCGAAGAGCTTTCCGGTGATCTTTCGGTGGACTTCCGTCACTCCCTCAGATTCCTTCCGACGGACTCCCAGCAGGCTCCCGAATTCTATGGCGAGTTCAACGAGTATTTGGCACCCTTCTGAACCTCCTCGGTGATCTCCACGATCCTCCGACGATCTTTCCGGCGAACTTTCGAAACCTTCGGCAAGTCCCCGACTTCATCTCGGTTGGCTCCGGCAGCACTTCCAATGATCCTTCGGACTTCCAATGGACTCTTGAACTTCTGGCAACTTGACTCTGGTAATTAGCTCTATCATAGTTAATCCTGCACACTTATCTCAAAAATGGATTAGATCAAATAACCATCAATTGACTTCATCATCAAAATCCGAGATTCAATAATCTCCCCCTTTTTGATGATGACAATCAATTGATGATGGAGTTATTCTTAACTCCCCCTATCTATATGCCATATAATGAGAAAGTAAAAACATTTGAATTCGATCTCTTGAATTAAACGAAAACCGATAAGTTACTTGCGTTAAACTTATCATCATGCTCAATCAGCATGAGGTTTCATTCGTAAGCAATATCAAAGCATGACATTTAATTTCAAGTCGAAAGATGATAAACATTTATCATTTCGTCAAATGATACCAAAAATTTTGAGATTACAACAAGGATCTCATGATTGAAAAAGCGTGACACTATATCAGATAAATCATGAGATGAAAACTTGTCATATCAATCGAAAGATGCCATTTGATAAAAATGCTATAGTAAGAATCTTTCAACTATAAAATTCAATTGCAATGTGATGTGTTGCATTACTTAAGGGTTCATTGCAATGCTTTTTAAGGATTGCCACCTGTTTTTGACACAAAGCATGGCAAGAGCAATTGAATTTCAATAACAAATCTTATGAGACATTTTTCACTATATGTCATTTTTCAATACAATGCATGATATTTATCAAGTCATCAAATTATTTTGCTCATAAAGGCCACATTCAACAAGTCATCAATTTCACATTTTTCTCCCCTTTTGTCATCAACAAAAAGGAGATAAATAAACTTGATGATAGGGTGAAACTTGAAAAAAAAATGACATAAGTAAGAGGAGTCATAAAGTCATTTTTTGATACAATGCATGATATTTATCAAGTCATCAAATTTTTTCAAAATATGTATAAGGATACATCATTGAAGCCAATCATCAACCATATCCAAGAAAATTCATGATGAGATTCAACTTGTTATTTTTATGAAGGAAGAAGATATGAAATCATAAAAACTTGATTAGCACATGAATAAATATTTAAGAGCTTGATTTTTATGCAGAATCCATGACATTAATTTATGCATATGTCAAGCTTATATAATCAAAAGAAGGTGAAGATAGTATGAAGTTATATATACATCATTGAAAGACATGATTTTCACTGAAAGTGTAAAGGTGAAACTATCAAAATCAAAGTTTAAACATTTTGGAAATCATGCACTATTAAATATTAGCACAAATTTAGCATGCCTAATTTCTTCTAATGAAGTCAAATTGTTCTTCATTTAAGGGCTTTGTAAAAATGTCTGCTAATTGGTGTTTTGTATCAATAAATTCTAGAGTTGCATCATTATTAGCGACATGATCACGTATAAAGTGATGCCTAATATCAATGTGCTTAGTTCTTGAGTGTTGAATGAGATTTTTGGTTAGACAGATAGCACTTGTGTTATCGTATTTTATTGGAATATTTTTTAAATTAATTCCATAATCTTCTAAAGTGTTTTTCATCCAAACAACTTGTGCACAACATGCACTTGTAGCTATATATTCAGCTTCCACCGTAGATAGTGCAACGGAATTTTGTTTCTTGGATGTCCAAGAAACAAGTGCATATCCTAGAAATTGGCATGTTTCGGATGTGCTTTTTTTATCGATTCTATATCCGCCAAAATCGGCATCCGCATAAGCTTTTAAATCAAAGTTATCAGATTTTGGATACCATAATCCTAGATTAGGAGTTCCATTAAGATACCTAAGGATTCTTTTAACAGCTTTAAGGTGAGATAACTTAGGATTAGCTTGAAATCTTACACATAGACCTACACTAAACATGATATCAGGTCTAGTTGTAGTGAGATAGAGTAAGCTACCTATCATTCCCCTATATGTTTTTTAATCAAAATTTTCTCCATTTTCATCCAAGTCTAACTTGGTGGAAGTACTCATTGGAGTATTGATGGCTTTAGAACTATCTATGTTAAATCGTTTTAACAGTTCAAATGTATACTTGGTTTGATTAAGAAATATTTCATCATTAAGTTGTTTAATTTATAATCGTAAAAAGAAGTTTAACTCACCCATTAGACTCATTTCAAATTCATGACTCATACATTTAGCAAATGATTCATATTGTGATTCATCCGAAGAACCAAAATTAATATCATCAACATAAATTTGAATAATAAAAAAATTATTTTCAAAATGTCTAATAAACAATGTAGTATCAACCTTGCCTTTAGTAAAATTATTTGAAATTAAGAAAGAACTAAGCCTCTCATACCAAGCCCTGGGGGCTTGTTTCAATTCATAGAGAGCTTTAGTTAATTTAAACACATGATTAGGAAGAAAAGAGTTTTCAAAACCGGGTGATTGTTCAACATAAACTTCTTCGGAAATAAAGCCATTCAAAAAAGCACTTTTGACATCCATTTGAAAAAGTATAAAGTTATTACTACTAGCATAGGCAAGGAGCATCCTAATGGCTTCTAATCTAGCCACAGGAGCGAAGGTTTCTTCGTAATCGATACCTTCTTCTTGGTTGAAACCTTTGGCCACTAATCTAGCCTTGTTTCTAACCATGATACCATATTCATATTGCTTGTTTCTAAAGACCCATTTAGTACCGATAACTAAATGGTCACTTGGTCTAGGAACAAGCTTCCATACCTTATTTTTTTTAAATTGGTTCAATTCTTCTTGCATTGTGATAACCCAAGAATTATCTTTCAAGACTTCATCAATGCTTTTAGGCTCAATTTGAGAAAGAAAAGCGGCATGAGCACAAAAATTTTTAAATGAAGAATGCGTTTGAACCCCTTTCGATGTATCTCTTATGATTAACTCCTTGGGATGGGCATCTATATACTTCCATTCCTTAGGTAAGGAGAATTCGGAAGAAGATGCTTCTAAGTTGCTATTTTGAGGAGAGGGTTCATTTAAATTGAAATTATCAAAACCAAAATCGTCATCAAAATCTTTTTTCTTAAATTTAGAAATTTCATTAAAAACTACATGAATAGACTCTTCTATAACTAATGTTCTTTTGTTAAAAATACGAAAATATTTGTAAACAGAAGAGTAGCCAAGAAAGATACCTTCATCAGATTTAACATCGAATTTTCCTAAAGCTTCCTTTTCATTTAAAATAAAGCATTTGCAACCAAAAACTTTAAAGTAAGAAACATTAGGTTTTTTGTCATTCCATAATTCATAAGGAGTCTTGGATAGAGATGGTCTTATTAGAACCCTATTCATGACATAGCAAGCCGTATTAACGGCTTCGGCCCAAAAATATTTGGGTAAACTATGTTCATTTAACATGGTTTTTGCCATTTCTTGTAAATTTCTATTCTTTCTTTCTACTACTCCATTTTGTTGAGGATTTCTTGGAGTAGAGAAGTTGTGGTTATACCCATTTGATTCACAAAAATTTTGGAAGTCACGGTTTTGGAATTCACCACCGTGATCACTCCGAATTAATGAAATCATGAAACCCTTTTCATTTTAAGTAAGTTTATAGAATTTAGAGAAACATTTAAAAGAATCACTTTTGTGAGCTAAGAAATAGGTCCACGTGAATCTATTATAGTCATCTACAATCACAAAGGCATATTTGCTACCTCCTAGGCTTGTTGTGTCAATTGGTCCAAACAAATCCATATGGATCAATTATAATGGTCTAGAGGTACTTATTTGATTTTTTGGCTTGAAACTAATTTTGATTTGTTTCCCTAGTTGACAAGCATCACATACTTTATCTTTAATGAACTTAACCTTAGGAATACCTCTTACAAGATTTTTAGATGTGATTTGAGAGATTAGTTTCATGCTAGCATGACCTAATCTTCTATGCCAAAGCCAAGCATCATCATTCAAAGCCGAAAAACATATTTCACTACTAAGATCATCAAGATTAATAGTGTAGATGTTATTTTGCTTGATTGCAATTATAGATGTATTGTTGTGTGGTTTTTCGATGATGCAAGCATTAGATTCAAATCTTACAATATAACCATTATCACATAATTGACTAATGCTCAAGAGATTATATTTTAAACCATCTACAAATAATACATTATTAATTGAAAAGGTTGATTTGTTACCTATAGTACCCTTGCCAATGATTTTACCCTTGTTGTTGTCTCCGAAGGTGACAAACCCTTCGTCTTGGCTAGAGAGCTTAGAGAATTGAGATGGATCTCCGGTCATGTGCCTTGAGCATCCACTATCAAGGTACCATCTCTCACTCCTAGCTTGTGTCGGTATTTTTGTCTACAAGAAAGGATGGTTTTTAGGTACCCATTTTGACTTGGGTGCCTCAAAAACTGATTTACTAAATTTATCATTATTCAATGAGTTCCTAATTGATCCTTTAGGAAGCCATACTAATTTATTTAGGCTAAGTTTTCTATATAGACATTTGTAAACAACATGTCTGGATTTACAACAAAAATTACATTTCAAATGAGAGGATACATGTAATGTTGGCCCTTTAATGAATGTGGTTTGAGTTCGGTGAGATCCCTCATGAATCCAATTCCACATCTATTTCTGACATGTCCATTGTTAGCAAGGATCATGTCTAAGCTCTTGCTACCGACCTTAAACTTGTTTAAGGTCTCTTTGAGTAGCAAGTTCTCCTTTTTGATTGCTTCTAAATGATTACACTTAGAGCATGGGAGTAGAGGAAGAGAATCATGCTTAAGACTCTTAAACTTATCTAGCAATAAAGCATGTTCCTTTTTTAAAGAATTGAAACTTTTTGTAATAGTTCTACATTCATCAAATAATTCATGGAAAGCAATTAAAAGCTCATCGAAAGATAAATCTTCATTAAGCAAATCACTTACCTCTTCTCCTAAAGCTATTAGAGCGAAGTTGGCCTCCTCTTTGATGCTTGCTTCTTCATCCTCAGAATCACTCGAGTCATCCCATGTAGCCTTCAATGCCTTCTTCTTCTTGAGTTGCTTCTTCTTGGCTTGGGGGCATTCATTTTCGAAGTACCCCGGCTTCTTGCATTCATAACATATGACTTGGTCCTTTTTTGGTTCAAGTTTGTTCTTGAATTTATTTTTAAATTTGCCCTTTTTAATGAATTTTTTAAATTTTTTAGTTAAGAGTGCAATGTCCTCGTCAAAGTCCTCATCACTTGATGTTCCTTTCAAGTGGTCTTCTTGAGTTCTTAATGCTATATCCTTCCTGTTCTTTGGAAGGGGGTTCTCTAGCTCATCATGAGCATGGCATATCATTCCATAGGTCATTAAAGACCTTATGAGTTCTTCGATAGGAAAAGTTTTAAAGTCCTTGGCCTCTTGAATGGCCGTAACCTTTGGATCCTAACATTTCGGAAGGGATCTTAAAATTTTTGTTACTAATTCAAAATTAGAAAAATCTTTACTAAGTGCCTTGAGTCCATTGATGACATCCGTAAAGTGGGTGTACATGTCTCCAATGGACTCACTTGGTTTCATTCGAAAAAGCTTGTAAGAATGCACAAGAATATTGATTTTGGACTCTTTCACTCGGCTAGTGCCTTCATGAGTGATCTCAAGAGTTTTCCAAATATCAAAAGTCGATTCACAAATTGATATGCAATTAAATTCATTTTTGTCTAGTGCACAAAACAAGGCATTCATAGCCTTGGCATTTAAAGCAAACACCTTCTTTTCTGACTCCTTCCATTCGCTTATTGGAAGAGAAGATTTTTGAAACCCATTTTCAACGATATTCCAAAGCTCAAAATCCATAAAAATAAGAAAAATCCTCATACGAGTCTTCCAATACGTATAATCTGACCCATTAAACATAGGTGGACGAGTAATGGAGTGACCCTCTTATATGCCGGAAAAGGCCATCACTCTTAGGTTTTAAACCAAATATGAGAGTGAACCTCGCTCTGATACCAATTGTTAGGTTCAGAGTGGCACTAAGAGGGGGGGGGGGTGAATTAGTGCAGTGGATTAAACTGAATAAAGCTTGAAAACCGATTCCGGAGATTTGTTTAAGAACTTGATTCAGCGAAAGAGACTTTAACTTGAAAATATTTAGGTAAATGAAATTGGAAGTAGGGAGAAGAAATCCGATCAGTTTGCAGCTTAAGAAATTTATGATGCAGAATTTTAAGTACTCACACAATAAGTAAACGCAACGATGTATAGTGGTTCGGTCAAATGACCTATGTCCACTCTTTAAGCCTCCTCCAATGAGGCTCCCAACTTTCACTACCAAGTCTCTTGAAGGGGAAGGACCAAACACTCCTTTACAGCCTTTTACAAGAGGTTCCCTCTCTTTACAGGATTTTTACAAGGAGAAGAAAGGAGGAGAACACTTGAGCAAATGAAAGCAGAAATTTGCTATAGCTTAGACTCAATTCTAATATTGCAAAGATCACTCAACCAGCTAGGAGTAAAATGGTATTTATAGAGCTTTTTAGGATTCAAAAATCCCACTCAAAGAGGGGTCTCATCCAAAATTTTGGACTGTAGGCGGTACTACCGCCTGGCACTAGCGGTACTACCGCCTGACACCTTTGCGTGTGTCAGTGTGCTGGCGGTACTATCGCCTAGCACTGGCGGTACTATCGCCTGACACAGGTGGTTGCAACCACCTGTCAGGCGGTACCACCACCTGCCTAGGGCGGTGCTACCGCCCGACCTACTATCAACAGGCAGTGCGACTGCTTGGCCTATGGTCAACAAGCGGTGCTACCGCCTTGGTCCGGCGGTGCTACCGCCGGCCCTTGCCAGAAACTGTATGGGCCTAACCTTCGGCCCAATACAGCCCAATAAAAGCACAATTGGCCTAATATAGGTCTAGACAGGATTGACACCTAGTCTATAACCTAATTAAATGCTAACTATAAACTTTCAAAGCCAAAATAAACCGACACCATCAAGTTATCTTTCGAAGAGCTTTCCGACGATCTTCCGACGGACTTCCGACACTCCCTCGGATTCCTTTCGACGGACTCCCAATAGTCTCCCGGATTCTATAGCGAGTTCAACAAGTCTTTGGCACCCTTCCGAACCTCCTCGGTGATCTCTGCGAACCTCCGACGATCTTTCCAGTGAACTTCCGAAACCTTCGGTAAGTCCCCGATTTCATCTCGGTTGGCTCCGGTAGCACTTCCGATGATCCTTCGGATTTTTGACGGACTCTTGAACTTCTGACAACTTGACTCCGGTAATTAGCTCTATCATAGTTAATCCTGCACACTTATCTCAAAAATGGATTAGATCAAATAACCATTAATTGACTTCATCATCAAAATCCAAGATTCAACAGGTCCAAGTTTATCTACTATAGTCATCCATAATTACGAAGGCATATTTGCTACCTCCTAGGCTTGTTATGTCAATTGGTCCAAATGGATCAATTGAAATGGTCTAGTGGTGTTAATTTGATTTTTTGATTTGAAACTAGTTTTTATTTGTTTTCCTAGTTTATATGCATCATATACTTTGTCCTTCACAAACTTCATATTAGAGATTCCTCGTACTAACTCTCTAGATGAAATCTTAGATATTAGTTTCATGCTTGCATGGCCTAATCTCCTATGCCAAAGCCAAGCATCATCATTCAAAACCGAAAAACATATTTCATTACTTAGTTCATCAATACTAATGGTGTAGACATTGTTTTGTTTTAAAGCAATCATGGATATGTTATTGTTTGATTTTTCAATGATGCAAGCATTGGATTCAAATCTCACAATGTAACCTTTATCACATAATTGACCGCTTTGGTGAGGCGAGTAGCACTGTCGTCGCCAGATCGTGGTGATAGCATCACTTTGGTCAAGGCGGTGGCACCGCCCCTGTTGTGTCAGTCTGCCAGATTGACACAGGCGGTGGCACCGCCTCTGACAGGCGGTTCCACCACCTCTGATAGGCTGACACCAGGAAACTCAAATAAAACTTAAATTTGGAGCCCAAATTTGAATCCATTTTGAGCCTATAAATACCCCTCCTTTCTCAGCTGAAAGTGTACCCTTTTGAGAGATATAATCTTTAGTTAAAGTCTTTAAATAGCCTTGAAAAGTCTTATCTCTTGCTAAGTGTTCACCTCCTTCTTCTTCTTGAGAAATCTTGTAAGAGTGTGAACCTCTTGTAAAGGGTTATAAAAGGGGTATTTGGTCCTTCCCCTTCAAAGGATTTGCTAGTGGAAGTGCGGAGCCTCATCGTGAAGGCTTCAAGAGTAGATGTAGGTCATTTGACCGAACCACTATACATCATTGTGTTCATGAATATATGAGTGTTTATATTTTTGAATCATTTCATTACTTAGCTGCAAATTGCTTAGTTCCTTGCTATTTCCTTTACTCAAGCAATTTCTTTCAAGTACTCTTTTGTCGAATCGAAATCTTCCTACAAACTTATCTTTTTGTAAAATCGGTTTCAAAATTAAGATTTTAATCCGCTGCACTAATTCACCCCCCCCCCTCTTAGTGCCTTTTCGATCCTAACAATTGGTATCAGAGTAAGGTTTACTCTCATATTGGTTTAAACCCAAGAGAGATGGCCTACTCTGGTATGCAAGAGGGTCACTCCATTACTCGTCCGCCTATGTTTAATGGGTCTGATTATATGTATTGGAAGACTCGTATGAGAATTTTTCTCATTTCTATGGATTTCGAACTTTGGAACATTATTGAGAATGGTTTTGCAAAATCCTCTCTTCCGATGAGTGAATGGAATGAGTCGGAAGGAAGATTTTTACTCTCAATGCAAAGGCTATGAATGCCTTATTTTGTGCGCTTGATAAGAATGAGTTTAATCGAATGTCTATTTGCGAATCGACATTTGATATTTGGCGCACTCTTGAAATCACTCATGAAGGCACTAGCCGAGTGAAAGAGTCCAAAATCAACATTCTTGTGCATTCTTATGAACTTTTTCGGATGAAACCAAATGAGCCCATTGGAGACATGTACACCCGCTTTACGGATGTCATCAATGGACTTAAAGCTCTTGGTAAAGGTTTTTCTAATTTTGAGTTGGTAACTAAAATTTTAAGATCCCTTCCAAAGAGTTGGGATCTAAAAGTAACGGCCATTCAAGAGGCCATGGATCTTAAAGTATTTCCGCTTGAAGAACTTATTAGGTCTCTAATGACCTACGAGATGACGTGCTATGCTCACGAAGAGCTTGAGAACCCCCTTCCAAAGAATAGGAAGGATATGACACTTAGAACACAAGAAGACCAATTGAAAGGAACATCAAGTGATGAGGACAGTGACAATGACATTGCATTTTTAACTCGAAAGTTTAAGAAATTTATAAGAAAGAACAAATTTAAAAATGACACAAAATAAATTTGAACACAAAAAGGACCAAGTTATTTGCTACGAATGCAAGAAGCTAGGACACTTCAAGAATGAATGCTCTCAATCCAAGAAGAAGCAATTCAAGAAGAAGAAAGCTTTGAAGGCCACGTGGGATGATTCAAGTGACTCCGAGGTTGAAGAAGCTAGCAACAAAGAGGAGGCCAACTTCGCGCTAATGGAATTAGGAGAAGAGACAAACTCACAAGCTAGGAATAAGAAATGGTATCTTGATAGTGGATGCTCAAGGCACATGACCGGAGATCCATCTTATTTCTCTATGCTCACTAGCAAAAAAGAAGGGTATGTCACCTTCGGAGACAACAACAAGGGTAAAATCATTGGCAAGGGAACCATAGGTAACAAATCAAGTTTTTCAATTGATGATGTGTTGCTAGTTAATGGTTTAAAATATAATCTTTTAAGCATTAGTCAATTATACGATAAAGGTTATGTTGTTAGATTTGAATCTAATGTTTGCATCATTGAAAAACCAAACAATGACATATCCATGATTGCTTTAAAACAAAACAATGTCTACACCATAAATATTGATGAATTAAGTAATGAAATATGTTTTTCGATTTTGAATGATGATGCTTGGCTTTGGCATAGGAGATTAGGCCATGCAAGCATAAAACTAATTTCTAAGATTTCATCTAGAGAGTTAGTAAGAGGAATCCCAAACATGAAATTCGTTAAGAACAAGGTATGTGATGCATGTCAACTAGGAAAACAAATAAAAACTAGTTTCAAATCAAAAAATCAAATTAGCACCACTAGACCATTGCAATTGATCCATTTGGACTTATTTGGACCAATTGACATAACAAGCCTAGGAGGTAGCAAATATGCCTTTGTAATTGTGGATGACTATAGTAGATACACTTAGACCTATTTCTTGGCTCACAAAAGTGATTGTTTCAAATGTTTCTCTAAATTTTGTAAACTCACTCAAAATAAAAAAGGTTTTATGATTTCATCAATTTGAAGTGATCACGGAGGTGAATTTCAAAATCATGACTTCCAAAATTTTTGTGAAATAAACGGATATAACAATAACTTCTCTACTCCAAAAAATCCACAACAAAATGGAGTAGTGGAAAGGAAAAATAGAAGTTTGCAAGAAATGGCTAGAACAATGTTAAATGAATATAATTTGCCAAAATATTTTTGGGCCGAAGCTGTGAATATGGCTTGCTATGTTATGAATATAGTTCTAATGAGACCATTCCTATCTAAAACTCTATATGAATTATGGAATGATAAAAAACCCAATGTTTCTTATTTTAAAATTTTTGGTTATAAATGTTTTATTTTAAATTAAAAGGATGCCTTAGGAAAATTTGATGCAAAATCCAATGAAGGCATATTTCTTGGTTATTCTTCCGTTTCTAAGGCTTTTCGTATTTTCAACAAAAGAACCTTAGTTATAGAAGAATCTATTCATGTGGTTTTTAATGAAATTTCTAAATTTAAGAAGAAAGATTTTGATGATGATTTTGGCTTTGATAATTTGAATTTGAATGAACCCTCTCCTCATAATGACAACTTGGATGCATCTTCTTCCCAAACTTCCTTACCCAAGGAATGGAAGTATGTAGATGCTCATCCCAAGGAGTTAATTATAGGAGATGCATTGAAAGGGGTTCAAAACTCGCTCTTCTTTCAAAGATTTTTGTGCCAATGCTGCTTTTCTTTCTCAAGTTGAACCAAAATGCATTGATGATGCCTTGAAAGATGATTCTTGGGTTATCACAATGTAAGAAGAATTGAATCAATTTGAGAGAAATGAGGTATGGAAGCTTGTTCCTAGACCTAATGACCACTTAGTTATTGGTACTAAGTGGGTCTTTAGAAACAAGCAAGATGAAGGTGGTATCGTGGTTAGAAACAAGGCTAGACTAGTGGCCAAAGGTTTCAACCAAGAAGAAGGTATCGATTACGAAGAGACCTACGCTCCGGTGGCAAGATTAGAAGCCATTCAGATGCTCCTTGCCTATGCTAGTAGTAATGATTTCAAATTATTTCAAATGGATGTCAAAAGTGCATTCTTAAATGGTTTTATTTCCGAAGAAGCCTATGTCAAACAACCACCCGGATTTGAAAATTCTCTTCTTCCTAACCATGTGTTTAAGCTAACTAAGGCTCTATATGGTTTAAAACAAGCCCCTAGGGCTTGGTATGAAAGGCTTAGTTCTTTTTTAATTTCAAATGATTTTACTAAAGGCAAGGTTGATACTACATTGTTTATTAAACATTTTGAAAATAATTTTCTTATTGTTCAAATTTATGTTGATGATATTATTTTTGGTTCTTCTAATAAATCACTATGTGAATCATTTGCCAAGAATATGAGTGATGAATTTGAGATAAGCCTAATGGGAGAACTAAATTTCTTTTTAGGATTGCAAATTAAGCAACTAAGTGATGGTATATTTCTAAATCAATCAAAGTATACATTAGAATTATTAAAATGATTTAACATGGATGGATCAAAAGACATTAGCACTCCTATGAGCACCTCCACTAAGTTAGATATGGATGATAATGGAGAAAGTTTTGATAAAAAACATATAGGGGTATGATAGGTAGCCTGCTTGATCTCACTGCAACTAGACCTGACATCATGTTTAGTGTAGAGCTATGTGCAAGATTCCAAGCTAATCCTAAGCTATCTCATTTCAAAGCCGTTAAAAGAATCCTTAGATATCTTAAAGGGACTCCGAATCTTGGATTATGGTATCCAAAATCTGATAACTTTGATTTGAAAGCTTATGCAGATGCGGATTTTGGTGGATGTAAAATAGATAGAAAAAGCACATCCGGAACATGCCAATTTCTAGGACATGCACTTGTTTCTTGGACTTCTAAGAAACAAAATTCGGTTGCACTATCTACGGCAGAAGTCGAATATATAGCTGCAAGTGCATTCTGTGCATAGGTTATTTGGATGAAAAATACACTAGAAGACTATGGTATTTATTTAAAAAACATTCCTATAAAATGTGATAACACGAGTTCTATCTGTCTAAGTAAAAATCCGATTCAACACTCTCGAACCAAGTACATTGACATTAGACATCATTTTATACGTGATCATGTCAGTAGTAAAGATGTTACCCTTGAATTTATTGATACAAATCATCAATTAGCAGATATTTTTACAAAATCTTTAAATGAGGAACAATTTAATTTTATTAGAAGGGAATTAGGCATGTTAAATTGTCCTAATAAGTGAGTTTTATTATATGAGATTTTTTTTTGAAATTTTGGTTTTCGTCGATTTGCTTTCCTCTCGGATTTCTTTTCGTCGATTTCTTCTTGACATCATCCCATCTCTGAAAACAAATTCAAAACAAATTTTTTTTAAAAAAAAAATAAAAACAAAAAAATTTGTGCTACCGGCGGTAGCACCGCCTGGGTAGTCAGACCCCATGCGGTAGAACACTTTCTTTGAAGGTGAGTATCGCCGAACACCCTTATAAAAGGGGTGAGTTAGGGCCGGCGGTAGAACCGCCCCCTAACCCATGAGATCTCTTCCTCACCTCTCTAATCCCCTCAAAACACTTCCCAAGCTTTAATCTCTCCCTCTAGAAGCCTAACAAAGGGATTTCTCCTTGATTCAAGCTCTCTACCTCTCAAGGGAACCAAACTAAGGTAAAATCTAAAATTTTTCTCCTATTTTTCTTGCCTAGTTTAGTTCTTTCCTTTAAATTGATTATTGATCTATCCTCACTAGAAATGGCTCCTAAAATATCGTTAAGAGACAAAGGGAAAAGGGTGGAGGTAGATTCATTTGACCAATCTTTGTTCAAATCAAAAGAAGCATCCCTTAGGTTTTCTGAACTTGTTTCTAGAACCATTCATAAAGGGAAATATGTTGATTTGAATTAATTAGGGAACCTTGAACCCATTATGTGGTTTGCTAACTTAGAGGTCTTACCAATTTTGTAAATTGTTGAACCTATCTATCCACGCTTGATTAAATTATTTTATGCTAATTTAAGCGTGAATGAAGATGGCTTATCTACCTATCTTCTAGGAAATGAGATCCAAATATCTGATAGTACAATATGCTCCTTAATTGGAATTGTTGAAAAAGAGTTAGGATGCTATTTTAGAGGGAAATGGGACATGGACACAATCGGAGCCACCCACTCCGAAGCCTTAGAAACTGTCTTTGCAAATCCGAACTTAGGCATAATTCCCAAGAGTTGGAACATTTGTTGCCTTTCAACTCTAAAATTTTACATCACATTCTTATAAGCATTATCATTCCTAAATAGTTTCATCAAGATGAGATCAGTTTAGCCGAGTTGGGTACCATATATTGGATCATGACCAGACAGCATTATTATTTTGGTTACCTAATCCGGCAACACATGATAGAAGTCAATTCTAAAGGGTTAATGTTACCATATGGAGGATTGATAACTAGATTGTTGCATGCCCATAATATTAGTATTCCACCTGATGAAGAAGTAGTACAAGTGGACAAATTTAACATCATTGACATGAAACTACTTAGGAGACTTAGGTGTACATTTGAGCATAGAATAGGGGTTAGACAACCTAGGAGAAGCATCCCCCACCAGTAGAACATCCTGAAACACCAGTCTTTAGGGGAAGTGAATCTCCTCCTCCTGATCCCGTTGATACAGCTCCATCAGTGCCAACTTCAACTCTACCTTCTGACGGTCCGATCATGAGAGAATTAAATGAAGTTAAATTGTAGCAAATTGAAATTTTGAAGGAAATGCGAAAGATGAACCAAAAGATAGATCACATGTATAGGCACTTTGGCATTCCTCCAGAGGAGTAGTTTGTTGTATTTTCTTTTTAAACGTTGTAAACTTTTATACAACTTTGACATCTATGTTGTATTATCTTTACTACATTTTTTTGGGCACTGTGGAATGACATTCGGCTTTCTGAATGATTTCTTTTCCCTCATTTGTGATATTTTTTTTCGGATATCTTTTTTTTACATATCTTTGGATGACGCACTCATAATATTTTCGGTTTTCACTCATATATGAATCCCTCTTTTCCTTTTTGCTGATGACAAAGGGGGAGAAATATGTGACAAGTGAATGCAATTACCATGCGTTGAAAGTTATATGCATTTGCCATGCTTTACAAGTTATTGTAAGTTATATGCTTGAAATGCTTATTTAGGATCTTGATATCATTTTTTTTATTGTGTATACTTCATGATATCATTTGATACCTATTTATTTAACATCTTTTGACTTAATGATGAATGTCCATACATCGACATTGTCATCATTAAGTAAACCATAAAGTTTTACTTTCATATGTTGAATGATAAGTTAAACTTATCGTGTTGATAAGTTTTTACTATCTATGGCATATAGATAGGGGGAGTTAAGAGTAACTCAATCATCAATTGATTGTCATCATCAAAAAGGGGAGATTGTTGAATCTCAGATTTTGATGATGAAGTCAATTAGTGAAATATTTGTTCTAATATATATGTTGTCGAGATAAGTGTGTAGGTATAACTATGATGGGATGAAAACATAAAGCGATTTACCGTGGTCAAGTCTGTCGGGTGTTCAAGAGTTCATCGGAAGTCCGAGAAATCATCGGAAGTGTTGCCGGAACCAACCAAGATCGAATCAAGGACTTGCCGAAGTTTTCGGAAGTTCATCGCAAAGATCGTCGAAGGTTCGCGGAACTTACCAGGAAGATTCGGAAGCTAGCCGAAGACTCGTTGAGCTCGCTATACAATCTGGGAGTATGCTGGGAGTCCGCTGGAAGAAATCTGAGGGAAGTGTCGGAAGTCCGCCGGAATCTCGCCGTAAAGCTCGCCGGAAGTTGACTTGAAGAATGTTGGGTTAAATCACTTAGAATTATGTTTTAATTTCATAGTTTGCACGTGATTAGAGCAAGGATTTAGAAATAATCCTTTCTAAATTTGGTAGGGGTCAATCGAGCTCCTACTGGGCCAAATTGGGCCTTAAACAGGGCCCATTCAGCCCTTACTGAATGGCTGGGGCGGTGCCACCGCCCCTGCTGTGTTAGTCTGCCAGACTGACACAAGCGGTGGCACCGCCTCTGACAGGCGGTTCCACCGCCTCTGACAGGCTGACACCGGGAAACTCAAATAAAATTTAAATTTGGAGCCCAAATTTGAATCCATTTTGAGCCTATAAATACCCCCCTTTTCTCAGCTGAAAGTGCACCCTTTTGAGAGATATAATCTTGAGTTAAAGTCTTTAAATAGTCTTAAAAAGTCTTGTCTCTTGCTAAGTGTTCACCTCCTTCTTCTTCTTGAGAAATCTTGTAAGAGTGTGAACCTCTTGTAAAGGGTTGTAAAAGGGGTATTTGGTTCTTCCCCTTCAAAGGATTTGCTAGTAGAAGTGCGGAGCCTCATCATGAAGGCTTCAAAAGTGGATGTAGGTTATTTGACCGAACCACTATACATCATTGTGTTCATGAATGCGTGAGTGTTTACATTTTTGAATCATTTCATTACTTAGCTGCAAATTGCTTAGTTCCTTGCTATTTCCTTTACTCAAGCAATTTATTTCAAGTACTCTTTTGTCGAATCGAAATCTTCCTACGAACTTGGCTTTTTGTAAAATCGGTTTCAAAATTAAGATTTTAATCCGCTACACTAATTCACCCCCCCGCCTCTTAGTGCCTTTTTGATCTTAACATCTACATACTTCCATTCCTTAGGTAAGGAGAATTCGGAAGAAGATGCTTCCAAGTTGCTATTTTAAGGAGAGGATTCATTTAAATTCAAATTGTCAAAACCAAAATCATCATCAAAATTTTTTTTCTTAAATTCAAAAATTTCATTAAAAACTACATGAATAGACTCTTCTATAGCTAATGTTCTTTTGTTAAAAATACGAAAAGTTTTGGAAACAGAAGAGTAGCCAAGAATGATGCCTTCATCAGATTTAGCATCAAATTTTCCTAAAGCATCCTTTTCATTTAAAATAAAGCATTTGCAACCAAAAACTTTAAAGTAAGAAACATTAGGTTTTTTGTCATTCCATAATTCATAAGGAGTCTTAGATAGAGATGGTCTTATTAGAACCCTATTCATGATATAGCAAGCCGTATTAATGGCTTCGGCCCAAAAATATTTGGGTAAACTGTGTTCATTTAACATGGTTCTTACCATTTCTTGTAAATTTCTATTCTTTCTTTCTACTACATTTTGTTGAGGATTTCTTGGAGTAGAGAAGTTGTGGTTATACCCATTTGATTTATAAAAATTTTGGAAGTCACGGTTTTGGAATTCACCATCGTGATCACTCCAAATTAATGAAATCATGAAACCCTTTTCATTTTGAGTAAGTTTACAGAATTTAGAGAAACATTTAAAAGAATCACTTTTGTGAGCTAAGAAATAGGTCCACGTGAATCTACTATAGTCATCTACAATCACAATAGAATATTTGCTACCTCATAGGCTTGTTGTGTTAATTGGTCCAAACAAATCCATATGGATCAATTGTAATGGTCTAGAGGTACTTATTTAATTTTTTGGCTTGAAGCTAGTTTTGATTTGTTTCCCTAGTTGACAAGCATCATATACTTTATCTTTAATAAACTTAACCTTAGGAATGCCTCTTACAAGGTTTTTAGATGTGATTTGAGAGATTAGTTTCATGCTAGCATGACCTAATCTTCTATGCCAAAGCCAAGCATCATCATTCAAAGCCGAAAAACATATTTCACTACTAAGATCATTAAGATTAATAGTGTAGACGTTATTTTGCTTGATTGCAATTATAGATGTATTGTTTTATGGTTTTTCGACGATGCAAGCATTAGATTCAAATCTTACAATATAACCATTATCACATAATTGACTAATGCTCAAGAGATTATGTTTTAAACCATCTACTAATAACATATTATCAATTGAAGAGGTTGATTTGTTACCTATAGTACCCTTGCCAATGATTTTACCCTTGTTGTTGTCTCCGAAGGTGACAAAGCCTTCGTCTTGGCTAGAGAGCTTAGAGAATTGAGATAGATCTCCGGTCATGTGCCTTGAGCATCCACTATCAAGGTACCATCTCTTGCTCTTAGCTTGTGTGGGTGTTTTTATCTACAAGAAAGGATGGTTTTTAAGCACCCATTTTGACTTGGGTGCCTCAAAAATTGATCTACTAAATTTATTATTATTCAATGAGTTCCTAATTGATCCTTTAGGAACCCATATTAATTTATTTGGGCTAAGTTTCCTATATGGACATTTGTAAACAACATATCTGGATTTGCAACAAAAATTGCATTTCAAATAAGAGGATACATGTAATGTTGGCCCTTTAATGAATGTGGTTTGAGTTCGGTGAGATCCACTCATGAATCCAATTCCACATCTATTTCTGACATGTCCCTTGTTAGCAAGGATCATGTCTAAGCTCTTGCTATCGACCTTAAACTTGTTTAAGGTCTTTTTGAGTAGCAAGTTCTCCTTTTTTATTGCTTCTAACTGTGGAAAGATCCCTGAACCAGCTAGGAGTAAAGGGGTATTTATAGAGCTTTTTGGGATTCAAAAATCCCGCTCAAAGAGGGGTCTCATCCAAAATTTCGGACTGTAGGCGGTACTATCGCCTGGTACTGGTGATACTACCGCCTGACATACCTTTGCGTTTTTTCAATGTGCTGGCGGTACTACCACCTAGCATTGGCGGTACTACCGACTGACACAGGTGGTTGCAACCACCTATCAGGCGGTACCACCACCTGCCTGGGGTGGTGCTACCACCCAGCCTACTGTCAACAGGCGGTGCTACCGCCTGGGTCCGACGGTGCTACCGCCTGGCCTACGATCAACAGGCGGTGCTACCGCCTGGGTTCGACGGTGCTACCGCCGGCCCTTGCCAGAAACTATATGGGCCTAACCTTCGACCCAATACAGCCCAATAAAGGTCCAATTGGCCCAAAACAGGTCTAGATAGGATTAACACCTAGTCTATACCCTAATAAGTGCTAACTATGAACTTTTAAAGCCAAATTAAACCGACAACATCAAGTTATCTTCCGAAGAGCTTTCCGGCGATCTTTCAGCGGACTTCCAACACTCCCTCAGATTCCTTCCGGTGGACTCCCAACAAGCTTCCGGATTCTATGGCGAGTTCAACGAGTCTTTGGCACCCTTCCGAACCTTCTCGGTGATCTCCGCGAACCTCCGACGATCTTTCCAACGAACTTCCGAAACCTTCGGCAAGTCCCCGATTTCATCTTGGTTGGCTTCGGTAGCACTTTCGATGATCCTTCAGACTTCCGGTGGACTCTTGAACTTCCAACAACTTGACTCCGGTAATTAGCTCTATCATAGTTAATCCTGCACACTTATCTCAAAAATAGATTAGATCAAATAACCATCAATTGACTTCATCATCAAAATCCAAGATTCAACAGATTGATCTTTACTCATTAAAGGAAGATCAATAGTGAAAGCTGGTGATCTCGATGGAGGAGGAATCGAAAGTGGACGTAGGTTACAACAATCGAACCACTATAAATCCAGTGTGTTCTTCCCTTGCTCCTTACCTTCATTACTTTGCTGCTTATGTATTTTATATTTACTTCAAGTTGACATCTTCTCGATACGATTTTATCGATATGTTTTTTTATCAACTCGAAAAGATTTCGAATCACAATCATTTTTAACGTATGCACTAATTCACCCCCTCTTAGTGCTACTATCTTGATCCTAACAGTTGGGACTATGGAATTGCTATCTAACGTCAGGTATCATTAACTATCTAGCATTCCGTAAGCGGATCAATCAGTGGATTCATTCTCTAATGAATATCTTCACTATATCCTTAGTGTCCCTACACAAGTAGCTATGAGACCAGCCATCTCCATCATATGAACAGGTATACAGCACATCAATCTATCTAGTTATCTCGATGTCCCTCTTAAGTAACCTATAACCAGGATTATTTAGGGTCTATGTTTAAAGGCAAATCGCTCTCATTATTGTGATCTCATCACGATATGATTTCCATTGCACAGATCTAAGGACATCACAATATACATCTAGATAATATGAGAAAATACCAGTAATCATGAAAAGAGATTGACACAGCATGTTACAGGTGTCATTACTCACGTAATTGGCTTGTAGGGTACCTATAACTAACAATCTCAAGAGAAGTAAAACTTGTTGGCATGCACATCTTAAGAGAAGCAAAAAAACTTGCTATCTTGTACATCTTAAGAGAAGCAAAAACTTGCTAGCTTATATATCTCAAGAAAAACAAAAACTTGCTAACTTACACATCTCAAAGAGAATCAAAAACTTACTAAGCTTGCATGTTTTAAAAACTTGCTCGCTACACTTTTCTCCTTTTTATTGATGATAAAGGGGGAGAAGTTACGATGATTTAAAATTATGTATGCAATGATATCTTAACTCATGATTTGATATTATGATACATGCAATGATATTTTATCTATGAT
This sequence comes from Musa beccarii, assembly GCA_024322285.1. Classification (NCBI taxonomy): domain Eukaryota; kingdom Viridiplantae; phylum Streptophyta; class Magnoliopsida; order Zingiberales; family Musaceae; genus Musa; species Musa beccarii. The sequence goes on from CM044396.1 coordinate 23,728,828, forward strand.
GTTGAAGTCATTATTTTGACTTGAATTCAAAAGTTATCACTTTTTTTGAATTCGAGTTTACTTTATATCAATATATCATATAGACAGGGGGAGTTCAGTTAAAACTTTGTCATCAATTGATTATCATCATAAAAAATGAAAAGATTATTGAATCTTAAATTTTAATGATGAAATCAATTAATAAAGTTATGATCTAATGAACATTTGAGTGACACAGGAGTAACTTGTTAGGATCTAAAGCGGCACTAAGAGGGGGGTGAATTAGTGTAGCGATTAAGAACAATAAATTTTAGTAATTTAAAAAATGCTTTCAGAACCTTCATATGATAAAAAGATATTTCGTTAAAAAGCATATTGGAAATACTTATGCTTGAGAGTGATTGTAAGAGGATAAAGAAGTTGGATGATTGTAGTAAAGTGAAATGGTTTGCAGTAATGTAAATGACAATAAGTAAACGTAAACCGATTTTTATAGTGGTTCGATCATCCGACCTACGTCCACTCCCGATTCCTCTTCTCTTGAGACCACCGGCTTTTTCACTAGTTGTCTTCCTTCCAATAGGCGAAGACAAGTTCCCTTACAGCGCTCTCTCCTTTTGATGGGTTTAGGAAGTAACCCTTACATGCACTTCACTCCTCTCTTTTTTCTGAAATCAGATGAAGGCTAGAGGAGGAATTTCTAAAGAGATTTAAACAGTGTTTTTCTACTTTCAAAGTATGTGTGCTTGTGTGTTCAACTCAGGGATGGGAGGGGTTTTTATAGGCTTCAATCTAATTCAAACTTGGAGCTAAAACCCTTTCTATCCCGGGTTTACCGGGTACTGGCGGTACCACCACCAGTCTAGTGGTACCATTGCCCAATCTGGGCAGTACCACGGCCTAGGTACTCCGTCACTGGACAGTACCACCACCTAGGTACTCTTTCATTAGGTGGTACCACCGTCCAATATAACCTGAGGATCAAGACCTTGTCGGTGCCACTGCCAGACAAGGTCCAACACTTCTGGTTGGGCCTTAAACTCAGCCCAAACCAGTCTATTATTGGGCCCAATTGGCCCGTACCAAGGTTATAGGATTAACACTTAATCCTAACCCTAATCATGTACTAATTAAGAAATTAAAGATATTTCCTAAGATAATACAAAGTCCGGCTTATCAAGCCTTCCTCTAGTGAGCTTCCGGCGAACTTCCGATGATCTTTTGATGAACCCTCGAACACCATTCTGTGGACTCCCGGTAAGCTCTTGGACTTCATGACGATCTTGGCGAGTTCCGACGAGCTTTTTTGGTAAGCTCCAATATTTCTCGATGAGCTTCGCGAACTTCCGACAAACCTTACAGCGAACTTTCGAAAGCCCTTCGGCAAGCTCCCTACTCATTCTCGACCAATTTCAGTGGCACTCTCGATGAATCTTCGGACTTCCATCGAACTCTTGAACTCCCAACAATTTCATCGCACTTGACTCTGGCATTTTGTTTTGCTTTATGTCTTCACCGTTATCGTAGTTAATCCTGCACACTAAGTAAATCTTAACCCTATTTTGATCTAGATAATTATTACGTGAATCAATATCCTATTTCCTGGCACATCATTAGTCGGAATTTTGTCTAATTCTTCGACGCACCATCCTCTCTTATGGCCTTTTGCCTAATTGGCGATTGACCTCCGTAACTCCAAACTCCTTGGTGCAACACCACTCTTCTTGGCCCAATGCCCGATGTCCAAAGCCTTCTGTCGATTGTCGACTAGACCTCCAACTTGACATCTAATCTCTTGACGTGATTTATTCTGGTGCAACGCTGATTCATCCTGTGTCAATTGTCTAATCCTGATCGATAGTAGATCTACATCACTCAAAACGTAGTTAGAAAATAAAACACTATCAATTAATTTCATCATCAAAATGTGAGATTCAACATAACTTCTATCATGAAAAAGTAAATTGATTAAAGCAGAAAAAAATCAAACGTTGGGCCGGAATAGATCATGCCAAAGATTGGACATTGGACCAAAAGATTGGTTGATGTACCGGAAGATAGACTTTGTGCTATGAGTTCAAGCATCAGAGTAGAAGGATCAGACATTGTGCCAAGAAGATCGAATATTGCGGGAGGTCAACATGTCCATGGATCGAGCAATACATCGAAGGAGAGGACGATGCACTAATGGTTCGGATGAAGCACCGGATGAACTAATGACATACTAGACAATATAGGATTCATGCTTGTAATCATTTATATCTTGATCAAAGTAATTTAGATTATAATTAAGTTAGTTTTAGATATAACGATACCAACTCAATTAAAGTCCCATTGGGCTTGAATTAGGATTGATTTAGGCTTATTAGAAGGCCCATTCAGGGACCTACAATTTGGGTAGGCAATGGAATCGCCTATAAGCTAGAACGTATAAAGTATACATTTTTCGAAAGACCCGATGGTGGCACCGCTAGTGTCAGGCGATAGTACCTCCCAGACTGGCAATAGTACCAGCAGTACATAGTCTTCAAGGGTGTCAGGTAGTAGTACCACTTAGACTAGGCGATAGTACCACTAGTGCTCAGTGCTGCAGGTGGTGGTATCACCAGTATCTCGAAAATCCGAGGATTTAAATTTTTAGCTCTAGTTTTTAAACCATTTGAGGTTTATAAATACCCCACTCAAGCAATAAGAAAGGGACAAGAATTTTTAAGGATAAAAAGTGTATAAACTCTGTTAAAAAATTGAGTCCCTCTTCCTTGAGCTTAGAGATTGTCCTAAGGGAGATGTGTGAGAGAATCATTATAAAAGAGGGGTATAAAGGTTCTTTCATGAGCTTGTGAAAAGCAGAGAGTTATAACAAGGGTAGTTGATCTTTGTCCATTGGAAAGAAAATCGGTAGTGGAAGCCGATGGCCTCTATTAAGGTTTCTCAATAGATATTATGTTAAAAAAAAAAAGAAAACCAACCAACATCTTCACCAATGTCTTAACGCTTTTTGATGAATATTTTCAAACTTTATTCAGACATTTTGGATGACTATCACTCGAGTAACTTTAGTTTTTGTTATGTGCGTATTCTATTTTTTATTGATGACAAAGAAGAACAAGTAACTCATATTTTTACTAATACTTATGTCCTGCTTTTACTTTAACATATGTGGAGAATCAACTCATGCTTTAACTTATGATATTTTTGGCACTCATGTTAGACTTAGTTTATATGTTTACTACATGTAAATGATTAACTTGTACTTATCACTTATTTATGACTAATAGTTGGCACTATCTTTTGATAATAATTGAATATTAAACTTTAAAATTATAAACTTGGTTATACATCAATATTTGAGCTTAAAATGATGAAGTCATAATATCGATGAGATAAACTTAAATTTAATATAAATATTTAAAAAGATATATGCTCTTTTTTGTTGGGAAATCTAGAGGCGACATCACATGCGCAGTGGAAAAGCAAAAACAAAATGTCCTAGATTTCCTTGAAAAGGTTCATCATTGTACGAAGATCGATGCACAAAAATAAATCCGCAAATCCAAAAACTACATGTGTAAAAAAATACCTTGGGAGATCGTATATCCCTAAATTCTTGCAAATCCATGGGGTGGATTAAGGAGGTCAAGTGTCCTCCTCTCTAGTAGTGATCCACATGGTAGGGCTACGAAGATACTCCTCTCTTGGGAGAGGAGAATAAGAGGTAGCCACCAAAAACCCTAGCCTGTGGACCTTTAGTTTCCTCTTATTTATAGAGGTCCCCTGTAAACCTTAATGGATCCTACCCTATTAGGTATTGGATCTTCATCCAATTACCCAAGCCTCTTAGATTAACAAGTCTATGTTGAGTCTCAAATTTTGATGATAAAACTAATTGATTATGTTTAGTTGTTTAACTACATTTTGAGTGACGCAGGTCTATTATCAATCAGGATTAGATAATTAATACAGAATGAATCAACGTTACGCCGGAGGAAATCACATCAGGATATTGGACATCGAGCCGGAGGTCCAGTTGACAATTGGCAGAAGGCTTTGAACATCGAGCATCGAGCCAAGAAGTGTGGTATTGTACTAAGGAGATTGGGATTACATAGTCAACTGTCGATTGGGCAACAAGCCGCAAGAGAAGACAATGCTCCAAAGAACTGGACGAAGCACCGACCAAAGACGTGCTAGGCAACAGAATATTAATTCGTGTAATAATTATCTAGATCGAAGTAGGGTTAAGATCTACTTAGTATGTAGGATTAACTAGAATAACGATGAAGACATAAAGTGAAACAAAGTGTCGAAGTCAAGTATGATAGAATCGTTGGGTGTTCAAGAGTTCGGCAGAAGTCCGAAGATTTGTTGGGAGTGCTACTGGAACTGGCCAAGAATGAGTAGGGAGCTTGCCAAAGGGTTTTCAAAAGTTCATTGGAAAGATTCATCAGAAGTTCGCAAAGCTCGCCGAGAAAGATCGGAGCTTGCTGAAGAAGCTCGTCGGAACTCTTCAAGATCATCGTGAATTCTAGGAGCTTGCCGGGAGTCCACAGAATAGTGTTCAAGGGTTCGTCAAAAGACCACCGAAAGCTTGCCGGAGGAAGACTTGATGTGTTGAACTTTGTACCTCTACTAGGGGCTTTATAGATATCTCATATACGCATCTCTACTCGTCATAACATTCACCTTATGTGTGTGACCCTCTAGGCCTGATACTGAGCTAGTCGTGAGTCGCTCCTGTCAGAATTCCTTCTAACTCAGAACACCTTCTGATATAGTGAATTATTATCTCTATAATAATTCACTCGACTCATCGACTATGGACGTACTAGGCCACTACGCTATAGTCCCTAGATGGTACAGGGGGATTTAATCCATCGGACCTGTCTGTCCTCAATTACCATGTATCTATAGTTCCTCATCCATCTAATATCCCCGAGACTATATATTGGGCATAGTAAAATCAGGCCCATACGGAATCTTATTCGAGTCTCGCTCTAATTAGATTCTCCTGGAGAACTCCTTCTCTCTCAATCTGAACGACCCTGGCCAGGGATTTTACCTGAGTGAGCACACACGAGATATATCTCTCATGATACTGAGAGTGGATGATCTTTTATTGACACGCAATTACCTTTGTAAGGTTGGCTACCATTTCTGAGAACTGGCTATACTAGATCTGGAGCTCTCCAAACCTGTAAGTCTAGCATTAAAGAATGAAGTACTCAAATAAGGTATCTTTGGTGCCTCAAGTCTAAGGACCAAACATACTACTGGGACTACGAAATCACTCTCTAACATTAGGTATCATTAATAATACAACATTTTGTAAACAGATCAATCAGTGAACTCATTCTCCAATGAGCACTTGCACTGTACCTTTAGTGTCCCCACATAAGTGACTATGAGATAGGTCACCTCCATCATATAGACGAGTATACAACATATCAGTCTATCTGGTTATCTCGATGTTCTCATCGAGTAACTTATGACCAGGATGATTTAGGATCTATGTTTAAAGGTATATCGATCTTATTATCGTGATCTCATCATAATTCGATTCTCATTGCACAGATCCATGGACATCACAAGATTCATCTAGATAATATGAGAAAATGCCAATAATAATATACGAAGAGATCGATGTAATATGTCACAGGTGCCATCACTCACGTGATTGTCTTATAGGGCATCTACAACCAATAATCTCCCACTTGATATTTAGCCAATCACCTACGTGTCTGATCCCCATCAGACTCCTGTGACGCTTAAATATAATCTGAGTCAATGGCTTTGTCAATGGATCTGTAATGTTATCTTTGGATGAAACTCTTTCCACTACTACATCTTCTCGGGCCATGATCTCTCTAATCAAGTGGAACCGCCTCAGAACGTGCTTAGACTTCTGATGAGACCTAAGTTCCTTTGCTTGAGCAATTGCCCCATTGTTGTCGCAATATAAGGTAATCAACTCCTCGTTGTTCAGCACGACTCCTAGATCTGTGATGAACTTCGTCATCCAGACTCCCTCCTTTGCTACCTCTATCGCAGTAATATATTCCACTTCTATGGTCGAGTCAACAGTAGTATCTTGCTTGAAACTTTTCCAGCATACTGCTCCTCTATTCAGGGTGAAGACATATCCTGAATTCAACTTGCTATCATCAACATCAGACTAGAAGCTCATGTCCATGTAGCCCTTAACTCTAAGGTTACTGCCTCCATATACTAGTAAAAGATCCTTAGTCCTTCTTAAGTACTTAAGGATACATTTTACTATTTTCTAGTACTCCAAGCCTAGATCTGCCTAATACCTACTCATGACACTCAGAGCATACGCTATGTCAGGTCTGGTACATAGCATAGCATACATGATAGACCCTATCGCTGAGGCATATGGTATTATATCTATGTGTGCCCTTTCTTCAAGAGTTTTTGGGGACATACTCCTAGAAAGTGATATTCCATGTCTCATAGTTATGAGACCTCTCTTGGAATTTTTCATACTAAACCTTTTGATAATGGAGTCTATGTACATGGAGGGGGATAAGCCAAGCATCCTCTTAGATCTATCTTTATAGATCTGAATCTCCAAAATATAGGTTGTTTCCCCTAAGTCCTTTATGGAGAAGTGTCTAGATAGCTAAGCTTTTACTGTGGAGAGCATTCCTACATCATTCCTAATGATTAAGATGTCATCCACATATAACACCAAGAAGGTGATAGCGCTCCCATTTACCTTCCTATACATACAAGGCTCATCTTCATTTTTAACAAAATCATAAGATCTAATCGCCTCATCAAATCTTATGTTTCAATTTCGAGAAGCTTGCTTTAGTCTATAAATGGACTTAAGTAATATGCACACCTTATCTAGACTCTGCTTGGACATGAACCCCTCAGGCTGTATCATATACACTTCCTCTTCGAGGTTGCCATTGAGGAATACAGTTTTCACGTCCATCTGCCAGATTTCATAGTCATAATATGCTGCAATAGCTAATAGAATTCGTATGGATTTCAGCATAGCAACGGGTGCAAAGGTTTTGTCATAGTCAATACCTTACCTCTGACGATACCCCTTAGCCACTAGCCTTGCCTTATAGGTCTCTACCTTTCTATATACCCCGATCTTCTTCTTGAAGATCCATTTGCAGCCAATGGGTACGATACCCTCAGGTGCATCAACAAGGTTCTAAACCTTGTTGGAGTACATGGATTTCATCTTAGAATTCATGGCTTCTTGCCACTTTCCGGAGTCTATGCTCATAACAGCCTCCTCATAGGTCTGAGGATCAATGTCCTAAATGTCCTCTCCACTAATATGTCCCACATATCTCTCAGAAGGATATGACAATCTACCAGTCCTACGTAAAATTGGAACTTGTGTGTTAAGTACCTGAACAGACTCGATCTCTGGAATGGTGCCTAAGCTAGGTTCTCCAACCTCACTCAATTCTATTATGCTCCCACTGTTTCTACCAAGAATGTGTTCCTTCTCAAGAAATATTGCTCTCTTAGCAACAAAGACCTTTTGGTCCTTAGGGTGATAGAAATAATAACCACAAGGTTCCTTAGGATATCCCACGAACTTGTACCGTTCCATCCTAGATTCCAACTTATCAGGGTTGTATCTTTTAACGTGGGCAAGGCAGCCCCAAATCTTAACAACCATAAGATTGGGCTTCTTCTCTCTCTATATCTCATATGGTGTAGACACTACCAATCTAGACGGAACTCTGTTTAGAAGGTAAATTGTGGTCTGTAGGGCATATTCCCAAAATGAGATGGATAGGTTAGTGAAACTCATCATGGACCGCACCATATCTAATAGTGTGTGATTCCTCCTTTCTGATACACCATTGAGTTGTGGTGTATAAGGAGGTGTCCAATGGGATAGAATCCCATGGTCCTTGAGGAACTAGGTGAATTCTGTACTCAAGTATTCTCCTCCTTGATCTGATTGAAGAGTTTTAATATTCTTTCCAATCTGATTCTCTACTTCATTCTTATACTCCCTGAATTTCTTGAAGGCTTCATACTTATACTTTATCAAGTACACATATCCATACTTAGAGAAATTATCAGTAAAAGTAATGAAGTAGGAATAACCACCTATGTTATGAGTTGATATAGGACCACATACATCACTATGTATGAGTTCTAATAACTCAATAGCTCTCTCTCCAGTTCCACTAAATGGAGAGTTGATCATTTTTCCATGAAGGCAAGGCTCACAAGTTGTATATGACTCGTAGTCAAATGGATCTAAGTATTCATTTTTCAACAACTTTTGAATCCTTCCCTCATGAATATGACCTAGCCAATAATGCCACAAATATGCATTGTTCACCTCTTCTCGTTTCCTCTTGGCCATGCTAACATTCATGATGTGTGAAGTGGTATTTAGAATAAACAAACCATTATGCAATGTCCCTCTAGTAATGATCTTATCATTCTTATTGATTGAACAACAATTGTTGTCAAAAAATACTTTATAGCTATTTAATGTCAAACATGAAATGGAAATAACATTTTTGATAATAGAGGGAACAAAATAACATGCATTTAATATAATAATAGCTCCATCAGGTAGATGTAGAGTGACCTCGCTGATAGCAACAGTAGCAACTCTTGCTCAATTGCCCATCTTGAGGTCCATCTCGCCTTTTTCTAATCTCCTATGCCTTGTCAAAACCTACAATGAATTATAGATATGATAAGCACTACCAATATCCAATACTCATGCATTATCACAAGAATCTGACACATGGAGACTGATCATGAAAGTACCTAAAGCTTTTCCAAGCTTCTGTTTTGCTTTTTCTACAAGATATGCCTTGTAGTTCCTCTTCTAATGCTCATCTTAATCGTAGTGGAAGCACTGGCCTTTATTTTTTGCTGGGTCAATTTTAGCAACCTTTGCCTTACCCCGTTTGCCCTTGCTCTTACCCTTCTCAAGGGTCTTCCTAGCCTTTCTTTTCCTTTTGGTTTCACCAACATAGAGAACTAATTTTTCTTTCTTGATTATGCTCTCTGCCTCCCTCAATATATTGAGGAGCTTAGGGAGAGATACCTCAAGTTTATTCATATTAAAATTCATTATGAACTGAGAAAAGGAATCTAGTAGGGACTGAAGTATAAGATCAATACATAGGTTATCATCTAGGACCATTCCTAGACCTGTGAGTTTTTCAATCCACTCTATCATCTTCAGGACATGGTTCTGAACCGGTGTCTCCTAAGTTATCCTGGCACAGAAGAGACTCTTGGATATCTCATATCGCTAAGTTCTTCCCTGTTCCTCAAATAGTTTATAGAGGTGCGGGAGTATGGAATGAGCATCCATGTTTTCATGTTGTCTTTGTAACTCAGGAGTCATAGAGGCTAATATATAATACTGAGCAATAGTGGAATCATCTATATACTTCGCATATTGGGCAAACACTTCTTGAGGAGCTTCTGCCTCAGGTTGGGGCATGACCGTATCTAGGACATATGCGATTTTCTCCGTTGTAAGAACTATTCTTAGGTTATGGAGCCAATCCGTATAATTTGGACCAGTGAAGTAGTTGGCATCAAGTATGCCATGTAGAGGGTTTGATGATGACATGTTTTTGATAAACAGGAGATATAACATAAGTGAATAACATGCAGATTTTGTAAAAATAAATAATCAAGATTTGACTTCTATCTTGACATGCTCCCACTAATTTTTCTAGCGAGTCACGTGACACCCTCATGCACGTGAAACGGAAGTCTCTGGTAGACTTTTAGTGGGGATCGAGATCCAATCAGTATCTTAGTGCAACCTCGAGGGACTCGACCAATTATACTAAGCCCAAAAGGTAAACAACTCTTACCAATCACAACTCCTTGTGATTCCCGTCATATTTGGCCTCCAAACCACCATGGCCTCGAGAGACTCCACCAACCATGATGTTCAGTTAAGTCATCACCATCGTTACAAGATAATTCTGATTCGGTGATATGCCCTTGAGGGACTCGACCAAGCATACTATGTCCTCAGGCCACCGGTGACATCTCTATGTCGAAGAAAAGATAGCGAGACGCGAAATAGGTGAGTCTCGAGGGACTCGACCAACTCAGCCTATGTTAGGAATCGGTTCCTGCCCTAAACGATGGAAGGCCACATGGGTCAATCTTATTGCCTCATGCTTACCGACTTAATATTATCATAGGAGGGGTTTTAGGTTTGGTCTCATGATATAACGTATCACACACATACATATTTAATATATTTACATCGCATGCAAATATATATATATATACTTATCTAGTAGGTGTATAGCATTCACATGCACAAGTACACCAAATGATCATTGACTTCAACCTAATATGATTAGGCTTGAGCCAATAAGTATAATCACTTACATCAAGATCTATGTGCATATCAGTGCATCTCTATGCACGGTGATCATCCATCTTGTCATCGTCGGATCTGCCGTCATCTCGATGCATTTGTATGCGTTGCGATCATCTGAATCGGCCTCAGCGGTCCCGCTACCACCTCCAGGCTTCCGCCGTGCCTCTAAGATAATTACAACATAATTACAAGCATGTAGGCCTGACAATCAATGAAAAATGAATACTCACAGGCCCCAATAATCACATACACATCACAAAGTTCATAATCATCTTCTCACATCATATCACATCACATCACATGTATATATCATGTAGGATTACTAGATAAATAATAATAGTTATTTAAACCTTTTAAATAACTAAATTTTGAAATCAAGGACATGCAGGAAAGTTTCTAAATTTTGAAGGGTATTTTGGTCATTCTATCATAAGGGATAAAATTAGAATTTCTAAAATTCTGAAGGGAAAAACTATCTTTTGGCCGAAAACCCTATTTCTCAATCCCTCTACTTTTTGCAGCACTATGGCTGTGGTTGCCACCACCCTGTCGGCAGCGGCCATACGTGCGGGGCGTCGAGGGGGGGCGCCACCCGTGCCTGAGTGAGCGACGTCACCGTTGCTTGTGAGCGTAACGCCTGCAGGAGCTACCTCTGCAGCGTTGTCACGCGGGCCTCCCCACAGACGCCCTTACGGGCAAGCCACCACTGGCGACGCTACGCCTCCCCCCTTCCCCCCCCCTCCCCCGTGGACGATGGCGCTGCCCTCCCTTGTGGGCAGGTTGCCCCAACTGGGTGTGGCGCTGCCTCCACGAGCCCAGCCTGCCCCTGCGGGCTCCCTACACGCATGCGGCCAATGCTGCCACTACCGACATATGGCCACCGACGGCCCTGCGTGCATGGCCATGGATCCAAGCTGCCTTGGCTAAACTACGAGGGCAGTAATAGTTGCTGCCCTCTCTCATCTTTTGTGTCAACGATTTTGGTGTCAAAAGCGCATCCAAAACACAACACATGCAGTTTACAAGCCAATCATCGCACGATAAACCTGACTCTGATACCACTAATGGGAAATCAAGAGATTCGACATCTTATGCGCAATGAAAATAAAAACAAGACTAGATTTCTCATAGTTACATACTTGGCCGTTGTGCGACGATTGGTGCGTAAAAATCATAAATCTGAAAAATCTACATGTATCATGTCAGAAGTATTACCTGGGGAGATCGTATATCCCCGAAAATTTCAGATCTGATAAAGAGAATGAAGGAGCACTAGCATACTCCTGTCTAACAGTAATCCACACAACGGATGCAGTAACGATGCTCCTCAGATCACCATAGGATCTCTCTCCATGTTCACCATAAGGTTGCTGAAGTCAAAGAGAAGGAGAGGAGACTGAGGAGAATAGGAGGATGACTACTAAGAGCTCTCAGCCTATGAACCAGGAGGTTCCTCCTATTTATAGAGGTGGAGGAAGTTTATCCTTAACAGATCCTGTTCACATTGGATCTCTATCCAGTTGGATATCATTGGATCTTATCCATAGGATCCAATTTGATCTCATCCAATTGGACTTATCTAATCATTTAGTTGGATCTCTTCCAATTATCCAAACCCAATTGGATCTCATCCATAGGATCCAAACTAGGGACTTCACAGATATCTCATATCTACACCTCTACTCGTCGCAACATCCACCTTATGTGTTTGACTCTCTAGGCCTGATACTGAGTTGGCCATGAGTCACTCCTATCAGAACTCCTTCTGACTTAGAACACCTTTTGATATTATGAATTATTATCTCCATAATAATTCACTCGACTCATCGACTATAGACATACTAGGCCACTACGCCATAGTCCCCAGATGATACAGGGGGATCTAATCCATCGGACCTGTCTGTCCTCAATTACTATGTATCTATAGTTCCTCATCTATCTAATATCTTAGAGACTATATATTGGGCATGGTAAAGTTAGGCCCATATGGAATCTTGTTCAAGTCTCGCTCTAATCGAATTCTCTTGGAGAACTCCTTCTCTCTCAATCCGAACAATCCTAGCCAGGGTTTTTGCCTGAGTGAGCATATGCGGGATATATCTCTTACGATACCAAGAGTAGATGATCCTCTATTGACACGCAATTGCCTTCGTAAGGTTGGCTTCCATTTCCGAGAACTAACTATACCAGATTTGGAGCTCTCTAAACCTGTAAGTCCGGCGTTAAAGAATGGAGTACTCAAACAAGACATCTTTGGTGCCTCAAGTCTAAGGACCAGACACACTACTGGTACTACGGAATCGCCGTCTGACATTAGGTATCAATAACCATACAGCATTCTATAAGCGGATCAATCAGTGAACTCATTCTCCAATGAGCACCTGCATTGTACCTCTAGTGTCCCCACACAAGCGACTATGAGACCAGCTACCTCTATCATATAGACGAGTATACAGCACACTAGTCTATCTGGTTATCTCGATGTCCTCATCGAGTAACCTATGGCTAGGATGATTTAGGATCTATGTTTAAAGGTATATCGGTCTCATTATTATGATCTCATCATGATCCAATTCCCATTGCACAGATCCATGGACATCATAATATTTATTCAGATAATATGAGAAAATACCAATAATAATATGCGAAGAGGTCGACGTAACATATCACAGGTGTCATCACTCACGTGATTGCCTTGTAGGGCACCTACAACCAATACTTTGAACTTTTAATGAATTTTAATAAGTTTATTAAATAAAAATTAAAAATCAAAAATGAACTTGAACAGAGGAAGAGGCTAAAGAAGAGGAAGATACCCAAGGACAAATCAAGAACTTCCAAAGGTGAAATGGCATATTGCGCTTTGACGAGCTTCGACTATAAGGTAAGTAACTTAACCAAAACTCCCTTGAACTATTTTAAAATTACATGATGTATTTTCATGAGTGCTTAATTTAGATAGTAGGAAATAAATAATTACTTTTTAAAAAAATTATATCATGCTTTTCTTTCTAGTATTTTTGAAAAGTAAAAATTAAAATGATACTTGTATGATTTGTGATAATGCTTAGGATTAATCCATGCATATGTATCTTGATGTTTTATATTGCTTTTCGTTTCTAAACATGATGCTTGATGATTTTATATCATGCATGAGTTTTTGAAGTAATGTTGATTTGAAACTCTATGTTTTGGATTAACGTGTTTTTGGTTTAATTGTCTTCATGACAAATTAAGATGATATTTTGAGATGATGCAATTCCATGTATACTTTCCGTATCGATTTTCAGACTTAAATATTATACATATCTATGTATGAATTTCTTGAAAGTCTTTTGATGATAGATGTGTGTATCATGCTTATAATTTGAAAACTTTCATCTTAGATTAATAGGTCTTAATCATTTTTATAATGAAATTTATAAAATGATGTATGATTTTAAGAAAAATTTGAGCATTGATCATCTTGTTATAACTAATGAAAGAAAGAATTAAAATGATTTTGATGTTGCTTTCATTTTTAAATAAAATACATGACATTTTCATATGAAAAATTTGAACATTCTTATGAAAGATCAAATCACTTAAATTGAAACTCATAAAAATGAGAAAATGCACTATCATAATGTTTTATGTGTGATGCATTTGATCTTAATGGGTTTAATAAAAAAACTTATATTTTGAATTTATATAATAATGGCTTTCGTATGAAATATTTGAACATACTCGCATAAGATCAATCACATGAAATAAAACACATAAAAATGGAAAATGTGCTATCATGATGTTTTTATGTTTTATGTGTTTGTTCTTGATAGCTTTGATGAAATCACTTTTTCGATTTTAAACGTGATACACAACTTTTATAGAAAGAGGACTTGAGCATGCTTATATTTAATTAATCTATATTGTTCTAAATAAAATTTTGAAATGAAAGATTTTGATAATAATATCCAATTTGTATGATGATACATGGCTTTCGAATAAAAAATCTTGAACATACCTTTTGAAATCATACTTGATGATGAATATCTCGATATTAAAAGGATGTTATCATGCTTGAAAGTTATGGAATCATGCTTGATGAATTATTTTATGAAATTTGCCTTTTCGCTCTTGAATATTGATACTTGTTTTTACTAAAGGCAAAGGCAGGATTATAGGATAAAACACATAAAAAGAGATTGCATTTTTTATCCTATTGAGGTTAATGAATTCATTTTATGGATCTTATGAATCTCTTGAAGATAATCATGATGAATGTTTTGAAAACAAATGTGTGTATCATGTTTTTGGTCTTAGTGATTTTTTTGAAACTTGATTTCAGATTTATAAGATAATACATGCTATGATTTGTTTTATGAAATTTTGCCTTTACATCTTGAACTTTCATGATTGCCTCAATTTGACATTAAAAGACAAAGGCATGCTTATATGAAGCAAATCATAAAAAGAGAAATACAAGTTTCTTGAACATCTCCCTTTCTCTAAAGTTTATGATTTTTCAATAAAAGGCAAGTGATAACTTCATTTATGATATCCTATGAATCATTTAAATTATAAATGAGATTTTGATGATGTGTTGAAGAATCCATTTAAATGAATCATGTTCATCTTAATTTTTCTTGAGACTTGATGACTTAGAAATAACATGATCACTTTGGCTTGCATGTCTTATGTGGTGATTTAAAATTAATTTGCTTTATTATGAATCATTGAATGATGATCTTGATACCTCCTAAAAGGAATATTTATGAATCATGAATAATACCTTTTGATCATTGTTGATCTTTTATATTGATATCTTTCATGACATGATATGATTGAATTATTGATTTATTCTTTCTATCATAGCTTAAAAATACATGTAAAGAAAATATGCTAGCATTGGTATCCATGACTTGAATTTGATTGAAACATTGCATGCTTAAATCGATTTTTCTCCTATGTTTCAATACTTCTTTGTATGCTTCATGACTTGATGATTGAAATATTCATATAGACTTTTGATGTATCAGTTGTCATGATTAATGCAAATTGCTAGCATTTTGAATCTCGAAAATGATTTTGATTTGATTATGGGTTTCAAGTTGTCAAATTGGTTTTAATGACTTTTTTTTTCAAGCGAATCATGAACTATCTCTAATGAATTCTTGGCCTAAGATATTTTTTATGCAAATTGAAATACTTTCCTCTATGATGATTTCTTTACTAAAGAGGAAAACAATCCAAGTCTTGATATATCGATAAGTGATACTTAAAATTATTTTTATGATTCATGATGAATTTAGATCTATCATGCATAAATCAAGTTGTTCCTTTTACTATCAAATGAATCATGACTTGATCTTTGATATTGATATTTCTTTTATCATGATCCTTAGTTGTATAATTCTTTTGTTTTATTAAAAAGATTTGTCAAATGAATCATGTCCTTGATTTTTCTTGATATCATGGCATGATTTCTTTATATGGCTTGTATAATGATTGAAATTTTTAACCATTGAGTCCTCCCTTCTTTTCGATAATGACAAAGGGGGAGTTAGCTTGCTAGCTTGTATATCACAAGAGAAAATGGTAAAATAAATTGATGACTTGATGCCTTGCATGCATCGAGAAGAATATGGCAAATAAGCCTATGACTTGATAAATGACTTATATGTATCGTATCGTATTGTATCGCAATAACTTGATGAAATGATAAATGTCTTACATGTTTTATATAATTGCTTTTGCCATGCTTTGTAATCGAAAATTGATTGCTATCTTTTAAAGCATTCATGTAAAGGGAAAAGAATTGTACTCTTCCCTTCTTTTTAACAAAAACAAAGGAGGAGAAAATTTTTGCTAGCTTGCACACCCAAATAAAAATTTGTTAGCTCAAAAGAACTTGCTATCATGAACACTACCAACAAATTGCTACCTTGCAATCTTAAGAGAAGAAAAGTGCAACAGTGCATAAGAAGCAAGTAAAACTTATCATGCTTGAACTTGAAACTTGCTATGATTGAATGTTGTGCTGCAAATCTATGCTTAAATATTGTAAATCTTACTAGTATAATTATAAAACTTGCATATCTTTTAAACTAGCTATGATGCAACTTCGCCTTTTTGTTGATGACATAGGGTGAGAAGTAAATTGATGACTTCATGCAATGTATGATTGAATATTTTACATATTTGTATGATATTTTTGTTGACATGATTTTGATACATGTTACTTGGATTTGGAATAATCCAAGGGTCCTATCAATATGGCATATTGATAAGGGGGAGTTTGGTTAAACTCTGAGAGTTAAGGTTAACTCCGTTAGTCATCAATTAGTTGTCATTATCAAAGAGGGGGGAGACTCTTGAGTCTCAGATTTTGATGATGAAACTAATTGATTGTGTTTAGTAATTTACATGCATTTTGAGTGATGTAGGTCTACTATCGATCAGGATTAGATAGTTAACATAGAATAAATTAACGTTGTGTCGGAGGAAATCACATCAGGATATTGAACGTCGAGCTAGAGGTCCAATCGACAATTGGCAGAAGACTTTGAACATTAGACATCGGGCCAAGAAGTGTGGTATTGTGCCAAGGAGATCGAGGTTGTGGAGGTCAATCACCGATTGGGCAATAGGCCATAAGAGAGGACGGTGCGCCGAAGAACTATACGAAGCACTGACCAACGATGTGCTGGGCAACAAGATATTAATTTGTATAATAATTGTCTAGATCGAAGTAGGGTTAAGATCTATTTAGTGTGTAGTATTAACTACGATAACGATGAAGACATAAAGAGAAACAAAGTGCCGAAGTCAAGTACGATGGAATTGTTGAGAGTTTGAGAGTTCGATGGAAGTCGGAAGATTTATCGGGAGTACTATCGGAACTGGCCAAGAATGAGTAGAGATCTTGCCGAAGGATTTTTGAAAGTTCACCGAAAAGATTCATCGGAAGTTCATGAAGCTCGCCAAGAAAGATCCGAGCTTGCTGAAGAAGTTCGTTGGAACTCTTCAAGATCATCGTGAAGTCTAGGAGCTTATTGGGAGTTTGTAGAATGGTGTCTCAGGGTTCATCGGAAGACCGTCGGAAGTTCGCCAGAAGCTCGCCGAAGGAAGACTTGATGTGCCAGACTTTGTATTAGCTTAGGAAATATTTTTAATTTTATAGTTAGTATATAATTAGGGTTAGAATTAAATGTTAATCCTATAACCCTGGTAGGGGCCAATTGGGCTCGGTATTGGACTGGTTTGAGTCGGGTTTAAGGTCCCACCAGAAGTGCTGGATCTTATCTAATGGTGGCACCGCTAGACTACGGCGGTGGCATTGGCCAGGTCTAGCTCCCTAGGTTGTACTAGGGGGTATCGCCCAGTGACAGAGTACCTAGGTGGTGGTACCGCCAGACTAGCGGTAGTATCGCTAGTGTTAGGGTCAAACTGGCAGTGGTACCGTCGGTACCCGGTAAACCCGAGATGAGAAGGTTTTTGGCTCAAAGTTTAAATCAAATTGGAGCCTATAAAAACCCATCTCATCCCTAGGTTGAATACGCAAGCACACATACTTTAAAAGTGAGAAAACTCTATTCAAATCACTTTAGAAATCCCTCCCCTAGTTCTCATTTATATTCCACTGAAAGAGAGGAGTGAAATACTTGTAAGGGTTACCTCCTAAGCCCATCAAAAAGAGAAAGCGCTATAAGGGAGTTGGTCTTCACTCGTTGGAAGGAAGACAACTAGCGGAAAGCTTATGGCCTCAAATGTGTTGAATCTCATATTTTGATGATAAAACTAATTGATTGTGGTTTATTATTTTACTACATTTTGAGTTACGTAGGTCTACTATCGATCAGGATTAGACAATTAACGTTGGAGGAATTGGCGTTGCACTGAAAGTGATCACGTCAGGATATTGGATGTCAAGCCAAAGGTTCAGTTGACAATCGGTAGAAGGCTTTGTACGTCGGGCATCAGGCCAAGAAGAGCATGTTACGCCAAGGATATCGGGGTTGTGAAAGTCAACCGTCGATTGGGCAACGGATAGCAAGAGAAGACGATGTGCCGAAGAATCGGACGAAGCGCTGACCAATGACGTGCCGAGCAATTGAATGTCAATTCGCGTTGTAATAACTATCTAGATCGAAGTAGAATGTTTGTTTGTGTATGTGCAGGATTAACTACAATAGCGATGAAGACATAAAGTGAAATAAAGTACTGGAGATAAGTATGATGGATGGTTGGGAGTTTGAGGGTTCAACGAAAGTCCGAAGATTTGTTGGGAGTGTTGCTGGAACTGGCCGAGAACGAGTAGGGAGCTTGCCGAAGGGTTTTTGGAAGTTCACCGAAAGTTTTGTCGGAAGTTCGCAGAGCTTGCCAAGAAAGATCAGAGTTTGCCAATGAAGCTCGTTGGAACTCGCCAAGATCATCGTGAAGTCCGGGAGCCTGTCGGGAGTCCGTAGAATGGTTTCTGAGGGTTCGTTGGAAGACCGCCGGAAGTTCACCGAAAGAAGTCTTGTCTTGTGGACTTTGTAATAGCTTAAAAAAATATCTTTAAAATTTATAGTTAGCAAATAATTTGATTTAGGATTAGGTGTTAATCCTATAAACCAAATTTGGGCCAATTCGGACTTCATTTGGATCGATTTCGGTCGAGATTTCAGCCCAAACCACTGTGCTGAAATGACCTGGGCGGTAGTACCGCCCAGGCTAGGCAGTGGCACCGCCCAGAGGATGAGAGCTGGGTAGTGGAACCACCCTAGGCTGGCGGTAGCACCGCCCAGCACCCGAGGGGACCAACGGTGGCACCACTAGATGGGCGGTGGCACCGCTTGATACCGCCAAAATTGAGAAAATCGAGGCACTTCAAATTTGGGCTCCAAATTTGAATCCTCTTGAGGCCTATAAATACCCCACTCATTCAGAGTTTAGAGGGTGTCTAGAACTGAAAAAAAGAAGGGGGAAACTCTCTTGAAAGTGTGTCAAATCTTCCCTCTAAGTCTTAAGAGTGTTCTAGTCCAAGAGAGGGGTAAGAGTGCTTGTAAAGGTTATCTCCTAAGCCCATCAAAAGGAGAGGTGTTGTGAGGAGTTCATCCTCGCCTGTTGGAAGGAGGATAGCTAGTGAAAAACCGGTGGCCTCAAGCAAGAGGAATCGGGAGTGGACGTAGATCGGATGACCGAACCACTATAAAAATCTAGTTTGCATTTACATTCTTACTATTTACTTTGCTGCAAACCCTTTCCACTTAATTTGATGCTCTACTTCTCATCTCTGCAAACATCTTTAAGTTAGAGCTTTTCTTATATGATTCCATCGATACGGCTTTCATAATACGAAACGAAGTTTTTACCGTATGAAGTTTCCGAAACTTATTCAAATCGCTGAAAATTTATCATTCCTTACTGCTGCACTAATTTACCCCCCCCCCCTCTTAGTGCCGCTCGATCCCTAACAATTGGTATCAGAGCCACGTTATTTCTCATTCAGATTTATACCCGTAAGAAATGACTCTTCATGGCTTTCAAGAGGGCTTTTCGATTTTTCGTCCACCGTTTTTTAACGGTTCAAACTACACATATTGGAAAACTCGAATGAGAGTTTTCTTGATTTCTCTCGATTTAAACTTATGAAACATCATTGAAAATGGATTTCAACTTTCCTCTAAACCGACGAACAAATGGTCGAATTTGGAGAAAAGATCATTTTTTTAAATGCAAAGGCTATGAATGCCTTATTTTGTGCTTTAGATAAAAATGAGTTCAACCGGATTTCTATGTGTAAAACGGCTTTTGACATTTGGTGAACTCTTGAAATCACGCACAAAGGAACGAGTAGAGTCAAAGACTCGAAAGTTAATATTTTGATGTACGATTTTGAGGTTTTCCGAATGGCACCAAGTGAGACTATCGATGACATGTTCTCCCGTTTCTCGGATGTCATCAATAGTCTAAAAGCTCTTGATAAATATTTTTCAGATTTTAAACTCATAAATAAGATCTTAAGATCCCTTCCAAAAAGGTGGGATCCTAAAGTAACGGCAATACAAGAAACAAAAGATCTAAATAACTATCCTATTGATGAACTTATTGGGTCTTTAAAGACCTATGAAATGTCATTCTTGAAACTTTTGGAACTTGATGAATATGTGAACCACCTTCCAAAGAACAAGAAGGATTTTGAACTTTGGATAAATGAATGCCACTTGAGTGATGACTCAAGTGATGAGGACAATGAGGACATTGAACTTTTAATGAATCTTAATAAGTTTATTAAATAAAAATTTAAAATAAACAATGAACTTGAATGGAGGAAGAGGTCAAAGATGAAGAAGAAGCGTAAAGAAGAATCAAATGATGAAACGACGAATTGGGCTTTAACGGACTTCGACTACAAGGTAAGTAACTTGACTCCCTTGAATTACTTTGAAATTACAAGATCCTTTCATGAGTTGCTTGAAATAGTTGGTACGTTTTTTTTTTGCTTTTTTCCTTTCTAGTAATTTTTTAAAAATTAAAAATATGAATGATGCATGATTTGTGATAATGCTTAGGATTAATCCATGCTTGTGTATCTTGATGTTTTATATTGCTTTTCGTTTCTAAACATGATGCTTGATGATTTTGTAACATGCATTAGTTTTTGAAGTAATGTTGATTTGACTCTATGTTGTGGATTAACATATTTTTGGTCTAATTGTTTTCATGACAAATTAAGATGACATTTTGAGATGATGAAATTTTATATATACTTTTCATATCGGTTTTCAATCTTAAACATGATATATATCTATGTATGAATTTCTTGAAAATCTTTTGATGATAGATGTATGTATCTTGATTATAATTTGAAAACTTCCATCTTGGCTTAATGGGTTTTAACCCTTTTTATGATGAAATTTTTATTGATACATGTCTTCATGAAATCAATTATAAAGACCCAACCCACAAATTTTCTAAATGAAAGAAATGTGGTTTTGATGTTGCCTTGTATTATATTTGGACTTGATGATTTTCATGATAAAAATTATTTTTAAAATTTTTAAAATGATGTATAATTTTAGCAAAAGTTTGAGCATTGATCATCTTGTTATAACAAATGAAAGAAAGAATTAAAATGATTTTGATGATGCATTATGAAAACATGCTTATTGATGGTATCATACTTGATGACTTGAAATCTCATATTTTAAAAAAATATATTCATAATGAATCTATGAATCTTGATGATTTTCGTTTCACTTTTTGGCTTTCAACTTGATACATATCTTTCATGCAAAAAGTTTTTAAGCATGCTTATGTGAAATCTTACTTGATAAATGAAAATGCTCCATACGTATGAGCATGATAAATTCATGAATCTTGATGATTTTACATTGCTTTTGATTTTAAACAAGATGCATGATTTTTGACACAAAAAATTAATAGCATGTTTCAAGATAATGCTTGCACACCAAATATGATTAAAAGATAGAAGCAAGCATATTGATGATTTCGTTTTTACATGAAAATTTGAACATGCATATATATAAGATCAACCACATAAAATAAAACACAAAAGTTAAAAATATTTTAATCATGATGTTTTATTTTTGATGTGTTTGGTCTTAATGGTCTTTATGACGAAACTTACGTCTTGCTTTGAAAAGTTGATACATGCTCACATGTAATCAATTTATGTTGCTCTTATTAAAATTTTCGAATGAAAGATTTTGATGCATTTGATCTTAATGGGTTTAATGACAAACTTGTATTTTGAATTTATACAATGATAGGTTCCATATAAATGTTTGAACATACATTATGAAATCATCATTGAAATGAAAATATTAAAAGTTTGTTATCATGCTTAATGACTTTGTGATATCATATCTTGATGACAAACTCATGTTTTGGTCTTAAATTTGATACTCATCTTTTGAAACATGAGCACACTTATTTAAAACAATATGAAACACATTATCATGATAAATTGAATCTCATAATGTGTTATATTATTGTCTTGATAATTTTTATAATGAAGTTTGTCTTTCGGTTTTGAATATTTTGATTTAGCATATAAAGGCAAAAGACATACTTATATGATGAAACATAAAGAAATTGTATTTACTATATTATTGAGATTAATGATTTTACGATATCTTATGAATCTCGAAATTATGAAAGTGATTTTGATGATTTGTTTATGAGTTCAGAGTTGATTTGAATTAGAATGAGTCTTATCTATATCATGATCTTGATAACTTGAGTTTTTCAAGACCTCTTACTTTATACTATGATTCTCCCATGTCATTGAAGAGAAATTCAAATGAATCATAAGTTAGTTTCTCTTGACTTATTGATACTCAACTTGAGAAAATGTGTTTTGAATGTTGAAACATTACATGTGTAATTTGAAATTTTTTCTCATGTTTCAATAACACTTTGTATGCTGCATGACTTGATGATTGAAATATTGATGTAGACTTTTGTGTATCACTTGTCATGATTAATGCAAATTGTTAGCATTTTAAATCTCGAAAATGATTTTGATTTGATTATGGGTTTCAAGTTGTCAAATTATTTTGAATGAGATATTTTCGAGTGAATCATGAACTCTGTCTTAAATTCTTGACTTGAGATTTTTTTTTTACAAATTGAAATACTTTCCTCTATGATTGCTTCCTTTTTCATTTACTAAAGAGGAAAACAATTCAAGCCTTGATATATTGATATTTGATACTTGAAATTTCTCATGAAATGTGATCTTAATGAGAATTCCAATGCATAAATCAAGTTGCCCTTTGTGCTATCAATTCTCAAATGAATCATGTTCTTCTTGAGCCTTAATATTATATCCTAGAAGTGACATGATTTCTTTGCCTTATGTGGCAAATTGAATATTTGATATAAATTAATTTTTTTTTATGATGAATCATGAATCATGACCTGATCTATGATTTTGATATATTTTTATCATGATCCTTGATTGTATAATTCTTTTACACTATTAAAAGGATTTGTCAAATGAATCATGTCCTTCTTAAATATTTCTTAATACCATGACATGATTTCTTTATATAGTTTGAAATTTTTTAGCAATTGAGTCCTCCACTTCTATTTGACAATGACAAAGGGGGAGCTTGCTTGTTGAATTAATATTCATGACTTGAATGTTGATGATTGAAAATTTGATGAAAAAGAAATGTGCTTAATGATTGAATCATTGATTTATTCTTTTATCATGGCTTAAAAATGAATGAAAAGAAAATATGTTAGCACTTGTAATCATGACTTGATCCATTATATTGATATATTTGTATCATGATTTTAAGATTGATTTTTTTTATGCAAACTTATGTGAAATGTTTATATCATTATATTTGATCCTCCTTTTCTTTTTGACATTGACAAAGGGGGAGAAAGTTTATTGCTAGCTTGCATGTAAAATTTGCTAGCTCATTCAAGAGGAAGAAATTTGCTATCTTGCATGCCTACAAAAGAGGAAAAGAACTTGCTATCTTCAAATATAAAAAATTGCTATCTTGCAAATTTAAGAAAAGCAAAGTGCAACATTTGTTAGGGATCGAGCGGCACTAAGAGGGGGGGGTGAATTAGTGCAGCGGTAAAGAACGATAGATTTTTTAGCAATTAACACAAGTTCAAAAACTTCGTACGATTGAATACAACGTTTCATTTGAACCTGGAAAGATTGCATTTCAACTTTAAAGTATACGTAATAAGATAAAGATGAAGTTGAGTAAATAAGGCAGCAAGTGGAAAGGGTTTGCAACAAAGTAAATAGCAAGAACGTAAATACAAACTAGATTTTTATAGTAGTTCGGTCATCCGACCTACGTCCAATCTCGATTCCTCTTGCTTGAGGCCACCAGCTTTCTACTAGTTATCCTCCTTCCAATGGGCGAGGATGAACTCCCTCACAGCACCTCTCCTTTTGACGGGCTTAGGAGATAACCCTTACAAAGCACTCTTACCCCTCTCTTGGGCTAGAACACTCTTAAGACTTAGGGAAGATTTGACACACTTTCAAAAGAGTTTCCCCCTTTCTTTTTTTAGTTCTAGACACCCCCTAAACTCTGAATGAGTGGGGTATTTACAAGCCTCAAAGTGATTCAAATTTGGAGCCCAACCTTGGAGCCAAAATTTGAACAATTTTGAGTTTTCGATCTTTGTCAAGATTAGCTAGATCGACACACCCAAGTGGTGCTACCGCGCTCACCATGCGGTGCTATCGCTTCACCAAAGCGGTGCTACGCTGGTTTTCAGGGCTGGCGGTAGCAAGCAATGCTACCGCCAAAGACGCGCATTGTTGGGCGATGCCATCGCCAAAGACGTTATTGTTGGGCGGTGCTACCACCTAGCACACAAGCTGCTAGGCGGTGCTACCGCCCAACTGTGCTGGTTCTGTTTGGGCCAAAAACTTTGGCCCAAACTAAGGCCCAATGGCCCCTACTTTGGGTTAAAGGATTAACACCTAATCCTAACCCAAATTAATGTGCTAACTATGAAATTAAAGACATTCCTAAGCTATTACAAAGTCCGCAAGTCAAGTCTTCTTCCGTCGAGCTTCCGGTGAACTTCCGGTGGTCTTCCGATGATCCCTCGGAAACCATCCTGCGGACTCCCGGCAAGCTTTCGGACTCCACGGTGATTTTGGCGAGTTCCCCCGAGCTTCTTTGACAAGCTCTGATCTTTCTTGGCAAGCTCCACAAACTTTCGATGAACCTTCCGGTGAACTTCCGAAAACCCTTCGGCAAGCTCCCTACTCATTCTCAGCCAGTTCCGACAACACTCCCAACAATCCATCGCACTTGACTTCAGCTCTTTATTTCGCTTTACGTCTTCATCCTTATCGTAGTTACTCCTGCACACACAAACACCAAACACTCTACTTCGATCTAGATAGTTATTACAACGCGAATTGACATTCAGTTGCCCGTCACGTCATTGGTCGGCGCTTCATCCGATCCTTCGGCACATCGCCCTCTCTTGCGGCTTGTTGCCCAATCGGTGGTTGACCTCCGCAACCCCGATATCCATGGCGCAACTCCGCACTTCTTGGCCCGATGCTCGACGTCCGAAGCCTCCTGCCGATAGTCAACCGAACCTCCGGCTCGACATCCAATATCCTGACGTGATCACCTTTGGCGCAATGTCAATTCCTCTAGCGTCAACTGTCTAATCCTGATCGATAGTAGACCTGCGTAACTCAAAACGCAATTAGACCACAAATCACAATCAATTAGTTTCATCATCAAAATCTGAGATTCAACAATCTCCCCCTTTTTGATGATGACAACTAATTGATGACTAACGAAGTTAACCTTAACTCCCCGGAGTTTAACCAAACTCCCCCTATCAATATGCAATTGATAGAACCCTTGGATTATCCTAAATCCAAGTAACATATATCATTCATGTAGTGAGAAATATAAATCCATCATGCAAATATATAAAATATTCAAGCATCATTACATTGCATGAAGTCATCAATCTACTACTCCCCCTATGTCATCAACAAAAAGGAGAAGTAGCATCACAGCTAGTTTAAAAGATATGCAAATTTTTACAACACACTAGCTATTTTCACATCATTCAACATTCAATCATGGCAAGTTTTTCAAGGATGTCCAAGCATAGCAATCCATCACTTGCTTCTTTGCAATTCATCATGGCAAGTTTACACATTCTTTGGTTCCTTTGCATATTCTAGCTACCAAAATTTTTCTTTGCGATGCATAAGCTAGCAATAAATCTTCTCCCCCTTTATTTTTGTCAAAAAATAAGTGGAGTACAAATAGTCAGTGCTTTGATCATGACAAAATAACAAATATACAACATGAATTTTCAACATATTAAGTCATGAATTCAAGGGAGTCAAAAATCATGATATGAGAGAAAAAGATGATAAGCAAGCAATCAATAATGATAAGCAAGCTAACATACCTTGCGATATGCAAGTTAGCTTCCTTTCAATTTTTCTCTTTTATAACTAAGTTTTCCTTTTGCAAGCCATCAACTTTTTGTTTGCAATGAGCTAGTAATTTTTGTAAAATTTATACCATTTTAAACATGCAAGCTCATGAGTTAAAAAATAATGCAACTTTGCAATTTCTTTCTTCTCATTTTGAGAAGTTCAAGTTTTGCCTTTTGCAAGTCCTAGCTAGCTATGTTTGTCACTTTCACTTATGATACATAAGCTAGCAAGCTAACTCCCCCTTTGTCACTATCGAAAAGAAGGGATGAATAATATTTCAATGAAATAATTTAGCATCAATCAATATTTCAATTTTTTCATGATGCATACAAAACATAGATGCAAAGAATTCATGAAAGATATCAATATGAAATATCAATAAGGATCAACACCAAAAGACATCATTCATGATTCATCATAAAGCAAATTTCATTTATGTCAAATGTTCAATTTACCACACAAGGCAAAGAAATCATGTCACTTTTAGGGTCATGAAATATATGACATCAAGGCTCATGATTCATTTAAAAAGATATAGCACAAAGAGTAACTTGATTCTTGCATAAGAATTCCAAGTATCAAGTATTAAGATATCAAGACTTGGATTGTGATAAAGCTCACTCAAGTTCGAATCATCAAAATCATTAACAGAGTTTATGAGATTCACAAAAAAACATAAACTTGAATTATTCTCCTCTTTGGTAAATGATAAAAAGAAGTAATCATTTTCAAGATTCAAAATGCTAGCAATTTGCATTAATCATGACAAGTGATACATCAAAAGTCTACATCATTATTTCAATCAACAAGTCATGAAGCATACAAAGTAGTATTGAAACATGAGAGAAAAGTTCAAATTATCAAATCATAATCAATTCATCGAAATCACTTCTATAATTTATGAGATTCCTAAGATATCATGAAATCATTAATCTCGATAAGATAGTAAATAAAATTTCTTTATGTTTCATCATATAAGTATGTCTTTTGCCTTTATATGTCAAATCAAAATATTCAAAACCGGAAGACAAACTTCATTATAAGCATTGTCAAAACAACACATTGTTTCAAGACATGAGATTTAATTTATCATGATAATGTGTTTCATTTTGTTTCAAATAAGTGTGCTCATGTTTCAAAAGATGAGTATCAAATTTAAGACCAAAACATGAGTTTGTCATCAAGATATGATATCACAAAATCATTAAGCATGATAACAAACTTTTAGTATTTTCATTTCAATGATGATTTCATAATGTAAGTTCAAACATTTATATGGAACCCATCATTGTAGAAATTCAAAACATAAGTTTGTCATTAAATCCATCAAGATCATATGCATCAAACATCATGATAGTACATTTTCTCATCTTTATGAGTTTTAATTTAAGTGATTTGATCTTTCATAAGAATGTTCAAATTTTTCATATGAAAATATCATGCATCATATTCAAAAACGAAAATATCATCAAAATCATTTTAATTCTTTCTTACATTAGTTATAATAAGATGATCGATGCTCAAATTTTTGATAAAATCATGCATCATTTTATAAATCTGAAAAATAATTTTCGTCATGAAAATCATTAAGTCCAAATGTAATACACAGCAACATTAAAATCACATTTCTTTCATTTGGAAAATTTATGGGTTAGGTCTTTATAATTGATTTCATGAAGACTTGTATCATCAAAAAAAATTTCATCATAAAAAGGGTCAAGACCCATTAATCCAAGATAGAAGTTTTTAAATCAATATCACTTCAACAACTCATGCATGATATAAAATCATCAAGCATCATGTTTAGAGACAATGTAAACCATCAAGATACTCATGCATGGGTTGATTCTATTAGGTGTCTAAACATTATCACAAATTATACAATCATCATTCATATTTTTACTTTTCAAAAATACTATAAAGAAAAGTATAGTATAATTTTTAAAATATTTTTTTTAATTTCTTAAAAACACAAGAAAAGCATGAAAAAATTCCTACTAACTAAGTTAAGCATTCATGGAAAGCATCATGTAATTTCAAAATAAGGTAGAAGCAACTTGGGTGAGTTTCTTACCTCATTGTCGAAAACCGTCAAAGCCCATTTTGCCTCTTCTTTACTTGATTCTTCTTTGCAAGTCTTCTTCTTCTTCTTTGGCCTCATCCTCCGTTCAAGTTCATTGTTCATTTTAGATTTTTGTTTAACAAACTTATTAAGATTCATTAAAAGTTCAATGTCCTCTTCATTGTCCTCATCACTTGAGTCATCACTCAAGTGGCATTTCATAGTTCAGAGTTCCAAAACCTTCTTGTTCTTTAGAAGGTGGTTCATATGTTCATCATGTTCAAGATGTTCTAGGAGGCTCATTTCATATGTCATTAGTGAGCCAATTAGTTCTTCAATCGGAAGGTCATTTAGATTTCTAGCTTCTTGTATTGCGGTTACTTTAGGATCCCACCTTTTTGGAAGGGATCTTAAGATCTTGCTTATGAGTTCAAAATCCGAAAAGGATTTACCAAGACTTTTCAAGCTATTGACAACATCCGTGAAGCGGGTGTACATATCGCCGATAGTTTCTCTTGGTGTCATTCGGAAGAGCTCAAAATCATGCAATAAGAGGTTTACTTTCGAGTCTTTAACTCTACTAGTTCCCTCGTGCGTGATTTCAAGTGTTCACCAAATATCGAAAATCGTTTCGCACATTGAAATCTGATTGAACTCGTTCTTGTCTAAAGCACAAAATAAGACATTCATAGCCTTTGCTTTTAAAGAAAAAGACCTTTTCTCCAAATCCGACCATTCGTTTGTCGATTTAGAGGAAGGTTGAAAGCCATTTTCGATGATGTTCCACAAATCCAAATTCATTGAAAGCATAAAAACTCTCATTCGAGTTTTCCAATATGTGTAGTCCGAACCGTTAAAGAACGGTGGACGAAAAACCGAAAAGCCCTCTTGAAAACCATTTAGAGCCATTTCTCATGGGTGTAAATCCGAAAGAGAAAGAATGTGGCTCTGATACCAATTATTAGGGATCGAGCGACACTAAGAGGGGGGGTGAATTAGTGCAGTGGTAAAGAACGATAGATTTTTCAGCGATTAACACAAGTTCAGAAACTTCGTACGAATGAATGCAACATTTCGTTTGAACTCGGAAAGATTGTGTTTCAACTTTAAAGTATACGTAATAAGATGAAGATGAAATTGAGTAAATAAGGCAGCAAGTGGAAAGGGTTTGCAGCAAAGTAAATAGCAAGAACGTAAATGCAAACTAGATTTTTATAGTAGTTCGGTCATCCGACCTACGTCCACTCCCGATTCCTCTTGCTTGAGGCCATCGGCTTTTCACTAGCTATCCTCCTTCTAATGAGCGAGGATGAACTCCCTCACAGCACCTCTCCTTTTGATGGGCTTAGGAGATAACCCTTACAAAGCACTCTTACCCCTCTCTTGGACTAGAACACTCTTAAGACTTAGGGAAGATTTGACACACTTTCAAGAGAGTTTTCCCCTTCCTTTTTTCTATTCTAGACACCCCCTAAACTCTGAATGAGTGGGGTATTTATAAGCCTCAAAGTAATTCAAATTTGGAGCCCAAACTTGGAGCCAAAATTTGAACAATTTTGAGTTTCTCGGTCTTTGTCAAGATCTTGCAGATCGACACACCCAGCAAGGTGCTACCGCCTCAGCCAGGCGGTGCTACCGCCTGGCTTTCCAGACACCAGGCGGTGCTATTGCCCCAGCCAGGCAGTGCTACCGCCTGCCCTTCCAAGCGTTGGGCGATAGCAGCAGTGCTACCGCCTTCAGTCTGGTGGTGCTACCGTCTGAAGACGCAAATTTGGCTTTGGCGGTGCTACGCCAAAGACGCATGCCTGCTGGCGGTGCTACGCCAACACGCAGATTGCTGGCGGTGCTACATTTGCCCCAGCCAGCCATTTCTTTGGGCAGTGCAAGTGCACCGCCGACACACAAGCTTTGGCGGTGCTATGCACCCAATGTCTTTGGTTTTGTTTGGGCCAAAAACTTTGGCCCAAACTAAGGCCCAATGGCCTCTTATTTAGGTTAAAGGATTAACACCTAATTCTAACCCAAATTAATATGCTAACTATGAAATTAAAGACATTCCTAAGCTATTACAAAGTCCGCAAGTCAAGTCTTCTTCCGTCGAGCTTCCGACGAACTTTCGACAGTCTTCCGACGATCCCTCGAAAACCATCCTACGGACTCCCGGCTAGCTTTCAGACTCCACAGTGATTTTGGCGAGTTCCCTCGAGCTTCTTTGGCAAGCTTTGATCTTTCTTGGCAAGCTCCGCAAACTTCTGACGAACCTTCCGGCGAACTTCTGAAAACCCTTCGGCAAGCTCCCTACTCGTTCTCGGCCAGTTCCGGCAGCACTCCCAACGAATTTTTGGACTTCCATCGAACACTCGAACTCCCAACGATCCATCGCACTTAACTTTGGCTCTTTGTTTTGCTTTACGTCTTCATCCTTATCGTAGTTACTCCTGCACACATAAACACCAAACACTCTACTTCGATCTAGACAGTTATTACAACGCGAATTGACATTTAGTTGCCCGGCACATCATTGGTCGACGCTTCGTCCGATCCTTCGGCACATCGCCCTCTCTTGTGGCTTGTTGCCCAATCAGCGATTGACCTCTGCAACCCCGATATCCATGGCGCAACTCCGCACTTCTTGGCCCGATGCCCGACGTCCGAAGCCTCCTGCCGATAGTCGACCGAACCTTCGGCTCGACATCCAATATCCTGACGTGATCACCTCCGGCGCAACGTCAATTCCTCCAGCGTCAACTGTCTAATCCTGATCGATAGTAGACCTGCGTAACTCAAAACGCAATTAGACCACAAATCACAATCAATTAGTTTCATCATCGAAATCCAAGATTCAACAACATTGTATAAGAAGCAAGTAAAACTTGTCATGCTTGAACTTAAATCTTGCTATGATTGAATGATGTATTGTAAATCTATATTTAAATGTTGTATGATGTGATTAATACCTAGTATGATTGTAAAATTTACATATCCTTTTAAACTAGCTATAATACAACTTCTTTTTGTTGATGACATAGGGGGAGAAGTAGATTGATGACTTCATACATTATATTGAATATTTTATATATTTGCATGATGGTTTGATAATTCTCATATTCTGTGATAAATGTTGCTTGGATTTGGGATAATCCAAGTGTTTCTATCAATGGCATACTGATAGGGGGAGTTTGGTTAAACTCCGGGGAGTTATGGTTAACTCCGTTAGTCATCAATTAGTTGTCATCATCAAAAAGGGAGAGATTGTTGATTCTCATATTTTGATGATGAAACTAATTGATTGTGGTTTATTGTTTAACTATGTTTTGAGTTACACAGGTCTACTATCGATCAGGATTAGACAGTTGACGTTGGAGGAATTGACGTTGTGCCGAAAGTGATCACGTCAGGATATTGGATGTTGAGCCGAAGGTTCGATTGACAATCGGCAGAAGGCTTCGTACATTGGGCATCGGGCCAAGAAGAGCATGTTGCGCCAAGGATATCGGGGTTGTGAAGGTCAACCGCTGATTAGGCAATGGATCACAAGAGAAGTCGATGTGCCGAAGAATTGGATGAAGCGCCGACTAATGACATGCCGGGCAACTGAATGTCAATTCGCATTGTAATAACTATCTAGATCGAAGTAGAATGTTTGTTTGTGTGTATGCAGGATTAACTATGATAGCGATGAAGACGTAAAGTGAAACAAAGTACCGGAAGACAAGTGTGATGGATGGTTGGGAGTTTGAGAGTTCGATGGAAGTCCGAAGATTCGTTGGGAGT
Source organism: Musa beccarii (assembly GCA_024322285.1). Taxonomy (NCBI): domain Eukaryota; kingdom Viridiplantae; phylum Streptophyta; class Magnoliopsida; order Zingiberales; family Musaceae; genus Musa; species Musa beccarii. The sequence goes on from CM044396.1 coordinate 23,760,985, forward strand.
GTTGCCGGAACCGACCGAGAATGAGTAGGGAGCTTGCCGAAGGGTTTTCGGAAGTTCATCAAAAGGTTTGTCGGAAGTTCATGGAGCTTGCTAAGAAAGATTGGAGCTTGCCAATGAAGCTCATTGGAACTCGCCAAGATCATCGTGAAGTCCGGGAGCTTGCCGGGAGTCCACAGAATGGTTTCCGAGGGTTCGTCGGAAGACTGCCGGAGGTTCACCGAAAGAAGTCTTATCTTATAAACTTTGTAATAGCTTAAAAAATATCTTTAAAATTTATAGTTAGCACATAATTTGGTTTAGGATTAGGTGTTAATCCTATAAACCAAATTTGGGCCAATTCGGACTTTATTTGGATCGATTTCGACCGAGATTTCGGCCCAAACCACTATGCTGAAATGACCTGGGCGGTGGCACCGCCCAGAGGCCGAGAGCTAGGCAGTGGAACCGCCCCAGGTTGGCGGTAGCACTGCCCAGCACCCGAGGGGACCAGCGGTGGCACCACCGGATGGGCGGTGGCACCGCCTGGTACCGCCAGAATTGGAAAAATCGAGGCACTTCAAATTTGGGCTCCAAATTTGAATCCTCTTGAGGCCTATAAATACCCCACTCATTCAGAGTTTAGAGGGTGTCTAGAACTAAAAAAAAGAAGTGAGAAACTCTCTTGAAAGTGTGTCAAATCTTCCCTCTAAGTCTTAAGAGTGTTCTAGTCCAAGAGAGAGGTAAGAGTGCTTGTAAGATTATCTCCTAAGCCCGTCAAAAGGAGAGGTGCTATGAGGGAGTTCATCCTCGCCCGTTGGAAGGAGCATAGTTAGTGGAAAGTCGGTGGCCTCAAGTAAGAGGAATCAAGAGTGGACGTAAGTCGAATGATCGAACCACTATAAAAATCTAGTTTGCATTTACGTTCTTGCTATTTACTTTGCTGTAAACCATTTTCACTTAATTTGATGCTCTACTTCTCATCTCTGCAAACATCTTTAAGTTAGAGCTTTTCTTATATGATTCCACCAATACAGCTTTCATAATACGAAATGAAGTTTCTACCATTTAAAGTTTCCGAAACTTGTTCAAATCGCTGAAAATTTATCGTTCCTTACCGCTGCACTAATTCACCCCCCTCTTAGTGCTGCTCGATCCCTAACAAAGTGAAGAGGAATCGGGAGTAGATCTAGGTCATATGATCGAACCACTATAAATTCGGTTTGCATTTACTTTCTCGCTATTTAAATTTCAACAAACCATCTTCGCTTGCTGCTCCACTCTCATTCTTATGAACGACTCCAAGCTTTACATCTTTCAATACATGCAATTGAGATCGGTCTTCATCGAAACATATTTTTATCGCATAAAGTTTCTTAAAACATTTTTAGTCGTCGAATTTATCGTTATTAACTGCTGCACTAATTCACCCCCACCCTCCTAGTGTCGCTCTAGATCCCAACAGTCTCTATCTAATAATCTATCTCTTATTGGATCTCATCCATGGGATCCAATAATACAAGGGCTTATTGGATATCTAATAAGTTATGGGCTCTAGCGGATAGCTCATGTCCAAACCTCTACTCATCGCAACACCTATCATATGTGTACGAGCCTCTAGGCCTAATATCAATCTGGTCGTGAGTCATACCTATCAGAACTCCTTCTGACTAGTGAATTATTATCTCTATAATAATTCACTCAACTTATCGACTATAGACGTACTAGACCACTACAGCGTAGTCCCCAAACGATATAGGGGAATCCAATCCTTTGGACCTATGTGCCCTCAATTACCTTGTACCTATAGTCCCACATCTATCTAATATCCCAGAGATCGTATATCGAGCATAGTGCTATCAAGCCCATATGGTTTCCAATCGAGTCTTGCTCTAATCGAATTCTCCCAAAGAACTCTTTCTCTCTTAATCCAAATGACCCTGGCTAGGGATTTGCCTGAGCAAAAATACATGGGATATTCCTCTTATAATACCGAGAGTGGATAATCATCTATTGACACTCAATAGCCCTCGTAAGGTTGGTTGTCACTCCTAATAACTGATTGTACAAGATCTGAAACTTCCAAACCTAGAAGTCCGATATCAAAGAGTGGAGTACTCATACAGGACATCCTTATTGTCTCAAGTCTAAGGACCAAATACATCATTGGGACTACGGAATCGTTCTTTGATGTGAGGTATCAATAACTCATCCAACATTTCATAAGCGGATGAATCAGTGAACTCATTCTCCAATGAGCACCTGTACTATACCCTTAGTTGTTAGGAAATCCTTTAGGGGAGCGACATCACATGTGCAGCGAAAGAACAGAAAACAAAACCCTCAAGTTCCCAAAGAAAGTTTCCATCATCGTGCAAAGATCGATGCATCAAAAATAAATCTGCAAAACTGCATGTGTAAAAGAAGATACCTAGGGAGATCGTATATCCCTGAATTCCTACAGATCTGTGGGAGAGGATGAAGGAGGTCAAGCGTCCTTCTTTCTAGCGGTATCCACATGGCAGGGATTGCAACGATGCACCTCTCTCTCTAGGGAGAGGAGAACAGGAGGTGGACACCAAAAGAAACCCCCAGCCTATAGAGCTTTGGTTCCCTCTTATTTATAGAGGCCCCTTGAAAACCCTAATAGATCTTTTGCCCTATTGGGTATTGGATCTCCATCCAATTACCTAAGCCTCTTGGATTAGTGGGTCTCTACCCAATAATCTCTTATTAGCAATTATTGGATCTCATCTCAGGATCCAAAAATTTAGGAGCTTAATGGATATCCAATAAGATAGGGGGTTCAATGGATATCTCATATCCGAACCTCTCCTCGTCGCAACACCTACCATATGTGTGTGACTCTCTAGGCCCAATATCAAGCTGGCCGTGAGTCATACTTGTCAGAACTTCTTCTGACTTAGTGAATTATTATCTCTATAATAATTCACCCAACTCATCGACTACGGACGAACCAGGCCACTACGCCGCGGCCCCAGATGATACAGGGGAATCCAATCCTTTGGACCTATCTGTCCTCAGTTACCATGTATCTATAGTCCTTCATCCATCCAATATCTCAGAGACCCTATACCGGGTATGGTGCTGTCAGGCCCATACGGTCTCTCCTCAAGTCTTGCTCTTGTCGGATTCCCTCGGAGAACTCTTTCTCTCTCAATCCGAATAACCTTAGCCAAGGATTTGTTCGAGCAAGAACACATGGGATATTCCTCTCATGATACCGAGAGCAGATGATCCTCTATTGACAATCTATAGCCCTCATAAGATTGGCTACCACTCCCAATAACCGGCTGTACTAGATCTGAAACTTTCCAAACCTATAAGTTCGGTATCAAAGAGTGGAGAACTCATACAAGACATCCTTGGTGTCTCAAGTCTAAGGACTAGATACACTACTGGGACTACGGAATCGTTGTCTGATGTGAGGTATCAATAACTATCCAGCATTCCGTAGGCGGATTATTCAGTAAACTCATTCCCCAATGAAGACTTGCACTGTACCCTTAGTGTCCCCATATGAGTAGCTATGAGACCAGCTACCTCCATTATATGGATGGATATATAGCACACCAGTCTATCCGATTATCTCAATGTCCTTATCGAGTAACCTATGACCAGGATAATTCAGAGTCTGTGTTTAAGAGTGAATCGGTCTCATTATTATGATTTCATCACGATCTGATTCCCATTGCACAGATCCAAGGACATCACAATATATGCAACACGTAAGATAAAGTGATAAAATGCCTAATAATAAGTAAAGAGAAAAAATGCATATCAAGTCACAAGTGTCATCACTCATGTGATTGGCTTGCAGGGCACATATGACTAGCAATCTCTCACTAGACCTAAAGCCAATCACCAACATGTCTGATCCCCATAAGACCTCTGTGACGCTCAAAGACAATCTAAGTCAATGGCTTTGTCAGTGGATCTACAATATTATCTTCAGATGGAACTCTTTTCATTGCTATATCTTTTCGGGCCACGATCTCTTTAATAAGTTGGAACCTCCTCAGAACACTTCTGATGAGACCTGGGTTCCCTTATTTGAGTAATCATCCTGTATTTGTCGTAATATAAAGGAATTAGCTCCTCACTGCTCAGGATGACTCCTAGATCGGTGATAAACTTCCTCATCCAGACTCTCTCCTTTGCTGCCTCTGCTGCAGTAATATATTTCGCCTTTGTGGTCGAGTCAGCAGTAGTGTCTTGCTTGGAATTCTTCCAGCATACTGCTCCTCCATTTAGGGTGAACACATACCCTGAATTAGACTTGCTATCATTGATATCGGACTGGAAGCTCGAGTCCGTGTAGCCCTCAACCCTGAGGCTACTGCCTCCATATATCAGTAAAAGATTCTTAGTCCTTCTCAAGTACTTAAGGATACTTTTTACTGCTTTCCAATGCTCCAAGCCTGGATCTGCCTGATATCTGCTCATGACACTCAGAGCATACACTATATCAGGCCTGGTACATAGCATAACATATATGATATATCCTATCGCTGATGCATATGGTATCATATCCATGTGTGCCCTTTCTTTAAGAGTCTTTGGGGATATACTCTTAGAAAGTGATATTCCATGTCTCATTGATATGAGACCTCTCTTGGAATTTTCCATGCCAAACCTTTTGACAATGGTGTCTATGTACCTTGATTGGGACAAGCCAAGCATCCTCTTGGATCTATCTCTATAGATTCGTATCCCCAATATATAGGATGCTTCCCCTAAGTCCTTCATAGAGAGTGCTTAGATAACCAAGTCTTTACTGTGGAGAGCATTCTTACATCATTCCCAATGATCAAGATGTCATCCATATATAATACCAAAAAGGTGATAGTGCTCTCACTTACTTTTCTGTATACATAAGGCTTATCTTCGTTCTTAACGAAGTCATAAGATCTGATCGCATCATCAAATCTTATGTTCCAACTTCGGGAAGCTTGCTTCAATCCATAAATGGACCTAAGCAACCTGCACATCTTATCTGGGTTATCCCTAGACACGAACCCCTCAGGCTGTATCATATACACCCCCTCCTCGAGGTTACCATTAAGGAATGCAGTTTTGACGTCCATTTGTCAGATCTCATAATTATAGTGTGCTGTAATAGCTAATAGAATTCGAATGGATTTTAGCATGGATACAGGTGAGAAAGTTTCGTCATAGTCAATACCTTGCCTTTGACGATACCCTTTAGCTACTAGCCTTGTTTTATAGGTCTCTACCTTTCCATCTACTCCAATCTTCTTTTTGAAGATCCACTTGTAGCCAATGGGTATAATACCCTCGGGTGCATTAACTAGGTTCCAAACTTTGTTGGAGTATATGGAATCCATTTCTGAATTCATGGCTTCTTGCCATTTCCTAGAGTTTATGCTCATAATAGCCTCCTCGTAGGTCTGAGGATCAATATCCTTAACATCCTCTCTTCTGATATGTCCCACATATCTCTCAGGAGGATGAGATACTCTATCGGACCTACGTAAAGTTGGAACTTGTGTGTTAGGTATCTGAACAGACTCTGGCTATAGAATGGTGCTTAAGCTAGGTTCTCCAACTTCACTCAATTCTATCATGCTCCCACTATCTCCACCAAGAATGTGTTCCTTCTCAAGGAACACTGCTCTCTTGGCTTCAAAGACCTTTTGGTCCTCAGGGTGATAGAAATCATACCCACAAGTTTCCTTGGGGTATCCCACGAACTTATACCGTTCCATTCTGGATTCCAACTTGTCAGGGTTGTGTCTCTTAACATGGGCAGGGCAGCCCCAAATCTTAACAATCTTAAGATCAGGCATCTTCCCATTCCATACCTCATATGGAGTAGATATCACTGACTTAGTTGGAATTCTGTTCAGAAGGTAAGCTGCGGTCTCTAGGGCATATCCCCAGAATGAGATGGGTAGGTCGACGAAACACATCATGGAACGTACCATGTCTAACAGTATACGATTCCTCCTTTCTAATACACCATTAAGTTGTGGTGTATAAGGAGGTGACCATTGGGATAAGATCCTATAGTCTTTGAGGAACTAGGTGTGTTAAATCTCAGATTTTGATGATGAAATCAATTGGTGAAATATTTGTACTAATCTCTTTGTTGAGATGAGTGTGCAGGAATAACTATGATGGAAAGAAAACATAACGTGATTTACCGAGGCCAAGTCCGTCGGGGGTTCAAGAGTTCATCGGAAGTCCGAGAGATTTTCGGAAGAGTTGCCGGAACCATCCAAGATCAAATCAGGGACTTGTCGAAGTTTTCAAAAGTCCATTTCAAAGATCGTCGAAGGTTCGCGGAACTTCCGGAAGATTCGAAACCAAAGAAGACTAGTTGAGCTCGCCGGAGTATCTTTGGGAGACCATTGGTAGCAATCCGAGGGAAGCATCGGAGGCTGCGGAATCTCTCGGAAGTCGACTTGAAGGGTGTCCGATCAAATCACGTTAAGTTATGTTCGTAATTTGCACATGAGTAGAGCAAGGATTTAAGAAATAAATCCTGCCCAAAATTCAGTAGGAGCCAACCGGGCCACTACCGTGTCAAGTTGAGATCTAAACAGCCCCATTCAGCTCTGTCGAATGGGGGCAAGCGGTGGAACCGCCAAGCCTGGGGCGGTGGAACCGCCCAGCCTGGGGCGGTAGCACCGCCCCTGCACAAACACACAGGCGGTGGAACCGCTTGTCTGGGGTGTAGCACCGCCCGTACACTGATGGCGGTGGAACCGCCTGGTTGAAGCGATGGCACCGCCCTTGATCACCGGATCGAGCGGTAGCACTGCCGCTCGGGCGGTGGCATCGCTTCAGCACGTCGATCAAAGATCGACACAGCGTGGCACCGCCGACAGTGACAAAGTGTGGCACCGCCTTGACCACTGTGAACGCGGGAACTCCAAATTCACTTTGATTTTGGAGCCCAATTTTGAATCCACTTTGGATCTATAAATAAACCCCTTTCTCACTGAAAGGGCACCCTTTTGAGCAAGAAAAAGTTTGAGTCTTGAGCTTTTGAAGAGTTTTGAAAAGTGTTGTTTTCTTTGCTAAGTGTTCACTTCTTCTTCTTCTTCTTGAGAGATCTTGTACAAGTGTGAACATCTTGTAAAGGGTTGTAAAAAGGGGTGTTTGATCCTTCCCCTTTAAAGGACTTGCTAGTGGAAGAGCGGAGCCTCATCGCAAAGGCTTCAAGAGTGGATGTAGGTCATTTGACTGAACCACTATACATCATTGTGTCCTTAAATGTGTGAGTGTTTATATTTCTGAATCATTTCATTTCTTGGCTGCAAGTTCATAGTTAGTTCCTTTTCACAAGCAATTACTTTCAAGTTCTCTTTCATCGAATCGAAATCTTCCTACGAACTTGTGTTTCTTTGCGAAATCGGCTTCAAGAATACGAGTTTAATCTGCTGCACTAATTCACCCCCCCCTCTTAGTGCCTTTTGATCCTTTCAATTGGTATCAGAGCAAGGTTTGCTCTCATATTGGTTTAAAACCCAAGAGAGATGGCCTACTCCGGTATGCAAGAGGGTCTCTCTATTACTCGTCCACCTATGTTCAATGGGTCGGATTATACGTATTGGAAGACTCGTATGAGGATTTTTCTTATTTCCATGGACTTAGAACTTTGGAACATTGTCAAAAATGGCTTCGCAAAATCTTCTCTTCCGACGAGTGAATGGAATGAGTCGGAGAGGAAGATTTTTGCTCTCAATGCAAAGGCTATGAATGCCTTATTTTATGCACTTGATAAGAATGAGTTTAATCGGGTTTCCGTTTATGAATCGGCTTTTGATATTTGGCGCACTCTTGAAATCACTCATGAAGGCACTAGCCGAGTGAAGGAGTCCAAAATCAACATTCTTGTGCATTCCTACGAACTTTTTCGGATGAAACCAAATGAGTCCATTGGAGACATGTACACCCGCTTTACGGATGTCATCAATGGACTTAAAGCTCTTGGTAAAGGCTTTTCGAATTTTGAATTGGTAACTAAGATTTTAAGATCCCTTCCAAAGTGTTGGGATCCAAAGGTCACGGCCATTCAAGAGGCCAAGGATCTTAAAGTATTTCCCATTGAAGAACTTATTGGATCTCTAATGACTTACGAGATGACGTGCCATGCTCATGAGGAGCTTGAGAACCCCCTTCCAAAGAACAGGAAGGATATGGCACTTAGAACACAAGAAGACCACTTGAAAGGAACATCAAGTGATGAGGATAGTGACAATGACATTGCACTTCTAACTCGAAAGTTTAAGAAATTCATAAGAAAGAACAAATTCAAAAATGACACAAAAGCAAATTTGAACACAAAAAGGACCAAGTCATTTGCTACGAATGCAAGAAGCCGGGACACTTCAAGAATGAATGCCCTCAAGCCAAGAAGAAGCAATTCAAGAAGAAAAAAGCCTTGAAGGCCACGTGGGATGATTCAAGTGACTCCGAGGTTGAAGAGGCTAGCAACAAAGAGGAGGCAAACTTCGCTCTAATGGCATTTGGAGAAGAGGTTAGTGAGTTACTTAATGAAGAGTTATCTTTCGATGAACTTTCTATGGCTTTTCATGAGTTGTTTGATGAATGTAGAACTATTAGTAAGAAGTTCAATTTGCTTAAGAAAGAGCATGCTTTATTACAAAGTAAATTCAATAGTCTTCAAAACCCTTCTCTACCCCCATGCTCTAAGTGTGAAGACTTAGATGCAACAAAAAGGGAGAACTTGCTACTCAAAGAGACCCTAAACAAGTTTAAGGTCGGTAGCAAGGGCTTAGACATGATTCTTGCTAACAAAGGTCATGTCGGAAATAGAAGTGGTATCGGATTTGTGAGAGGTTCTCACCAAAATCCCACACCTTTGTTAAAGGGCCTACATTGCATGTATCACCCCATTTGAAATGTAATTTTTGTTGCAAAACGAGACATGTTACCTACAAATGTCCATTCAAGAAAATTAGTCCACAAAAGTTGATATGGGTTCCTAAAGGAACCATAAACAATTCAATGATAAATTACAAAGTAAGTAGATCAATTTGTAAGGCACCCAAAATCAAATGGGTACCTAAAAACAATCCTCTTTTGTAGACAAACTCACAAGCTAGGAGCAAGAAATGATATCTTGATAGTGGATGCTCAAGGCACATGACCGGAGATCCATCTCATTTCTCTATGCTCTCTAGCAAAGAGAAATGAAGGATATGTCACTTTCGGAGACAACAACAAGGGTAAAATCATTGGCAAGGGAACCATAGGTAACAAATCGAGTTTTTCAATTGATGATGTGTTACTAGTTGATGGTTTAAAACATAATCTTTTAAGTATTAGTCAACTATGTGATAAAGGTTATGTTGTTAGATTTGAATCCAATGTTTGCATTATTGAAAAACCCAACAACAACATATCCATGATTGCTTTAAAACAAAACAATGTCTACACCATAAATATTGAAAAATTAAGCAATGAAATGTGTTTTTCGGTTTTGAATGATGACGCTTGGCTTTGGCATAGGAGGCTAGGCCATGCAAGCATGAAACTAATCTCTAAGATTTCATCTAGAGATTTAGTAAGAGGTATCCCAAACACGAAATTTGTTAAGGATAAGGTATGTGATGCATGTCAACTAGGAAAACAAATAAAGACTAGTTTCAAATCAAAAATCACATTAGCACCACTAGACCATTGCAATTGATCCACTTGGACTTATTTGGACCAATTGACATAACAAGCCTAGGAGGTAGCAAATATGCCTTTGTAATTGTGGATGACTATAGTAGATACACTTGGACCTATTTTTTGGCTCATAAAAGTGATTGCTTCAAATGTTTCTCTAAATTTTGTAAACTCACTCAAAATGAAAAAAAGGCTTTATGATCTCATCAATTCAAGTGATCATGGAGGTGAATTTCAAAATCATGACTTCCAAAATTTTTGTGAAACAAACGGATACAATCACAACTTCTCTACTCCAAGAAATCCACAACAAAATGGAGTAGTAGAAAGGAAAAATAGAAGTTTGCAAGAAATGGCTAGAACCATGTTAAATGAATATAATTTACCAAAATATTTTTGGGCGAAGCCGTGAATACGGCTTGCTATGTGATGAATAGAGTTCTAGTGAGACCATCCCTATCCAAAACTCCATATGAATTATGGAATGATAAAAACCCAATGTTTCTTACTTTAAAGTTTTTGGTTGCAAATGCTTTATTTTGAATGAAAAGGATGCCTTAGGAAAATTCGATGCAAAATCCAATGAAGGCATATTTCTTGGTTATTCTTCCGTTTCTAAGGCTTTTCATGTTTTCAACAAGAGAACCTTACTTATAGAAGAATCTATTCATGTGGTTTTTAATGAAGTTTCCAAATTTAAGAAAAAGATTTTGATGATGATTTTGGTCTTGATGATTTGAATTTGAATGAACCCTCTCCTCAAAATAACATCTTGGATGCATCTTCTTCCCAAACTTCCTTACCAAAGGAATGGAAGTATGTAGATGCTCATCCCAAGGAGTTAATTATAGGAGATGCATCGAAAGGGGTTCAAACTCGCTCTTCTTTCAAAATTTTTTGTGCCCATGCTGCCTTTCTTTCTCAAGTTGAACCAAAATGTATTGTTGATGCCCTAAAAGATGATTCTTGGGTTATCGCAATGCAAGAAGAATTGAATCAATTTGAGAGGAATGAGGTATGGAAGCTTGTTCCTAGACCTAATGACCACTTAGTTATTGGTACTAAGTGGGTCTTTAGAAACAAGCAAGATGAATGCTTGTATCGTGGTTAGAAACAAGGCTAGACTAGTGGCCAAAGGTTTCAACCAAGAAGAAGGTATCGATTATGAAGAAACCTTCGCTCCGGTGGCAAGATTGGAAGCCATTAGGATGCTCCTTGCCTATGCTAGTAGTAAAGATTTTAAATTATTTCAAATGGATGTCAAAAGTGCATTCTTAAATGGTTTTATTTCGAAGAAGTTTATGTTGAACAACCACCCGGATTCGAAAACTCTCTATTTCCAAACCATGTGTTTAAGCTAACTAAGGCCTTATATGGTCTTAAACAAGCCCCTAGGGCTTGGTATGATGAGGCTTAGTTCCTTCTTGATTTCAAATAATTTCACTAAAGGCAAGGTTGATACTACATTGTTTATTAAACATTTTGAAAATAATTTTCTTATTGTTCAAATTTATGTTGATGATATTATTTTCGGATCTTGTAATAAATCACTATATGAATTATTTGCTAAGGATATGAGTGATGAATTTGAGATGAGCCTAATGGGAGAACTAAATTTCTTTTAGGACTTCAAATCAAGCAACTAAGTGATGGTGTATTTCTAAATCAATCAAAATACACATTGGAATTGTTAAAACGATTTAATATGGATGGATCAAAAGAAATTAGCACTCCTATGAGCACCTCCACTAAATTAGATATGGATGAAAATGGAGAAAGTTTTGATCAAAAACTTATAGGGGCATGATAGGTAGCTGCTTTATCTCATGCAACTGACGACATCATGTTCGGAGTGTAGGGTTATGTGCAAGATTCCAAGCTAATCCCAAGCTATCTCACTTGAAAATTTGTCAAGAGGATTCTTAGATATCTTAAAGGGACCCCTAATCTTGGATTATGGTATCCAAAATCTGAAAATTTTAGTTTGAAAGCTTATGCAGATGCGGATTTTGGTGGATGTAAAATAGATAGAAAAAGCACATCCGGAACATGCCAATTTCTAGGACATGCACTTGTTTCTTGGACTTCAAGAAACAAAATTCGATTGCACTATCTACAAGCAGGTTTGAATATATAGCTGCTAGTGCATGCTATGCACAAGTTATCTGGATGAAAAATACACTAGAGGACTATGGAATCTACTTAAAAAATATTCCTATAAAGTGTGATAACACGAGTGCAATTTGTCTAACTAAAAATCTAATCCAACACTCTCGCACTAAGCACATTAACATCAGGCATCACTTTATACGTGATCATGTAAGTAGTAGAAATGTCACTCTTGATTTTGTTGATACAAATCATCAATTAGCGGACATTTTTACGAAACCTTTAAATGAGGAACAATTTGATTTTATTAGAAGGGAATTAGGCATGCTAAACTGTCCAAATAAGTAAGTTTTTTTTTATGATGTCTTTTCTTGAAATTATGCTTAAACTATGATTTCCATCGATTTGATTCGGATTTTCCCATGGATTTATTCCTTTTGACTTCATTCCATCTCTGAGATTTTTCTTTAAAAAAAAAGGGGAAAAACATGAAATCCGAATTAGTTTTTTGTGCACGGCGGTAGCATCGCTACCGGCGGTGGAACCGCTCAGTAGTCGACCCAGCGGTGGAAACACTTCTTTGAAAGCGATAGTACCGCCGAACACCCTTCTATAAGGTGTGTTAGGGCCGTGTAGAACCGCCTCCCCTAATCTGTGAACCGCCTCTCCTCACTCTTCCAAACTCTTCCAAACTTCAAATTGGTTCATTTCTTCCCATCTAGAAGCCTAAGGAGGAGATTTTATCTTGATTCAAGTTTCCTACATCTCAAAGAACCAATCTAAGGTAAAAACAGAATTATTTCTCTTTCCTTTTCTTGTGAAGTTTCATTCCTTTCTTCAATTGATTTTTGATCATTCCTGAATAGAAATGGCTCCTAGAAGAACATCAAGAGACAAAGGAAAAAGGATGGAGGTAGATTCATTTGACCAATCCTTGTTTAAATCACAAGAAGCCTCCTTAGATTTTCTGAATTTGGTTCTAGACCCATTCATAAAGGAAAGTATGTTGATTTGAATCAATTAGGAAACATAGAACCTATCATGTGGTTTGCAGACTTAGAGGCTTTACCTATTCTGCAAATTATTGAACCTATTTATCCACGTTTAGTTAAGTTGTTCTATGCTAATTTAACTATGAATGATGATGGCTTGACAACTTATCTTCTAGGTAATGAGATTCAAATATGTGATAATACTATATGCTCATTAATTGGAATTGTTGAAAGAGAGCTAGGGTGTTATTTTCGGGGAAAATGGGATATGGACACAGTTGGTGCCACTCACTCTGAAGCTTTAGAAACTGTGTTTGCAAACCCAAATTTAGAAATAATTCCCAAGAGTTGTGAACATTTATTACCTTTTAACTCTAAAATTTTGCATCACATTCTAATAAGCATTGTTATTCCTAAGCAGTTTCATCATGATGAGATCAGTTTCACTGAATTAGGTACCTTATATTGGATCATGACTAGACAACATTTCTGTTTTGGTTACCTACTCAGCAAAGACACATGATAGAGGTCCTTTCTAAAGGATCAATGTTACCATATGGAGGTTTAATAACTAGACTATTGCATGCCCATAACATCAAGCATTCCACCGGATGAAGAAGCAATACAAGTCGAAAGATTTAATATTATTGACGTTAAACTACTTAGACGACTTAGATGTACTTTCGAGCATGGAATAGGGGTTAGGCAACCTAGGAGATGTGATATACCTCCCCAGTAGTAGACCATCCTGAAACACCAGTCCTTAGGGGAAATGAATCTCCTCCTCCTAATCCTTTTGTTGCAGCTACATCGGTGACATTTTCTGCTCCATCTTCTCTTGATCCGATCATGAGAGAGTTAAATGAAGTAAAACTACAGCAAATTGAAATTTTGAAGGAAATGCGGAAGATGAACTTAAAGATCGATCACATGTATAGGCATCTTGGCATTCCTCCCGAGGAGTAGCTTGCTGTGTTTTCTTTTGAACGATGTAAACTTGTGTTGTATGTTGACATTTATGTTGTATTCCTTACATCGTGACATCTTTTGTTGACATCTATGTTGTCTTAACTTCATCTTTGTGTTATCTTACATCTTTTCGCCACCTTTGTGGAATGGTTTTCGGTTTTCGATTTCCTTTTCCACATTTGTGATGTTTTTCGACCCTCCTTATTGTTATGATTCATCGTTTCCTTTTGTTGATGACAAAGGGGAGAAATGATATGTGTATTGCCATATGATATCGTTGTCCAACATAAACTTAGTTGGGTTCTTGATATCATTTTTTTATTATGTATACTTCATTGATATCTTTGATATCTATTTTGAAATCTTGAAATTAAAATTAATTGTGTTGAATTCAAAAATTGAATTCAAGCAATTTTTCTTTATGGCATATACATAGGGGAGTTAAGAATAACTCCATCACCAATTGATTGTCATCATCAAAAAGGGGGAGATTGTTAAATCTCGGATTTTGATGATGAAATCAATTGGTGAAATATTTGTACTAATCTCTTTGTTGAGATGAGTGTGCAGGAATAACTACGATGGAAAGAAAACATAACATGATTTACCGAGGCCAAGTCCGTCGGGGTTCAAGAGTTCATCGGAAGTCCGAGAGATTTTCGGAAGAGTTGCGAAACCATCCAAGATCAAATCGGGACTTGTCGAAGTTTTGAAAGTCCATTTCAAAGATCGTCGAAGGTTCGTGGAACTTCCGGGAAGATTCGGAAACCAGCCGAAGACTAGTTGAGCTCGCCGGAGTATGCTGGGAGACCACTGGTAGCAATCCGAGGGAAGCATCGGAGGCCTGCCGGAATCTCACCGGAAGTCGACTTGAAGGGTGTCCGATCAAATCACGTTAAGTTATGTTCGTAATTTGCACATGAGTAGAGCAAGGATTTAAGAAATAAATCCTGCCCAAAATTCAGTAGGAGCCAACCGGGCCACTACTGTGTCAAGTTGAGATCTAAACAGGCCCCATTCAGCTCTGTCCGAATGGGGGCAAGCAGTGGAACCGCCCAAGCTGGGGCGGTGGAACCGCCAAGCCTGGGGTGGTGGAATCGCCCGACTGGGCGTAGCACCGCCCGCACACACACACAGTGGTGGGCGCACATGCTGGGGCGTAGCAACGCCCTGTACATCGATGGAGGTGGAACGCTGGTGGCGGTGGCACCGCCGATCCACCGGATCGAGCGGTAGCACCGCTGCTGGCGGTGGCACGCTCTGAAGCGGTGGCACGCATATCATCGTCGATCAGCCAAAGATCGACACAGCGATGTGGCACCGCCGACAGCAGTGTGGCACCGCCTTGACCACCAGAAACGCGGGAACTCCAAATTCACTTTGATTTTGGAGCCCAATTTTGAATCCACTTTGGATCTATAAATACCCCCCCTTTCTCAGCTGAAAGGGCACCCTTTTTGAGCAAGAAAAAGTTTGAGTCTTGAGCTTTTGAAGAGTTTTGAAAAGTGTTGTTTTCTTTGCTAAGTGTTCACCTTCTTCTTCTTCTTGAGAGATCTTGTACAAGTGTGAACATCTTGTAAAGGGTTGTAAAAAGGGGTGTTTGATCCTTCCCCTTCAAAGGACTTGCTAGTGGAAGAGCGGAGCCTCATCGCAAAGGCTTCAAGAGTGGATGTAGGTCATTTGACCGAACCACTATACATCATTGTGTCCTTAAATGTGTGAGTGTTTATATTTCTAAATCATTTCATTTCTTGGCTGCAAGTTCATAGTTAGTTCCTTTTCACAAGCAATTACTTTCAAGTTCTCTTTCGTCGAATCGAAATCTTCCTACGAACTTGTGTTTCTTTATGAAATCGGCTTCAAGAATACGAGTTTAATCCGCTGCACTAATTCACCCCCCCCTCTTAGTGCCTTTTGATCCTTTCAAGGTGAACTCTATAATCAAGTACTCACCTCCTCGATCTGATCGAAAGGTTTTAATACTCTTTCCTATTTGGTTCTCCACTTCATTTTTATATTCTCTGAATTTCTCAAAAGCTTCAGACTTGTACTTCATCAAGTACACATGTTCATATCTTCAGAAATCATCAATGAAAGTAATAAAGTAGGAGTAACCACCTATGGCATGAGTCGACATGAGACCGCATACATCACTATGTATGAGTTCTAGTAACTCAGTGGCTCTCTCTCCAGTTTCACTAAATGGAGAGTTGGTCATCTTTCTCCGAAGGTAAGGTTCAAATGTTGTATATGACTCATAGACAAATGGATCTAGATATCCATCTTTTAGTAACTTTTGAATCCTTCCCTCGTGGATGTGACCTAGCCTACAATGCCAACGATATGTATTGTTCACCTCTTCTCATTTCCTCTTAGACACACTTACACTCATGATATGTGGAGCTGTATCTAGCATAAATAAATTATTATGCAATGTTCCTCTTATGATGATCTGATCATCTAATATTATTGAACAACCATTATTCTCAAAAACTAATTTATATCCAATAACTGTTAAACACGAAATGGAAATAATATTTTTGATAATAGAAGGAACATAATAGCATGCATCTAATGCAATAATAGCTCCACCAGACAGATGTAAGGTGACCTTGCCAATAGCCACTACAACAACCTTTGCTCATTGCCCATCTTAAGGTCCATCTCACCTCTGTTCAATCTCCTAGGTCCTGTCAGAACCTACAATGAATTGTAAATATGATAAGCACTCCCGGTATCCAATACCCATGTGTTATCAAAAGATTCTAACAAATGGAGATTGATCATGAATGTACCTGAAGCTTCTGCAAGCTTCTGTTTTGTCCTCTCTGCAAGGTACTCTTTGCAGTTCCTCTTCCAATGCCCATCTTTGCCGCAGTGGAAACATTGGCCTTTGTCCTTTGTTGGGTCTTTCTTGGTAACCTTTGCCTTACCCATTTTGCTCTTGCCCTTGCCCTTCTTAAGGGTCTTCTCAGCCTTCCTTTTCTTTCTGGTCTCACTAGTATAGAGAACTGGCTTCTCTTTCTTGATGGTGCTCTCTACTTCTCTCAACATATTGAGGAGCTTTGGAAGGGTCACCTCAAGTTTGTTTATATTAAAATTCATTATGAACTGAGAAAAAGAATCTGGTAGCGACTGAAGCACAAGATCCACACACAGGTTATCCTCTAGGACCATTCCCAGACCAGTGAGTTTCTCGATCCACTCAATCATCTTAAGGACATGGTTCTGAACCGGTGTCCCCTTAGTCATCCTAGCACGGAAAAGACTCTTTGATATCTCATATCGTTGAGTTCTTCCCTATTCCTCAAACAGTTTATGGAGATGCAGGAGTATGGAATTAGCATCCATATTTTCATGCTATCTCTGTAACTCAATAGTCATAGAGGCCAACATATAACACTGAGCAAGATTGGAATCATCTAAGTACTTCACATAACGAGTGATCTCATCCTCGCTTGCCCCTTCGTTGAGCGTAGGGATCATTGTATCAAAGACATACGCGATTTTCTCTGTCGTGAGAATGATTCTTAGATTGTGAAGCCAATCCGTATAATTTGGACCAGTGAGGTAGTTGGCATCAAGTATGCCACGTAAACGATTTGAAAGTGATATTTTCTGAAATTAAAGATGTAGTAGAAATAAATAACATGCAGACTTTATAAAAATTAAATAGTTAAGATAAGGACTTCTATCTTAATGTACTCCCACTAATTTTTTGTGAGACACACAACACCCTCTGGTATGTGAATCGGAGACCCCCGGCGGATCTCTAGTGGGGATCGGGATCCAATCGGCGTCTTAACGTAACCTCAAGGGACTCGACTAATCACGTTAAGCCCGTAAAGGTAGGCAACTCTTGCCAATCACAACTCCTTGTGATTCCCGTCCTGTTCGGCTTCCGAACCATCATGGCCTTGAGGGACTCAACCAACCATGATGTTCGGTTAAGTCATCACCATCGTTACAAGATGAGTCTGATTTGGTGATATACTCTCGAGGGACTCGACCAAGCATACCATGTCCTCAGGTCACCGGTGACATCTCTATGTCGTAGATAAGATAGCGAGATACGATATAGGTGAGTCTCGAGAGACTCAACCAACTTAACCTACACCGGGAATCGGTTCCTAGCTATAACGATGGAAGGCCACGTGGGTCAATCTAATTGCCTCACGTTTACCGACTTAATATTATTAATGGAGAGGATTTTTGATTTGGTCTCCTAACATAATGTGTCACACACATACGTATTTAATATATATATCTACATCACATGCATATATATATATACATGTCTAGTAGGTGTATATCTAATCACACCAGATGATCATGGATCACATCCTAATATGATCAAGCCCAAGCCAGTGGGCCCAATTACTCACATCAAGATCTATATGTGCTTCGGTGCATCTCTATGCCCTGTGATCGTCCATCTTGCTTCGTCGGATCCGTCGGCATCTTAACGCATCTCCATGCATTGGATCATCCATCTCGGCCTTGTGAGTCATGCTACCACTACGCCTTCTTATGTAATTATAATATAATTACAAGCACGCAGGCCCGACAATAAATGAGAAAAGAATAGAGGCTTGCAGGCCCCAATAATAATAATCACATGTACACACATCACATCATAGGTCCATGATCATCTGTCCACATCATACATTACATATATATGTTATTTTATAGGACTACTAGACAAAAATAATAGTTAATTAAACTATTCAATTAACATATTTAATTTTCTAAAATCAGGGACATAAAGGAAATTTTGAAATTCCCAGGGGTATTTTGGTAATTTCACCAAAAGAGTATTTTGGTAATTCTGTCAAAAGGGACAGAATCTGAAATTTCTAAAATTCTAGGGGTATTTTGGTAATTCTATCAAAAAGGGCAGAATCTGTAATTTCAGAAATTCCAAGGGGCAAAATCATCTTTTGCTCTAAACCCTAACTCCTCACCCCTAGTTGCCTGCGTTGCGGCTACGACCGCTGCCACCTTATTGGCGGTGGCCTCTGCGCACGGGGAGGGGGCCGGGGTGGCGGCACCTGCCGTCCATGCAGGCAGCGCCGCCACTGGCCCGAGCGTAGTGCCGGCGCCCGTGGCGCTGTCCCGCGGGCGGAGCGCTCGAGGGCGCCTGCCTCAGAGGTAGCTGCCGGCACCTACGGCTAGTAGCTCGCTTTGTGCCCTGCGGGTAGGCGCGAGCGCAGGATTGCTACGACCAAAGAAGACGCCTTCCCCCTGCGCGGCAAAGGCCGCAGTAGCTCGCCTACGGCCGATATCCGTCGACCGCCGACGCCGATCGCCGCCGCTAGCGCTTTGCTGTAGCAAAGCAAGGCTGCAAGCAGCCTTGTGATCGCTACATGAACATAGCATGGGCAACAACAGTTGCTATCCTTCCTGGCCCTTTTGCGCCAACGATTTTAGCATCAAAAGCAGATCCAAAACACAACACACGCAGTTTAAGATCCGATCTTCACATGAACAACCTAGCTCTGATACCATTATTGGAAAATCCTTCAAGGGAACGACATCACATGCGTAGCGGAAGAATAGAAAACAAAACCCCAGATTTCCTGTAGAAAGTTTCCGTCATCGTGCAAGGATCGGTGTGTCAAAAACAAATCCGTAAAACTGCATGTGTAAAAGAAGATACCTAGGGAGATCGTATATCCT
This sequence comes from Musa beccarii, assembly GCA_024322285.1. Taxonomy (NCBI): domain Eukaryota; kingdom Viridiplantae; phylum Streptophyta; class Magnoliopsida; order Zingiberales; family Musaceae; genus Musa; species Musa beccarii. The sequence goes on from CM044396.1 coordinate 23,780,397, forward strand.
TGAATTCCTGCAGATCTGTGGGAGAGGATGAAGGAGGTCAAGCGTCCTCCTCTCTAGCGGTATCCACACGGCAGGGATTGCAATGATGCACCTCTCTCTCTAGGGAGAGGAGAATAGGAGGTGGACACCAAAAGAAACCCCCAGCCTATAGAGCTTTGGTTCCCTCCTATTTATAGGGGCCCCTTGAAAACCCTAATGGATCTTTTGCCCTATTGGGCATTGGATCTCCATCCAATTACCCAAGCCTCTTGGATTAGTGGGTCTCTACCCAATAATCTCTTATTAGCAATTATTGGATCTCATCTCAGGATCCAAAAATTTAGGGGCTTAATGGATATCCAATAAGATAGGGGGTTCAACGGATATCTCATATCCGAACCTCTACTCGTCACAACACCTACCATATGTGTGTGACCCTCTAGGCCCAATATCGAGCTGGCCGTGAGTCATACTTGTCAGAACTCCTTCTGACTTAGTGAATTATTATCTCTATAATAATTCACCCAACTCATCGACTCTGAGATGTACCAGGCCACTACGCGCATGAGCCTCCAAATGATGAGGGAATCCAATCCTTTGGACCTATCTATCCTCAGTTACCATGTATCTATAGTCCCTCATCCATCCAATATCCTAGAGACCCTATACCGGGCATGGTGCTGTCAGGCCCATACGGTCTCTCCTCGAGTCTTGCTCTTGTCGGATTCTCTCGGAGAACTCTTTCTTTCTCAATCCGAATAACCTTGGCCAAGGATTTATTCAAGCAAGAATATATGGGATATTCCTCTCATGAAACCGAGAGCAGATGATCCTCTATTGATAATCTATAGCTCTCGTAAGGTTGGCTACCACTCCTAGTAACTAGCTGTACTAGATCTGGAGTACTCATACAGGACATCCTTGGTGTCTCAAGTCTAAGGATCAGATACACTACTGGGACTGCGGAATCACTATTTGACATGAGGTATCAATAACCATCCAGCATTCCGTAGGCAGATCAATCAGTGAACTCATTCCCTAATGAGCACCTGCACTGTACCCTTAGTGTCCCCACATGAGTAGCTAGGAGACCAGCTACCTCCATCATATGAATGGGTATACAGTACACTAGTCTATCCGGTTATCTCGATATCCTTCTCGAGTAACCTATGACTAGGATAATTGAGGGTCTGTGTTTAAAGGTGAATCAGTCTCATTATTATGATCTCATCACGATCCGATTCCCAATGCACAGATCCAAGGACATTACAATATATGCAACATGCAAGATAAAGTGATAAAATGCCTAATAATATACAAAGAGAAAAAGTGCATATCAAGTCACAAGTGCCATCACTCATGTGATTGGCTTGCAGGGCACATATGACTAGCATTAGTGTCCCCACACGAGTAGCTATGAGACCAGCTATCTCTATCATATGGATGGGTATACAGCACACCAGTCTGTCCGGTTATCTTGATGTCTCTCTCGAGTAACCTATGACCTAGATTATTTAGGGTCTGTGTTTAAAGGTGAATCAGTCTCATTATCGTGATCTCATCATGATCTGATTTTCATTACACAGATCTAAGGACATCACAATGTACATCCAAATAATATGAGAAAATATCAGTAATCATAAGCAAAGAGATTGACATAGCATGATACAGGTGCCATCACTCACGTGATTGGCTTGTAGGGCATCTATAACTAGCAATCTCCCACTTGACCTAAAGCCAATCACCTACATGTCTGATTCCTATTAGACCTCTATGACACTCAAAGATAATCTGAGTCAATGACTTTATCAGTAGATCTGCAATGTTATCTTTGGATTGAACTCTTTCCATTGCTACATCTCTTTGGGCCACAATCTCTCTAATAAGCTAAAACCTCCTTAGAACACTTCTAATGAGACCCGGGTTCTCTTATTTGAGTAATCACCCCATAGTTATTGCAATATAAGGAAATTAACTCCTCGCTACTCAGCATGACTCCCAAATATACGATGAACTGCTTCATCAAGACTCCCTCCTTTACTACCTCTACTGCAGCAATGTACTCCGCCTCTATGATCGAGTCAGCAGTAGTATCTTGCTTGAAACTCTTCCAGCATACTGCTCCTTCATTCAGGGTAAACACATGCCCTGAATTAGCTTGTCATCATCGATATCGGACTAGAAGCTTGAGTCCATGTAGCCCTCAACCCTAAGGCTACTTTCTTCATATACTAGTAAAAGATCCTTAGTCCTTCTCAAGTACCTAAGGATATACTTTACTGCTTTCTAGTGCTCCAAGCCTGGATCCGCTTGATACCTGCTCGTGACACTCATAGCATGCGCTATATCAGGCCTGGTACGTAGCATAGCATATATGATAGAACTTATCGCTAAGGCATAGGGTATCCTATCCATATGTGTCCTTTCTTCAGGAGTCTTTGGGGACATACTCCTTGAAAGTGATAGCCTATATCTCATCGGTATGAGACCTCTCTTGAAATTTTTCATATCAAACTTTTTAATAGTGGTGCTTATGTACCTAGATTGGGACAAGCCAAGCATCCTCTTGGATCTATCTCTATAGATCAATATCCCTAATATGTAGGATCCTTTCCCTAAGTCCTTAATGGAGAAGTATCTAGATGGTCAAGCCTTTATTGTGGAGAGCATTTCTACATTATTCCCAATGATCAGGTTATCAGCCACATACAACAACAAGAAGGTGATAGTGCTCCCACTTACTTTCCTATACACACAAGGCTCATCTTCATTCTTAACGAAGTCATAAGATCTGATCACCTCATCAAATCTTATGCTCCAACTTTAGAAAGCTTGCTTTAGTCCATATATTGACCTAAGCAACTTGCACATCTTATCTAGACTATCTCTGGAAATGAATCCCTCAAGCTATATCATATACACCTCCTCCTCGAGGTTGCCATTGAGGAATATAATTTTCACATCTATTTGCTCGATCTCATAATTATAGTATGCTATAATAGTCAATAGAATTCAGATAGATTTTAGCATAGCTATGGGTAAGAAGGTTTCGTCATAGTTAACACCTTGGTTTTGATGATACCCCTTACCCATTAGCCTTGCTTTATAGGTCTCTACCTTTCCATCTACTCCGATCTTCTTCTTGAAGATCTACTTGCAGCCAATGGGTATGATACCCTCAGGTGCATCAACTAGGTTCCAAACCTTGTTGGAGTATATGGAATCCATCTTTGAATTCATAGCTTCTTGCCACTTCCTAGAGTTTATGCTCGTAATAGCCTCCTCGTAGGTCTGAGGATCAATATACTTAATATTCTCTCCTTTGATATGTCCCACATCTCTTAGGAGGATGGGATACTCTATCGGACCTACATAAAGTTGAAACTTAAGTATTAGGTACCTGAACAGACTCTGGCTATGGAATGGTGCTTGAGTTAGGTTCTCCAACCTCGTTCAACTTAATCATGCTCTCCAACCTCCATTGAAATGTTCATCGGAGGTTCATAGAGCTTACCAAAAAAGACTCGTCGAAACTCATCAAGATCATCGTGAAGTCCATGAGCCTACCGGGAGTCCGTCAGAAGATGTCCGAGAGTTCGTACGAAGTCCGCCGAAAGTTTCCCGGAAGCTCATCGGAAGAAGCCTTGACTTGCTAGATTTTGTTTTACTTTAGAAAATATCTTAAATTTTATAGTTAGCATGTAATTAGGGTTAAGATTGGAAGGTAATTCCATTAACCCTGATAGGGGCCAACTAGTCCCGTAAATGGACTGGATTAGGTCAGATTCAAGGCCCATCCAGGATGTTGAACACTGTTTGGTGGTGACACCGCCAGACTAGGGCAGTGGAACCACCTAGGGATCAGCTTCCTAAAAGCATGGGTGGTGGTACCGCCGATAGTTAATAACTACTAGGCAGTGGTACCACCTGTCAGGCGGTACCAACTAGTCCCGTAAATGGACTAGATTAGGTCGAATTCAAGGCCCATCCAGGATGTTGAACACTGTTTGGTGGTGACACCACCAGACTAGGGCGGTGGAACCACCCAGGGATCAGCTTTCCAAAAGCCTGGGTGGTGGTACTGTCGGTAGTTAATAACTGCCAGGTGGTGGTACCGCCTATCAGGCGGTGGTACCATACCATCACAGAACCTAAGACTTTGTCAGGCGGTAGTATCGTCAGACTAGGCAATGGTACTATCCAGTATCAGGGTCAACTAGCAGTAGTACCGCCAGTGATAGGCGATGGTATCGCTAGTGCTCGAAAATTCGGGATGAGACCTTTTTTTGCTCTAATTTTGAAGCCAATTGAGGCTATAAATATAAATGAGTCAAAGAAGAAGACTTTCGCTCTAAATGCCAAGGCTACGAATGCCTTGTTTTGGGCTTTAGATAAAAACGAATTTAATCGAATTTTTATTTGCGAAATGGCTTTTGATATTTGGCATACTCTTGAGATCACTCACAAAAGTATTAGAAGAGTGAAAGAGTCCAAAACCAATCTTTTAGCTCATTCTTATGGGTTGTTTCGAATGAAACCAAATGAGTCCATTAGAGATATGTACACCTGATTTACGGATGTCATCAATGGACTAAAAGCACTTGGTAAAAGTTTTTCTAACTTTGAACTTGTAAATAAAACCTTAAGATCCCTTCCAAAGAGTTGGGATCCTAAAGTAACGGTCATTCAAGAGGCCAAGAACTTAAGTAATTTCTCTCTCGAAGAACTAATTGGGTCTTTAATGACCTATGAGATGACTTATAATGCTCATGAAGAGCTAGAGAACTCCCTTCCAAAGAATAAGAAGGACATGACACTAAGAACTCATGAAGACCACTTGAAATATAGTTCAAGTGATGAGGACTATGATGATGATTTGATACTCTTAACATGAAAATAAAAAATTCATAAGAAGAAATAAAGCTAAAAATGACTCTAAAAATAAAATTGAACCCAAGAAAGAATAAGTTATATGCTACAAATGCAAGAAGTTATGACATTTTAAAAGCGAATGTCCCCAACCAAAGAAGAAACAACCAAAGAAGAAGAACGCACTCAAAGCAATGTGGGATGATTCGAGCGGCTCCAAAGATGAAGAACAAAACAACAAGGAGATCACCAACTATGCTCTAATGGCTATCGGAGAAGAGGTAAGTAGTTTACTAGGTGAAAATTTAACTTTCGATAAGCTTTCAAATGCTTTTCATGATTTATTTGATGAGTGTAGAAAATTAGTAAGAAGTTTAATTTATTGAAAAAGGAGCATGCCCTTTTAATTAATGAATTCAAAAAATTTAAACATGATACTCCTTCCTTGCCTCCATGTACTAAGTGTTAGCACTTAGAGGCAATTGAAAAGGAAAACTTGCTACTCAAAGAAACATTAGAAAAGTGTAAGGTTGGTAGCAAGTCTTTGAATATGATACTTGCCAATAAGGGTCAAATTCATAGAAGAGGTGGAATCGGATTTGTGAGTGGCTCTCACCAAAATCTAATCACTTTTGTTAAAGGCACTACCTTACATGTATCACCTCACACAAAATGCAACTTTTGTTACAAACCCAGATATTTTGCTTACAAATGTCCATTTAGAAAGTATAGGCCACACAAATTGATTTGGGTTCCTAAAGGAATCATAAAGAATATAATGCAAAATAATAAGATGCGTAGATCAATTTTTAAGGCACCCAAGTTCAAGTGGGTACCTAAAAATCATCTTATGTAGACATCTTTACCATTACAAGCTAGGAGCAAAAAATGATACCTCACGATGCATGGTCGTAATTAAGCTCACTAGCTGAAACCATGAAAGACCATTGATTGCATAATGATTGAATTATATGATTGCTTTTACAATAACCTTCCACCAATACTAAAACACACTATCATTGAGACTAAGGGATACTAGGCAAATTGACCTTGTTAGGCCTCTTGAAGAATGATTTTGATGATGATCTAAATTTCACTATGTTTACGTGAATCTCAAAAGTACTCCATCATATAATTATTAGTATCTTGATTCCAAAATAATATCATCATAATGAAGTAAATCAAATGGAATTCGGCACAATGTATTGGATCATGGCCGGACAAGAAAATTACTTTGGATACTTAATCCGACAAAACATGATTGACATATCAACTAAGGATTTAATGCTTCCATATGGTGGGTTAATCATAAGGCTATTATATACACAAAATATTATGATACACCCAATGAAGAAAGAATAAAAGTAGATAGATACAATGCAATTAATAGAAACCTACTAAAACGATTAAGGTGCACTTTTAGAAATGGAATTTGGGCTAAGCTGCCTAGAAGAACTGATCCTCCCCCTCCTGAAGAAGATCTTGAAACACCTATATTTATGGGTAACGAGTCTCCTCTCCCTAGTCCCTTTGATGCTGCACCGACGGATCCAGCACCTTCATCTTCGACTAATCCAATTATGACTCAACCGAATCAACTCAAATCATAACAAGCTGAACTCAAACTATAACAAAATGAGATCCTAAGTGAAGTGCGACAAGTATATCGTAAAATTGACACATTATATAGACACTTTGGCATTCCACTCAAGTAGTTTATAAAAACTCTATATTGACTGTATGTGTTGTAATGGAGTTCTTAACTCCCTTATGTACTCTTTATGCTGTATTAGTACACTTTCACTTTAAGTTTCATATAATGCAATGTTGAATTGAATGCATGAGTTTGTTGTATGCCTTTTCTAAAATTTTTTGATTTCGTATTATCATCTTTTCAATTTCGTAAATGGAGCTTTCATGAGCTTATTTTTCTATCTTCCTCCTATCTCCATATTGAATTTATTTGTAAATGTTTGATACTCATGCTTTATGAATTTTTGAATTGGTATCGAACTCGATTCTATCGTTTAATGAATTTTTGAATTGGTATTATACACGTTTGATAATGTTTGACACTTTTTGAATCCTCCCTTTATTTATGAATTTTCACTCTTGTGAAGTTTTGATAAGAAATGGATTTTAATGACTTGGGAATTTTTTCAAAGATTATGAATTTATTTAGTAAAAACAGCACTCATGAATCTTATTTAATAAAAGTATCATTTATCATTTACCAATTTCAATGATACTTGATTTTTGCAATGATATTCATGGATTCTACGAAATGATATATGTTAGCTCTTGATAAACTCAATTTCTTGTTTGCTTGAATGAATTGCTTTCATGATTCATTTTTCATATTTTTTTTTGAGATTTTGATGAAAAATAGAAGTTTGATAAATTCTTGATAGCTTGAACGAATTGCTTTCATGATTCATGGACTTCTTCTCTTTATACATATCTTTATGTCATGGTTTCTTTATGAAAAGAAGAAGCTCTTATAAATTTTTAATTGCTTGAATGCTCTCTCTTTCTTGAATTCAATACGGACTCCATTCACTTCTCTAAATATGAATTTAATGTCATGATAAATATGATGTATAAATTTTTAAGAAATATCATTTACATCATTCATGAACGGACATTCATGACTCTTGTATAAATTTTGTGTCATGAGATTTTATGAATTTTTCATAACTTGAATGATTCTTTTTCCACTTCACGTATTTTATGGAAATGCCGAGTTAGCCCTTATCGTGAATCTCTTTCTATGACATATATTTTTGATCATTCGAACAAATTATTTTTCTTGTATTTTTCATGACTTTAAATATCTCGATTCTTCTTGTTGGTTTCATGAACTTTTTCTTCTCCCTTTTCCCTTTCAAGAAGAATCCTATCGTAACGATTAGTATCATAATAATTGGTAGCAATATCAAATTTTGCTTGCTTAAAATTTTTTTTTGGCCCATTTCCTTTTTGTTGATGATAAAGGGGGAGAAATGTGGTAAATTGATGACAATGGCATTATGAATATGCTTTGTATCGTAAAATGTTTGGTATCATCAAAAGCATCGCAAATACTTGAAGTGTATTGCAATATATCGCAAATAAATGAAATATATCATATGCATCGCAAATGATTGAAATGAATCATGTATGCTTAAAATGACAATTTTTCTATGATTGTTATCGTATCATGCTTAATTATCCTACTTGAAATTGGTATCATGCCTCAATATGATAAGTTATCATTTGGTTTCATTTTCGAAGTTTGTATCATTATATTATTTGATATCATTTGAATCTTGCTAAATTTCAAAGTTGAAGTTAGTATCATTAGTTGAAACGATAATTGTCTATCATCATTCGACATTGGACTTGAAAATGGATGTCATGCTTTGACATCATTTTTATATTATGAATGATACCACGTATCGTATTTTGGGATGAAAAATCATGCTTATTGAGCACGATGATAAGTTCAAATGAATGTAACTTATCAGTTTGGGTTTGAATTCAAAGGGTTTGAATTCAAGTATTTCTTTTCTTAAGTATGACATATAGATAGGGGGAGTTAAGGTTAACTCTGTTATCAATTGATTGTCATCATAAAAAAGAGGGAGATTGTTGAATCTCATATTTTGATGATAAATTTAATTGATAACTTATTTGATATAATCTATATATTGATAAAAGTGCGTAGGATTAACTATGATAGCGATAAAGGCATAAAGCGAACTGAAGTGTCAGAGTCAAGTACGATCGAATCGTTAGGAACTCGAGACTTCGCCGGGAGTGCGAAGATGCATCGGGAGTGCCGCCAGAATTAGCCAAGAGTGAGTCGAGAGCTTTCCAAAGGGTTTGTCAGAAGTTCGTTAAAAAGTTATCAGAGGTTCGCGGAGATCATCGAGAAGATCAGAACTTGCCAAAGAAGATTCATTGGAACTCGCCAAGATCATCGTGAAGTCCAGGAGCCTACCGGGAGTCCGCCAGAAGATGTTCAAGAGTTCGTCGGAAGTCCATTGGAAGTTTGCTAGAAGCTCGTCAGAAGAAGCCTTGACTTGTCGGATGTTGTTTTACTTTAGAAAATATCTTAAATTTCATAGCATGTAATTAGGTTTAAGATTGGGAGGTAATCCTATTAACCCTGGTAAGGGCCAACTAGGCCCGTAAATGGACTGGATTAGGCTAGACAAGGCCCATCCAAATTGCTAAACCTTGTCTGGTGGTGGCATCACTAGACTAGGGTGATGGAACCACCCAAGGATCAGCTTCCCAGAAGCTTGGGCGATGGTACCGCCTAGGTCAAGCGGTGGTACCGTCGGTAGTTAATAATTTCCAAGCGATAGTACCACCTGTCAAGTGGTGGTATCACCTGTCAGGTAATGGTACTGCCCTACCACAAAACCCAAGACTCTGTTAGGTGGTAGTACCGTCAGACTAGGCGATGGTACCGCTTAGTGTCAAGGTCAACTAGTGGTAGTACCGCCAGTACCCGAAAATCCAGGATGGGAAATTTTTTGGCTCCAATTTTGAAGCCAATTATGGCTATAAATACTACTTATTTCTCAGCTGGCTAAGCACATAGAGAAGTGATAAGAACTAAATCGAAACTATAGTGAAATAGCTTTCAAAAGTTGAGTGTCCACCTCCACCTTTCTCCAAGTGTAAAAGTTTGTAAATGGAGTGTAAGCCACTTATAAAGTTTTGTAAAGGGGAGATTGATCTTTCCCCTTCAAGAAAGATTGATAGTGGAAGCCGATGACCTCATCGGAAGAGGTATCAGAAGTGGACGTTGTTAGGGATCGAGTGGCACTAAGAGGGGGGGTGAATTAGTGCAGCGGTAAAGAACGATAGATTTTTTTGCGATTAACACAAGTTTGGAAACTTCATACGAATGAATGCAGCATTTCGTTTGAACCCGGAAAGATTACGTTTTAACTTTAAAGCATACGTAAGAAGATGAAGATGAAGTTGAGTAAATAAGGCAGCATATGAAAATGGTTTGCAGCAAAGTAAGTTACGAGAAAGTAAATGCAAACCGATTTATAGTGGTTCGGTCATCCGACCTACATCCACTTCCAAAACCTTCTCCGATGAGGCTCCCAACTTCCACTAACAAATCCTTTTGTAGGGGAAGGACCAAATACCCCTCTTACAACCCTTTTATAAGAGGTTCACACTCTTACAAGTTTTCACAAAGAGAAGGAAATGAGGTGAACACTTAAGCAAATGAAGAATAAGACTTTCCCAAGACTTATTTTCAAAATCTAACTCTCCAAGGGGTAACTCTCAGTTGAGAAAAGGGGGGTATTTATAGATCCAAAAAGGATTCAAATTTGGGCTCCAAATTTGAAATCAAATTGAGTTCCGGTCTTTGGCGGTGCTACGCTTGTCGATCTGGCAGATCGACATAGCAGGGCGTACTACTGCCCGACCAGCCAGCGGTGCTACCGCTTGGCCTGCTGGCTGCTAGGCGGTGCTACCGCCCAGCACACAAGTTGCTGGGCGGTGCCACCGCCAACACACATCTTGCTAAGCGGTGCCACCGCCGACCGACGTAGCGCCGCTTTGGCGATGCCACCGCCCAGCACGCATGCTACTAGGCGGTGCCACCACCCAGCACGCGGCTGTTGCTGGGCGATGCCACCGCCCCGCACGCGGCTGTTGCTGGGCGATGCCACCGCCCAGCTGCCACCGCCTAGCACACATGCAGCTGGGCGGTGCTACCACCCAGCCCACACCAACTTCTTGGTTTGGGCCGAAAACTCGACCTAAACTGGTCCCAAACAAGGCCCAATGGGCCCATACTTAGGTTAAAGGATTAATACCGAATCTTAACCCAAATTAATGTGCTAACTACGAAATTAAAGACATTCCTAAGCTATTACAAAGTCCGCAAGTCAAGTCTTCTTCCGGTGAGCTTCCGGTGAACTTCCGGCGGTCTTCCGACGATCCCTCGGAAACCATCCTGCGGACTCCCGGCAAGCTCTCAGACTCCATGATGATTTTGGCGAGTTCCCCTGAGCTTTTTTGGCAAGCTCCGATCTTTCTTGGCAAGCTCCGTGAACTTCTGACGAACTTTCGAAAACCCTTCGGCAAGCTCCCTACTCGTTCTTGGCCGGTTCCAGTAGCACTCCCAACGAATCTTCGGACTTCCATCGAACACTCGAACTCCCAATGATCCATCGCACTTGACATCGGCCTTTTGTTTTGCTTTACATCTTCATTCTTATCGTAGTTACTCCTGCACAAACAAACACCAAACACTCTACTTCGATCTAGACAGTTACTACAATACGAATTGACATTCAGTTGCCTGGCACGTCATTGGTTGGTGCTTCGTCCATTCCTTCGGCACATCGCCCTCTCTTGTGGCTTGTTGCCCAATCGACGGTTGACCTCCGCAACCCCGATATCCATGGCACAACTCCGCACTTCTTGGCCCGATGCCCGACGTCCGAAGCCTCCTGCCAATAGTCGACCGAACCTCCGGCTCGACATCCAATATCCTGACGTGATCACCTCTAGCGCAACGTCAATTCCTCTAACGTCAACTGTCTAATCCTGATCAATAGTAGACCTGCGTAACTCAACACGTAGTTAAACAACAAAACACACTCAATTAGTTTCATCATCAAAATTTGAGATTCAACAATCTCCCCATTTTTTATGATGACAACTAATTGATGACTGACGGAGTTAACCATAACTCCCCCTATCAATATGCCATTGATAGAACCCTTGGATTATCCCAAATCCAAGTAACATGTATCATTCATGTAGTGAGAAATGTAAATACATCATGCAAATATATAAAATATTCAAACATCATTACATTGCATGAAGTCATCAATCTACTCTCCCCCTATGTCATCAACAAAAGAAAAGTAGCATCATAGCTAGTTTAAAAAATATGCAAATTTCTTACAACACACTAGCTATTTATCACATCATACAATATTTTTGCAATACAACATCAAATAATACCATTCAATCATAGCAAGTTTCAAGGATGGGCAATGATGGTAATATTTACTTGCTTCTTGAGATGTGCAAGTTTGCACCTTGTTTCTCACAATAGCAATATTTGCATCCTTTGATATAACAATTCTTAAATTCTCATGAAGTTGCAAAATAGGAATCAAGATGGTAAATTTTTACAATGTTCGAGCTAAAAACTTTCTCCCCCTTTGTTAACATCAAAAAGAAAGGGAGGATCAAATACTTCAAATAATCTTGCATGGAATTCAACAATAATTTGTAACAAAAATGTAAGTAATTTTGAAGAAGTAAAATTGAGCAAGATTTTTGCCTCTCTTGAGATAGCAACTTTTTGCTTCTCAATGTTCAAGCTAGCAAGATTTTCTCTTTTGATGCACAAGCTAGCAATTTTCTTCCTCTTGAATGAGCTAGCAAATTAATCATGCAAGCTAGCAATAAATCTTCTCCTCCTTTGATTTTGTCAAAAAGAAAGGAAGAATACAATTCTTTTCCCTTTACATGAATACTTCCATCATGACAAAATAACAAATTTCCATCATGAATTTTTAACATATCAAGTCATGAATTCAAGGGAGTCATAAACAAATCATGATATGAGGGAAATTTATGACAAGCAAGCAAGCAATAATGATAAGCTAGCATACTTTGTAATAACAAACTAGCTCCCTTTCAATTTTTCTCTTTTGCACCTAAGTTTCCCTTTTGCAAGTCATCAACTTTTTGTTTGCAAAGAGCTAGTAATTTTTGTAAAATTTATAACATTTTAAACATGCAAGCTCATGAGTTAAAAAATAATGCAACTTTACAATTTCTTTCTTCTCATTTTGAGAAGTGCAAGTTTTGCCTTTTGCAAATTCTAGCTAGCTATGTTTGTCATTTTCACTTGTGATACATAAGCTAGCAAGCTAACTCCCCCTTTGTCACTATCGAAAAGAAGGGATGAATAATATTTCAATGAAATAATTTAGCACCAATCAATATTTTAATTTTTTCATGATGCATACAAAACATAGATGCAAAGAATTCATGAAAGATATCAATATGAAATATCAATAAGGATCAACACCAAAAGACATCATTCATGATTCATCATAAAGCAAATTTCATTTATGTCAAATGTTCAATTTACCACACAAGGCAAAGAAATCATGTCACTTTTAGGGTCATGAAATATATGACATCAAGGCTCATGATTCATTTAAAAAGATATAGCACAAAGAGTAACTTGATTCATGCATAAGAATTTCAAGTATCAAGTATTAAGATATCAAGACTTGGATTGTGATAAAGCTCACTCAAGTTCGAATCATCAAAATCATTAACATAGTTTATGAGATTCACAAAAAAACATAAACTTGAATTGTTCTCCTCTTTGGTAAATGATAAAAAGAAGTAATCATTTTCGAGATTCAAAATGCTAGCAATTTGCATTAATCATGACAAGTGATACATCAAAAGTCTACATCATTATTTCAATCAATAAGTCATGAAGCATACAAAGTAGTATTGAAACATGAGAGAAAAGTTCAAATTATCAAATCATAATCAATTCATCGAAATCACTTCTATAATGTATGAGATTCTTAAGATATCATGAAATCATTAATCTCGATAAGATAGTAAATATAATTTCTTTATGTTTCATCATATAAGTATGTCTTTTGCCTTTATATGCCAAATCAAAATATTCAAAACCGGAAGACAAATTTCATTATAAACATTGTCAAAACAACACATTGTTTCAAGACATGAGATTTAATTTATCATGATAATGTGTTTCATTTTGTTTCAAACAAGTGTGCTCATGTTTCAAAAGATGAGTGTCAAATTTAAGATCAAAACATGAGTTTGTCATGAAGATATGATATCACAAAGTCATTAAGCATGATAACAAACTTTTAATATTTTCATTTCAATGATGATTTCATAATGTATGTTCAAATATTTATACGTAAGCCATCATTGTATAAATTCAAAATATAAGTTTTTCATTAAACCCATTAAGATCAAATGCATCAAAATCTTTCATTCGAAAATTTTAATAAGAGCAACATAAATTGATTACATGTGAGCATGTATCAACTTTTTAAAGCAAGACGTAAGTTTCGTCATAAAGACCGTTAAGACCAAACACATCAAAAATAAAACATTATGATAGTGTATTTTCTTATTTTTAAGAGTTTCAATTTACGTGATTTGATCTTTCATAAGAATGATCAATGTCATGCATCATATTTAAACATGAGAGCATCATCATATTTAGAAATGAATTCATCATTAAAATCATTTCACTTCTTTCTTTCATTTGTTATAACAAGATGATCAATGCTCAAACTTTTGCTAAAATCATACATCATTTTAAAAATCTGAAAAATAACTTTTGTCATGAAACCCATTAAGTCCAAATATAACACAAGGCAACATCAAAGCCACATTTCTTTCATTTTGAAAATTTGTGGGTTGGGTCTTTATAATTGATTTCATGAAGACATGTATCAATAAAAATTTCATCATTAAAAAGGCTAAAACCCACTAAGCCAAGATGGAAGTTTTTAAATTATAATCAAGATACATACATCTATCATCAAAAGCTTTTCAAGAAATTCATACATAGATATGTATCATGTTTAAGATTGAAAACCGATATGGAAAGTATACATGAAATTTCATCATCTCAAAATGTCATCTTAATTTGTCATGAAAACAATTAGACCAAGAATACGTTAATCCACAACATAGAGTCAAATCAACATTACTTCAAAAACTAATGCATGTTACAAAATCATCAAGCATCATGTTTAGAAATGAAATATCAAGATACACATGCATGGATTAATTCTAGGCAATATCACAAATCATGCAAATATCATTTATAATTTTTACTTTTCAAAAATACTAGGAAGGAAAAAGCATTAAAAAAAAATCCTACCAACTATTTCAAGCAACTCATGAAAGAATCATATAATTTCAAAGGTAAGAACAACTTGGGTGAGTTTCTTACCTCATTGTCGAAAACCGTCAAAGCCCATTTCGCCTCTTCTTTACTTGATTCTTCTTTGCAACCCTTCTTCTTCTTCTTTGGCCTCTTTCTCCGTTCAAGTTCATTTGTACTTTTTAATTTTTGTTTAATGAACTTGTTAACATTCATTGTTATGTGTTCAATGTCCTCATTGTCCTCATCACTTGAGTCATCACTCAAGTGACATTCATTTGTCCGATGTTCTAAATCCTTCTTGTTCTTTAGAAGATGGTTCATATGTTCATCATGTTCCAAATATTCGAAGAAACTCATTTCATATATCATTAATGAACCGATTAGTTCTTCCAATGAAAAATCATTTAAATTTTTAGTCTCTTGTATTGCGGTTACTTTTGGATCCCAACTCTTTTGGAGGGATCTTAAAATCTTGTTAGTGAGTTCAAAGTTTGAAAAACATTTACCAAGACTTTTCAAGCTATTGACGATATCCGTGAAGCGGGTGTACATATCGCCGATAGTTTCGCTTGGTGTCATTCGGAAGAGTTCAAAATCATGCAATAAGAGGTTTACTTTCGAGTCTTTAACTCTACTAGTTCCCTCGTGTGTGATTTCAAGTGTTCACCAAATATCGAAAGCCGTTTCGCACATTAAAATCCGATTGAACTCGTTCTTATCTAAAGCGCAAAATAAGGCATTCATAGCTTTTGCGTTTAAAGAAAAAGACCTTTTCTCCAAATCCGACCATTCGTTCATCGGTTTAGAGGAAGGTTGAAAGCCATTTTCGATGATGTTCCACAAATCCAAATCCATTGAAAGCATGAAAACTCTCATTCGAGTTTTCCAATATGTGTAGTCCAATCCGTTAAAGAACGGTGGACGAAAAACCGAAAAGCCCTCTTGAAAACCATTTAGAGTCATTTCTTACGGGTGTAAATTCGAAAGAGAAAGAACGTGGCTCTGATACCAATTGTTAGGGATCGAGTGGCACTAAGAGGGGGGGTGAATTAGTGCAGTGGTAAAAAACGATAGATTTTTTTTGCGATTAACACAAGTTCGGAAACTTCGTACGAATGAATACAGCATTTCGTTTGAACCCAGAAAAATTACGTTTTAACTTTAAAGCATACTTAAGAAGATGAAGATAAAGTTGAGTAAATAAGGCAGCATATGAAAATGGTTTGCAGCAAAGTAAGTTGCGAAAAAGTAAATGCAAACCGATTTATAGTGGTTCGGTCATCCGACCTACATCCACTTCCGAAGCCTTCTCCGATGAGGCTCCCAACTTCCAATAGCAAATCCTTTTGTAGGGGAAGGACCAAATACCCCTCTTACAACCCTTTTACAAGAGGTTCATACTCTTACAAGTTTTCACAAAGAGAAGGAAATGAGGTGAACACTTAAGCAAATGAAAAACAAGACTTTCCTAAGACTTATTTTCAAAATCTAACTCTCCAAGGGTTCACTCTTAGCTGAGAAAAGGAGGGTATTTATAGATCCAAAATGGATTCAAATTTGGGCTCCAAATTTGAAATCAAATTAGAGTTCCCGGTGCTAGGGCGGTGCTACCGCCTGTCAGAGGCGATGCTATCGCTTGTCAGTCTGGCAGACTGACACAGCAGGGGCGGTACTACCGCCCCAGCCAAGCGATGCTACTGCATGGCCTGCTGGCTGCTGGGCGGTGCTACTGCCTAGCACACACAAACTTCCTGGTTTGGGCCGAAAACTCGACCCAAACTGGTCCCAAATAAGGCCCAATGGGCCCATACTTAGGTTAAAGGATTAACACCTAATCCTAACCTAAATTAATGTGCTAACTATGAAATTAAAGACATTCCTAAGCTATTACAAAGTCCACAAGTCAAGTCTTCTTCCGGCGAGCTTCCGGTGAACTTCCGGCGGTCTTCCGACGATCCCTCGGAAACCATCCTGTAGACTCCCAGCAAGCTCTCGGACTCCACGATGATTTTGGCGAGTTCCCCCAAGCTTCTTTGGCAAGCTCTCATCTTTCTTGGCAAGCTCCGTGAACTTCTGATGAACTTCCAAAAACCTTTCGACAAGCTCCCTACTCATTCTCGGCCGGTTCCGGCAGCACTCCCAACGAATCTTCGGACTTCCATCGAACACTCGAACTCCCAATGATCCATTGCACTTGACTTCAGCACTTTGTTTCGCTTTACGTCTTCATCCTTATCGTAGTTACTCCTGCACAAACAAACACCAAACACTCTACTTCGATCTAGACAGTTACTACAATACGAATTGACATTCAGTTACCCGGCACATCATTGGTCGGCACTTCATCCGATCCTTCGACACATCGCCCTCTCTTGCGGCTTGTTGCTCAATCGACGGTTGACCTCCGCAACCCCGATATCCATGGTGTAACTCTGCACTTCTTGGCCCGATGCCCGACGTCCAAAGCCTCCTGCCGATAGTCGACCGAACCTCCGACTCGACATCCAATATCCTGACGTGATCACCTCCGGCGCAACGTCAATTCCTCTAGCGTCAACTGTCTAATCCTGATCGATAGTAGACCTACGTAACTCAACACGTAGTTAAACAATAAAACACACTCAATTAGTTTCATCATCAAAATCCGAGATTCAACAAACGTAGGTCGGACAACCGAATCACTATAAAATTACTGCATTCTTCTCTTGGTGGATAAATTTCATTTGCTGCATTCATTTTTACTTCATTGCAATTGTTCAATCTCCCCTTCTCTACATTCTTACTAACTCACTCGAGTCAACATCTTTCCAAAATGATTTTTGTTGAACGAAAAATTTCTATCATACAAAGTTTTTCAAAATTGTTTAAATCATCAAGTTTTATCCACTACACTAATTCACCCCCTCTTAGTGTCGTTCCTGATCCTAACAATCAATTGATAAATTATTGATCTATTCTATATGTTGAGAAAAGTTTTATAGGATTAACTATGATAATGGATAAAGCATAAAACAAATGTTGTGCTAAAGTCAAAGATCAAATGATTCGTCGGGAGTCCGAGAGTTCGTTGGGAGTTCGCCGAGAAGTTCATCGGAAGTTTTGTCAGAGTTTGTTGAGAAGTTCATCGGGAGCTTACTGAAAAGTTTGTTGGGAGTTCGCTGAGAAGTTCATCGAGAGTTCACCGAAGCTCGCCGAGAAGTTCGTCAGGAGCTCATCGAGAAGCTCATCGAAGTTTGTCGAGAAGATCGTCGAGAGTTCAAAAGCTTGTCAGGAGTCTATGGAAGATCATTGAGAGTCCGTCAGAAGATCACCAAAAGCTTGCCGAGATTTCGCTAGAAGAACAATTGACCTACCAGACTTAATTTACTTTGTTAATTTCTTAATTATTATAGTTAGGACTTAGTTTGGGTTAGGATTTGGAGGTAATCCCACTAACTCAATTAGGGGATAATTAGCCTGAATCAAAACTAGTTTGGGCTGAATTGATGGACCAAACAGTATCCTGAAACCTATCTGACGATGGCACTACTAGGATTGGGTAGTAAAACTGCTTAGGGCTCAGTCTCCTAGGAGGTCTGGGCGGTGGTACCGAGGGCAGTTAATGCTGCCAGGCGGTGGCACTACTTGGGTCTAGTAGCCAAGACTTTGTTTGGTGGTAGTACCGGTAGACTAGGTGGTGGTATCGCCCAATGTAAGAGAGTACCGATGGTGGTACTGTCAGCACCCCAAAAATTCGAGATAAGACTTTTTTGGCTTCATTTTTGAAGTCAATTGAGGCCTATAAATACCCCACACTTTTCTTCTTGTGGAGCATAGAAAAAGTAAACAAAAAAAATTGAGTTCTTAGTGAAAACACTATTGTAATTTTGAGAGTTCACCTCCATCGATTCTAGCTTAGAATTTTGTATAAGGAGAAGTAAGCAAATTATAAAAATGTTAACTCCTGAACCTATAAAAAGGAGAAAAGATCTATAAAAGGGGTGATTGATCTTCACCTATTGAAGGAAGATCAATAGCGAAAGCTAGTGATCTTGACGGAGGAATCGAAAGTGGACGTAGGTCACAACAACCGAACCACTATAAATTTGATGTGTTCTTCTCTTGCTCCTTACCTTCATTACTTTACTGCTTCTATATTTTACATTTACTTCAAGTTGATATCTTCTCGATACGATTTTATCGATATATTTTTTTATCAACTCGAAAAGATTTTGAATCACAATCATTTTTAACGTATGCACTAATTCACCCCCCCTACCCCCCCTCTTAGTGTTGTTGTCTTGATCCTAACAGCTGGGACTATGGAATTGCTATCTAACATCAGGTATCATTAACTATCTAGCATTCCGTAAGCGGATCAATTAATGGATTTATTCTCTAATGAATATCTTCACTATATCCTTAGTGTCCCCACACAAGTAGTTATGAGACCAGCTACCTCCATCATATGAACAGGTATACAGCATACTAATCTATCTAGTTATCTCGATGTCCCTCTCGAGTAACCTATAACTAGGATTATTTAGGATCTACGTTTAAAGGCAAATCACTCTCATTATCGTGATCTCATCACGATATGATTTCCATTGCACAGATCTAAGGACATCACAATATATATCCAGATAATATGAGAAAATATCAATAATCATAAGAAAAGAGATTGATACTACATGTTACAGGTGTCATTACTCACGTAAGTGGCTTGTAGGGTACCTATAACTAACAATCTCAAGAGAAGTAAATCTTGTTGGCTTGCATATCTTAATAGAAGCAAAAAAACTTGCTATCTTGTACATCTTAAGAGAAGCAAAAACTTGCTAGCTTATATATCTTAAGAGATGCATATCTCAAAGAGAATCAAAAACTTACTAAGCTTGCATGTTTTAAAAACTTGCTAGCTACACTTTTCTCCTTTTTGTTGATGATAAAGGGGGAGAAGTTATGATGATTTGAAATTATACATGTAATGATATCTTAACTCATGATTTGATATTATGATACATGCAATGATATTTTATCTATGACGTTGAAGTCATTATTTTGACTTGAATTCAAAGGTTATCACTTTTTTTGAATTCAAGTTTACTTTATATCAATATATCATATAGACAGGGGAAGTTCAGTTAAAACTCTATCATCAATTGATTATCATCATAAAAAAAGGGAAGATTATTGAATCTCAAATTTTAATGATGAAATCAATTAATGAAGTTATGATCTAATGAACATTTGAGTGATATAGGAGTAACTTGTTGGGCTCTAGAGCAGCACTAAGAGGGGGGGTGAATTAGTGTAGTGGTTAAGAACGATAAATTTTGGTAATTTAAAAAATACTTTTAGAACCTTCATATGATAAAAAGATATTTTGTTGAAAAGCATATCGGAAATACTTGAGCTTGAGAGTGATTGTAAGAGGATAAAGAAGTTGGATGATTATAGTAAAATGAAATGGTTTGCAGTAATGTAAATGACAATAAGTAAACACAAACCGATTTTTATAGTGGTTCGGTCATCCAACCTATGTCTACTCCTGATTCCTCTTCTCTTGAGGCAATTGGCTTTTCCACTAGCTGTCTTCTTTCCAATAGGTGAAGACAAGTTCTCTTACAATGCTCTCTCCTTTTGACGGGCTTAGGAGATAACCCTTACAAGCACTTCACTCCTCTCTTTTTTCTGAAATCAGATGAAGGCTAGAGAAGGGATTTCTAAAGAGATTTGAATAATGTTTTTCTACTTTCAAAGTGTGTGTGCTTGTGTGTTCAACTCAGGGATGGGAGGGTTTTTTATAGGCTCCAATCTAATTCAAACTTGGAGCTAAAAACCTTTTCGTCCCGGGTTTACCGGGTACTAGCGGTACCACCGCCAGTCTGGGCAGTACCACTGCCTAGGTACTCTGTCACTGGGTGATACCACTACCTAGGTACTCTATCACTGAGTGGTACCACCGCCCAGTACAACCTGGGGAGCTGGACCTGGGCGGTGCCACCACTAGACAAGGTCCAGCACTTCTGGTTGGGCCTTAAACCCAGCCCAAACCAGTCCATTACTGGGCCCAATTGGCCCCTACCAAGGTTGTAGGATTAACACTTAATCCTAACCCTAATTATATGGTAATTATGAAATTAAAAACATTTTCTATCCTAATACAAAGTCCGGCTTATCAAGTCTTCCTCTAGTGAGCTTTCGACGAACTTCGGATAATCTTTTGATGAATCCTTAGACACCATTCTGTGGACTCCCAGTAAGCTTCTAAACTTCACGACGATCTTGGCGAGTTCTGACGAGCTTCTTCGGCAAGCTCCGATCTTTCTCGGCGAGCTCTGCGAACTTCCGACAAACCTTCCAACGAACTTCTGAAAGCCCTTCGGCAAGCTCCCTACTCATTCTCGGCCAATTCCGGTAGCACGCCCGACGAATCTTCAGACTTCCATCGAACTCTCGAACTCCCAACGATTTCATCGTAATTGACTCCGGCACTTTGTTTTGCTTTATTCTTCATCGTTATCGTAGTTAATCATACACACTAAGTAAATCTTAACCCTACTTCGATCTAGACAATTATTACACGAATCAATATCCTATTGCCCGGCACATCATTGGTCGGCATTTTATCCAATTCTTCGGTGCTCCATCTTCTCTTACGGCCTGTTGCCTAATCAACGATTGACCTTCGTAACTCCGATCTCCTTAGCGTAACACCACTCTTCTTGGCCCAATGCCCGATGTCCAAAGCCGTCTACCGATTGTCGACCAGACCTCCGGTTTGACATCCAATCTCTTGACGTGATTTTTTTCGGCACAATGCTGATTCATCCTGTGTCAATTGTCTAATCCTGATCGATAGTAGATCTACGTCACTCAAAACATGTAAATGATTAACTTGTACTTATCACTTATTTATGACTAATAGTTGGCATTATATTTTGATAATAATTGAATATTAAACTTTAAAATTATAAACTTAGTTATACATCGATATTTGAGCTTAAAATGATGAAGTCATAATATCGATGAGATAAACTTAAATTTAATATAAATATTTAAAAAGATATATGCTCTTTTTTGTTGGGAAATCTAGGGATGACATCACATGTGCAGTGGAAGAATAAAAACAAAATGTCCTAGATTTCCTCGAAAAGGTTCATCATCATACGAAGATCGATGCGCAAAAATAAATCTGCAAATCCAAAAACCACATGTGTAAAAAGATACCTAGGGAGGTCGTATATCCCTGAATTCTTACAAATCCATGGGGCGGATTAAGGAGGTCAAGCGTCCTCCTCTCTAGCGGTGATCCACATGGTAGGGCTGCGAAGATACTCCTCTCTTGGGGGAGGAGAATAAGAGGTAGCCACCAAAAACCCTAGCCTGTGGACCTTTGGTTCCCTCCTATTTATAGAGGTCCCCTGTAAACCTTAATGGATCTTACCCTATTAGGTATTGGATCTTCATCCAATTACCCAAGCCTCTTAGATTAATGGGTCTATGTTGAGTCTCAAATTTTGATGATGAAACTAATTGATTATGTTTGGTTGTTTAACTACGTTTTGAGTGACGCAGGTCTACTATCGATCAGGATTAGACAGTTGACACAAAATGAATCAACGTTGCGCTAGAGGAAATCACGTCAAGATATTGGACATCGAGCTGGAGGTCCAATCGATAATTGGCAGAAGGCTTTGAACATTGGGCATCGAGCCAAGAAGTGTAGTATTGCACTAAGGAGATCGGGGTTATGGAAGTCAACCGCCGATTGGGCAACAAGCCGCAAGAAAGGACGATGCACCAAAGAACTAGACGAAGTGCCGACCAATGACATGCTAAGCAATAGAATGTTAATTTGTGTAATAATTATCTAGATCGAAGTAGGGTTAAGATCTACTTAGTATGCAGGATTAACTATGATAATGATGAAGATATAAAGTGAAACAAAGTGTCGGAGTCAAGTACGATAGAATCGTTAGGTGTTCAAGAGTTCGACAAAAGTCCGAAGATTTGTTAGGAGTGCTACCGGAACTGGCCAAGAATGAGTAGGGAGCTTGTTGAAGGGCTTTCGAAAGTTCACTAGAAAGATTCGTCGGAAGTTTGCGAAGCTCGCCAAGAAAGATCGGAGCTTGCCGAAGAAGCTCGTCGGAACTCTTCAAGATTATAGTGAAGTCTAGGAGCTTGCCGGGAGTCCACAGAATGGTGTTTAAGGGTTCGTTAGAAGATCGTCGAAAGTTCACTGGAAGCTTGTTGGAGGAAGACTTGATGTGTCGAACTTTATATTAGCTTAAGAATTATCTTTAATTTTATAGTTTACATGTAGTTAGGGTTAGGATTAAGTGTTAATCCTATAACCCTAGTAGGGGCCAATTAGGCCCGGTATTGGACTAGTTTGGGCTGGGTTTAAGGCCTAACCAGAAGTGCTGGACCCTATCTAGCGGTGACACCACCAGACTCGGGCGGTGGCACCACCCAGGTCTAACTCCCTAGGTTCTATTGGACGATGGTACTGCCCAGACTGGGCGGTGGTACTGACTAGTGATAGAGTACCTAGGCGATGGTATCGTCCAGTACACTAACCATATTAGTGTGTTAGGTGT
Organism: Musa beccarii; assembly: GCA_024322285.1. Classification (NCBI taxonomy): domain Eukaryota; kingdom Viridiplantae; phylum Streptophyta; class Magnoliopsida; order Zingiberales; family Musaceae; genus Musa; species Musa beccarii. Next base: position 23,803,773 of record CM044396.1, read on the forward strand.
TGGTACCACCAAACTAGCGGTAATACCTCTAGTGTCAGGGTCAAACAGGCGGTGGTACCGCCAGTACCTAGTAAACCCGGGATGGGAAGGTTTTTGGCTCCAAGTTTAAATCAAATTGAAGCCTATAAAAACTCCTCCCATCCCTGAGTTGAATACATAGGCACACATACTTTAAAAGTGAGAAAACTCTATTCAAATCACTTTAGAAATCCCTCCTCTAGTTCTCATTTATATTCCATTGAAAGAAAGGAGTGAAGTGCTTATAAGAGTTACCTCCTAAGCCCATCAAAAGGAGAGAGCACTGTAAGGGAGTTGGTCTTCGTCCGTTGGAAGGAAGACAACTAGTGGAAAGCCGATGGCCTCAAGTGAAGAGGAATCGGGAGTGGATGTAGGTTGTATACACAAGCACACATACTTTAAAAGTGAGAAAATATTATTCAAATCACTTTAGAAACCTCTCCACTAGTTCTCATTTGTATTCCACCAAAAGAGTGGAGTGAAGTACTTGTAAGGGTTATCTCCTGAGCCCGTCAAAAGAAGAGATACTGTAAGGGAGTTTGTCTTCACTCGTTGGAAGGAAGACAACTTGTAGAAAGCTGGTGGCCTCAAGAGAAGAGGAATTGGGAGTGAACGTAGGTCATATAACCAAACCACTATAAAATTTGGTTTGCATTTCTGTTCTTGTATTTATCTTTCTGCAAACTTTTACTTTACTTGTTCACTACCTTTCATCTTCTCTAAACATTCTCAAGTTTAAGTTAGAGTTTTTCTAAAATCGTTTGTAATCGAAACGCTATTCTTTTCGTATGAAGTTTCCGAAAATTTTTAAATCATTGAATTTATCATTCTTAACCACTACACTAATTCAAACCCCACACCCTCCCCTCTTAGTGCCACTCTAGATCCCAACAATATCATGGTAAAGTCGACATGCCAGAGGACAGAGGAATGTGCTAGAGATTTAGATGAAGTGTTGAAAGATTAGATGATATGTTGGAAGAGTAAATAATATGCTTAAAGCTTTAAAAATGTGTCGAATGAATTATTGATGAGTCAAAGTCTTGGTTGAAGTTATTTTAAAACAATATGAGTCGATATTAAGCTGAAATAGAGCCCAAGTTTGTAGCAACCATTGGGCTTGAAGTTAAGCCATAATTGGGCTTATTAAAAGGTCAAATATCTAGGCTAAACTACCTAGGGGCAATGGTACCATAAGCTTAGGTTATGATATCACTTGAGACATCCGATAAGCATAGTTTATGCTTTGTTATGGTATTGTGTATGATGATAATAGTGCCACTTAGGGTAGCTTTAGTATTGTCAAAATCAAGAATTATGGTTCTATTTCAAAATTATGATAATAGTATTACTTGTACTTTGAAATCTCGAGAATTTAAATTTTTAAATTTATTTTTAAAATTTTTTAATAGCTATAAGTATCCTACTTGGCTTTACTGATGGAGCATCCAATCTTGAGTTTGCAAAGTATTGTAGCTCTTTCTTTAAGTAGTGTGTGACTCTCTTTTTATACTTAAGTTTAGTTGTGATACCAAGTGATAGGAGGTAAGAGGTCTCTTGTAAAAAGTTAAATGTAAAGTATTTCTCCTAAACCTGGAAAAGAAAAAAAATTGTAACAAGGATAGTTGATCTTTACTCTGTTAAAAGGAAGATTATTAGTGAAAACTAATGATCTCAAGGATAGAAAAATCGAGAGTGAATATATATTGAAAAGATTAAACCACTATAAATTGATATATCATTCATTCTCTTACTTAAAACTTTTATTCATGTTTACTTATTACCATTCATTTAATTGTAATTCTTACTTGTACTCAATTTTTTAGTTAATTTTATTTTTGATATATTTTTCTTGATTAAAATTTAAAATTAATTAAAATTTACTATAATCCTAATTTACTTTTCCTCTTAATGTCATTAAGGTAATAATATCTTTTCTATTTTTCAAACCAAAATTTTAAGAAGGATTAATTGTATATCCTAAAATTTGATTTTGGGCTTTGTCCTGACTAGCTTCGGTGGCATGATTTTTGTCAGTATGCTTCCTAAATATCCTATAAGCATCTTTTTACTTAAATTTAAAATTTTGAGAGTAATAACAATAAATTATCTAAAATAAATCATTAGAAATTTTTATCTTGAATCGTGAAGATATCGACTTGTTTTGTTGCTTTATCTTCCTCTAAATTGAGATATTGACATTCTTGAATAGGCATTTTGGTTGGACAATTAAAATATTTCTCTCCATGCATGCTTGTTGAAGTTGGAGACATTTAACTTCTCACCTGTCGTATTGTAATTAGAGAGCAAGATATTACAATTAGATGGCACGGATTGAAAATATTAGAGCAAAAAGAACAATAGAGATTGAGAAGATTTTGTATGGAGAAGAATGAAATGAAGGGGAATATTTATATATTTATAATTTTTCTTTCCTAAAATGCTATTCTAACTAGCTAGTTATTAATTCTTGGAAGGGGCAAAATTATTTTTTTCAAAAAATTAGAATTTATATTTTTAGAATTTAAAAATGTTCTTTTTAATTAAATATTTTTAATTCCAATTCTACCCCTTCTAGTCTCGAGGGTGGGATTGGAACCAAATAGCTTAGTCTCGGTTTTGGTTTGTTTCAAAATTATGAAACCATTGATTGGTTTCAGTTTCAGTTTTGATTGATTTCATTCTTGGTTCAAATCTAATCTGACTTAGGTCAATGTTAAAAGATTGAATATTATATCGGAGGAGGATCAATTAATAAATTAAAAAATAAGATGATATATCAGAAGAACAAATGACATATGAGAAGAATAAACAACATACTAAACTAATAATGACTTGTTAGAAGACTTGAGATTGATGTCCCGAAGTTTTGGTTGAAATCAAGTAAAGTTTCAAATATGCTAAAATTGTGTTATCCCCACATTGGGCCAAGCCAACATGTGGCTTAACAATAGTTTTGCCCAACCGATAATACTGTCTAAGGAGACTAGTACCATTTGTAGCGATGATAACTCTTGGTTTAGAGTTATCCTTGATTTGCTATATGCTTTGGACTCTGTAAATATCTCATCACATCGGTGAGTCGAGAAAAGTATTTCTAGATTAGTTGTGAAGTTTATCCAATTAGAAATCCTGTTTGAGTTGAGAGAGGTACTCTTGTTATTTTAATAATTATTTTATCTTTAAATATATTTTTTATAAGTTTTGACGGGCACCTTGTTTGGCTTGGGACTTGGGCGTTTTGGAACCTCGATGCATTTTGGATGCTAGACAACACTAATTGGATGACTAGCTTAATTTCTTTCATTTTTAAAATTTGTAGTATCATTTCTTCTGTTGCCCTTGTATATATAATTATATAATCTAAGATGAATTTTGCACGCTAAGTATCACTTCATATATAATCTGAACATGTATATATATGTATTTTTGACTTGTTGAAATTAGTATTACTTTTGTATAAAATGCTTAATGTACGCCACCATCATTTTAAGTGTGTTGGTGCATATGCTTTACGCTCAAAATGGCAAGTCATACTCTACGACACTCTTCGTCGCTCGAATCCTTTTGAACGGATAGACCGACCAAAGTATCTTGTGTGTAGGATGAAGGGTTCATCACGTTGCTCGAGTTGGTCTACCTCCTCACCGCCGTTGCCATCCGTCGAGAACATGCGACCCCCCGCTGCTGGACATCGGTGACTGCTTTTGGCCAAGACGTACTGCTGTTGGTTACGCCTGTGTCCGGGAGGGAGACAACGCGTGAGCAGCACTCCGACTCCGTCGCCTCCAGACCATGTCTTCCATCTAAATGAATCACATTTGCTCGAAGTCTAACCGTTTATTTTTTTTTTCTAAACTTGAATAATGTTTATGGAGTTGTTTAATTCAGTAAAAAGTCAGACAATAATTTATTTAATATTTAATTATTAAGTATCCGAGTCCCGATAGACTCTATAAATAGGGATGTAACTGTTTCTTTTGTTTCAATGAAAAATTATTCAGTCTTTTGACTAAACCTAGGAGGCCGATCCCCTCGAAGTGATCAAGAAGGCCGATCCCCTCAAAGAGATCAAACATTTTTCTTCTACTTCTTCCTCTTTCTATGTTAAAACCCTAAAGGGTCTTAACATTTGGTATCAGAGCAGCGATCCTCGATGTTCTTGCTATAAACTTTGCATTAACTTCATCATAGCCATCATCATCATCCAAAAAAAAAAAGGAGAGATAAAGAGCAAACACAAAAGAACGCAGCCCACGCCTTTGCGTTCACCTTCTCGGCGGCCATGCACATGTTCATCCTTCCGGCCAGCGCATCTCTGTCGCCGTTGCTCTCAGGCCACGACCATCGCTGTCGCAGCCTCCGGCCAGTAGGCATCTCCTCGGCGGCTGCAGCCCGAGTGGGACCGCTGTTGCTCACCCACGGCTTGGGGACCAACCCAGCCCCTATCGCTCCCTCGACAATGCCGATCTATCCACGCCACCACTCCTACAACTTGACCTCGGCAACAACCACTTCCGGCTACTGCAGCACACGAAGTGCTTCTCGGCCATGACCATCGCCGTCGCTGCCCTCTCTGCCAGCAACTGCCACCGCCACTACTTCTCGGGCGGTGACCACCCCTCAGCTGATGCTTCAACTGGCGGCCACGTCCCCATCCTCGCGGTGACTCTTCCTATGATCGCTGCAAGCACCGACTGCCTCCATAAACTCTGCAACTGCCACTGTTGCTACAGTAACCCACAATGTTGCAGCCTACTCTCCACGACACTGCCACTATGCTGCTGCCCTCTCCCACGAATATTACCTTCCAATTTTATTTTCAATTGCACCACTGCAATCTCAACCCCGGTTGCTCGACGATTACCTCCTTGCATCATATCACCTGTAGCAACACTGCACGCAGCACACAATGACAAAAATTTTCCTTCTCACAGCAACCATAGCAAGCCTCAATGCTGCACTTGCCGCAGTTCATGCCTACAGTGCTGATGCCCTTAACTAGACATCAGAAGCAAGAACTGGGAATTACAAATCTATAATCTTATGCAATGGCTACCGATAACTCAGTAAAGACCCAGATGAAAACATTAGAAACCAAAATTGAGAACCGACTACAGGAGACTCTTAATGAATTTAAAAGAAGCCTACTGGAGAATTTTAGTAAATTATAATAAGATGGAAGTTCCAGCTCTATGATGAATAGATCTAGAGATACGGGAAAGGGGCCTCGAGAATATGACTTAGGCTACCCATGCATTAAGGTGGAATTTCCAAGATGGGAAGATGGAGATCCAACCAGTTGGATTTCGAGGGCAGAGAAATTCTTTCGTTTCCACAGAACCCCAGAGGAATCCAAGGTAGAAATAACTTCAATCTAATTAGACGGTGATGCAATTCAGTAGTATAATTGGTATGAAACTTGCCACGGAGTTCCTTCATGGGAGCAATTCAAGAGAGGGCTTCTCATTCGATTTGGACCATCCGAGTACAAGAATATAGATGGACAGCTTGCAAAAATTTATCAGACTTCTATAGTATTAGAATATCAGGGTAGATTTGAGCGATTATCGAATCAAGCTAGAGATTGGTTTGAACGACAGCTAGTGGATACCTTTATTGAAGGGCTTAATCCGAATATCCGATGTGAAATTAAGGCTCGACAACCCCGCACTATGATAGTTGCAATTTCATTTGCATGCCTACACGAGAAAAAAATCAGTATGAAAAATTGTTGAAATAGGGGTGTCAACAAATAGGTGATCAGCAAGCCGTCCACCCCATCTACTCCCAACCAAAACCCTAACGCTCGAAGACTGACTCGAGAAGAACTTAAAGAAAGATCAGCAAAAGGGTTATGTTAGCATTATGATGAAAAATGGAGTAAGAAACACCATTACAAACAAAGAAAACTCCTGATGATTGAGCTGATTGAGGAGGAACTAGAAGCAGAAGAGTTGGATTCCGATCATGGAAGTATAGAAATTAATGAAGATATTGAGCCTATCACACACAGTGCATGCATTGGTCGGGTACTCTAACCCACAAACGATGAAAGTTGAAGGAACTTTGAAACATTAGCCTATCACTGTTTTGATTGACATGGGTAGCACTAATAATTTTATGGATAAAAAGGTCGTCGCCCGATTATCCTACCATATCGAAGGCTGTAATAAATTTGAAGTGAAGGTTACTGATAGATGGATTCTAACTTGTGATAGCAAGTGCTCAAAGATAAAGCTCACTATGTAGGGTCAAGAGTTGCCCATGGATTTTTTTTACTATCCTTAGAAGACTATAAAGTGGTGCTTGAAATCGAATGGCTATCGACCTTAGGTGATGTTTCCTAGAACTTTTCTAAACTAATAATGAAGTTTTTTATTAATGGAAAGCAGGTGATTTTAAAGGGACGACGCGGAAGTAAGATCACAACTATCGCTAGCCATCGGATGGAGAAGGTTCTTCGGAAGACACACATTGGTTTCCTAGTATAATTACAATGTATAGACAAGAAATAGCATGGCACATTCTAACTGAAAGTATTGAGTCATTGCTTAAAGAGTTTGCAGATGTATTTGCAGAACCACAAGGACTTCCACCTCTTCATCATCATGATCATCGGATTCCAATAGTATCCTAGAAAGCTCCAACTAATGTCCGACCTTATAGATATCAACATTTCTAGAAGGCAGAAATAGAGAGGATTATCAAAGAGTTACTAGAAATAGGGGTTATAAGAGCTAGCATTAGCCCCTATTCCTTCCCAGTTTTGTTGGTCAGAAAGAAGGATGGCTCATGGCAGATGTGTGTTGACTATCGAGCACTAAAAAGTATTATGATGAAGGATAAATATCCTATTCCAGTAGTAGATGAACTGTTGGATGAGTTAGGAGGAGCCTAGGTATTCACTAAGTTGGACGTAAGATCAAGCTAACATCAAATTCGAGTACATGAAGATGATATTTAGAAAACTACCTTCATGACACATAACGACCACTATGAATTTCTAGTCATGCCTTTTGGGTTGACCAATACACCCTCTACCTTTCAGAATTTAATGAATGATATATTTCGAGCTTATCTTCGTAAGTTTGTTCTAGTTTTCTTTGATGATATTATGATATACAGTCCCTCCTTAGAGAGCCATTTATTACATTTGCGAACTATCTTTACTATTCTTCGTGAGCATTATCTTTTTACAAGAAATCCAAATATAGTTTTGGGCAACCAAAGGTTGAGTATCTTGGCCACATCATCTCCCAAAGGGGTGTTGTAGTTGATCCTTCTAAAATCTAAGTGATGAAAGACTAGTCGACTCCAAAGTCAATTAAAGCTTTAAGGGGATTCTTAGGACTAACAGGCTATTATCAAAAATTTGTGAAGAATTATGGCAAAATCAGTGCCCCCTTGATAGCACTTCTAAAGAAAGATGCATACAAATGGTCTAAAGAGGCAAACCACACATTTAATTCCTTGAAGATTGCAATGACTACTACCCCGGTGCTTGCTCTACCTGATTTTAACAAGTTATTTATAATTGAATCTGATGCTTTTGGGGCAAGTATAGGAGCTGTACTAATGCAAGAAGACCGACTCATTGCTTATGCTAGTAAAGCTCTCTCTCTCTCTCATCTGAGTTTATCTATTTATGACAAGAAGATGCTAGCCATTGTACATGTAGTCACAAAATGGAGACCCTACTTAATTGGCCGACAGTTCCAAATACGCACTGATCACAAAAGCCTCAAATATTTTTTAGAGCAAAAGATTTCTTCTTTAGAGTACCAGAAATGGGTCATAAAGCTACTGGGATTCGATTATGAGATTATCTATAAAAAGGGGAGCGAGAATCTAGTTGCAAATGCACTCTCACGCCTTCCAGAACAAGCTAAATTAATAGCTATATCTATTCCCAATTGTGAGACTTTAGAAATTATCAGAAGGGAATGGTCAAATGATCCTGAGATCCAGATTATTACTAAAAGAATAGAAGAAGCTTCAGATACTATTTCAAATTATAGTTGGGATTCAATGGACTTGCGCTATAAAGGCCAAATAGTTGTAGCCCCACACTCTTATTGCCGAGAGATAATTTTGAAAGAGTTCCATTCGTCGCCAACTGCTGGTCATTCTGGATTTCTTTGCACCTATCGATGAGTCCGATAACTTTTTTACTAGAGATGTATGAAAGCTTTTATCAAAAAATTTGTTGTTGAATGTGATGTTTGCCAACGCCACAAGAGTGAGACAATAGCCACTCCCGGGCTACTTCAGCCTCTCCCTATTCGATGTTGCTTGGACTGACATATCCATGGACTTCATTGATGGACTTCCATCATCACAAGGGAAGAGTATTATAATTGTAGTTATGGATAGGCTTACAAAGTATGCTTATTTTTATGCTTTACGACATCCTTATACTATCGCAGGTGTTGCATGTGTCTTTATGGAGAACATAGCAGCTAAATTGCATAGGAGTCCCCGTTCCATTATTAGAGATAAAGATAAGGTTTTTACTAGCTCCTTTTGGACAGAGCTTTTTCGTTTGTAGGGTACTCAACTGAATATGAGCATTACTTATCATCCATAAACAGATGGACAAACTGAAGTGGTAAACAGGTATCTCAAAAATTACCTCAGATGCTTTACTAGTGATAAGCCTAAGGAATGGATTAAATGGTGGGAAATCCAAAGGGGGCAACATCTCAAACGTAGCGGAAGAACAGAAAATAAAAACCTTAGATTTCCATGAAAGGTTCCATCGTCGTGTGAAGATCGGTGCGCTTAAAAACAAATCTGCAAAAATTGCATGTGTAAAAGAAAGATACCTAGGGAGATCGTATATCCCTGAATCCTTGCAGATCTGAAGGAGAGGATGAAGAAGGTCAAGCGTCCTCCTCTCTAGCGGTATCCACATGGTAGGGACTGCGACGATGCTCCTCTCTTGGGTAGAGGAGAATAGAACGTAGCTACTGAGAGAACCCCAGCCTATGGGCCTTCAATTCCCTCTTATTTATAGTGGCCCCCTGTAAACCCTAATGGATCCTACCCTATTGGGTATTGGATCTCTATCTAATCACTCAAGCCTCTTAGATTAATGGGTCTCTACCCAATAATCTCTTATTAGCTCTTATTCGATCTCATCTTAGGATCTAATAATTCAGGGGCTTATTGGATATCCAATAAGATAGGGGCTCCAGCGGATATCTCATATCCGAACCTCTACTCGTCGTAATACCTACCATATATGTGTGACTCTCTAGGCCCAATATCGAGCTGACCGTGAGTCATACTTGTCAGAACTCCTTCTGACTTGATGAATTATTATCTCCATAATAATTTACACGATTCATCGACTGCAGACGTGCTAGGCCACTACGCCGCAATCCCCAGATGATACAAGGGAATCCAATCCTTTGGACCTATCTGTCCTCAGTTACCATGTATCTATAGTCCCTCATCCATCTAATATCCTAGAGACTCTATATCGGGCATGGTGCTGTCAGGCCCATACGATCTCTCCTCGAGTCTCGCTCTTATCGGATTCTCCCGGAGAACTCTTTCTCTCTTAATCTGAATAACCTTGACTAAGAATTTATTCGAGTAAGAATACACGAGATATTCCTCTCATGATACTTCCTCTATTGACACTTAATAGCCCTCGTAAGATTAACTACAACTCCCAATAATCGGTTATACTAGATCTAGAACTTTCAAACCTATAAGTCTGGTATCAAAGAGTGGAGTACTCATACAGGACATCCTTGGTGTCTCAAGTCTAAGGACCAGATACACTACTAGGACTACAGAATCGCTGTCTGAAGTGAGGTATCAATAACCATCCAACATTTCGTAAGCGGATCAATCAGTAAACTCATTCTCCAATGAGCACCTGTATTGTATCCTTAGTGTCTCCATACGAGTAACTATGAGATCAGCCACCTCCATCATATGGACAGGTATATAGCACACTAGTGTATCTAATTATCTCGATGTCCTTTTAGAGTAACCTATGACCGGGATTATTTAGGGTCTGTGTTAAAGGTGAATCGGTCTCATTATCATGAACTCATCATGATCCGATTCCCATTGCATAGATCCAAAGACATCACAATATATGCAACACGAAAGATAAAGTGATAAAATGCTTAATAATAATAAGCAAAAAGAAAGAGTGCATATCAAGTCACAAGTGTCATCACTCATGTGATTGGCTTGCAGGGCACATATGACTAGCAATCTCCCACTTGACCTAAAGCCAATCACCTATGTGTCTGATCCCCATCAGGCCTCTATGACGCTCAAAGATATCTTGAGACAATGGCTTGGTTAGTGGATCTATAATGTTATCTTCGGATGGAACTTTTTCCACTACTATATCTTTTCAGGCCATGATATCTCTAATAAGCTGGAACCTCCTCAGAACACTTTTGATAAAACCCGGGTTTTCTTATTTAAGTAATCGCCCTGTAGTTGTCGCAATATAAGGGAATCAACTCCTCGTTGCTCGACACGACTCCCAAATCTATGATAAACTTCTTCATCCAGACTCCCTCCTTTGTTGCCTTTGTCACAGCAATATATTCCGCCTTTGTGGTCGAGTTAGCAGTAGTGTCTTGCTTGAAACTCTTCCAGCATACTGCTCCTCCATTTAGGGTGAATACATATCATGAATTAGACTTGCTATCATCGATATCGGACTGGAAGCTCGAGTCTGTGTAGCCCTCAACCCTAAGGCTATTGCCTCCATATCCTCAGTTCTTCTCAAGTACTTAAAGATGTATTTTGCTGCTTTCTAGTGCTCCAAGCCTGGATCTACCTAATACTTGCTCGTGACACTCAGAGCATGTGCTATATCAGGCCTGATACATAGCATAGCATACATGATAGATCCTATCGCTGAGGCATATGGTATCCTATCCATGTGTGCCCTTTCTTCAGGAGTCTTTGTGGACATACTTCTAGAAAGTGATATTCCATGTCTCATTGGTATGAGACCTCTCTTGGAATTTTCATTGCCAAATCTTTTGATAATGGTGTCTATGTACCTGGATTGGGACAAGCCAAGCATCCTCTTAGATCTATCTCTATAGATCCGTATCCCCAATACGTAGGATGCTTCCCTTAAATCCTTCATAGAGAAGTGCCTAGATAGCCAAGCCTTTACTATAGAGAGCATTCCTACATCATTCCCAATGATTAGGATATCATCCACATACAGTACCAAAAAGGTGATAGCGTTCCCACTTACCTTCTTATACACATAAGGCTCATCTTCATTCTTAACGAAGTCATAAGATCTGATCGCCTCATCAAATCTTATATTTCAACTTCGGAAAGCTTGCTTCAGTCCATAGATGGACCTAAGCAATCTGCACACCTTGTCTAGGTTATCCTTGGACACGAATCCCTCAAGCTATATCATATACACCTCCTCCTCGAGGTTGTCATTGAGGAATGTGGTTTTGATATTCATCTGCCAGATCTCATAATCATAGTGTGCTACAATAGTCAATAGAATTCAGATAGATTTTAGTATAGCTACGGGTGAGAAAGTTTCATCATAGTCAACACCTTGCCTTTGACGATACCCCTTAGCCACTTGCCTTACTTTATATAGGTCTCTACCTTTCCATCTACTCCAATCTTCTTTTTGAAGATCCACTTACAACCAATGGGTACAATACCCTCGGGTGCAACAACCAGGTTCCAAACCTTGTTGGAGTACATGGAATCCATTTCTAAATTCATGGCTTCTTGTCATTTCCCGAAGTCTATGCTCATAATAGCCTCCTCGTAGGTTTGAGGATTAATATCCTCAACATCCTCTCTTTTGATATGTCCCACATATCTCTCAGAAGGATGGAATACTCTACCAGACTTAGGTAAAGTTGGAACTTGTGTGCTAGGTACCTGAACAGATTCTGGCTGTGGAATGGTGCTTGAGCTAGGTTCTCCAACCTTGCTCAACTCTATCATGCTCCCACTATCTCCACCAAGAATGTGTTCCTTCCCAAGGAATACTGCTCTCTTGGCTCTAAAGACTTTTTGATCCTCAGGGTGATAGAAATAATACTCACAAGTTTCCTTGGGGTATCCCACAAACTTGCACAGTTCCATCCTAGATTCTAACTAGTCGGGGTTGTGTCTCTTGACGTGAGCAGCGCAGCCCCAAATCTTAACAATCTTAAGATCGGGCTTCTTCCCATTCCATATCTTATATGGAGTAGACACTATTGACTTAGTTGGAATTCTATTCAGAAGGTAAGCTGTGGTCTCTAGGGCATATCCCCAGAATGAGATGGGTAGGTCAACGAAACTCATCAGGGAACGCATCATATCTAATAGTGTGTAATTCCTCCTTTTTGATACACCATTAAGCTGTGGTGTATAAGGAGGTGTCCATTGGGATAAAATCTCATGGTCTTTGAGGAATTGGGTGAACTCTGTACTCAAGTACTCACCTCCTCGATCTGATCAAAGGGTTTTAATACTCTTTCTAGCTTGGTTCTCCACTTCATTCTTATATTCCCTGAATTTCTCAAAAGCCTTAGACTTGTACTTCATCAAGTATATATGTCTGTATCTTAAGAAATTATTAGTGAAAATAATGAAGTAGGAGTAACCACCTATGGCATGAGTTGACATAGGACCACATACATCACTATGTATGAGTTCCAATAACTCAGTAGCTCTCTCTCCAATTCTACTAAATAGAGAGTTAATCATCTTTCCCTGAAGGCAAGGTCCACAAGTCGCATATGACTCATAGTCAAATGGATCTAGATATCCATTCTTTAGTAACTTTTGAATCCTTCTCTCATAGATGTGACCTAGCCTATAATGTCATAGATATGCATTGTTCATCTGTTCTTGTTTCCTCTTAGACTTACTTACACTCATGATGTGTGAAGCTGTATCTAGCATAAATAAACCATTATGCAATATTCCTCTTATGATAATCTCATCATCTAATGCTATCGAACAACTATTGTTCTCAAAAACTAATTTATATCCACTAACTATCAAATATGAAATGGAAATAATATTTTTAATAATAGAAGGAACATAATAGCATGTATCTAATACAATAATAGCTCCACCAGACAGATGTAAAGTGACCTTGCCAACAGCCACTACAACAACCTTTGCTCCATTGTCCATCTTAAGGTTCATCTCGCCTCTCTTCAATCTCCTAAATCCTATCAGAACCTGCAACAAATTACAGATATGAGAAGCACTCCTGGTATCCAATACCCATGTGTTATTATAAGATTCTAACAAATAGAGATTGATCATGAATGTACCTAAAGCTTCTCTAAGCTTATATTTCACCCTCTCTGCAAAGTACTCTTTGTAGTTCCTCTTCCAGTGCCCATCTTTGTCGTAGTGGAAGCACTGGCCTTTGTCCTTTGTTGAGTCTTTCTTGGCAACCTTTGCCTTACCCATTTTGCCTTTGCCCTTGTCCTTCTTAAGAGACTTCTCAGCTTTCCTTTTCTTTATGGTCTCACCAGCATAGAGAACTGGCTTCTCTTTCTTGATAGTGCTCTCTACTTCTCTTAACATATTGAGGAGCTCTGGGAGGGTCACCTCAAGCTTGTTCATATTAAAATTCATTATAAACTAAAAAAAAGAATCTGATAGAGACTGAAGCACAAGATCCACACACAAGTTATCCTCTAGGACCATTCCTAGACTTGTGAGTTTCTCGATCCACTCAATCATCTTAAGGACATGGTTCTGAACCGGTATCCCCTCAGTCATCCTAGCACAGAAAAGTCTCTTTGATATCTCATATCGTTGAGTTCTTTCTTGTTCCTCAAACAGTTTGCGGAGATACAGGAGTATAGAATTAGCATCCATATTTTCATGCTGTCTCTGTAACTCAGTAGTCATAGAGGCTAACATATAATACTGAACAAGAGTGGAATCATATATGTACTTTACATAACGAGCGATCTCATGCTCGCTTGCCCCTTCGTCGGGCGTAGGGATCATTGTATTAAGGACGTACGCGATTTTCTCTGCCATGAGAACGATTCTCAGATTGTGAAGCCAATCTGTATAATTTGGACCAATAAGGCGATTGGCATCAAGTATGTCCCGTAAAAGATTTGAAAGTAATATTTTTCTAAAATTAAAGATGTAGTAGAAATAAATAACATGCACACTTTGCAAAAATTAAATAATTAAGATAAGGACTTCTATCTTAATGTATTCCCACTAATTTTTTGTGAGACACAACACCCTTCGATATGTAAATCGGAGACCCCCGGTGGATCTCTAATGGGGATCGGGATCCAATCGACATCTTAGCGTAACCTCGAGGGACTCGACTAATCACGTTAAGCCCGTAAAGGTAGGCAACTCTTGGCAATCACAACTCCTTGTGATTCCCGTCCTGTTCGGCCTCTGAACCACCATGGTCTCGAGGGACTCGACCAACCATAATGTTCAGTTTAGTCATCACCATCATTACAAGATGAGTCTGATTCGATGGTATACTCTCGAGTGACTCAACCAAGCATACCATATCCTCAGGTCACCGGTGACATCTCTATGTCATAGATAATATAGCAAAACATGATATAGGTGAGTCTCGAGGGACTCGACCAACTCAACCTATACCGGGAATTGGTTCTTACCTATAATGATGGAAGGTCACATGGGTCAATCTAATTACCTCACATTTACCGACTTAATATTATTAATAGAGGAGATTTTTTATTTGGTCTCCTAACATAATGTGTCACACATATACATATTTAATATATATATATATATATATATATCTACATCGCATGTAAATATATATACATATCTAGTAGGTGTATAATCAATCACACATCACATGAGCAATCACACTAGATGATCATGGACCACATCCTAATGTGATCAGGCCCGAGCTAATGGGCCCAATCACTCACATTAAGATCTATGTGTGCATCGGTGCATCTCCATGCCATGTGATCGTCCATCTCGTTTTGTCGGTTTCGTCGGTATCTCAACACATTTTCATGCGTCGGATCATCCATCTCGGCCTCATGGGTCCCGCTATCACTTCCATGCTCCAGTTGCGCCTCTTCATGTAATTATAATAAATTATAAGCATGTAGGCCCGATAATAAACGAGAAAAATAGAGGCTCGTAGGCCCTAATAATAATAATCACATGTACACATATCAAATCACACGATCCATGATCATCTGTCCACATCATACATCACATGTATATGTTATTATATAGGACTACTAGATAAATAATAATAGTTAATTAAACATTTTAATTAACTAATATTTTTGAAATTAGGGATATGTAGGGAATTTTATGAATGCTGAAGGGTATTTTGGTCACTCAGCCAGAGAGGACAAAACTGAAATTTCTAAAATTTCCAAGGGTAAAACTATCTTTTACCCAGAAAGCCCTAATTCCTCCCTTGCTACATGTGCTCTGGCTGCCATCGCTGCCACCCTGTCGGCGGCGGCACTATAAGGGAGCGCTGCCCCTGCCCACGGGCTTGCAGGCGACGCCACTACAGCGGGGTGTCGCTTGCAGGCAGAAGTGCCCGCCCGCTAGCGCTGGTCCTACAGGGCAATGCCCGCAGCGGCCCGAAGCCACTATGTAGGCAAGCGCCGCTGTGGGCATCGCCTTTCCCTACGGGCAACTCTACCGCTCGCCCGTGGGCGCAGTGACTACGCGCAAGTAGCTCGCCACTCTGACGGGCACAGTGCCCCGTGCGTAGGCCTTGCGGGCGTCACGGGTGAGCGCTACCCCCGCGAGTGATGTTGCCACGTGGGTGGGCCCACCCCTACGGGTAGGTCGCCTGCATGTCACGGACAAAATTGTAAACGGCTTGTTCGGTGTAATGCTTATGCTTGTCCGTGTCTCTTTTGGGTTGTCATATAATGTAAAGCTTGTAAAGGGCTTGCAAAGGCAAAATGCCCATATTTGAGTGAATTTGACCATTGTAGGCTTGTACATAAAGTACGCGTCGAGGAATACTTGTAATAGAATTCGATCAGTAGTGGACCAATTTTATGCCTTTGTTTGTGCAACCGATTCGAGCTTGTGATATCCATTGTTGGAATGTGCATTGGCTATAAAGTGTTTACTAAAAGAGTGGCTTGTGGATCCCGTGTGAAGCGCTTTCTCTGTCCCGTCTTCTCTTTTGCAGGTCCTAAGGGATTGTAGGAGATTTCGGGTTGGCTGACCTTTGCGGTGATACGCATTGGTGCCGCACGGCTTAGGTAAAACCAGCTAAGTCCGTGACAGTTGGTATCAGAGCGGGACAAGCTCACTTAGAAACACTTAGCATGCAAACGTGGGGGACCTTGTCAGGCACCACGAGGACAAGCTAAGAAGAATTGCGGAGCGCACAAAGGTGGGGATGGCTGAGTTCGAGCAGTGGCTCGACATTGACACCCAAACTTGACGGGCGGTGCTCGAGGCAAGCGGGTGCTTGGCCAAGGATGAGACCGTGCAAGTTGCAAAGTGGGTTGCTCAATGATCGAAAGAGTTGTGCAAAGCTCACAGAGGTGAGGAAAGTTGCAAACTCAAGGTCGATACTCATGCAAGGTCTTGCATGCATGCGGACGATGGATCTGCCTGCGGGCCATCCCAAGGCGGTGAAGGTCCGTGCACGAGATACTTTTCGATGAAGCTGAAATGTGCAAGTGCAGCATATTGCTAGACCCAGGAGGGTGCGGTTAGTGTATTGGTGAGGTGATCTAGCAAAGTGCATTTCGAAGGTCATTGGGCATAGTTTGTTCAAAGCGGAGTAGTCCAAGGGGACGGTGGTCTCCAAAACTTCCGGAGGAAGGATGCGAAGAGAGAAAGATATCCATAGGATAAGTCCCGCCTCGAATGTGAATGCGGTGCAATGAACTACTGAGGAGTACCTCAAGACAGCAGCTCGAGGATCGAGTGAGCGATGAGGAGTCATCGTATGATCTCGCAAGTGGCAATGCGTTGGTGGACGCAGCGAGATTGGGGGAGCAACCAGGGCAACACAAAGTGAAGGCACACCAAAGTGAGATCGGACTCAGGGGCGAGTGGAATGGTGGGGCATACCATTAATTGCTAATCGAGAAACAGAACAACTTGGGGAAGACTTGGTGAAGTACCCAAATCGCGTGAAGGGAGTTAAAAAACAGGAGCGGAGGCTTGGTGACACGAGGAAGGATGGACTCTGCGAGGCAAAGAGTCGTTCCATGGGTTCATCTCAGATGGAGCAAACTCATCCATGGTGCATTGATGAAAGGGCAGAATTATTGCTGAGCCGGCGGATTTCAGGAGGGATAAGTCTCTCGAATGTGAATCACATGGTGCATGATGAGGATCTGAGAGAGTACCTCAAGACAGCAGCTCGAGGGATCAAAGTGGCGATGATGAGTCAAGATGCTTCGACAATGGCAACGTTGGTGCGATAGCGAGATCTGGAAGCTGAGGCAGGGCAACACAAATCCAGCAAGTAACACTTCATGTGAAGTGACCCAGTCGGACTCGGAGTGACTCAAGCGGTCATGGAATGGTGGTTTAGAGGCCACCATTAATCAATGCTAATCGAGAAGCATGAGAACAACTTAGGAAGACTGGTGAAGCTACCCAAATCGCAGTGGAGGAGTTGGCTTGAAAAAGAACATGTGAGGCGGAGGCTTGGTGCTAATCCTTACGAGGTCAAGGACATGGACTCTTGAAGAGGCAAGAACCGGATCATGTCGTGAATGGGTTTCAGGCGGAATCGATGGAGCAAAGTGGTGCTTCAAAAAATGAGGCATGGTGCCAAAGAGAAAGGAGCGAAGAGGCATCCATGATAAAGTTCCACTTGGTGGAGATTCTCATATGATGCATTTTGCTGAGAGCAAAGTTCATCGATGCTTCTTTGCCTTACAGAGGTGACTATCTAGAAGGTTCTATCGATAAATACCTTGAAGAATATGTGGAGATGTCTATAGGCCTAAGATTAACTCAATATCTAGATCTAGAACTTTCAAACCTATAAGTTATGTGAGAAAAGCAGAGACATCCTTGGTGTCAAGTCTAAGGACGAGGATACACTAGGACTACTCTTGAAGTGAATATCAATAACCATCAACAGTGATCAATATTAAACTCATTTCAATGAGCAGTATTGTATCCTTATGAGTAACTATGAGCTCTGTCATATGTGGTATATAGCACACTAGTGTATCTAATTATCTCGATGTCCTTTAGAGGACCGGGATTATTTAGGAGTGCATGTTAAAGGTGAATCGGTCTCAAATCCGATTCCCATTGCATAGATCAAAGACATCACAATATATGCAACACGAAGATAAAGTGATAAAATGCTTAATAATAATAAGCAAAAGAAAGAGTGCATATCAGTCAGTCACAAGTGTCATCACTCATGTGATTGGCTTTCAGGCACATATGACTAGCAATCTCCCACTTGACCTAAAGCCAATCACCTATCGCAAGTCCCCATAGAAGCCTCTATGACGCTTCAAAGATATCTTGAGACAATGGCTCGGTTAGTGGATCTATAATGTTATCTTCGGATGGAATCCACTATAGGCCATGATCTCTCTAATAAGTGGAACCTCCTGAACACTTTTGATAAAATGGTTAAGTGGCCCAAGTCGCAATATAAGGGAACAACTCCTCGTTGCTCGACCACGACTCCCAAATCTATGAGGACATGGTCATCTGCCTTTGAGCAATATATGGTGGGAGTTAGCGAGAGTGTCTTGAGAAACTCTTCCAAGCTCCTCCATTTGGTGAATACATATCATGAATTAGACTTGCTATCGATCGAAGAAGCTCATGGTAGCCCTCAACCCCAAGGCTATTGCCTCCATAATTCTTCCAAGTACTTAAAGATGTATTTTGTTGCTTTCTAGTGCTCCAAGCCTGGATCTACCTAATACTTGCTCGTGACACTCAGGCATGCCTTGCTATATCAGAGATACATGAGCATAGCATACATGATAGATCTATCGAGGCAAGTATCTATCCATGTGTGCCCTTTCTTGAAGTCTTTGTGGACATACTTCAGAGTGATATCCCATGTCTCATTGGTAGAGACCTCTCTGGAATTTTCATTGCCAAATCTTTTGATAATGGTGTCTATGTACTGGATTGGGACAAGCCAAGCATCCTCTTAGGAATCCTACTTAGGAGCTTATCCTTCATAGAGAAGTGCCTAGATAGCCAAGCCTTTACTATAGAGAGCATTCCTACATCCAATGATTAGGCATCTGAAGTACCAAAAAGGGAAGCGACATAAGGCTCATCTTCATTCTTAAGAAGTCATAAGATCCGATCGCCTCATCAAATCTTATATTTCAATGAAAGCTTGCTTGATCCATAGATGGACCTAAGCAATCTGCACACCATTGCTAGGTTATCCTTGGACCACGAATCCCTCAAGAATATACACCTCCTCTGGAGGTTGTCATTGAGGAATGTGGTTTTGATATTCATGGTGCCAGATCTCATAATCATGAGTGTGCTACAATAGTCAATAGAATTGATAGATTTTAGCATGGCCACACATGTGAGAAAGATAGTCAACACCTTGCCTTTGAGATACCCCTTAGCCACTTGCCTTACTTTATATAGGTCTCTACCTTTCCATCTACTCCAATCTTCTTTTGAAGATCCACTTACAACCAATGGGTACAATACCCTCGGGTGCAACAACCGAGTCGGAAAACCTTGTTGGCGTACATGGAATCCATTTCTAAATTCATGGCTTCTTGTCATTTCCCGAAGTCTATGCTCATAATAGCCTCCAAGAGGATTAATATCCTCAACATCCTCTCTTTTGATATGTCCCACATATCTCAAGGATGGATACTCAAGGACTTACGTAAAGTTGGAACTTGTGTGCTAGGTACTGAACAATCTGTGGAATGGTGCTTGAGCAGATCAACTCTATCATGCTCCCACTATCTCCACCAAGAAGAAGGGATGCTGCTCTCTTGGCTCTAAAGACTTTTTGGAGGGTGATAGAAATAATACTCACAATGGGGTATCCACAAACTTGATTCCATCCTAGATTCTAACTTGGGGTTGTGTCTTGGCGAGGGAGTCATCTTAACAATCTTAAGATCTTGCATATCATGGAGTAGACACTATTGACTTAGTTGGAATTCTTTGGAAGGTAAGTTTGTGGTCTCTAGGGCATATCCCGAGAATGAGGGGAGGAGGAAAATGATCATATCTAATAGTGTGTAATTCCTCCTTTTGATACACCATTAAGCTGTGGTGATAAGGAGGTGTCCATTGGGATAAAATCTCATGGTCTTTGAGAATTGGGTGAACTCGTACTCAAGTACTCACCTCCTCAATCTGATCAAAGGGTTTTAATACTCTTTCTAGCTTGGTTCTCCACTTCATTCTTATATTCCTGAATTTCTCAAAAGCCTTAGACTTGTACTTCATCAGTATATATATGCGATCTTAAGAAATTATTAGTGAAAATAATGAAGTAGGAGTAACCACCTATGGCATGAGTTGACATAGGACCACATACATCACTATGTATGAGTTCCAATAACTCAGTAGCTCTCTCTCCAATTCTACTAAATAGAGAGTTAATCATCTTTCCTGAAGGCAAGGTCCACAAGTCGCATATGACTCATAGTCAAATGGATCTAGATATCCATTCTTTAGTAACTTTTGAATCCAAATAGATGTGACCTAGCCTATAATGTCATAGATATGCATTGTTCATCTGTTCTTGTTTCCTCTTAGACTTACTTACACTCATGATGTGAAGTTTGTATCTAGCATAAATAAACCATTATGCAATATTCCTCTTATGATAATCTCATCATCTAATGCTATCGAACAACTATTGTTCTCAAAAACTAATTTATATCCACTAACTATCAAATATGAAATGGAAATAATATTTTTAATAATAGAAGGAACATAATAGCATGTATCTAATACAATAATAGCTCCACAGGCAGGATGTAAAGTGACCTTGCAGCAGACCACTACAACAACCTTTGCTCCATTGTCCATCTTAAGGTTCATCTCGCCTCTCAATCTCCTAAATCCTATCGAGAGACCTGCAACAAATTACAGAGATATGAGAAGCACTCACGGTATCCAATACCCATGTGTTATTATAAGATTCTAACAAATAGAGATTGATCATGAATGTACCTAAAGCTTCTCTAGCTTATATTTCACCCTCTCTGAAAAGTACTCTTTGTAGTTCCTCTTCCAAAGTGCCCATCTTTGTCGTAGTGGAAGCACTTTGGCCTTTGTCCTTTGTTGAGTCTTTCTTGGCAACCTTTGCCTTACCCATTTTGCCTTTGCCCTTGTCCTTCAAGAGACTTCTCGGCTTTCCTTTTCTTTATGGAAGACATAGAGAAGCTGGCTTCTCTTTCTTGATAGTGCTCTCTACTTCTCTTAACATATTGAGGAGCTCTGGGAGGGTCACCTCAAGCTTGTTCATATTAAAATTCATTATAAACCCGATTGAAGCACAAGATCCACACACAAGTTAAGACCATTCTAGACTTGTGAGTTTCTCGATCCACTCAATCATCTTAAGGACATGGTTACGAACCAGAATCATCCTAGCAACAGAAAAGTCTCTTTGATATCTCATATCGTTGAGTTCTTTCTTGTTCCAAAGCAGTTTCGGAATCTGAGGAGTATAGAATTAGCATCCATATTTTCATCTTTGTCTCTTAAGAGTCATAGAGGCTAACATATAATGCTTGAACAAGAGTGGAATCATATATGATATGAAAGCGATCTCATGCTCGCTTGCCCATTCGTCGAGCGTAGGGATCATTGTATTAAGGGCGTCGCGATTTTCTACGCCATGAAGCGATTCTCAGATTGTGAAGCCAATCTGTATAATTTGGACCAATAAGGCGATTGGCATCAAGTATGTCCGTAAAAGATTTGAAAGTAATATTTTTCTAAAATTAAAGATGTAGTAGAAATAAATAACATGCACACTTTGCAAAAATTAAATAATTAAGATAAGGACTTCTATCTTAATGTATTCCCACTAATTTTTTGTGAGACACAACACCCTTCGATATGTAAATCGGAGACCCCCGGTGGATCTCTAATGGGGATCCGATCGACATCTTAGCGTAACCTCGAGGGACTCGACTAATCACGTTAAGCCCGTAAAGGTAGGCAACTCTTGGCAATCACAACTCCTTGTGATTCCGTCTGTTCTAAGCCTCGAACCACCATGGTCTCGAGGGACTCGACCAACCATAATGTTGATTTAGTCATCACCATCATTACAAGATGAGTCGATTCGATGGTATACTCTCGAGTGACTCAACCAAGCATACCATATCCTCGAGTCACGGTGACATCTCTATGTCATAGATAATATAGCAAAACATGATATAGGTGAGTCTCGAGGGACTCGACCAACTCAACCTATACCGGGAATTGGTTCTTACCTATAATGATGGAAGGTCACATGGGTCAATCTAATTACCTCACATTTACCGACTTAATATTATTAATAGAGGAGATTTTTTATTTGGTCTCCTAACATAATGTGTCACACATATACATATTTAATATATATATATATATATATATATATATATCTACATCGCATGTAAATATATATACATATCTAGTAGGTGTATAATCAATCACACATCACATGAGCAATCACACTAGATGATCATGGACCACATCCTAATCAGGCCCGAGCTAATGGGCCCAATCACTCACATTAAGATCTATGTGTGCATTGCATCTCCATGCCATGTGATCGTCCATCTCGTTTTGTCGGTTTGGCGTCGGTATCTCAACACATTTTCATGCGTCGGATCATCCATCTCGGCCTCATGGGTCCCGCTATCACTTCCATACGCGCCTCTTCATGTAATTATAATAAATTATAAGCATGTAGGCCCGATAATAAACGAAAAAATAGAGGCTCGTAGGCCCTAATAATAATAATCACATGTACACATATCAAATCACACTGATCCATGATCATTCCTGCTCACATCATCATCACATGTATTGTTATTATATAGGTACTAGATAAATAATAATAGTTAATTAAACATTTTAATTAACTAATATTTTTGAAATTAGGGATATGGCTATAGGAAATGAATCTTGAAGTGGTATTTTGGTCACTCGGCCAGAGAGGACAAAACTGAAATTTCTAAAATTTCCAAGGGTAAAACTATCTTTTACCCGTAAAGCCCTAATTCTCTCCTTGCTACATGTGCTTGTGCAAGTGCCATCGCCGCCACCCCGTGTGGCGGCACTATAAGGAGAGCGGCGCCACTCTGTGCCTTTGGGTGAAGTGACCGCTGCGCCCAGGGCGGGATCCTCTGAGGGCAATGCGCAGCTGCCCGAAAGCCACTATGTAGGCAAGCGCCCGCGGGATCGCCTTTCTAAGTCTAAGCCTTTGCGTGTGGCGCATGATTACGGGCAAGTAGCTCGACCTGGATTTAGCGGTCGCCGTGAGGCCTTGCGCGGTGAGCGCTACCCCGCAGTGATGTTGCCCGCGTGGGTGGGCCCACCCCTACGGTAGGTCCGCGGTGGCATCGCTGGGCTGGCCGGGCGCCGGCCACCCTTGCGGGCAAGCCGCCCGTAGCACCCACCCCTTGCACCCATAGGTCACCAGTTGCCGGTTGCCGCTTGCGCATAGACCGCCGGCCGCCGATTGTCGCCTGTATGCAAATGGCAGCCAAGGCTCCCATCCGCAAGGGCAGCAATAGTTGCTGCCCTTTTCCACTTTTGCGTCAACGATTTTGACGACAAAGACTATTCTAAATCATAACACATGTAGTTTAAGATCCAATCTTCGCACGAACAACCTGGCTCTGATACCACTATTGGGAAATCCAAAGGGGGTGACATCTCATGCGCAGCGGAAGAATAGAAAATAAAAATCTTGGATTTCCATGAAAGGTTCCATCATCATGTGAAGATCGATGTGCTCAAAAATAAATCCACGAAAACAACATGTGTAAAAGAAAGATACCTAGGGAGATCATATAACCCTGAATCCTTATCGATCTGTAGGAGAGGATGAAGAAGCTCAAGCATCCTCCTCTCTAGCGGTATCTATACGGTAGGGATTGCGACGATGCTCCTCTCTTGGGCAGAGGAGAATAGAAGGTGACTATTGAAAGAACCCCAACCTATGGGCCTTCAATTCCCTCCTATTTATAGAGGCCCCCTGTAAACCCTAATGGATCCTGCCCTATTGGGTATTGGATCTCTATCTAATTACCCAAGCCTCTTAGATTAATCGGTCTCTACCCAATAATCTCTTATTAGATCTTATTAGATCTCATCTTAGGATCCAATAATTTAGGGGCTTATTGGATATCCAATAAGATAGGGGCTCTAGCGGATATCTCATATCGGAACCTCTACTTGTCGCAACACCTACCATATATGTGTGATCCTCTAGGCCCAATATCGAACTGGTCGTGAGTCATACTTGTCAGAACTTATTTTGACTTAGTGAATTATTATCTCCATAATAATTCACCCGACTCATTGACTACGGACGTACTAGGCCACTACACCGTAGTCCCCAGACGATACAAGGGAATCCAATCATTTGGACCTATCTATCCTCAGTTATCATGTATCTATAGTCCCTCATACATCTAATATCCCAGAGACCCTATACTGGGTATGGTGCTGTCAGGCCCATACGGTCTCTCCTCGAGTCTCGCTCTTATCGGATTCTCCCGGAGAACTCTCTCTCTCAATCCGAATAACCTTGGCTAAGGATTTATTCAAGTAAGAATACATGAGATATTCCTCTCATGATACTTCCTCTATTGACACTCAATAACCCTCGTAAGATTAGCTACCACTCCCAATAACTGATTGTACTAGATCTGGAACTTCCAAACCTATAAGTCCGGTATCAAAGAGTGGAGTACTCATATAGGACATCCTTGGTGTCTCAAGTCCAAGGACCAGTTACACTACTGGGACTACGGAATCGCTGTTTGACGTGAGATATCAATAACCATCCAGCATTCCGTAAGTAGATCAATCTGTGAATTCATTCTCCAATGAGCACCTGTACTATATCCTTAGTGTCTCCACATGAGTAGCTATGAGACCAGCCACCTCCATCATTTGGATAAGTATACAACACACCAGTCTATCTGGTTATCTCGATGTCCTTTTCGAGTAACCTATGATCGGGATTATTTAAGGTTTGTGTTTAAAGGTGAATCGGTCTCATTATCGTAATCTCATTATGATCCGATTCCTATTGCACAGATCCGATGACATCACAATATATGCAACACGCAAGATAAAGTGACAAAATGTATAATAATAATAAGCAAAAAGAAAGAGTACATGTCAAGTCACAAGTGTCATCACTCATGTGATTGGTTTGCAGGGCACACATGACTAGCATTAAATGGCTTCCCTGAGCGGAATGGTGGTATAATACCTCTTATCATTCTTTAATTAAAATGACTCCCTTTGAAGTAGTTTATGGTCGACCCCACCTTAAATTCCAACATATGTATCCGGTTCTTCCAAAGTTGATCAAGTGGACAAGGAATTGCTTGATAGAGATAAGATTATTCAACTTTTGAAGAATAACCTCACAGCTGCACAAGCAAGAATGAAACAACAAGTTGATAAACACTGAAGTGAATGAGAATTTGTCATGGGTGATTGGGTTTTCCTTCATCTTCAGCCTTACAAGCAAACTTCCATGAAGGTCCGATCTTCTATGAAACTATCTCCTTGATTTTTTGGGCCTTATAAAGTATTGGAGCGGATTGGGCCTGTTGCATACCACATGGATCTGCCTACTAGCTCGAGGATACATCTAGTTTTTTCATGTTTCCTTAATAAGAAATTGGGTAAGGATGAGATAGTGCAACGTCATTTACCGAATATCTCTACTTCTGGGGAAGTCCAAACTTGACCACAAGCCATATTGGATCAATGAGTTATAATGTATTGCAAACATCCTATGATAGAAGTGCTAGTACAATGGGCCAATTTACCAAAGGAAGACGCCACTTGGGAGTCCTATAGGGCGCTGCGAGAGAAGTTTCCAAAATTTATTACTACTCAGCCTTGAGGATAAGGCTGATTCGAAGGGGGCAGAACTGTTGGGAACCTTTTATTTCTTTTCTTTTCTAAGCTTGAGTAATATTTATGGAGTTATTTAATTTAATAGAGAGTCGGATAATAATTTATTTAATATTTAATTATTAAGTATCCAAGTCATGGTGGGCTCTATAAATAGGAATGTAACTGTTTCTTTTATTTTAATAAAAAAATTATTTAGTCTTTTGGTTAAAACTAGAAGGTCGATCCTCTCAAAGTGATTAAAGAGGTCGATACCCTCGAAGAGATTAAACCTTTTTCTTTTGCTTCTTCCTCTTTCTATGTTAAAACCCTAAAATGTCTTAACAAAGTCTCGCCCGAGAGTGAACCCTAACTCGCACGAAGAGATCTATTAGATCTATTGTCTTCCCTCTTGTTTTATTTGCAAGCAAAATGCCAAGCTTTCCACAATTCGGAGTGGTGACCATCTGCGAGATTAATCGCGATCTCAGTACTAATCTCTGTTCTTATCGCATTAAATGTACATCTTGAAACTCTGGTCTTTGATTGAGAAAATAATGTTTTCTGATCCCTCCCTTTTGTCTTATCCTTAGTTACTACTGAAAACTTGTTCGATAATCGGGCGAAAGAAAATTATGGCAAAGTTCTGGTAAGTTCCTTTTGAAAGAAACTCCTGAGATAAATACATCTTTTGTGAATCTTAGTTTTTTTGCCTTTCTTAAATTACTGGTTGATTAGTAACGTGAATGAAGCAAAAGTAAAAAATAGTTTACGTGTTTGGTGTAACAAGATCATAATCTCATGGTAAAATAAATGCTTGCATTAACTTTTCATAGTCTGTATCTTATTATGAGCGGGATGGATTTTATTGCTAAGTTCATTTTGTGGATGAATTTTCTAATTGTTACTGGCCTTTCTAGGGAATGGTGTTTAGTTCTATTCCTTTTCAACCAGATCTTGTTGATGGGGGAAATATAAAAAGGATAGGCAATAAACAATAACTTTTGTATATGAATAAATACTAGCAGGCTGTAACACACACAGCGGAATTAAACAGAATTCATAATCAAATAGAACACCAAGATTTACGTGGAAAACCCCTTCAACGTGAAGGGTAAAAATCACGGGGCAAAGCAGAGAAAATCCACTATAGAAATAATGAATGTACAATTCTCGAATCTCTTGCCCAAAACCCAAGCAACAATCATAAGAGAATAACTGGGATACAAGGATCACGTCACTGTGCACAATATCCAAAACCTCCTCAAGCAATCACAGAAGAATTCACTGAAGATCTGATCTAACCTAAGATGAGAAACTGTTTGGATGAGTGAGAATAATTTTTGTGTTTTCCTTGTCTTCTTCCCTTTCTTTTTCTCTTGTTTTTCTGTCCTTTTCTCCTCTCTTTGAATCCCTAATGTCGCTGTAAAGATTCTGCCCTTTGCTGCCATGTTTAATCTATTTAATTCACAGCCACCATTAGCCCCTATATATAATTAGGTTTAGGTTAGGGTTTAAGGTTAACATGAGGGCTATGGGCTGCTAAAACCCATATGGGCTGAACTGGGCTCTCAGCCCAACAACCTCCTCCTTCAGCCCATAAGGGAGGTTGTCCCATGACTCAGTGTAAATCCATGCCGACCAACTATCGACACATCTTCTGCCTCTCTTTTGGTAAGGTCTTTGTCAACATGTCTGCTCCATTATCATCTGTATGAATTTTCTGAAGTTGCAACTGCTTCTCTTCAAGTATATTTCGAATCCAGTGATATTTGACATCTATATGCTTTGACTTGGAATGAAAAACTAGGTTCTTACATAAATGGATGGCACTCTGGCTGTCACAATACACCACATAATTTTCCTGTTTCAGCCCCAATTCTTGTAAGAATTCTTTCATCCATAACATTTCTTTACAAACCTCTATAGCAGTAATATATTCTGCCTCTGTGGTGGAGAGAGCAATACACCTTTGTAATCTGGATTGCCATGACACAGCTCCCCCTGCAAAAGTAAGTACAAAACCTGATGTAGATTTTCTTGTATCAATATCTCTAGCCATATCTGCATCTGTGTAACCCACTAGCACAGGTGGTCCACCTCCAAAGCTTAAACAAACTTTAGAGCTTCCTCTGAAATATCTCAATATCCACTTCACTGCTGCCTAGTGCTTTTTGCCTGGATTTGCAAGAAATCTGCTAGTAACACCCACTGCATATGTGATGTCCAGCCTCGTACATACTATTGCATACATTAAACTTCCAACTGCTGAAGCATAAGGAACCTTTTGCATTTTCTCTTTCTCCTCATCACTTGACGGACTCTGTTTTGAGCATAACTTGAAGTGACTTGAAAGAGGAGAACCAACTGGCTTTGCATTGCTCATACTGAACCTTTCTAATACCTTCTCGATGTATTTCTCCTATGACAACCAAATCTTCTTATTTTTCCTATCACGAGAAATCTGTATGCCTAGTATTTGCTTTGCTGGCCCCATATCCTTCATTGCAAAGGACTCACTTAGTTCCTTCTTCAGCCTATCAATTGTATGCATATCTTTCCCAAGGATAAGCATATCATCAACATAAAGTAAGAGAATAATAAAATCCTCACCAAACCGTTTGATGTACACACAATGATCTGAAGTCGTTCTTTTGTATCCATTTTCAATCATAAATGAATTAAACTTTCTGTACCACTGTCTTGGAGCTTGCTTCAATCCATACAAACTCTTTCTTAACTTGTAGACAAAATTTTCTTTACCTTTGACTTTGAAACCTTCTGATTGCTCCATATAAATTTCCTCCTCCAAATCACCATGAAAGAAAGCTGTCTTCACATCTAACTACTCCACCTCCAAGTCCTGGCTAGCAGTAATACCTAGAGCAACACGAATAGAAGACATTTTAACAACAGGAGAAAAAATTTCTTCAAAGTCAATACCTTTCTTTTGACTAAAGCCTTTCATAACCAATCTGGCTTTGTACTTTGGTTGAGAACAATATTCTTGAGTCTTCAACCTGAAAACCCACTTGTTCTTCAAGGCCTTTATTTCTTGTGGAAGTTGCACCAAATCATATGTATGATTCTTCTGTAGAGCATCCATCTCTTCCTGCATAGCAACTAGCCACATTTTTTTCTGCTCACTTTCAACTGCTTCCTGGTAACTCTCTGGTTCACTGCATCAGTAAGTATAATATACTCATCTGTAGAGTATCTTCTGGAAGGCTGACGTTGTCTAGAAGATCTTCTCAATTGAGGTTCTACGGGAAGCTGCTCCTCAACTTCTTCTTGCTCGATATATCCTACAGGTAGATTAATATCTGGCTCTACACCATCTTCCTGCACATCTCCCCCATCACCCTGATATACTGGAGGAACAACTGGGTCACAATCTGCTAATCCTTCTGCATAAGTATTGGCTAGTGCCTCCTTCTTCAAATCCTCAAGGGTTTGATCCTCAAAGAAGACCACATCTCTGCTTCTAAATATCTTCTGCTTTTCTGGATCCCAAAGCCTGTAACCAAATTGATCATGTGAGTAGCCAAGAAAAATACATTCTTTTGTCTTACCATCCAGCTTAGACCTTTCATTATCTGGAATATGTACAAGTTCACGACAACCAAATACTCTTAAATACTTATAGGAAACATCTTTCCCTGACCAAACATGCTATGCAACATCAGCATCTAGGGCTGTACAGGAGATAAGTTGATCACATCAACTGCAGTCCTCAAAGCCTCATCCCAAAACCTTTTGGGTAGCTTTGCCTGTGAAAGCATACATATGATCTTTTCCATGATGGTGCAGTTCATCCTCTCTGCAATTGCATTATGCTGAGGTGTACCGGGAACTATCATCTCATGCTGGATACCATATAACCTGCAATAATCATCAAACAATCCTGTATACTCACCACCATTATCTGATCTTATGCATTTCAACTGTCTTTCTGTCTCCCTTTCAACTCTGGCATGAAACTCTTTGAAGATACCAATAACCTGATCCTTGGTCTTCAAAGCATAAGCCAAAACTTTCCTAGAAAAGTCATCTATAAAAGTAACAAAGTAAAGTGCACCACTGATGCCAGGAACATTAATAGAACCATTAGGAGTTTTTGTCCTCAAAGGACCACATACATTTGTATAAACACGGTCCAAGGCATACATTTTTCTAGACAAAGCAGGACTAGCAAAAGAAACTCTAAGTTGTTTACCAACTAAACAATCAATACAAGGGTTCAAACGTATACCTCTGAGGTCAGGTAATACCTCTCTCTTGGAAAGAGCTTGCAGTCCCTTCTCGCTCATGTGTCCCAATCGCCTATGCCACAACTCCATGCTGAAGTCTTTCTCTGTAGCATTTAACTGTTCACCACAAGCTTTGGCCTGCAACCTGTACAAAGTGTGACATTTCTTTCCATTAGCTATAACAAGAGAACCCTTACTGAGTTTCCATTACCCTCTGTAAAACCTGCTATCATAGTCTTCATCATCTAATCTTTCAACTGAAATTAGATTCAGCCTCAAGTCAATCACATGCCTCACATCCTTAAGTACCAACTTGCATCCAAGATTAGTCTTTATGTGGATGTTACCCATGCCAATGATGTCTGCTGTGCCATGGTTGCCTATCTTGACAACACCAAAATTTCCAGACCTGTACATAGCAAAAAACTCCCTCCGTGGTGTAGCATGATAAGAAGCTCCTGTGTCAATTATCCACTCGAGATCCTGACACACATAAGAAAAAATATCATCAGAAGGGGACAAAATCAAATAATCACCAACCTGTACTGTAGTCGTGGTATTCTCTTTTGACTCTATAGACTCCACTTCTTTTCCCTTTTTCTTGCTCTTCTTAGGTTGCTTACACTGATTCTTATAATGTCCTTTCTCAACACAGTTATAGTAAACAATATCTTTCCTTGATCTTGACTTGCTTCTACCTATACGTGAACTGCTTCTATCTTTAGACCTTGACCTTTCTCTGTTCTCTGAGATAAGTGCCTGTGAATCAATCTGAGGTACTACTGAGTTCTTTCTTCTCAACTCCTCATTCAACAAACTGCTTGTTACTTGACTCATGGTAACAATACCATCTGGCACAGAATTACTGGGGGAAACCACCAGTGTCTCCCAACTTTCTGGCAATGAACTGAGAAGTAACAATGCTTATAACTCATCATTAAGAGACATTTTCATAGAAGATAACTGGTTAGTAATACTCTGTATTTCATTCAAATGCTCAGCAATAGAAGCACCCTCTTTATATTTTAGGTTCACAAGTTTCTGATAAAAAAGCTTTGTTGCCAGCGGTTTTTCTTTCATAGAGACCTTTCAACTTTTTCCAAAGAGAATATGCAGAACTTTCAGTAGAAACATGGTGAAAGACACTATCATCAAGCCACTGTCGAATGAATCCAATCGTTTTTTGATCTAATCTCTTCCACTCATCATCTGTCATAGTTATGGATTTTTCACTATCTCCTTGCAAAGGTCCATATAAATCTTTGCAATACAAGAGATCTTCCATTCTTGGTTTCCATATCATCCAATTATTTCCGTTCAAACTAATCATGCGAGAAACATTACCAGCCTCTATGTTCAAATACAAAAATTAAATCACCAAAACCTTGCTCTGATACCAGTTGATGGGGGAAATATAAAAAGGATAGGCAATAAACAATAACTTTTGTATATGAATAAATACTAGCAGGCTGTAACACACATAGAGGAATTAAACAGAAATCACAATCAAATAGAACACTAAGATTTACGTGGAAAACCCCTTCAACGTGAAGGGTAAAAACCACGGGGCAAACCAGAGAAAATCCACTATAGAAATAATGAATGTACAATTCTCGAATCTCTTGCCCAAAACCCAAGCAACAATCACAAGAGAATAACTGGGATACAAGGATCACGTCACTGTGCACAATATCCAAAGTCTCCTCAAGCAATCACAGAAGAATTCACTGAAGATCTGATCTAACCTGAGATGAGAAACTGTTTGGATGAGTGAGAATAATTTCTGTGTTTTCCTTGTTTTCTTCCCTTTCTTTTTCATGGTAAATAATTATCTTCTTTCTTTCTTTACAAATTGTGATTGTTATCTCATATACAAAGATATATTGTTCTTATATTTGACTGGAATTATTTTCATTATAAGTACTTATAGATACATATGATGTTCTTACACACACAAATAGTGATTGTTTCTCAAGTTCCTTTTTTGTCCCTACTTTAAGCCTTTTGTATTTCTTTATCTTCCTTTTTCACCCTCTTTCCTGACATGAATTGCTGATATGTGCTGAAATAACTTTGGAGACGTCTATATTGGGACAAAAGGACTTTGGTTAGTGGAAATAAGTGAGATCTAACTTTGATCCTAGGCTCATTCTTGAAGAGATCTATCAATCTTCATTACTTTAATGCCAAGATAGCACTCATAAAGTCCTTTAGAAACAATAGTCTTAGATTTGTTTGCTCCTTATACTTAATACTTGAATGGCTAATTACATATTAATCTTTGTAATTAGTTATCCTTAACATCCTGATCCCTACACTTTCAAAAATTATATTGGGATTCCTATATTTACGAAAATAAAATATTTAACTATGTTTCTCCTCACGCTGTTGACTTTGTTGATAGAAATACCATATGTGCTCAGTTGTAAACCGAAATGAGGCAGAGTCAGCATGTGCTCAGTGTTAAACCCTACGATATTTCCATCAGCAGGGTTGATAGTATTAGGAGAAATAGGATTAAATGTTTCATTTTTATAATTATAGGGATCCTAATATAACTTTTGAAAATATAGTGACTGAGATGCTAAAGGTAGCAAATTACATGGGGTAATTTGTAATTAGCTCTGATTTGAAAGATTATCCATTGTTTTGATATTATTATAATATAATTATTCCTCATTCCTTGAAAGAACAGCTATAGATTATTGCTATGAGTTATTAAGTTAAAACTATTATCAGATAGCTTAGTCTTAATCTGCTGAAGAGTTAGCTGTTCCATAAGCCTATCATCTATTTAGATGCTTAACTTATTTTGTCTTAATATTTTGGATTTCTTTAAGTTTTCATTGCATTTCAAGATATTTGTAAAATCAATAATGTTATACCTGGAACAACTAATTCATTCTGATTTCTTTTTTTTTCTATATTCAAATATCAATTTCCGTAACTTTCTAGCCGGTGGTGATTCCAATGCTCCAAAGTTGTTAATGCATATGATTTCTTTTGGACCTAGAAGCAGCTTTCTAGATTGGTAAAACAAATCCTAGAATTCTTTCTAGTTTCTGCCATATTATTCAAGTGTACCCATTTATTTTAAGATTAATATCAATTTGTTCATTGTCTTTAAAAGCATTTGATCTTAAATCTAATTTACATTAACTTTTATTGTATGGAACATGGTGAATGTTACATGTATCTTATAGGCAAGTCGATCCTATAACCTCCTAAACACCTCTGTCCTTGTGGACCTCACCTTTGAACCTTTAGTTTTTTCTTTTGTCTTATAAAGGGCTATTTTTTTCTTTTATGAACTGGATCCAAGATAATGGTCTTTTAGAGCTTGATACTAATGTTCTCTTTCCTCTCCAATTGGTTTTATAGTTGAATGCACTAGAAGAAGTTGATATTCAGAGTAAGATAGCATCCACATAAGCATTGTTTAGCATTTGTATCTGGGCCAAGTCAAGTATCTATAAGGGATTATGAGGATTCAGGTAAATCCTCTGAACTTCTTTAATTATAGGGAACAGAATTTTTTCCATTACAACACTTCAAATGAGGAACGTAGTATGTTTCCTTGATAAAATCAACTTCCTTACGACCAGATGGTAAAGATCCATGCATATTGGCTAGTGATTTCCAAAGAGGCATCAAGACACTTGAATGGAGGCCGAACGGGAAGATGCTCTCAGTTGCATGCAAGTAATATTATGGTCGCTACATGCTTGTTAATGTTATTATATTGTATTACACTTTAAATATCTTTGAATTTAAATTACTATGAATGAAATCTCTTCTCGGGGGTGGAATATGCATTTGGTCTGCCGCTTTCCCAGGCAATGCACCGTCTGCTAGATTTGGAGTTACCTCTTCCATTAGTAGTGTTTCTAGAGGTTCTGGAATTCGATGGGTCCTGGTAGATTTTCTTCGAAGCCTCAATGATGAACAAATAAATGTACTTTCTTGGAGCCCTAGTAGGAGATATCCTTTTCACTTCTTTCAAACTTGGCAGCCAATTCTATAACATCCTTAATGTACTTATTTCTCAAGGCCAAAAGCTGCCTGATGCACAATGCAATTTAATGTTGTAACCGTTCGTAGATATTGTCATATAATATTTTTGAATGGACTCCTTGCTGACAATATAATCTTTTTATGTATGATATAATTTGTGCTGTTAAACGGTTTATTCTTGACATTATATTACATATTTGGCATCTTCTTCATGTGATAGTTCAACATTTACGATATGGGATGTTTCTCAAGGTAAAGCAATTCAGTATTTTTATTTTTTGTTATGTTTTTATATTGTCCTTATGTGGACTCACTTGATTGATTACTTTCTTGTTATGCCAAGTGATTGATATGTTAAAAGTATTCTGCTGCTTGGTATATAAGCAACTATAAGCTATTATCACGATGTGACATCTTTTCTTTTACTTCCTTAAATTTCTAGCTATTAAGGGATGCACATTTCTTAAAAGAATGTTCTTGTATTTGTGGCTTGTAGGAAAAAAAAGAGGGACAAATTTTTAATAATTTTGTTCATCATTGTATATGGACGTGCTTCTTTCTTAGAGTTAAAGAACTTTCTCTAATATTTCCTTTTGACAAATATCTATATGTTAGTATTTTCATTTGGTTGCTGTTGATACTTCCATGGGCTTCTTCAACCATTAAATCAGAATGCTTTCTGGTATCTAGATGAGGCATTGCATCAGCAGGTTAATTCTATATATTAAAATAAGCTAGAAACTAAAATTTCAAGCTCAATTGAATAGATGCTTAACATAAACCTACGCTCGTTGTCATGATAACAATGATGATATATATTGCTTGTGTTGCAATGTGCAACATGTGCTTATGCTCTTACTTTGATTTTCTGCATTGGACATGAACAAGGTTCATCATTTTGGATACAAGACCCATCTCGATGATATGTCAGACTAGTACGTATCGATCAATACCAGTATGCCAACACATAATACATTGGTGTGCACTTGTGTTTCGATGAGGAAGAAAAGGAGGGTGAAGAGGAAGTCTCGTGGAGGAACAGAGGAGGACGAAGGAAGAAGGAAGAAGAAGAGGAAGCGGTGGAGAAATAAGAAGCAGGAAGAAAAAGAAGAAAGAGGGGGAGGAGGAGAAGCTGCGGTGTATTGTGTATGTACCAGTATGTGTGTCGGTACACTAGTACTAATCGGTATGTACCAGTCTAATAGATTACCGAGATGGGTCCGGTACCCAAAACGGCAAACCTTGATCGTGCTCCATTTAGAAAATTGAAGTTTGAGCATATGCACCTGCCGCACAATGCAATATAAACAATATATATCATCATACTTACCATTACAATAGCTGAGAGCATAGGTTTATGTTAAGCATCTATTCAATCGAACTTGAAATTTCAGTTTTTAGCTTATTTTAATATGTAGAATTAACCAATGGTGCAATCTAGATACCAGAAAGCATTCTGATTTGATGATTGAAGAAGCTCATGAAAGCATCAACAACAACCGAATGAAAATACTGACATATAAATATTTGCCACAAGGAAATATTGAAGAAAGTTCTTTTACTCTAAGAAAGAAGCAAGTCTGAATGCAATGTTGAACAAAATTATTAAAAATTTATCCCTCTTTTTTATCCTATAAGGAAGCCACAAATATTAAAACATTCTTTTAAGTAATGCACATTCCATAATAGTTAGTATTTTAAGGAAATAATTTTGTTCCAGTAAGTTCTGCTTGTATCATACCATTTCGAGTGGTACAGTAGTCCTTGGGAGCGATTGTGGCTTTTTATTTAATGAAAAGGGAAATTAACTATTGCTCATTAAAAAGGAGCATATAAAATTATTAGACTTTACTTATCACCATTTACAGTTCTTAGAATGTGTTGAAAGCTAATTGCAAGGATGTGTGATCGGTGTTAGGATCGGAGAGGCACTAAGAGAGGAGGGGGGGTGAATTACTACAGCGGATTAAAACTCGTAAGTTTGAAACTGATTTCATAAATAGTTAGTTCGTATAGAAATTTTGATTCGACGAAAGATGACTTAGTTGAAGTTGCTCGAGTAAAGGAGATGAAAAACCGAACGATTTATAGCTAAGTAAAGAAACGATTTAGAAATTTAATCACTCACACATTCAAGAACGCCACGATGTATAGTGGTTCGGTCAAGTGACCTACATCCATTTTCGAAGCCTTCTCCGATGAGGCTCCTAACTTCCACTAGCAAATCTTTTTGAAGGGGAAGGACCAAATATCCTTCTTACAACCCTTTTACAAGAAGTTCACACTCTTACAGATTTTTTAAAGAGAAAGAGGGAGGTGAACACTAGCTATCGAAAATAAAATTTTGTCAAAGCTTTTGCTCAATTTCTAACTCTTAAAAGGGTGCCCTTTCTGTTGAGAAAGGAGGGGTATTTATAGACCCCAAGAGGATTCAAATTTGAGCTCCAAATTTGAATTCTATTTGGGTTTTCCAGTGCTGGCGGTGCCACCGCCTGTCAATTGTCAGACTGACAGTGCACAAGGCGGTTCCACCGCCCAAGGCAACGGTGCCATCGCCCAACCTAGGGCGGTTCCACCACCCACACTTGGCCACTGGGCGGTGCCATCGCCCAGCACCTTTCAAGACATTGGTTTGGGCCTTAAACTCAGCCCAAACCAATCCAAAACAAGACCCAATGGGCCCCTACTTTGGGTTATAGGATTAACACCTAATCCTAACCCAAGTTATATGCTAACTACGAAATTGAAACATAATTCTAAAGTGATTTAAACCGACATTCTTCAAGTCTACTTCCGGCGTGCTTTCCGACGAGATTCCGATGGACTTCCGACACTCCTTCGGATTTCTTCCGGCGGACTCCTAGCATGCTCCCGGATTTTATGGCGAGCTCAACGAGTCTTTGGCAAGCTTCCGAACCTTCTCGGTAATCTCCGCGAACCTCTGACGATCTTTGCGGTGAACTTTCGAAACCTTCGGTAAGTCCCTGATTCAATCTCGGTTGGTTCCGGTAACACTTCCGATGATCCTTCGGACTTCCGGTGAACTCTCGAAATCCCGACGAACTTGACCTCGATAAATCGTTTTATGTTTTCATCCCATCGTAGTTAATTCTGCACACTTATCTCGACAATATAGATTACAACAAATAATTCATCAATTGACTTCATCATCAAAATCCGAGATTCAACAATCTCCCCCTTTTTGATGATGACAATCAATTAATGATGGAGTTAATCTTAACTCCCCCTATCTATATGTCATATCATGAGAAGGTAAAAGCACTTAAATTCAATCTTCTTGAATTCATCCCAAACCCGATAAGTTTCATTCATTAAACTTACCGTCATGCTTAACAAGCATAATCTTTCATCCATAAATACGAAACTTCGTATTTTTCACAATGTCATAGCATGTTATACATTTTCTAGTCGAATAATAGACATTCATCATTTCGACAAGAGAAACTAATCACAAATTGAATTATCAAATGATATCAATGAAGTGCATAAGATCAAGGCATGATATCAAATGAAATATTAGCTTATCATATCAATAAAAAGAACCCAATGATATGATATCGATCTCAAAACACTTGAATTCAATCTTTTCAAGACATTTTATCGAGTTATTTTCATATGTCTTATCAATTTACACATTCTTCTCCCCCTTTGTCATCAACAAAAAGGAAGTGAAGTAGCATATGATATTATACTACAAAAAAAAAATATGCCACCACAAGGTATTATACTACAAAAAAAATATGAGTGATCAATTATCAAGCATATGATAAATGAGTTGAACATAATGCAAAATATGGCATCCTTGACGGAGAAATCCGAAAAATGTTTGAATCATTTTTATTCATATTCATGAGATCCGAAAGAAAACATTAGAGTGTCAAAATGCTCATGAAGAATTCATACATGAAGAATATAAGACTCATTTTTTGATTGAGAATTCATAGAATTATGAAAGGATAGATCATTAAAATCATT
This sequence comes from Musa beccarii, assembly GCA_024322285.1. NCBI lineage: Eukaryota > Viridiplantae > Streptophyta > Magnoliopsida > Zingiberales > Musaceae > Musa > Musa beccarii. Next base: position 23,842,121 of record CM044396.1, read on the forward strand.
CATCAAGAATTTCATATTTCAAGGTAAACATCATGATAATGAGATGTCAAAACTCATAAAACTTCAACGAATGAAATATATCAATATCAAAAATTTGAAGGAAAAAATTCGACGTGATATTCTTGTAGTGATTCATGAGGAGGAAGTCATAAAACCTTGAATCATAGCGATTAGCACAAAAATAAAATTCGGAAATGAATATTTAAGAGTTTAATTTTTGCACAATTCATAACATTAATTTATGCATATGTTAAGCTTCATGTAAGTCATGAAATTTTTTTAGTCATATTTAAAGGAGGGTATAAAATCAGTTTTACTATATCATTAATATCCATTATTTGAAGAAAGAGGATAACAACATCATGATAGCTTTCATTAAGATTACGATCGAAAGATAAAAAATGAGAGCTCCATGATATAAAGATGTCATCAAAATTCAAAAATATAATATCAAGGTGAGACTATCAAAACTGAAATTTTAATCATTTCATCAAAAGGCATGACATAACTCAAAAATTCATCAATCGAAGAGGAGACTTTCATTCAAAAGATGATATTGTAAAGATGTCATCCAAAAACAAGGAGATAATATCAAGATGAGATAATAAAAGCCGAAGTTGAAAAGTTTCGGAAAAGAAACAACATCATGTATTAGAACAATTTAACATGCCTAATTCTCTTCTAATGAAGTCAAATTATTCTTCATTTAGGGGTTTTGTGAAGATGTTTGCTAATTGGTGTTTTGTATCAATAAATTCTAGAATGACATCATTATTGTTGACATGATTTCGAATAATGTGATGTCTAATATCAATATGCTTAGTTCTAGAGTGTTGAATTAGATTTTTGGTTAGACAAATAGCACTTGTGTTATCACATTTTATAGGAATGTTTTTTAAATAAATTCCATAGTCTTCTAACGTATTTTTCATCCAAACAACTTATGCACAGCATGCACTTGCAGCTATATATTCGGCTTTCGCCATAGATAGTGCAACTGAATTTTGTTTCTTGGAGGTCCAAGAAACAAGTGCATGTCCTAGAAATTGGCATGTTCTAAATATGCTTTTTCTATCTATTCTATATCGGCCAAAATCCGCATTCGCATAGACTTTTAAATCAAAGTTATCGGATTTGGATACCATAATTCTAAATTAGGAGTCCTTTTAAGATATCTAAGGATTCTTTTAACGGCTTTAAGATGAGATAACTTAGGATTAGCTTGAAATCTTGCACATAGACCTACACTAAACATGATATCCAGTCTAGTTGCGATGAGGTAAAGCAAGCTGCCTATCATTCCCCTATATATTTTTTGATCAAAATTTTCACCACTTTCATCCAAGTCTAACTTGGTGGAAATACTCATTGGAGTATTGATGGCTTTTGAACCATCCATGTTAAATCATTTTAACAATTCTAATATATACTTTGTATTAAAAAATATACCATCACTAAGTTGTTTAATTTGTAATCTTAAATTTGAACAATAAGAAAATTAGGCTCATTTCAAATTCATGACTCATACACTTGGCAAATGATTCACACAGTGATTCGTTCAAAGAACCAAAAATAATATCATCAACATAAATTTGAACAATAAGAAAATTATTTTCAAAATGTTTAATAAACAATGTAGTATCAACCTTGCCTTTAGTAAAATTATTTGAAATTAAGAACGAACTAAGCCTCTCATACCAAGCCCTAGGGGTTTGTTTTAATCCATAGAGAGCCTTAGTTAGTTTAAACACATGATTAGGAAGAAGAGAATTTTTGAATCCAGGTGGTTGTTCAACATACACTTCTTCGGAAATAAAACCATTTAAGAAAGCACTTTTGATATCCATTTGAAATAATTTAAAATTATTACTACTAGCATAAGCAAGGAACATCCCAATGGCCTCTAATCTTGCCATAGGAGTGAAGGTCTCTTCGTAATCGATACCTTCTTCTTAGTTGAAACCTTTGGCCACTAGTCTAGCCTTGTTTCTAACCATGATACCACATTCATCTTGCTTGTTTCTAAAGATCCATTTAGTACCAATAACTAAATGGTCATTAGGACTAGGAACAAGCTTCCATACCTCATTCCTTTCAAATTAATTCAATTCTTCTTGCATTGCGATAACCCAATAATCATCTTTCAAGGCATCATCAATACACTTAGGTTCAATTTGAGAAAGAAAGCGACATGGGCATAAAAATTTTTACAAGAAGAACGAGTTTGAACCCCCCTTTCGATGTGTCTCCTATAATTAACTCCTTGGGATGGGCATATGCATACTTCCATTCCTTGGGTAAGGAAATTTGGGAAGAAGATGCATCCAAGTTGTCATTTTGAGGAGAGGGTTCATTCAAATTTAAATCATCAAAACCAAGATCATCATCTTTTCTTAAATTCAGAAAGTTCATTAAAAACTACATGAATAGACTTTTCTATAACTATGGTTCTTTTGTTGAAAACCCGAAAAGCTTTAGAAATAGAAGAGTAACCAAGAAAGATGCCTTCATCGGATTTAGCATCGAATTTTTCTAAAGAATTATTTCAATTTAAAATAAAGCATTTGCAACCAAAAACTTTAAAGTAAGAAACATTTGGTTTTCTATTATTCCATAATTCATACGGAGTCTTAGATAGACATGGTCTTACTAAAACTCTATTCATGACATAGCAAGCCATGTTCACGGCTTTGGCTCAAAAATATTTGGGTAAATTATATTCATTTAACATGGTTCTAGCCATTTCTTGTAAATTTCTAATTTTTTCTTTCTGCTACTCCATTTTATTGAGGATTCCTCGAAGTAGAGAAGTTATGATTATATCCATTTGTTTCACAAAAATTTTAAAAGTCACGGTTTTGAAATTCACCATCGTGATCACTCCGAATTGATAAAATCATGAAACCTTTTTCGTTTTGAGTAAATTTATAAAATTTAGAAAAATATTTAAAATAATCACTTTTGTGAGCCAAGAAATAGATTCAAATGTATCTACTATAGTCATCCATAATTACGAAGGCGTATTTGCTACCTCCAAGGCTTATAATGTCAATTGGTCCAAATAAGTCCAAATGGATTAATTGTAATAGTCTAGTGGTGTTAATTTGATTTTTTTATTTGAAACTAGTTTTTATTTGTTTTCCTAGTTGACACGTATCACATACTTTATCCTTGACAAACTTCATATTGGGAATCCCTCGTACTAACTCTCTAGATGATATCTTGGATATTAGTTTCATGCTTGCATGGCCTAATCTCCTATGCCAAAGCCAGGCATCATCATTCAAAATCGAAAAATACATTTCATTACTTAGTTCATCAATATTAATGGTGTAGACATTATTTTGTTTTAAAGCAATCATGGATATGTTATTGTTTGGTTTTTCAATGATGCAAACATTAGATTCAAATCTAACAACATAACATTTATCGCATAATTGACTAATGCTTTAAAGATTATGTTTTAATCCATCAACTAGCAACACGTCATCTATTGAAAAACTTGATTTGTTACCTATGGTTTCCTTGCCAATGATTTTACCCTTGTTGTTGTCTCCAAAGGTGACATACTCTTCTTCTTTGTTAGTGAGCATAGAGAATTGAGATGGATCTCTGGTCATGTGCCTTGAGCATCCACTATCAAGATACCATTTCTTGCTCCTAGCTTGTGATGGTAAATGTGTCTACAAAAGAAAATGGTTTTTAGGTATCCATTTGATTTTGGGTGCCTCAAATATTGATCTACTAACTTTGTCATTTAGCATTAAATTATTTATGATTCTTTTAGGAACCTTTATCAATTTGTGTGGACTAATTTTCTTAAACGGACATTTGTAAACAATATGTCCGGATTTGCAACAAAAATTACATTTCAAATGAGAGGATACATGTAATGTTGGCCCTTTAATGAAGGTGGTTTGAGTTCGGTGAGATCCACTCACGAATCCAATTCCACATCTATTCCCGACGTGACCCTTGTTTGCAAGGATCATGTCTAAGCTCTTGCTACTGACCTAAAATTTGTTTAGGGTCTCTTTGAGTAGCAAGTTCTCCTTTTCGATTACTTCTAAGTGATTACACTTAGAGCATGGGAGTAGAGGGAGAGAATCATGCTCAAGACTTTTAAATTTATCTAGCAATAAAGCATGTTTCTTTTTTAATAAATTAAACCTTTTTGTAATAGTTCTACATTCATCAAATAATTCATGGAAAACAATCGAAAGCTCATTGAAAGATAAATCTTCATTAAGTAAATTACTTACCTCTTCTCCCAAAGCCATTAGAGTGAAGTTGGCCTCCTCTTTATTGCTTGCTTCTTCATCCTCGAAGTCACTTGAGTCATCCCATGTAGCCTTCAATGCTTTCTTCTTCTTTGGTTGCTTCTTCTTGGCTTGGGGGCATTCATATTTGAAGTGCCCCAACTTCTTGCACTTGTAGTAAATGACTTGGTCCTTTTTATGTTCAAGTTTATTTTTTATGTGATTTTTAAATTTATTCTTTCTTACAAATTTTTTAAATTTTTGAGTTAAAAGTGCAATGTCATTGTCATTGTCCTCATCACTTGATGTTCCTTTCAAGTGGTTTTCTTGTGTTCTTAGTGCTATATCCTTCCTATTATTTGGAAGGGGGTTCTCGAGCTCTTCATGAGCATGGCACGTCATTTCGTAGGTCATTAGAGATCCAATAAGTTCTTTGAGAGGAAAAGTTTTAAGATCTTTGACCTCTTGAATGACCGTAACTTTTGGATCCCAACTCTTTGGAAGGGATCTTAAAATTTTAGTTACAAGTTCAAAATTAGAAAAACCTTTACTAAGGCTTTGAGTCCATTGATGACATCCGTGAAGTGGGTGTATATGTCTCCGATGGACTCACTTGGTTTTATTCGGAAAAGTTCATAAGAATGCACAAGAATGTTGATTTTGGACTCTTTCACCAAATAGAAACGCGAAGTGATCTTAAGAGTACACCAAATATCAAAAGCCGATTCACAAATCGAAACGCGATTAAATTTATTTTTGTCGAGAGCGTAAAACAAGGCATTTATAGCTTTTGCGTTTAAAGCAAAAGTCTTCTTCTCCGATTCATTCTATTCGCTCGTCAGAAGAGAACATTTTTGAAATCCATTTTCGACGATGCTCCAAAGCTCAAAATCCATGGAAATAAGAAAGATCTTCATACGAGTCTTCCAATACATGTAATTCGACCCATTGAACATAGGTGGACGTGTAATGGAATGACCCTCTTGCATGCCAGAATAGGCCATCTCTCTTGGGTTTTAAACCAAATATGAGAGTGAACCTTACTCTGATACCAATTATTAGGATCAGAGAGACACTAAGAGGGGGGGGTGAATTAGTGCAGCGGATTAAAACTCGTAAGTTTGAAATCGATTTTATAAATAGCTAGTTCTTATAGAAATTTTGATTCAACGAAAGATGACTTAACTGAAGTTACTTGAGTAAAAGAGATGACAAACCGAATGATTTGCAGCTAAGTAAAGAAATGATTCAAAAATTTAAACACTCACGCATTCAAGAACGCCATAATGTATAGTGGTTCGGTCAAGTAACCTACATCTACTTTCAAAGCCTTCTTCGATGAGGCTCCCAACTTCCACTAGCAAATCTTTTTAAAGAGGAAGGGCCAAATACCTCTCTTACAACCTTTTTACAAGAAGTTCACACTCTTATAAATTTTTCAAAGAGAAAGAGGGAGGTGAATACTAGCTATCAAAAACAAGACTTTGTTAAAGCTTTTGCTCAATTTCTAACTCTCAAAAGAGTGCCCTTTCTACTGAGAAAGGAGGGGTATTTATAGACCCCAAGAGGATTCAAATTTGAGCTCCAAATTTGAATTCTATTTGGTTTTCTCGGTGCTGGCAGTGCCATTGCCTGTTAGTGGCGGTGCCACCGCCTATCAGTTGTCAGACTGATAGTTCACAGGGTGGTTCCACCGCCCAAGGCAACGGTGCCACCGCCCAAGGCAACGGTGCCACCGCCCAACCTCTTGGGTGCTGGGCGGTGCCACCGCCCAACACTTTTCAAGACATTGGGTTGGGCCTTAAACTCAACCCAAACTGATCCAAAACAAGGCCAAATGGGCCCCTACTTTAAGTTATAGGATTAACACCTAATCCTAACCCAAGGTACATGCTAACTATGAAATTGAAACATAATTTTAAGTGATTTAAACCGACATTCTTTAAGTCTACTTCTGACGAGCTTTTCGGCGAGATTCCAATGGACTTCTGACACTCCTTCGCATTTCTTGCGGCGAACTCCCAGCATGCTCCCGGATTTTGTGGCGAGCTCAACGAGTCTTTGGCAAGCTTCCAAACCTTCTCGGTAATCTCCGCGAACCTCCGACGATCTTTGCGATGAACTTCCGAAACCTTCGGTGAGTCCCTGATTCGATCTCGGTTGGTTCTAGCAATACTTTCGACGATCCTTCGAACTTCCGGTGAACTCTCGAACTCCTGACAAACTTGACCTCGATAAATCACTTTATGATTTCATCCCATCGTAGTTAATTCTGCACACTTATCTCGATAATATAAATTAGAACAAATAGTTCATCAATTGACTTCATTATCAAAATCCGAGATTCAACAGTCGATTTATTTGATATAAGGATATTGTAATATATGTTACACCTATGGACAAAAACAGATTGTTCTAGGGCAATTAGGTGGTTAAAAAGTGGTTTTGAACCGTTAGGCAAGACTTTCGCAAGAATGTTGTAAAGGGCATTACACAGCTAATGGGCAAAAGTTTTCTACTTTGCAGGCATTTGATTTTTTAGGTATAAAACATAAGAATGTCCCCAATTGGCAGTAGCAATATCATTGCAGAAGGTTAGAGAAAACAAGAGTGGTATTATCTTTGACTTAATGTAGAGTGATATAGTCTAGGCTTTTGCTCAGACCCATCTAGTTTATAGCAGCATGGATCTCATCAATGGTAAAGGGAGATATCAGACGATGACTTTCCAAACTAGAGATCTTGGGAAAGGAAATATTGGAAGGACAGAGATGCCGGGCAGTGTTAGAAGTACTCTTACAAAGATTATGGTACCAAGAAGCAAAGCACGTCCTCAGTTTCGTGAAGAATAGATCCTTGCGAGGTGTCGATTTGTGCAATATGATTGTCTTTTATTTGAAAAGAGCAAGCTTATGGAAATATTTGATGTTATTATCTCCTCCAATCCATAACATTTTAGCTTTAGTGATTTAAAGCAAGGATTTTATTCATGGCATTTTATTTTAGCGACTTCCTTGGTAGTGATGGTTCCTCGAGTCTTTGAGCTAAAGGAGGGAGAGTTGTGAGAGTATTTCCTTAAAATTTTGATCAACGTTGCCAATGCTTGAAGTGTTCTTCTTGGAGAGTAGATTTCCCGAGGAGAAAGGATTCTATGTAGGGAGCACATAGGATTATCAAGTTAAATTTCCATAATCCAGTGGTTCCATATTAGGACATGGACATCTTGGGAGAGGGGCCTGTGAGGTTTAAAGCAAACTAGTTTACGAGCACGTACCAGATTGGTATTAATTCTAAGGAGAAGAGCATGACCAGAGGCTGCTTATGGAAGATGGGAGATATAAGAGTGAGGGAGAAGATATAACCAACCACGCACTAGAAGCATAAGCCCAATCCAATCTAGTCGAGGCTGCTCATGACTGCATGAATCTCAATTGACAAAAACCTAGATCAATAAATTTGTTTTTTTCAAAGTAAGATTCTACAAAGAAGAAACTGAGTGATTTAAAGAGGAGATACAGTTGTTTTTTTATCAGCCGAGTCAAAACATTAGCATTAAGATTGCCACAAAACAAAAAAAAAAAATAGATTTGCAAGAACATTCCAAAAAATGACATGACAAGAAGAAACGGTGCTAGTGTATATATTGGTGAGAAACCACAAAGCCATACCTTGTTTTTCAATAGATTAGAGAGGGATTGAGAATCCTTACTTATCAAAGACATTTTAATGGTTTGAACTTTCCACAATGTAAGAATGTGTCCTGATCTTCTGGTGGCAGCAACGATTTCTACCGAAGATGAGCCTCCTGAAGCAAGATTAAGTGTGGGTAGTGTCGACAAGTGCTCTCTAGCTATGATCTTGTTAGCACCTGTATGCTTTCTAAAAGATATAGTTCGTTTGATTAAGAAGATGGATATCCCTATTGTCTGGGAGAGACGAAATCTATGTCAATAATAGCCTTCTTTTTCTTATTTTTTGTCTAAGAGAAAATAGAAAAAGGATTGTGATTTCACTTTGGCAAAGATTTTGTGGCTTTGGGACCATCCTTGAGTGTGTATTTGCTTCGTTGAGGAGGAAGGTGAGATAGTCTATGGTTCCTTCATTAGAGACTCTTTGGAAGGCCAATGCAACTTTTTCCACCATGACTCAAAGCTAACCACCGGCGGAGTTGAGGGTGCCCTGTTAGACCTTTCGGGTTGGAACCCCAAGAGGAAGCTTCAAGGATCACCATCGGGTTCACTGTCTTGCGTCTCGTTATCTGTAGTAGAGGAGAAAAAGGGTTTGCTAAGGGAAGGGCATCACTCGCTTAGTGCCTCGAGAGGAAGAAGTCATTAAGGAAAATAGCAGAGAGTGTTAGATTATGTGGCCCGTTATAATCGGATAAGATATATGATGTAACTAATTGGATTATGATATCAGTATCGGTCAATAGAAAAGAAGTTCATATTTTGGAGGATACCTTAGGGGATGCCCTTGATGGAAGGAACTCCCCTAATAACTTATCCTAGACCCTTTGCTCTCGCCTATAAATAGACAGGACCTCAGGGGACTTTATGTGTGTCGTGTGTGAGAAGCAACACAGAAGCATCTAAGAGTTGCGTAAAGATTAGCAACACAGATGCATCTAGGAGTTGCATAAAAGAAAATATTTCACAGACATAGATTGAGAGATTACAGTCTCCCTCTCAATCTCCCTGAGCCATCAATTATAGTGGTCCTGTGAAAGGATAGGAAGAGAAGAGGAGTCTAGTTCTCCTTGCAGATTGGCGCAGGCGTTGGATCTAAGGAAGGTATTTAGATCTTTCCTCCTTTCTTTGCGGATGGCATCAAAGGTACACATCGTAAAAATAAATCTATTGTTCTTTGATTTCAATTCTAGCATTAAAGTTTTCCGCATTACAGAAGCATGATTAAAGATTTTTATGCTTACAATTGGTATCAGAGCCTAGGTTCTTGAAATCAAAATTTTAGATCTGTTGTTTTTTATTTACGATGTTTGATCCGAATTTTGTCAAATCTGTATTCCTATCAATTATGGTTTATTGTCATGTTTTTATCATTTGCTTGTCGGCGATATTAAGGAAACAGCGACGATCTGTAAACCTCGTTGCATACGGCCATAAGGGCCGTCGGCGACTGCACGGTAGCAGCCATGGGGCTGCAGATCGGTCGCATGAGGGCGGCAACCTCGCGCGGGCACAGCCGCAGCCGCACCGGCGTCAACCACCGCGGCGCAAGCCACCGGCGCGCGGGCACTGCCGCACGACACGCAAAGCGCCACGCCCACCGCGCGCGCCACGCAGGCGGCCGTTGCGGCGGCGGCTACACGCTTACCGCATGACGGTATTGCGGGCGGCCGGTCTTGATGGCATATTTTTGATCGCGCGCCGCGTGAAGCGATAAAGCAGCCGGCGCCGCCATGAGCGCGCGCCAGCGGCGACCTCCATGGGCAGAGGCGCGCGCTTGCGCAGTAAAGCGCCCGCCCATCTGTAGCGGCGTATGGCCAGCGCACACACACGGGCGGCGGCGTGCTTGGACAGCGGCGGCGGCGAGGAAGGGCTTTTTGGCAAAAATTACAGTTTTGCCCTTCTGTATTTTATTAATACTTTTAGTATTTTTGATAGTTTTGCCCTCTATTAATATAAAAAATTACAGTTTAATCCTGTCAATATATTTATAGTTTTATCTTTATGAAATTAAAAAAAATTATTTATATTCTCAATTATTAAAATTGATCAAAAAAAATAATTAAATTTGATCATGATTATTTTGAATTTGATTTTGATCAAATTTAGAAAAGATTAAATTTTGATCAATATTTGATTTTGATCGATTTATTTAATTGGGCTAATATCAAGCTCGATTCTGGGTTTGCCCAAATTAAATAAAATTGATTAGTTTAATTTGATATTTTATATATTAAAAAAACTATAAATTATTGTTCCTTTTATAGTTTTTCTCATATGATTTATTGATTACATGTGGTAAATTAAAATCCAATTATTGTCTTTGGATATTTCTTTGGTTACTCACATGTATATATTTGAAATTGTGAAATCATAGTTATCTTTCACATAAAGGCTTTTCATGATTATTATCATATGAGTTTTCTTTATGCTAATCAATATATATGTATTATTGATTGTAAGTTATAAATAATATCCAATTATTATTCTTGGATATTTGTTTGATTATTCATATGTATATATTTGAAATTGTGAAATGATAGTTGATTTTCACATAATGTTTTTTCATGATTTATGTGTTATCATGATTATAGTTATCATATGAATTTCATTTATGCTCATGAATATTCAATAATCATTATGGTTGTTGTTGTATTATTGAATTGTTTAGCATAAATTGAATTAAAGAAATTTAGTGAATGTTATTTGTAATTCATCTTCCTAAGTTTTATCTGACCAGTAGCTGCCAAAGTGGCCTGGGATGATAAACTTATGAGATATAAATTACAATAAAAGTCTTATCATTTATAGGATATTTTAGATTGTATTTTATATTTTTGTATTGGTCTTGTAGCCACCAAAGTGACCTAGACCAATAATTTATAAAATACATTATGGAATTGATCCTAAATGATATTAAGGAAATTTGATAAATATTATTTGTAATTTATTTTCTTAAGTTTTATCTGATCAGTAGCTGCCAAAGTAGCCTGGGATGATAGGCTTATGGGATATGAATTACAATAAAGTCTTATCATTCATAGGACATTTTAGATTGTATTTTATATTTTTGTATTGGTCTTGCAGTCACCAAAGTGACCTAGACCAATAATCTATAAAATACATTATGGGATTGGTCCTAAATGACATTAAAGAAAAATAATATTCACAATGGCACACATAATTAGGAGATTTAGATAATCCCAAAGGAGAATCTATTTTGAATAATTATGTGATGGGGTTGGATGATACTGTTTTGGATATTCTTGACGTTTAGTGTTTTATACCCAAAGGTATTAACACTATTCCACAAGGATGGTATCAGTCCTCCATAATGATTATATGTGTGAACAATAGATATGTCAATATTGAAAGTAAAATATTGATGATATCAATAGTTCAACATAAAACTCAAAGCATTGATGTTATATTATTACAGTGGTACTTCCTTCATTGTATTTTTATAAATGTCCCTATATTTTCTAGAATAAATGGCTTGAGCATATATAAGTTATATTGAATGAGTGAGACCTTGATTAGATTATTTGAAGGAACACAGACTTATTTACTGAAAGTTCTGTGGAATAAATAATTAAGGTTACTGATCAGGAAAGGTCTGAAAAACTCAATTTGATGATACTTAGACTTCAGTACAGTAGCGCATGAGAATATTTAAGGATCAATATAAATTTTCTGATAAGTCATGAGTTGACATCTCAATGAAAGAATTGACTAAAAATGAAAGTATTTGAGGAATTAAAGATTACCTCCTCAATATAATTGACAAAGTTGTAAGCTCAAGACTTAAAATATTTGAGTTCTACTCAAGGAGTGGGTAACAATAAAATAAGGATGAAGCATAAGTCACCTGAGTTTATAATTATTATATAAACTCATAAAAGAATTTCTTCATAATAAAGTGTTACTTGTGTAACAATGAAAGTTATATGAAGAAGAATTATAAGATTTGATTTGAAATGAAAAGTTATGTGATTCAAATCAAATATTATAGAAATTATTGGTGGATTAATTTGATGCTTCAATGTATGTTACCAATAATAGAGATTTATTTTAATATTTAAAAAGAAAAAGGAATAAAAATCAAAGGAGATTGAAATATTCATCATTACAGGGAATCATCTTAAAGTGAAAGCGATAGCAGTTTGTATTTATCGCCTACGCCTAAAGATGATTTATTTGATGAATCTTGAGGATTCGTGTTATATTCTTATAATTCTGGGAATTTGGATTCTTTACCTAGAATTGTTAGAATATTATTTCTCCTTTGATAGTTGTGAACTCAATATGATTCAATAAAGGTTAACTTTTGGATTCTGTATAATGGTGTATACAGAATTAATATGAATCTTGAGTTTATAACGATCCTATAATTAAATATTAAAATAAAATATAAGTTCATAAACTCCTTGAGATTATACTTACATCTGCGAGTCACTCTATATTTTTGTCTAATTAAAGAGAGGTATTTTATCACCATATAGATAACCTATTGAGATATGATTTTATATATATCTAATTCTTGTAAAGTCTCAGGCCATTGATACTCTTAAAGTGTGCATAAAAGAGATCGAGAGACAATTAGATAGAAAAGTTAAAATCATCATATCCGATAGGGGTGATGGATTTTATGGTATTCATGATTTACCAGATGTGTCGTAGCAAAACATAATTGCTGAAAGGTATAATCGTACACTTATAAATATGATTAGGAGCATGATGTATTATTCGTTTATACCCAAATCAATGTGAGAAGAAGCTCTAAGGACAACTATGTATATCTTAAATTGGGTTTCTAGTAAGTAAATTACATGACTTCTTTTGAGTTATTGAATGATAAGAAACCTAACTTAAGATATTTACATATTTAGGATTGTCTTGTAGAGATAAGGATCTTCAACTCACATAAAAGAAAAATTAAAGTTAATAACTATTTCTGAATATTTTGTTATTTATTCAGAAAAGTTTAAAAAAAAGGGTATATGTCTTATTGCTCTAATCATAGTACGAGGATGGTTAAATCTGGTAATATAAGGTTCCTATAAAATAGCGAATCAGTGGGAGTAAAAATCTCGAAATTTAATTTTGATATAGAAGAGATACATGTTGATACTCCTTTATTATTTGAGAGATTGTTGTTACTCAAATTATTAAATAATTTGATAAAAGTGAACAACAAAATAATATTACCAAACTCTCACATTATATTGATATCTAATGGTCTTATAGAATAACCACAATTGACAGCATTGAAAATTTTTCAATGGGAAAGGAATCCTGTCATTTATGATTATGTGGTATATCTATAAGAATTATATTTTGATATAGGAATCAGAATAGATCCCTTATTGTTTTCATAGGTCATGAAAGGTAATGATTCTGAAAAGTAATATGATACAATGTAAGAAGAGTTAAAATTAATAACCAGAATGGTGTCTGATGAATTCGTTGAATTGTCCTATAATTGTAAAAGAGTCTATTATATAAATATGACTTAAAGGACAATGTCGAACGATATAATAGTCAAACTTTTAGTTTTTATATGGTTATAGATTTTACTCATAAAGAATGTATCAATTATAATGAGATATTTAATTTTTAAATGAGCTCGTTAAGAATCGTCATGACATTAGTGATTCATTATGAATTTGAGTTATATCATAATGATATGAAAACAAATTTTGATTAAGGATCTAGTTTTATATGGGTTTACTGAATGACTCAGAGAAAATGAAAGAAATATATAATTTGGTATGCAAATTCAGGAATCTATTTATGATCTTAAACAAGCTTCTAGACAATGATATATAAAGTTTCCTAATATCACTGATTTCTTCATATTTAAGAAAAATACTGTTAATCGGTATTTATATACGAGAAGATCGATGGGAGCAAGTTTATTATATTGATCATATATGTGGATAATATTTTGGCATTGCAAATAGTGCCTTGGTTAATTATATTAAACCAAGAAATTATCACTAAGAATTTAAGACGGTTGATATTAATGAGATATCTTATATTATTAGTATTGAGATATTCAGGGATATATCTCAATAATTATTAAGACTGTCTTAGAAAGGATATATTAACCAGGTCTTGAGATGATTTAATATACAACTTTGTTCAACAAATCATAAAAGTAAAATTTTAGTCAAAAGTGAGTGTTTTAAAATGACTTGAAAAGAATCAAATAAAGGAAATATTCTTTATATATACGCAGTTGAAAGTCTATGCTCAAGCCTATATCAGAATAGATATCAGTTTTGCAGTTATCTAGAAGTGAAAAATATTAAAGGACTGCAAAGAAAAGTAATAAGATATCTAGAAGGGACGAAGGATTATATGCTCACATGTGTGAAATTATATCAGCTTGAAATGATTGTGTTTTTCAAATACTGATTTTATAAATTACCTTAATAACAGGAAGTCCACCTTATGGTTAAGATCTATATTAATTATAGAGGTAATTTATTATGAAAGTTGATTTTGTGGTATGCTTTGAGGCCACTAATCAAACTTTATAATAATGTAAATTTTATCTCAGGACTTGGTGTGGTCAGACTCAATTATCAAGTCGCTGAAGTTATTTTGTGATATCGCAGTAGTTTTCTTCTCTAAGAATGACAAGTACTATTGCATTTCTATGCATTATGGTAAAAAGTACTTGATGGTTAGAGAAGACGAGTCCAGAAACATCTAATGTCAATTAATTACTTGAGTTCCCTTTGTATTGATTCTTTGATCCATTTACTTAGGACTTACAGCCTAAGGTGTTTTGAAAGAACATGTTCTTATGATTGGGTTTGTGAGCAACCCATATAGGATATGGTGATGTATATTTGAGTGGACATTGTAATTGACATTTTTACTTACGTACTTAAAGTTATTTGTTTCTGCTATCCTGTTCACAGTTATGTATGTACATATTATGGTTGAATGTGATAATAGGATTGTCTTGACAAGACAAATTACAGGGGTCATTATGGACTATATTAGGAAAGACTAATAATGTTGTAGTACATAGAAGGGAGTATAACATTGATGATATACAACCGCTATGACTCGCATTGATGGTTGGACTTAATATAGTATTATTTACATTTATTGGACTTATTGGCTTGTTTTAAAATTCATGGCCATGTATAAAATGCTTTTCAAAATTTTCAGAATCCAATTAGGTAAAATTGTTTTTAAACAAATTTTGTTTTGTTTATTTTTGATTTTAAATATCTTTTATATCTTATCAATTAATGGGCCAAGTGGGAGAATGTTAGATTATGTGGCCCGTTATAATCGGATAAGATATATGATGTAACTAATTGGATTATGATATCAGTATCGGCCAATAGAAAAGAAGTCCATATTTTGGAGGATACCTTAGGGGATGCCCTTGATGGAAGGAACTCCCCTAATAACTTATCCTAGACCCTCTGCTCTTGCCTATAAATAGACAAGACCTCAGAGGACTTTATGTGTGTCGTGTGTGAGAAGCAACACAGAAGCATCTAAGAGTTGCGTAAAGATTAGCAACACAGATGCATCTAGGAGTTGCATAAAAGAAAATATTTCACAGACATAGATTGAGAGATTACAATCTCCCTCTCAATCTCCCTGAGCCATCAATTACAGTGGTCCTGTGAAAGGATAGGAAGATAGGAGAAGGAGTCTAGTTCTCCTTGTAGATTGACGCAGGCGTTGGATCTAAGGAAGGTATTCAGATCTTTCCTCCTTTCTTTGCGGATGGCATCAAAGGTACACATCGTAAAAACAAATCTATTGTTCTTTGATTTCGATTCTAGCATTAAAGTTTTCCGTATTACAGAAGCATGATTAAAGATTTTTATGCTTATAGAGAGAGGCAAAGCAAATTGGAAATAAAATGACACCTGACCATCGGCCTTGTAGCTATGCACAGATCCCCTATAAACTGTCATCAAATGCTTGGTTTGATGCCTCTGTTTGCCAGCCTGACATGTCAGAATCATTGAGGAGAATGGGATGGCATCTGGAACATCAACAGGTAAAAGCCTTGAAGACATTGACTCCCTCACAAGTTTGGTTGTACCTGATTAAGCCAAGTCATGGGTTTTGTTCAGGGTTAGTTTTTTTTTCTGATCGGTTGGTCCATTTTTTTGGAGGATGGTTGTTTTTGTTAAGTTTACTTTGAATGGGCCCAAATCCAAGGCCCAATAGTTCTATCATCTTCAACCTCTGGACAGTCTCTGGAACCTGAGATTCCTTAGCATCAACAATGATTTGGGGTTAAAGTTTGAGATTTTGAGCAAATAGAATACATGGTGATTCTTATAGGCTATTGATTGGAAGGAGGAGGTACCCACTCTAATCTAGGGAGAGGGGTTTAAGAGGTCTAGAAGGATACACAGATGAGCAGATTTCCCCTCTTGTAGCTGGAAGTGTGATGTCATTAAGTTTAAGTGATTTCACTGAACAAGAATGTTTGGTTGCATATACACGAGCAAAAGCCTTGTACCTGGAAGTGTGATGTCTAGAAGGATACACAGATGAGCAGATTTCCCCTCTTGTACCTGGAAGTGTGATGTCATTAAGTTTTAAGTGATTTCACTGAACAAGAATGTTTGGTTGCATATACACGAGCAAAAGCCTTGGGAAGTTTTAACTTGGTGGGAGCAATGTTATTTTTAGTACAGGAGGTTGGAATCCAGGTTGCCATGGGATTAAACATAGGGCTTGGGCCCTTAGAAACCAGGGACCTCTAGTGAGGATTTTTACCATGTCTGATTTGGAAGAGAATTTAAAGCAGAAGTCGCTCTCCGGCAGGGTGGGCAGGGGGTGGAATGGTTGATGGCACTGGGGGAGAGGAGGGAGGAGAACGAGTGGCTTCTATTTAGGAATCAAGCATGATTTCAGTTGTGGCTTTTTAATCCTTGAACCCATATAAGTTCCAAAACCACAGATGTCTACAGTAACAGCCCCCTTTCAAAATGATATATAATGGTATTCAGTGTTCTTATTTGCTGTCTTTTTTGTTTCCACTTAGAAATTGTTGCATTTGGTTGCTCCTGGTGGACAGAAACCAGTCGATTAGTCTTGTGATTTTCATTTTGTTTTTGTTCCTATTCCAAAGAAATAACAATTACCATATCAAAGACAATTCACATCATTGGCTACGTAAAAATGAATTCTCTTGAGAGGTCAGCTGAGGTGCTTTACTTGTACCAGTCCAACTTTGCTTCAGGTTGTCAGATCAATTCATAGTAAATGTTTGTTTTTTGTCTTCTAATGCTTCTACACTTTGTTTGTACAGGGTTAGGAACTCCTGTTCGACGAGGTTTAGGCACAGTATCAATGCTGAAGTGGTCACCAAGTGGCGACTATTTTCTAACTGCTAAGTTGTATGCTCAGATTTTATCTTTTTCAAAATTTTGTTTTATTGTATAAACAAGTTCACTTCTTAGTTGGCATTCATTCGAAAATTTCGTTCAATTTTCTATGCAGCGATGGTACATTCTACCTATGGGAGACAAATACTTGGGCATCAGAACCTTGGTCATCAAGTAGCGGATATGTCACAGTATGTAATTCAAAAATAATATTGTCCTCAGTTGTGTTCTATGAAAAAAATTTGTTGACTTACCTTGTATAGTTTCTCCCCTTCTCTTGGAATACAATGATTAAGTTGCAAATTCTATATGCATATGAATTGTAATTGTTGTCATCCAGAATGATTATGCATTGTGGCCACTTCAGTCTTGAAATATGTTTTTTTTATCCTGTTTGTTTTTCTCCCTCTTCTGTAAATCACTGTAGTTATTTTTCTAAAAGACTTGCACCTTTCTGTTTGTTAAATTTTTTGGGAGCTACATGGGATCCAGAAGGACGGATGATACTAATTTCATTCTCTGAATCAGTAACTTTAGGTTCAATTCACTTTGCATCAAGGCCTCCTTCATTGGGTATGTGATCTGGTTTTAATTAGAAACTTATCATATTTCTAACATGTATAATCTGCCATAGTCACAATAGGTTGTGTTTTCTGTTGTATGAATCATGAAACTAGTTTTATTATAATTGACTTGGCTGAGCATGTATGAACCTTACTGTTGCTTAATAATTATCATATGAGTGCTTTTATGATTAAACATGAGCAGCATTTATAGGCAAGGATGCTTCAAGAAGTGTTACAAAAGTTTTAATCTGTTGTCAACATCACTTGAAATGTTTTCATCATAATCATCCTGCTTTCACCTTGTTTATGATTTCTAATGAACTAGTAGAAACACTAGTGATTTTAACATATTTTAATGTATTAACTCATTATTCTCAGTAATTTACATTGAATGATTGTTGTTATTGCGTAGGTTTATGTGAATGATCATCATAGGTATATGCCCTAAAATTCATATAAGCAATCTGTCCTAGTGTTGTAGGAGGCATCCAGCTTCTTTGTAGCTCTCACATTGCTTGTGATGGATAAGAAAATTAAAAGAAATCTTGGTTAGAAGCAAGGACCACCATACTGTGCCGATCAGTGATATTGGTTCAGGGACAGATCGATACCGACGTTTCAGGAAAAAGGCCAAAATGGCCAAAAAAAAAATAATTAAAAACTCTTTTTTAGGACATATATTCTAATTTAATAATATTTTTATTCTATTTAAATAAGAATAATGTAAATGAGGCATAAATGAATAGGAATTGTAGACTATGATAAGAAAATGAATTTATCCTTTTTGAAAAGTCGAGGAGCAACTTTGTCAGAAGATCATGAAGTTGCTTTCATTGATCTTGAATCACCTACAAACTAATTGAGATATTATATTAGGTGTCAAAACATTACAATTTTAGCCAAATAAAGTAATAAATTATTGAGATAACATTTATATATGTTTACTTCTATCTCTAAAATAAACAATGAGACTTCACATCAGTGGATCGGGGTCCTCAATCCTATGATTTTGCATAATAATATGGTAGGTTTGTTGGATTCAAACTTGAAACTGCTCCCACGTCATATTTTATTGATAAATCGTGACCTCTAATGATACATCAATGTAGTAACCATCGTTGTTTGATCGTTATTAATGACACATGTCTAAAGGGCCTCTTGAGGCAAGTATGACTATGGCATGTAAGGGTGGAAGATTTGAATACATTGGAATTTTTGGTATCGCCACTACCACTGACTTGTTGCTTTATATCATAATAATGATCAAACTCGAAAAAAAATAATCAACTACCATCATAAATCTATTGACCATGGAATCTCCATAATATGAAGACTATGAATACGATGAGTTTATATTGTTGTCAACATCGTAAAGGTTCTATTTTATCAATTCAAAGTCGTAGACTACCCAAGGTTGACCATCTTCCAGTTTCCTTTATCTTTCCGACTATAAATGATATATATGGAACATCGATCTCCTTGATCTGAATCTTGGGAGGCATACGTAAAGTGTTGCTCCTCCATCCATGCCCTACCATAAGGAGTAGATGGCCCTCCATCCATGCCCTACCTTGAGGAGTAGATGGAACAATCAATTGGCTATGATCATTGCTATTATCAGTTTGCTGATGTCACTCCTAGAGCATTGAATACGAGGGAGGTGTCTTAGATTGAAATTGTTGCTTGATAATTTTTTCTAATGAATCGATCGATGCTACTAGCTTTCCCTTCCCCTTTGCATGCTAGATGAACGTATGTGATTGTTGGGTGCTGCAAACCTTATTAGACTGACTCCTCGATGTTCGATCATTATATTTTGACTAAGGGCATTGGTCTCCCTACTAGGATGTTCCTTTTCTTTTATAGTCTTGGTGATGAAACATGATAGATGTGGGAGTCTTCTACCTCATTAAGCAAAGGATCCCCTAGGTTCTTTGTTGCTTTACCTATTCCAATGTCATTTGATAATCTTTGTTATAGAGCTGGAGATCAAAAGAATCTATCTCTGGCTCCTCCACTTTACTATTGAGCTTGTTTTATCACCACCTTAAATGCATATTGAAATGCACATATACAAGCTTCTCTAGGCGTCTATATCATAGCTGGTTTGAAGGCCTTTATGTGAATCAAGATGAACATTGATCAATTATGTTCGCATTTGTTTGATGTCATCATTTGCAAAATCACATGGATTGCGTGTGGACCTCCAAATTATAGCCACCACTTGATTGTAAAAAAATATAATTATTAACTAAACAAATCAAATAAGAGTGTGTATTATAAAGATCCATAATATATCAACAAGTTATAACCAGATCATCGGAGAGTGAGCTAACATCTTTTTGGAATAATCGACCCCTAATTGTAGTTATCGTTTTGCTTTCTAACAGGAGCCAATATATAACAAGCTATGATTTGGGTGGAGTACTAGTATGGAGTACTAAAAAACATTATTTCATAAACATCACTAGAGTTGTTTATGTTATTTTCCATACCTTTCGACCTAATTAAGGATCACTTCCCAACCCATCATTTGGTTGGAGTACTAGTATCCTTATCTGCAAAATAGGATATGTAGTGATTAATAACTCAGTAAATAGAAGCTTTATAGTTTTATTTAGGTGAGTATGTATCATGTCACATATATAACAATTCAAAATTATATGGATAAAACATTTAATAGTAAACACCTCATCTTATGACTTCTTTAGTAAGCACAACACTGTAGCATAACATATGTAAAATAAAGAAATAAAATTCTAAGTCGAAGTAACTTAGAAGGCATACGTGCATGATAAGAAACATAACACACCTATAAACCTCCACATCGCAGATCATAATATATACATACATTCCCGCACTGTGCATTATAGTATTTATGTGCACTTTTATATCGTATTATTACTAGCTTAGCTGGTTTTGCCTAAGTTGTGTGGCACTCTTGTGTGTCCCTCCGCAAAGGATCAACCTCCTTGAAATCTCTTATAATTCCTTAAGGATCTACAAAAGAGAAGACGAGTTAGAGAAAATATTTTCCTCAGGATCCACAAGCAACCATTTCAGCAAACACTTGATAGACAATGCAAATTACAAATATGATTTTGCAAACTCTAAATAATCGTAAGACAAAAGGCCCAAAATGGTCCACCACAGATCAAATAAAATGGGGCTGCCAAGCCTACTACCAGTCCTATACATGCTATGTAAAGCATGAACAAAACCGAAAGACACTGGCATACATGAGCATTACATCAAACTCTCTGTTTACAACTTTATCTGTGATATTTTCCCCTACATATTCCTTTTGACATCCTCGTTGAAGCCTTTGTGAACGATATATCTCCTCGCCTTTCTTGAATCTTCAATCTTCTACTCTAGTTATAATGCACCTTTTAGCTCTCAACTACTCTCCGCTATTGTTATTCAGTAGTCGACTCTTTGATCCATCACACTGCTTCAACTTATCAATCTCTAGTCTCTTTCTCTCCTCTCTAATCTCTAGTTTGACTCCTCTCTAATCTTTAATCTCACTCCTCTTTTACTCTATATTTCTCTACCTTGTTCTACATCAATTGGGCTTAGCCCATTAGGCCCATCAAGCTCATGAGACACATCTCAAATTTGCTAGCACATGCGTATCTTGCCAGAGGATCATACTTTTGCATTGCATTCTTAAAAGAAAAATACGCCTCACTGCTTATGCATAAATTGAACAAACATTTCAAGGAACATTGCATATAACATTTTTGAAAGCATGTACTTCGTTATTAAAAGTCAATATCATGAGCATATCCTATATACGTTTATGAAGAATAGATATCACAAATTATATTTTTAAATAATAATAATATATGTATGTTGTGTGTGTTTCCATTGGCATGCTAGTTGTAGTCTTATGTGTGTGAACTTGGGCACTATAGATGCCTCTGCTTCCTATGTATTGTCCAAAATGGAGTGGTTCGTGTACTGATTATCGGGTCTAGCAAGATGTTTTGCCTGTTTTGTACCATTTCGGGCGATAAGGCACTCATTGGTTAGTAGTGAGAAATGATTTTAGTCTAATGGACAATATGTCCCTTGGTAGAGCAACACTAGGTAGATGTTTTCTTGTCACCAATTAAACTAGATAGCTTAATTTCTTGTTATCTATATTTCATGCATTTTACATGTAATGATGAGGAGCAATTAAATTGAAGAAATCTTGGTTAGAATCAGTGGGGTAGGACACCGTGACTCTTAGGCTAGTGGGTAATATCACTCTTTATAAGGCTAAAACTGAGAAGTTTCCATGAAGACCAATGTGACCAATCCAACTTGTTGGCTTATGGATTTCTTGTCGCATTTCTTTTCAAACTGTGGTATCATTTCTCATCTTAGTTCTGCCTTGTCTCTTACGAAATTCACATGCGCCATTATTGGTCATTTAGTATCACGCAACATTGTATCTCCTTGCTAATTATTATTGTTTATGTTCAACTCCATCATCATTACATATATTCAATGCTTTATGCTAGAGATAAAGAAAGATTGTGGTTTCTTTTGGCTGTAAGTCTATAAATATGCCTAAGGTGTTGTTTGGTTCATAGTTAGAATGAGAATTGAAAGTGATTGGAACTAGAATAAGAATGATCAGGCATTTTTCATTTGCATTATCTGAGACTGGAATCAAATCATCAAGTCCTTTTACATGTTTTTTATGAACTCTAGTTTAACCAACTAATAAAATATATTAACTTGAGATGTTATCTATGTATGAAATATATTTTATGTTTTTTGATTTATATATCATTTATTTTTTCTATATCATTAATTTTTTTAATTATATATAATATGTTGTACTCCTTTTTATATGCCTTCTTTAATTTTATTGTATACTTACATTATTTTATCCAAGGAATACCATATTGCATACATATCCATATTGATCCTTGGAAGATTGGTATATACCGGTGTATTGATACATGGTAGATGAAGAAGGAGAAGAGGAAGGCAGGATGGGGGAAGAGGAGGAAGAAGAGAGGTGATGGAGGAAGAGGAAGAAAGAGGAAGATGAAGGAAGAAGAGGAGGTGATGGAAGAAAGACGAGGAAGCAGTGGATGAGAAGGAAGAAAGAAGATGAGAAAGTAGTGGAGGAAGAGGAGAAGAAGACAAGGAAGCTATAACCCAGTGTATAGCAACAGTGGTGGCAGCTTCGAGTGGCAATAGCTCAAGAGCGATTCCATGCACCCTGCGAAAAGAGGGCTTATGTTCATATGCCCTAATTGAATAATTAAGTTCTAAAATTTTTTCTAATGGGTTGGATTGGATCGCTCGAAAGGGGGACAATTCACATGCCAATTGACCATGCCTAACCTGGTATGTACTACCCGTCTGATCTGGTCTGGTACGAAATGAAGAATCTTGATATTATCTTTATGTAATTATCTTATTTTATATTTGTATTACCTTATGTTATTTATTTGATTATATATTATATTGTTAACTCATTATGTTTGCTATATTTGTAGTTATTCTATTATTATTATTTGATATTTTTATTATGGTATATAATTTTATAATTTTATTTTTTGTGATATATAATATTTTATTTTCTTCGAAAACTGTGTTATTTTAGGATTATGTTAATTTAGTTTTACATTAGTTTAAATATGTTCTATATGTTGAAAAGATTGCTAGGGATAGGGAGAGCTTCAATGTCAAATGAGTAATATTTTCTCCAATTGATTCCAGGAGGGGAGCTAGATCAAATTCCTGGTTCCGAGGGTAAACGAATTCTGTTTCATAATTATAATGGGGATAAGAATAAGACTAATTATTTTTTAAACATCAACAATGTGATTCTCATTCTCATTCTCCACTTTCCAAGTAACCAAATGGATCCCCAAAGTTATCTTTGCCTATGACTTGTTTGTGACATCAACAATGCTATTGTTTCAGGACAATCTAATGAAAAAGGTGAAATTATGATTGTTTTACTGCTGTGTTGGAGCTGTGAAAGTGGAAGCAAAAGAGCATATTTGAAACTCTATTTGAAAGTTGTTATTCATGTACATTGGAATTGATAGGACAATGTAGTTCAACTTCATCTATTTTAATGTCAGAGGGAGATAAGAAAGGTGTAATAGCGCTAATAGTGTGAGATACGTGTACTAGTGTTAGACACAAAAGTTCCGGAGAACCTAACTGATTAAATATGCTTTTTCATGTAGAGTAATATTGTGTGATTGTAAGTTCAAAAAATAGTGCTAAACATAGAAATTTAGTTGCTTGTGCTAGCATATACTGAGTTATAAAAAGATGTCATGGTATCTGCACTTAGATGTTTTGTAGTGTTCAAATTGGGAAGTACAAAATTTTTTGCTTTAGACAGCGATTCTTTTGTTTGTTAAAAAAATTACAATATTTGTACTACAGTGTTCAATAGTTATATATTCCTGATGCACATTTTGTTACCTATTTATTTGAGAAATATTAATCATCATCAATATATGGAACCTTCAATAGAAAACTACTTGTCCAGTATCTATATCAGCACAGTTGTAATTTATAGTATCTTCTGATATAGTCTTAGATCTGGCGGTTTGATAACTATCTTGTCATCTTTGTGTCATTTGACCTCAGATGCACACCTTGTACCAGTGGAATTGCCAGAAATTGTATCTTTGACTGGAAGGTTATGAATGTTCAACACCTTATAGTTTGATGGTCATTCTTTTATATCTCTCAAGCTCCTAAATTTATCCAGATTTATATGAATCATAATTAATCATTTAATGTAATTTCACTAGTATCTAGGAGTTAACCAATGGAATGAAATGAAAGATGTTTTACAGTATAATTTATCATGAAAGTTTGAAACATCATGCATGAGCCATTTGGAGGATGTCCAAATAAACATGCCCAACCTATGTGATGAGGTCGAATCAAATGATGGTGATATTAGGTTAAAGAATTATATAGTACTTCCAACATGAGAAATCAGGGTCTAACAAGTTTTCAAAAGAATTGACAAATTCAATAGACATGACCTTTTAAAATTGCAATATGGAAATAAAACTACAAAGTAATCTATAAGTCTTATTTAGTGTTGGCTACATGTATGTATGTTTTTTTTTTGTTTTTTTGGCCACAAATGGCAATATCCATAATCAAACTAGAAACCACCAAATTCATGTTTCTGATAAAGAATATATTTTCTTGATTACTCTCTCCTTGCTCCATCAGTATAAATCAGTATGAATTAATTGTTAATTACACCTAACCAATGTTTTTATAGATTTTCTTTAGGCATGACCAAACCACCTTAAATGGTACTTGATTTATTCTTAGTGGAAGCTACATCTAATTGATGAATTCTGCCTCTTCTTTCCATGGTACCAAAGTTGCATTTTACACATTCAGTTTCAGTCCTAATTGGTTAAGAGCCCTTGGTTCTTGTCTCAAGTTTTTCCTTTGTACACTTTGTCCCAGCTTATTGTATCAATCAAATAATGTCATCAGCACTTTAGGAACCCATGATTGGAGATGCTATCTGAGTATCATAAAATTTTTAAGTAATTTCCTTTTACAGGTGTTGAAACATGAAAAATATTAGAGGTGGTAATTCTTGACCTGAATTGCCAATTGACTTGAAACTAACATGAAATTAGTGGATCCGAGTTGTGCTTTGGCCATGAATGTGTTGATTCTAATCCAATTAGTAAATATTTTTGGTTTGTGTTTAGGAAATTTACATGACTAACCTTGATCACCCAGCAATAAAAGGTAAATGTGTTATTGTGCCATTTTCAGGTCAGTGCATTAATGGTGGTGCATTTGGGTCTCATAAGTGTGTTGAATCATGTGTTTACATGGTTAATACTATTATCTGGTTATGAGCTATTGGATTCAAATCATGTTAGCCTTGAGCCTGAACAAATTATTAGACATGTTCGTGTTTGTGTTTGATATGTTGACACTATCGTCAAATGTGGGGTTTGAGTTGATAGTTCTATTGTTTTGTATGCATCTCAATATGCACAAACCTGATTAACACATTGATGCCCTACGTAGTGCTGGGATTTGGTGAACCTTGTATCTTTTCCCATGATATCTGAAATGGAACTGCTGGAATTTTTTACTCATGAGGATGTCCGTGATGCAATACATTTTGTGGGAAACTTTTCAAGAATATGCAGATATTTGGGTTCACAATCATAACTTTCTGCTATACTGGTATCATATAACGTCATTTGCTCAAAAATGGAATAATTTGGCAGGAAAAGATTCTAGGAAACTTATTGGGTTCTGACATGATGGTGTAGAAACGAGTAGAAAAATTCCCGGAGATATGAGGGTGGATGGGTTAAGGTTTTGGTAACGTTCTGAGGTATTAGACACTGAGGCCCCATCCAGCAGCACATGACATTGTAGCTTCTGTGCGTTGGCATCCCATATGAATTGTAACATTTATCATGTACTCCATAGGAGACAGGTTCCATGCATATGAAAGTGGGTTTGAGAGTTAATATATATAGTGTAAGCATAAAAATCTTTTATCATGCTTTTATAATGTAAAAAATTTTAATTCTAGAATCGAAATCAAACAACAATAAATCTATTTTTACGATGTATACCTTTTTGATGTCATCCGCAAAGAAAGGGGAAAGATCTGAATACCTTTCTTTAGATCCAACGTCTTTGTCAATCTGTAAGGAGAACTAGACTTCTTCTCCTTTCTTCCTATCCTTTCACAGGACCACTTTAATTGATAGCTCGGGGAGATTGAGAGGGAGACTGTAATCTCTCAATCGATGTTTGTGAAATATTTTCTTTTATGCAACTCTTAGATGCGTCTGTGTTGCTAATCTTTACGCAACTCTTAGATGCGTCTGTGTTGCTTTTGTCACTGTCTCTTTAAGTCCCCTAAGGTCCTATCTATTTATAGGCGAGAGCAGAGGGTCTAGGATAAGTTATTAGGGGAGTTTTTTTCATTAAGGGCATCCCCTGAGGTATTCTACCAAAATATGGACTTCTTTTCTATTAGTCGATATTGATATCAGAATCCAATTAGTTATATCAAATATCTTATCCGATTATAACGGGCCATATAATCTAACATTCTCCCACTTGGCCTATTAATTGATAATATATAAAAGATATTTAAAATTAAAAATAAATAAAATAAAATTTGTTTGAAAATAATTTTACCTAATTGGATCCTAAAAATTTTAAAAAGCATTTTATACATGGCCATGAATTTTAAAACAAGCCAATAAGTCCAATAAACATAATAATACTATATTAAGTCTAACCATCAATGCGAGTCATAGCGGTTGTATATCATCAATGTTATACTCCCTTCTATGTACTACAACATTGTTAGTCTTTCCTAATATAGTCCATAATGACCCCTGTAATTTGTCTTGTCAAGACAATCCTATTATCACATTCAACCATAATATATATATACATAATTATGAACAGGATAGCAGAAACAAATAACTTTAAGTACATAAGTAAAAATGTCAATTACAGTGTCCACTCAAATATGCATCACCATATCCTTTATGGGTTACTCACAAACCCAATCATAAGAATATATTCTTTTAAAACACTTTAGGCTGTAAGTCCTAAGTAAATGGATCAGCAATTAATATAGTGAAACTCAAGTAATTAATTGACATTAGATGTTTCTGAACTCGTCTTCTCTAACCATCAAGTATTTTATATCATAATGCATAGAAATGCGATAGTACTTGTCATTCTTAGAGAAGAAAACTACTGCGATATCACAAAATATCTTCAACGACTTGACAATTGAGTCTGACCACACCAAGTCCTGAGATAAAATTTTGCAGTTATAAAGTTTGATTAGTGGCCTCAAAGCATACCACAAAATCAACTTTCATTATTAATAATAATATAATAATAAATTATCCCTCTAATTGATATAGATATTAACCATAAGGTGGACTTCCTGTTATTGAGGCAATTTATACAATCAGCATTTGAAAAATACTATTATTTCAAGCTGATATAATTTCATACATGTGAGCATATAATCCTTCGTCCCTTCCAGATATCTTATTACTTTTCTTTGCAGTCCTTTAATATTTTTCACTTCTAGATAACTCAAATATCTACCCAGTATTCTAACTACAAAAATTGATATTTGTTCTGACATAGGCTTGAGCATAGACTCTCAACTACGCATATATAAAGAATATTTTCTTTATCCAATTCTTTTCAAGTTATTTTAAAGCAATCATTTTTTACTAAAATTTTACTTTTATGATTTGTTAAATAAAGTTGTATATTAAATCATCTCAAGACTCGATTAATATATCCTTTCTGAGACAATCTTAATAATCATTGAGATATATCCCTAAGTATCTCAATACTAATAATATAAGATGTCTCATTCATATCAACCGTCTTAAATTCTTAGTGATAATTTCTTGGTTTAGTATAATAAACCAAGTCACTATTGGTAATACAAAATATTATCCACATATATGATCAATATAATATACTTACTCTCACTGATCTTTAGATATAAATATCGATTAACAGTATTTTTCTTAAATATGAAGAAATCAATGATATTAATAAACTTTATATACATCATTGTCTAGAAGCTTGTTTAAGATCATAAATAGATTCCTAAATTTGCATGCCAAATTTATATTTCTTTCATTTTCTCTGCGAGTCATTCAGAATAACTTATAGAAAACTAGATCCTTAATCAAAAATTTATTTTCATATCATTATGATGTAACTCAAACTCATAATAAGTCACTAATGTCATGACAATTCTTAACAAGTTCCTTTAACAACTGTATGTCTCGTTATAATCAATACATTCTTTATGAGTAAAATCTATAATCATATAAAAACTAAAAGTCTGACCATTATATCATTTGACATTATCTTTTCAGTCATATTTATATAACACTCTTTTACAATTATTGGACAATTTAACGAATTCATCAAACACCATTCTGGTTATTGATTTTAACTCTTCTTATATTATATCATATTATTTTTCAGAATTGTTACCTTTCATGACTTGTGAAAACAATAAGGGATCTATTCTGATTCCTATATCAAAATATAATTCTTATAGATATACCACATAATCATAAATAACAGGATTCCTTTCCCATTGAAAAATTTTCAAGGCTGTCAATTGTGGTTATTATACAAGACCATTATCAACAATATCAATATAATGTGGGAGTTTGATAATGTTATTTTGTTGTTCACCTTTATCAAATTATTTAATAATTTGAGTAACAACAATCTCTCGAATAATAAAGGAGTATCCACATGTATCTCCTCTATATCAAAATTAAATTTTGAGATTTTTACTCCCACTGATTCATTATTTTATAGGAATCTTATATTACCATATTTAACTATCCTCGTACTATGATTAGAGCAATAAGACATATACCCTTTTTAAACTTTTCTGAATAAATAATAAAATATTCAGAAATAGTTATTAAATTTAATTTTCTTTTATGTGAGTTGAAGATCCTTATCTTTATAGGACAATCCTAAATATATAAATATCTTAAGTTAGGTTTCCTATCATTCCATAACTCAAAAGAAGTCATATAATTTACTTACTAGAAACCCCATTTAAGATATACATAGTTGTCCTTAGAGCTTCTTCTCACATTGATTTGGGTATAAAAGAATAATACATCATGCTCTTAATCACATTTATAAGTATATGATTATACCTTTCAGCAATTATGTTTTGCTACGACACATCTGGCAAATCATACTGAATACATATGCCTTGATTTTCCAAGAATCTAATAAAAGAACTAGAATTATAATTGGATCCATCATGAATACCATAAAATATCACCCCTATCAGATATGATGATTTTAACTTTTCTATCTAATTGTCTCTCGACCTCTTTTATGTACACTTTAAGAGTGTCAATAGCCTAAGACTTTACATGAATTAGATATATAAAATTATATCTCAATAGGTTATCTATATCGTGATAAAATGTCTCTCTTTAATGAGACAAAAATATAGAGTGACTCGCAGATGTAAGCATAATCTCAAGGAGTTTATGAACTTATATTTTATTTTAATATTTAATTATATGATCGTTGTAAACTCAAGATTCATATTAATTCTGTATAGACCATTATACATAATCCAAAAGTTAACTTTTATTGAATCATATTGAGTTCACAACTATCAAAGGAGAAACAATATTCTAACAATTCTAGGTAAAGAATCCAAATTCCTAGAATTATAAGAATATAGCACGAATCCTCAAGATTCATCAAATGAATCATTCTTAGGCATAGGCAATAAATACAAACTACTATCGATATCACTTTAAGATAATTCCCTGTAATGATGAATATTTCAATCTTCTTTGGTTTTTATTATTTTTCCTTTTAAATATTAAAATAAATCTCTATTATTGGTAACATACATTGAAGCATCAAATTAATCTACCAGGTATTAGAAAAATAATTTCTATAATATTTGATTTGAACCACATAAAAGTTATATTTATAACTTTTCATTTCAAATCAAATCTTATAATTCTTCTTCATATAACTTTCATTGTTACACAAGTAACATTTTATTATAAAGAAATTTCTTTATAAGTTTATATAGTAATTATAAACTCAGGTGGCTTATGCTTCATCCTTATTTTATTGTTACCCACCCTTTGAGTAGAACTCAAATATTCTAAGTCTTAGGCTTACAATTTTGTCAATTATGTTGAGGAGTTAATCTTAAATTCCTCAAATACTATCATTTTTAGTCATTTCTTTCATTGAGGTGTCAACTCATGACTTATCAGAAAATTTATGTTGATCCTTAAATATTCTCATGCGCTAGTTGTAAACTATACTGAAGTCTAAGTATCATCAAATTGAGTTTTTCAGACATTTCCTGATCAGTCACCTTAATTATTTATTCCACAGAATTTTCAGTAAATAAGTATGTGTTCCATTCAAATAATCTGATCAAGGTCTTACTCATTTAATATAACTTATATATGCTCAAGCCATTTATTCCAAAAAATATATTTCAGAAAATATAGGGACATTTATAAAAATACAATGAAGGAAGTACCACTGTAATAATATAACATCAATGCTTTGAGCTTTATAATGAATGTTGAACTATTTATATCATCAATATTTTACTTTCAATATTGACATATCTACTGCTCACACATATAATCATTTATGGAGAACTGATATCATCCTTGTGGAATAGTATTAATATCTTTGGGTATAGAACACTAAACTGCAAGGATATCCAAAATAGTATCATCCTATCCCATCACATAATTATTCAAAATAGATTCTCCTTTGGAATTATCTAAATCTCTTAATTATGTGTGCCATTATGAATATTATTTTTCTTTAATGTCATTTAGGACCAATCCCATAATGTGTTTTATAGATTATTGGTCTAGGTCACTTTGGTGACTAAAAGACCAATACAAAAATATAAAATATAATCTAAAATATCCTATGAATGATAAGACTTTATTGTAATTCATATCTCATAAGTCTATCATCCCAGGCTACTTTGGCAGCTACTGGTTAGATAAAACTTAGGAAAATAAATTATAAATAATATTTATTAAATTTTTTTAATATCATTTAGAATCAATTCCATAATGTATTTTATAAATTATTGGTCTAGGTCACTTTGGTAGCTGCAAGACCAATACAAAAATATAAAATACAATCTAAAATATCCTATAAATGATAAAACTTTTATTGTAATTCATATCCCATAAGCTTATCATCCCAAGCCACTTTGGCAGCTACTGGTCAGATAAAACTTAGGAAGATGAATTACAAATAATATTCACTAAATTTATTTAATTCAATTTATGCTAAGTAATTCAATAATAGAACAACAACCATAATGATTATTGAATATTAATGAGCATAAATAAAAATTCATATGACAACTATAATCATGATAACACATAAATCATGAAAAACTTTTATGTGAAAATTAACTATCATTTCATAATTTCAAATATATATATATGAATAATCAAACAAATATCCAAGAATAATAATTGGATATTATTTATAACTTGCAATCAATAATTCATATATATTGATCAGCATAAGGAAAAACTTATATGATAATTATAATCATGATAACACATAAATCATGAAAAGTCTTTATGTGAAAGATAACAATGATTTCACAATTTCAAATATATACATGTGAGTAACTAAAGAAATATCCAAAAATAATAATTAGATTTTAATTTACCACATGTAATCAATGAATCATATTAGAAAAACTATAAAAGGAACAATAATTTATAATTTTTTTAATATATAAAATATCAATTTAAACTAATCAATTTTATTTAATTTGGGCAAACCCAGAATCGAGCTTGATATTAGCCCAATTAAATTAGTCGATCAAAATCAAAATTGATCAAAATTTAATCCTTTCTAAAATTGATCAAAATTAAATTTAATCCTTTTAAGGGTAAAACTGTAAATATGATGATAGAACATAAATTGGAATTATCATATTTGTAAAGAATAGAACTGTCAAAATATTAAAAATATTTATAAGACCCTAATGGTAAAACTAAAATTTTTTTACTTAATGGCAAAACTATAATTTTTGCTTAACGGTAAAACTATAATTTTGCTTAATGGAAAAACTGTAATTTTTTTAAAGAAACCCTAATGGCAAAACTGTAATTTTTTGCTTAATGGAAAAATTGTAATTTTGCCGAACAATCGCTATGATCGCATCTGTGCGGTACCCTCGCGCCCCTGCACGCGGTATCGCCGATCGCGCCGCCTTATGCATGCGCATCTTGGCTTGATTGCGAAGCGATCGCGTGGGTGCGCGCGTAATGCCGCCGCCGAAGCGTTCGCCCGCGGGTGTGCGGGTGTCGCCAGTGCGGCCGCTTGCGTGTGCGGTTGTGCCTATGTGGCCTGCTTGCGTGCGTGCTACGCCATGCGACTACCGTCTGGCAGTCGGCCTCTGCCCGCGCGAGCACCGCCTAAGTGCGGTCGTGCCCGCATGCACGGCTGCTGCTTGCACGAGCGCCGCCTGGGTGTGGCTGTGCCCGCATGGGGTTGCCGCCCTCATGCGATCGATCTGTAGCCCTATGGCTGCTACGGTGTGGTCGTCGGCGGCCCTTATGGCCATATGCAGCAAGGTCGGCAACGATACTGCACAGCGACCGTCGCTGTTTCCTTAATATCGCCGATAAGCAGACGATAAACCAAAATGGATAGGAATATAGATTTGACAGAATTCGGATCATCCAAACATCGTAAATCAGAAAAATAACAGATCTAAAGTTTTGATTTCAAGAACTTAGGCTCTAATACCAATTGTAAGCATAAAAATCTTTTATCATGCCTCTATGATGTGGAAAACTTTAATTCTATGATCGAAATCAAACAACAATAAATCTGTTTTTATGATATGTACCTTTTTTATGCCATCCGTAAAGAAAGGGGAAAGATCTGAATACCTTCCTTTAGATCCAACACCTCTGTCAATCTGCAAGGAGAACTAGATTCCTTCTCCTCTCTTCCTATCCTTTCACAGGGCCACTTTAATTGATGGCTCGGGGAGATTGAGAGGGAGACTGTAATCTCTCAATCGATGTTTGTGAAACATTTTCTTTTATGTAACTCTTTGATGCATCTGTGTTGCTAATCTTTACGTAACTCTTAGATGCTTCTATGTTGCTTCTGTCACTATCTCTTTAAGTCCCCTGAGGTACTGTCTATTTATAGACAAGAGTAGAAGGTCTAGGATAAGTTATTAGGGGAGTTTCTTCCATCAAGGGCATCCCCTAAGGTATCCTATCAACATATGGACTTCTTTTCTATTGACCAATACTGATATCAGAATCCAATTAGTTATATCAAATATCTTATCCAATTATAACGGATCACATAATCTAACATGTAGAACCTTTAGGGATAATCGTAATCACCAGCAGTTGGTAATATAAGTTTGTACAATGGGGGGTTTTGTTTTAATTTCTGGCAATATCCTTTTCCTGTGAAATATGAAAATATAGTAAACTAAATCTTAGATGACTGATATTAACTAGGAGATCGAACTCATTAAACCTTTACATCTCTAGATAAGGTGATGGACTGTTGAACTTTACTTACAATACAAGGGATAACAATAGTGTGATGCATAAATAAATTACTTTTTACAAGGATGTGGACCTAGCTTATAATGTGGTGTGAAAAATTGGTGCAAAGTAAAGCAAATAAATCATGACTGTCTGTTATATATAATTTGCATATTTCTAGTTTTCTAGTTTATGCTTTCCTACATATGTTATCTTGAGTATGTTATGGTTGTGTATATATATGTGTGTACATAGATATCATGACTAATGTTCTATTTGTAATTTCTCAGTAGAGGAATTTCTCTGTAGAGGCATTGAGAAGGTAGCCTGGGATGCTTCAGGAGAACGCTTAGCTTTGTCATACAAAGATGGTGATGATATGTACGGTGGTCTGATTGCCATATACGACACGAAGAGGACACCTCTCGTCTCAGCATCATTAGTGTTAGCATTATCATTTTGCAGCAATATGCTTTTTCTCTTTATATGATATTTCATTCCTAAAGCTGTAATATATGCTCTAATGCTCTCTAATGCATCATTTTGTTGTTAAATCTAGTGGCTTCATTAGAGGACCAGGAGAAAAGCCAAAGCCACTTGCATTTGCCTTCCACAATAAGTTCAAGCAAGGCCCACTTCTATCTGTGGTAGTATATTGTAGTATTCTTCCCCATCTGATGCTCCAAAAATCACTGAACATATTCTCTTTATCATTGTATGCAATGTTGTATTAATATTGAATCTGTTAATTGCAGTGCTGGAGCAGC
Source organism: Musa beccarii (assembly GCA_024322285.1). NCBI lineage: Eukaryota > Viridiplantae > Streptophyta > Magnoliopsida > Zingiberales > Musaceae > Musa > Musa beccarii. Next base: position 23,876,912 of record CM044396.1, read on the forward strand.
GGATGGTGTTGCACATAGCCTCTCATATTTCGTTCTCATATCCTTCCTTAATTTGGGTAAAAATCTGCCTGTCTATCGGCAGAAGTTCAAGCATTTGTGCAACTCAAAGGTATGGATACACTCTCTAAATAGTTTGTTGCTCCATTAACTGGTATGGCTAGTGGATTTGAGAGGTAAACACGAAGGTCCTAGTCAATGCATTTGTTGAACATGCCTTGCCAAGGCCTAAAATTTGAATAAAGTCCATTGTTATATTAGTTTAGTCATGTTACAGTTCAATTTGAGTTTTTCTCAGGTCTTCTTCAAGTCTAGAGAATCAGATTTCAGTTTTTCCCCAATTCTTCTGGGCTCTCACGTGAACTTTGTTTCATTTCCAAAACATCCAAGTTCATTATTTCTTGTTTAATCTGAGTCTAAGTAGAATTTTGTAGATTATGGTTTAAACCTTCAGTCTATTTTTAGGTTATTTTGTGATTCATCCAGGATATTTTAAACTTTTACCATAGGAGCCATATTTGTGCATCTACTGTGCTGCTTTTTTGCATCAATGCCTCACATCTGTTTTACTCTATTATTTTTAGTGCATAATAATCTTTTGCACACCAAAAGAAGCCGAACCATCTAGACCTGAGCATACGAACTGGACCTTTATGCACATCAACAGATACCTATGGCACATCAACAGATACCTTGTTGTTACTGAATATAACGGTGAGGCTTGGTTGTTCTTTTCATGCCTGAAGTAGATTCCTTTTTTTTTTTTTTTTTTTTTTTTGTTGGTTGTATTTATCAAACTGAAATCGATAATGCTTGCATTTAAGGACCACTAAGTTGAAAACAGTTCCTTGAAGGGACAATTGAGAGGCACAAACATGAACATGGGACAAGGATAGAAGAATGACACAAAATGGATGCTAGATATTAAAAGGAAGGCACTAAAGTTAATAAATGTGTTCATTTCTGTTTCTGTTAATTAATGTGATTACATCTTATATGACTTAGAGAACATATTCATAAACAAAAGTTATTGCCAGTAAGTCAAGTGTCCAAAAAGTCACAGATTAATATAAACAAATGGTTGATGTGTGTGTGTGTCCTGCGTAGCTGCTATGGTATTCAACAAGCCTCCGAAAAGGTATCTAGCAAATATCAGTCCTATATCGACATAATTAGCAGATGGTAGCAGTTTGAAGAATTAATTTCTATCCTGGCAATGAATCCCTAGTAATCTCTGAGTGCTTTATTGAACAAAAATATCAGCTGATTATATTTTTTTATGACAGTTATGTCCGGGTTGAGAGAGGTCAAGGACCGCAGGTTTGACAAGATGGTTATGATTTGAATGCATACCAATGAAGCATAGTGATGTGTGGAGAGTCGAGGAATAGGCACAATGTGGAATCTAAAACGTTACCAGGAATATGTGGATCATCCATGTACTTTTACAGCCGACTATTGTTGGAATAGCTGAAGCTAATGCTTTGACCTGGATATGATATTACTTCCCAAGTAAAAAATCTTCTTTCGAAATATAGTGGCTATGGTACCTCATGGAGATGCATGCTGTTCTTTAGGAGCGATGGCGTCTCATTTCTTAGATTTCCTGTTGCCTCATTCTACTAGTCGCTCCTTAGCTCGCAATTGATTGATTCTTCGTGAAGCTACGGATCTACTGGTAAGTCAGTCGGTGTGATCAGACTAGGGACGCTTGATATGATATCGAATGTAAAGTTGTACTGATGTATCTGAAATTTCTAGGGCATTTTAAGGCTCATCTCAGTTGTAAACTTGTAGGCGATCCTAAAACTAAAGACTAGTAATTTTAAGCTCGCCCGTCATAAGATCCTTCTGGTTTGATTGGGATCATTTTTTGAGTTCTTTGGGCATGTTGACTTCACCGGTTTAATTAATGAACAAGTCCTTATTTATATGTGCGTAGATGGATGATGATCGAGTGTTTCAAGATCAACTCGTGACGAACATTTCTATTACGCTACCTTCTAAAGCCCAATGGACGTGTCTCTTCAGATGCAGAAACATCAAAACACTAGTGCGAGACTACAATAATAAACTCAACAGGAAATAGGCTGGTTCCCATCAAAACCGTGGCAAGAGTGTTTAATCACGGAAAATAAGGAAACATGCCTTCATTTAAGGACCGATACAGTGAGCACTGAGACCCATGGTTGTCCTCCTAGTGTCTAACAATCGTATCTTTTTTATTCGCTCTCTGCAGAGATTAGCAAAGATGACTAATTTTTCAGGACTTCCAAGTAGTTGGCTCAGTCCAGTCCCAAAAATGGAACTCGCAGTTGCTGTCAATTATTTCGAGAGATTTTTAGAGGTAAGTCGTTACCAAGAAAAACTATGACGTCTCTGGATACACTGTCAATTAAATTTCAAGGGGAGAAACACGAGCCAAAGAACATTAAACAAATGGATTTGATAACGGGGAAGTGACATATTGAGGCTGGCAAACAGCATAAAAACCATACTTATGTATCTGTTCCATAATCTCTAATCTTTGGTGAGGAGGATCCCGGAGTTTGGTCCAGCGGCTCTAGAACGTCCGGCTGTAGACGGAAGATTCAGTCTCATTCAACAATATTTTTTTTTATATTTAAAATATATATTTTTTTATGACGATAACTTACAAGAGATTGAGGGTTCAACATGCCAACTAAGCTAGCTGGTAAAAGCCTAAATTATTGATGGCATGTTAAAAACAAGTTTAAGCATCAGCGCCCATCATCACCGCTTACACTTTCCAAGAAAGAAAGAAAAAATGGTTAACATCATCATGCCACTAAAGACTCTCTTACCAAATTTCTATTTTGGCGCATTCATGGCTTTTATGTTCTATATCAGATTTACATTTGGTTTTTCCCTACAACCTTATTTAATCTGCCATATTGCAGCTTTATACTAAAAGTATTAGTCACACAAAACAGAGAGCTGCTTGTTGGAGTGACAACCGGCTGCAAGAATGAAGCAGTCCAGGTGGATATCAGAATATTTCTTTGCATGGATAAAACAACACCGATATTGTGATACATATTGCGCATGTGAGGGAAGGCAGGATCACTAACAGGAACACATTTAAGAAATAAACCATGGGAAGCAATATTTTCTCAGTTACAAGAAACATAGGACTATATATTTTTTTTTTCTATACAGCTGTTATATCATATGTATAAACAAATCAGCATAAGAGGATACGAAAAAAAAGAAAAATACAGATCAAGAAAGAAAATGCAATCAGAATACTCTAGTGATATTTCCTGGCCTGCATTCACATGTGCACAAATTTCTTGAACCTTCCACCGTGCGCTGTGACCGCCTTGTCTGCAGCTTGATGTTCACCAATTTACCAGCAATCTGTCGTATCCAAATGGACGAAATAAAAGAATTAAAATGTACGGAAATCAGCAAATGCAATTTATTCCACCTCCTTTTATATTATTCTCTTTTTCTTTTTCCCCCTTAATTACTGACCTAAAAAAATGATGACAATCAAGCAAAATTAAACAGAACAAAGGGACGTCTAGAAATTATTAGTACAACTGAAGTAATTATTGTGAGCACAAGATCGACCAATTTCATATTAAGGAAAACAAACCATTCTCCACGTCATGTCCTCTGCACCAAGAGGCTGAGCTGGACTTGAATATAAGAAGTGCCTTGAGTACTGCAAATGTCCAGCAAAGAACAACCATAGATAAGGTGGGGTAAAAAATGGTTATCTTGATTTTATCAAGCTACTAGCTTTTTCAGATTCCAAGCAGAACAAAATAACATAGAATAGTATAGTCATACAGAAAAAGAACCTTAGCGATGTTGATCTGCATTTCTTTGATTTGCCTGGAATCTATATTCTTAAGGAACTTAATAAGCCATCCATGTTGTACAGCATCTTTAGAAGAAACAAAAAGCGCGATCTGCATACATCAAAATATAGAACTTCAGTGTCAGGAACACTGTTTATGAATTACATCAGAGACAGAGAAATACTCGCATCTATAGTTTAAGCAAATATAGAAAATAGTGAAGTCCAACAGAAAAATGGAAAAAAGATAAAGAACCAAAATGAAATATGTACCATAAATGCTATGATGAAAAATTCTAACATCCTGATAACTCATTGGAGGGCTTAGAATACTTTATGGAAGCCAAAGGCAAATAGTCAAATTAAATTGGTCTTAGTCCCTACTAGGCTCCATAGCAGTGAATCGGACCAAAGATGGACCGAGCGGAATTGCATTCTTCTAGCTTCAGGAAGGTTAAGGAGGATAGCCTATAATTCATGTTGAATAATGGGACCTTCAGTCTACCTTCCGCTATAGAACAAAAGGATCTCCCAAAATGGTCTCGGAAAACACATCCCAAACTAGCCATGGAGGTGGAAAGGGATGCATTGACATGCAAGATGACAATGCCCTCAGCGAGGGGGGATTCAATGGTGTCATGTAGACTTAGCAGTTACAAAGTTTGGATATAGATTCCAATTTGCAGCAATGGCCTGACTTAAAACAGTGTCTGCTACAGTCATGGATTCATCTTGGATTCTCCTGTTCATGTCTTGCACAATTGCTGAGATAATGTCATATAGAGGTCTTTGGGCATTTGACTTAAATCTTTGGTTCCTCTCACGTCTTGCACAGCTGTGGATTCATTCTGTATTCTCTTGCTCACGTCTTGCACATTTGCTAAGATAATGACATCTAAAGGTTTTTGGGTGTTTGACTTAAATCTTCGGTTCCTCGCAATCTAGATATAATATATTGTAGTTGTGAAGGATAATTTTCCAATTCGACTTATGAAGCTCTCATTATTTCATTGACCGCATACCCATGCCAATTCTACATTCCACCCCTGTAAGGGGGTGGGGTAGGTTGCATTTACTCAATATGGCTCCTCATACATGTGATAAGAAAGTCAAATCAAAGACTAGGTGATGGATGCTTTCATCTCCTTGACTAAATAAGTAGCAGGAAGAATTGGTGTAGAGTCCCCACTTTGTCAGTCTATCCAAAGTGCTTAATTTGTTCAAACAAACAAGCCGAGAGATGAAAGAATACAGTGGTATGTTGCCCTTAAACCATAAAATATTACTCCATGCAACCATATTAAGAGGCTCATCCATGACATTGTAAGCTGATTTAAGAGTATAAAGACCGAATGTAGAAGGCAACCACACCACTTGATCATTCCGAGAATGGGGGAAAGTAGTAATTTCAAGAAGGGCATTCCAAACTGGGATTAAAGCCGAAGAGAGGGAGTGACCAAAAACCCATGCTCCGTCCTTGCAGATTTAAGAGACAGGCTAATGGGTTGGTGGAAATTTCATAATCAATATAGTCCTCGAAGACAAGGTTTAGAATACCTCTTGGATGCCACGGATCAAGCTTGAGGAATGTGTCCTCCCCCATTCCCAATTATATGAGAAATCATAGATTCCACACGTACGCTTGTGTGCAGCATCCTCTTGAAGTTTCATGAGCATACACTAGGAATTAGGATGGTCCAAATTGAGTTTCGGGTCAGATATCTCCCCACAATCCATTTAACCCAAAGGGAATCCTTTTTGGAGCAAATGAAATGAAGTAAACATGCTTGGTTTAGGATATAGAGATTCAAAATACCAAGTCCCCTGCCTTGTAATGGTTTGCAATTGTTGGTCCAAGCAACTTTGTGGAGGCCTTTAGTGTCACCCCCTTTCTATAAAAAAGGGGCCATCATTTGTTCAAGTCAAAGAATCACCCTCTATGGTAAGCTGAAAACACTACATCAGGATAATATTTTGCCCATACTGATTTAATCAATAGGATACAACCAGCATAGGAAAGATAATGACTCTTCCAGCTTTGAATTCTACTTGCTATGGATTGCATGTGGGGGATGCAATCAGAGAAAGATAATCTTTTACTGATAAGTGGGATCCCCAAGAAGATGACTAGGAGTGCACCAATTGGCATTTGCATAAGTGCAGATAGGTCCTGTTGTGTTCCTCTAAGGCACCCTGCAAAGAATAGGAGAGATTTTTTGGTATTTGCCCTCAAACCCGAATCAATCTCAAACATAAGATGTCCCGGATGGAGGATGCCGAAGGCAGATTTGCAGCTGAGAAAATAAAGAAATCATCCACAAACATAAGGTGAGTAACCAAGGGTATTTAACAATACTGGTGTGGTTGAATACTTCCATGAAGGGCAACTTGATTAAGCCAGTCAGATAAGTTCTGCATGACGATTAGAAATAGGTATGAAGCCATAGGGCAGCCTTGTCTAAGGCCCCTGCATCCTTTGAAGAATCCCACACTTTCACTATTAAGATTATCGTTAAGGTAGAGTTTGTAATGCAAGCCTGGATCCATTCAATGAACTGTGCAGGGAATTCATGAAGCTCAAGAAGATGAAAGAAGAAGTCATGAAGGTCAATCTTCAAACTCATTCTTGGAGGGCCTTTGTTGAGGTGATAATTATGATTCATCTTGTGACACAAAGCAATATTTTCATGAATTAATCATCCTTTCAAGAAAGCATGCTGATTTGCAATAATAATATCATGAAGAACTTGAACCAGCCTATTAGATATGATCTTGGATATGAAATGATAAAGGACTTTGCAAATAGATAGAGGCCTGAAATAGATAGGGCAGCCTTGTCTAAGGCCCCTGCATCCTTTGAAGAATCCCACACTTTCACTATTAAGATTATCGTTAAGGTAGAGTTCGTAATGCAAGCCTGGATCCATTCAATGAACTGTGCAGGGAATTCATGAAGCTCAAGAAGATGAAAGAAGAAGTCATGAAGGTCAATCTTCAAACTCATTCTTGGAGGGCCTTTGTTGAGGTGATAATTATGATTCATCTTGTGACACAAAGCAATATTTTCATGAATTAATCATCCTTTCAAGAAAGCATGCTGATTTGCAATAATAATATCATGAAGAACTTGAACCAGCCTATTAGATATGATCTTGGATATGAAATGATAAAGGACTTTGCAAATAGATAGAGGCCTGAAATCTGTAAAAGATTGAGGATTCATTTTCTTACGGACAAGGGTAACAGAAGTGATGTTAACCTCTCCAAGCAGCTTCCCCGAGATAAAGAAATCATTAAACATAGCTATAACATCACGCCCTACAATATGCCAATATGACATGTAAAAATGAGCATTAAATCCATCAACTCCCAAGGCCTTGTCCGGATTGGATTTAGAATAACCCCTCAATCTCCTTTAGCAAAAATGGGTTGCATAAGGGACAAATTGGAATTATAAGATAAAATCTGAACCATCAATGGGGAGGAAAGGCATTAGTTGGCCAAGGAAGAGCTGAATAGATTTTCGTAATATTTGATAACCTCCTCACAAATATGATCCCCCTACAAAATGTTGCCGTTAGGATCCACCAAGAAGAGAATAGAGTTTCAGCTTTCACGGGCACAAAGAGACCGAAAGAAGTAGGGGGAATTTGCATCACCCAATTTCTGCCATAGGTCTCTAGATTTCTACCTGAGCATAGACTCTTCGGCTTCAAGGAGTTTATGTAGCTCAGAGTTAAAGGTCTATTCATGTCTATGAAGATTTTCATCCATAGGGGAAGAATCTATATCTCTTTGGATCTGGTGCAGCTGGTCTCGAATGGATTGCAAGGAGTTTCTGTGTTATGTACAAAAACTCTAAATCACGCAAAATCTCTTTGGTTAGAAACTAGACTCTTATATCTTTCCTTCAATGTCTTATTTGAATGATTTGAAGTACAAATGTCTATCCAAATGTTTACTCCAATTGATCTCTTGAATTTTGCTAATAAGAGACAATATGTTCTGACCTATTTGGATTAAATTGCTTATAACTTTCCGTTGACAACTCCAATTTGCACAGTACCTGTTCTATTAGAAAATAGACTCGCATATCTTTGTTATAGCACCTTACTTGAATCAATTGAAGTATGATTGCTTATCCAAATGTCTACTACAACTTACCTTATAGATTCTGCCAGAATCAATTGATTCTCAATTTTACCAATTCTTGCTTTGACCTTTTGGAACTTAATTTCAGCTAAAATCCTCACTCAAATGACTTCTTTAAACTCTTTTATTTCTTAGTCACTAATTCTTATTATAATTGAATGAGTTATGTATATGTTCATATTAACTTGATACTGCTTCACATATGCACATGCACATGTAAACTTTTGTTGTTTCACATGCGCTCCCGATACAATCCTACTTTCTTGATCAGAATATCCTTACTGTACTCTAATGTTTGTGGGATACTATGGACCATTTGCCAAAAATGGAAAGGGAATTGTGTTACATTGTGGAGGTTGTGGAGCCTATGATGCTCATGCCAGCCAGTGACCTCATCTAGATGTAGGCGGGGTGGAGCTCCCAAACGTAGGAGACTTGTCTTACGTGACCATCAAGAAATGGATGGAATTGTATAATGTTATGATTCCACTTCACCCTATATGTTCCTTTAATATGATTTTCAAAGGATATACTTATGTGTTGCTATATGCTCTTTTGATATGAATGAATTGAATGATATGTCAAATATGGCACTTAAGCTCATGCCTTGCATTTGTTCTTAATATGCTCCTATAATGCTCTTTGCTCCTTTTTTATGAATGAATCAAATGAAATGACAAATATAACACTTGAGCTCATGCCTTGCATTTGTTCTTAATATGCTTGCATGTTGCTCCTTGCTCCCTTGCTAAGTATGAATCAAATAAAATAATATATATGACTCTTGAATCCATGCTTTACATCTTGATCCATATGTCATATCATTTGTCATCTCCATGCCATGGATATGATATTACTTGCTGAGCTTTGTAGCTCACATTTTTGCTATATAAATTTTTTAGGTAGGCTTCTCACTCATATTTATGCTAGGTTTGGGCTAGGGAAGTGGAATGCTAGAAAATTATAGCAAGTGTTTGGTGGTTTAACATGATATTATTGTAAAAGAACACTTTGCTTATAATGTTGCTCAAAAATTTGAGTTGGTGTATGTTGTTGTAAAGGTTAAAAGACCTCTCATGTTTTGGAAATTTGAATGTTCAATCTGAAATTTTCTTGTTGATATGAACTTGTGATAAATGATTGGTTTATGATTCTGGTATTTGAGTTACAAGTGACTGATATGATTTATTGAGTTGGATTGAGATTTATAGCTTTGTTAAATGACATAGTAAATGATTAAAAACTGCTTAAGTTTTACAGCGTGTTGAGGACTGAATGCTTTTGGTGTCCTCAAATGTTATGTTATGGATCCTGGGATTTGAATTTTTGATGGATGAAAAATATGTTGTTTAAGATAGGTTCACACCTCTAGGATGTTATTTTGCGAGTGTAACATGTACATGGGTACATATCTTTTCGAGAAAGGCCTAAAACTGATTGAAAATTAAAAATCCTTTTCTAAAGTTTTTATCCTAATTTAATGGTATTTTGTTGTATTTGAATAAGAATATAGTGTAAATAAGGCACCAATGAAAATCGTTAGAAACTTTAGGTTATAAGGATGAGAAAGAGAATTTATCTTTTATGATTCATTGAGATGCATCTTTGTCGCACGATCCTCCGTCCAAGGAATTGCTTGCGTTGATCTTCAATCAACTACAAAGATATGAGTTAAGACATTGGATTAGGTGTAAAAAATTTAGGATTTCAACTACCACCAAAATAGATGATGAGATTCCACAACCAATGGTCATTGATGCACCAAAAATCTAGGATTTCAACTACCACCAAATCTTGGAACTGCTCCTATGATATATTGTATTAACAAGACACATCACTGATGCATCAACATGATAACGATTGTTGCCTCATCATCATTAACAACACATGTCTAAGGAGCCTTGAGGAAGTATGAATGTGGCATATAGGGCTAGGAAGGTTGGAGTGCACTGGATCTTTTGCTAGCACCATTGACCTATTGTTCTGTATTGAATAAACAATCAAGCTCGAAAGAAAATGACCAATTATCACCATATATTTATTGGTCATAAAATCCTCCATAATATAAAAATTGTGAATGAGAGTGGAGTGTCGACATCATCAAAGCTCTATCGTATTTGTTTGAAGTCATTGACTGCCTTCTTCTTTCCTCTATCCCTCCAGCTTAAGAGAAAACACTAATCACACTTAACAAGCTGTGATTAGATCGAACTACCACGAATTTGGGGGCTAAATGTAAGATAATGAACCTAACTGAACCTAAACTTAAGAGAATGACAATGATCACCCTTAATTCTTCCTAATTATAGATTAATATACATCTAATTACGTGAAATGATAAATAAAGCATAGTAAGAACATAGATACCTTTAATTTCAGAGAACTTCTATGGAATCCCAAGTTCTAATCCCTTGAAATGAAGAACTTGCTTTGCACTACTCGTCGATTAGGAAGTTTAATCAAGTTAGGGTGAGAGAGTGAGAATAAGAGTTAGGGAAAGAGGGGGAGCGAGGCTAATTTAAAGGGGTTAAACCAACCTCCAATTGTCAAATTGACCGTTGGAAGCTGATTTAACCTAGGTTGAAACCAGTATGATCAAGCTAATGACCAATACAGGTCACTGACGATTAGGTTTCAATCGTATCGCCCAATACAAGAGGAAACTGAGGTACACTCCCGCTTTATGCATTATGCATGAAATGGAGCAGTCCAAGTACCAATCAGCACATGGACGGGTACTTGCTGCCCATTTTATATCATTTCAGATGGTACAATAATCACCGATTGGATCTGCCTTTTATGCCAACATAGCAAGAAGAGTTGGGCAAAAACTAAAAGCTACATATTCTATCTCCTCACATGCCCAAAAGCAAGGTTTGACGTACCGAAGTATACCGCTCGGTATAGGTGGTACGTACCAATCCAATAGAGGATCGGTGATACATCGGTACACCCCAATGTATCATGTATTGGCATGCTCGGTACAGCTCGACACGTGTCGTACCGATAGCTGGTTGATACACCAGTATGGACTAGTAATACGAACCATGCCCAAAAGACTTGAGTTAAGCAACAAAAATTCTGTGCTTTAAAACTATGCCTCTTTAATAATCACCACTATCACATTGAGTTGTGCTCCTACACAATCGACAAATCAATTGCTGCCTGAAACTCAATGTTAGGGCTAACCAGGCCTCTTAGGTCTTACACCAAGGCCATCCTAAGCCCGAGAAGGGGTCGGTCAAGTGGTAGACAAAGAGGAGTCCTCTCCTAATGATGACTCAAATGGACTGCAATATCTTGAACAACCCTCATGAATGAAATCTACACTAGGCTATTCATTCTCTTCTCTGCACAAATGGTGGTAAAATTATCGTTACAATTTGCAGTACAAGATTCTAATTATTATTAATCCAATTTAGTACCACTAGCAAATATTCCTTTATAGCAGTGAAGCAATACCTTTTAATTAAAAGTAATGAATCTTTTTGTCTTTACAATTTGTGGTATGTAACATCTCTCTTCATCCCTCACATTGTAAGAAAAATAATAATTTCATGATGCGCTATCGTCACAACATCCTGGCCTACTAGTGTGGCAATCAAGCAGACTTGAGAGGCAAAAATTCCTTAAAGATGCAATCCTCACAAAACCTAGGTCGGTTTGTTCTATGGTCATCCTCAAACCACCATGGACAAACACATTTGAAGGTCGGAGGTGATAATTTATTTAATATATACGGTTTGAAAAAATGTGATCTAACAAATGGCAGCGGTCAAATTTATGTTTGATCTTGGACCCCACTTGATGGGGTACTCTCCTCCAACCTTTTGTTCATAAATTTATCCTGACTACATGTTCAAGAAAATTTTGAAAATTGTGCACAAATTGACATAAATGTCAGCATGCTGTATAATTCGATTATAGAAAAACTTGATTTTCTGTTCAGCATTGGCTGCCCAATCAAATGACATCCAATTTTGGTGACTTCAGTCGAGTCTTTTTTAGACACCAAAAAGATCTTACAACAGATCAACATTACGCAGTTCAGCAAGAGAAAATCCAACATGTTGTCTCTCAAACCTACAGTTCCGGATTTATAAACCTAGTGAAACTTGCATCAGCAAGACCTCACAAAAGACTGATTTCTGATGCAGAATTTCCAAATCCAAATAGATACCATTTCGATGATCATCTATATAAGAAACAAGTTGAAAATTTCATAAGTACCTGAGGTGTATTGCAGACCATGAGTACCTCCTTACAGATAAGGTGTACTTGAGGGACGAAGATTTGTTATAATGAAAAATTCTAACAATCCGAAAAATCCATACTCAGTGGAAAATATTCTACAAAATTCAAGGCCTAATAGCCAAATTGGATTTATGACGACCCTTACTAGGCCCCACAACACTTGCTTGGGTCTGACATCCAAATCATGACTATATAAACTGGATCCAGTCAAGACTATAGAGAATATTTTGAGAGGCCTTTATCTTATATGAATTTAAAATATAATTAAATTTTCGTCACTGTTTTTTTGAAAAATTTTGAAAATCCTCTAGTGTCCTATTCGAAATTTAATTAGTCTGCAAATGCCCAAATATGGGTGTAGTATAGATTATGCTAGTTATTTTTTACAGGCTGAATTCCAAATTCTAAATTGCTGATCAAGAGGGATTTTCTGGTGACATGGGATACTTGTAAGAATACAAACTCAAGTTTTATCCTGCACTGGTTGGATACAAGATGGAGTACGGATGAGAGGCTATAACTAAGTTCTCATAAATCCTTGATGCATCACAAATTGTGTTATTAAATTTCCGATCTTTATTGTTTCCTTCTATTTGTCTTCTCTTTGTTCTTTCTGCTTTACTTTCTTGGAGGTGCCCTTCCCTCAAAGAAAAAAGGTGCTTGATAAGAAGCATAGGAGAGTCATCATTTATAAAGGCTTGAAATCATGATGAATAATTGGTTTTATACATTAAGCCAGCCTACTGACTTTCTCTTTATTGTTTTGTGTTTGAAACATTTCATTAAGTCTTTGTTATTTATGCATATGATTATACTTCTTATATGTCACACACACAATGGTAATAATTGCCTAAATTGATTAATTGTTGCATCCAGGCATGTTATATATTTTTATATAAGACTTCTGTCATCATCATCATATATGCATAGTGTCCATGTCCATCCTTCATAAGAGAGTAATGAAAAGAAAATTCCAAATTCATCATAAACAAAAGGGTGGCTTACTAACATACGGTTAGGAGCACAGTTTGCCATTTCGGGAACTAGACCCGTCTTGAAGATTTGTCAATACGATATGTATCAATCTATATCAGTGTACCGACACATGGTATGCTAGGGCATGCCAATAGGGAATTGGGCGAGCCGTGTCTCAATGGCGAGTTGAACCAGTCCGCCCATACCATACAGACTCAGACGGTACAACAAACCTTGGTTAGGAGTCCTATCTAGTTCCACATTTGAACATCTACTCAAGGATGAATATTCACCAAATAGTTGTATTTATGCTGACCCATCTCTATGCAAATACTTCATGTCCTAGAGGACTGTACCCATTCAGGATTTTGCTTTCAAGAAAATTCTTCCCATCAGACAGAGGTGGAGTAATGGCAGCCTTACCAAGCAAAATGAAATGACTTTAACTAAGCAACTACTGTATCAAGTCTTCAATCCAATGGTTATCAGAAAAACATAAAGGAACTTTCAAAGCTAAAATATACAAGTGTACAAATGCATTACCTTCCGATAATCAAGTATTCCTTCAAACGGAAGCTCTAATTCATCACTGACAATAACAGGTATACATCCACTAACTATTGCGTCAAACAGCCTAGCAGAGGATGGGGTATCCCCAGCTGGGCTGAGGCAAAAGAGAGATCTACCATGAATGCAACACAAATAAGATCATAGGTGTAATAATACAAGGTTCTACAAGGATAAATAACTAATATCATAAAAAAATTACCTGCGCATGCCATTCTGAGCTGCAGCTTTCCCAGATTCACCAGCGCTTCCCTCTTCTACAACAACACCCTCGGTGTTATGTAATGCTTCCACAAGTTTACTACGAATTTTACCTCCCTAGACAAGGAATATACCCTTGGTTTGAGCATACAAAGACAAATAGCTTCATGCCCAAAATGAAAGTAACATACTAGTCAAGAAGATCATCATTTTTATAAAAAGTGGAGGCAAATCTTACAGCATTTCTCTTAAGCCTTCCACGAAAGAATATCAATGTTTTTCTTTCTGACTGCGCATCATGTAAGCATTGTGAATTACAAAAATCAACATTGGGAACATATGGAAGGATAAGGTCTTTTTCTAGCCAGACTTGCCCTGGTTTATACCTACCATAGTTAGATCCAAATTCAAGATTATTGCATGGCACATATGAGAGGGTCTATAGATTACTGGAAAAAAGGTACATGATGTTATTACCAGTTTCCAGTGGAGTCCATATCTGGTAGAAGCCATATTGCATTTTTCATGAACCGGCGAACAGATTTGAAAGACCAAGGGTGATGGACTGGAAGTATATGATCTCTACCTCCAGATCTTTTCCAGGCAACCTGGTCAGTCACCCACTTTAATGCCTCCTGATTTCAAATAGAACTGCAAAATAAGATATTTGATCCATGGTACCCAACCAAACTGCTTCAAGCATTGATGAAACAAATTTTTTCTTGCGACTTTAGTGAAAGTCAACACTTATTACTTGTCCATTTCTGTAATATGAATACATCTATGGTACACTTAAATAATTAAATTTAGAGTACTAGTCAGGTGTCAAACTTTAGATAAGTAATTATAGGTTTTATATATACAGTTAGTTTCGAATATATATTACTAAATTAGTTACTAAATTCAATTAATTATGGACATGGATTCACATTTACACCGACTGCATCATATCAATCTGATCCTGTGTCAATGGGCAATATGCTAAAGCATACCAAAGTATACCAACACCGAAACTAATATTTAGAACTTTTACCACTATATTAAACTATGCCGCTTCATATTAGACAAAGTTGTTGGTCACATTTTTATCAATTTACATATACCTAAGAGTTGATAATACAAAATGACAACCACTAGATAGGCTCTTTAGCTTATAATATCTTTCTTTAAGTTTGAATGTTTTGCTTAAGAAGCTTGCACAGTAGGTCATTATGTTACAAAATTTACAAGCTATGATATGTATCTTTGCAAGTTATGTGGGAAGGTATCTCAGCATGGCGCAAACCAAGAATAGTATTAAGATTTGTCTCAAAATACAAGACTAACAAGATGCAAAAAGAATTTCAAATGTCAGGGGACTGTATAATCGAGTTTGTTTTTGACAAGATAAACCCTTGGTTCAGTTCTTCTATATCCATGCTCATGTTTGCATCCCTCTGGGTAGTTACACAATGGAATATAGTGTACAAAACAAACATGGACCAAGCAAAGATGCACAGTCAACAAATAACATAAGCCTCAGAAAGAACAACCAAGCATCTAAATCAACAATGACTAAACCACTTACTTTCTTCTAAATACCTTGTGAGTTACAGCATGTAAACTATCAGAAATCAAAGATAAAGATTTAACTAATGAAACAACTTATGTCAAAACCCTTTAGGTAGTAAATGTCACATTATTGTTTTATTTATAAAAAAGGTTAGAAGATGTATGATCAGTATGAGTAGTCTTTGAATTTTAAAATTGACAAGATGCTGCCCTTGCCCAACCTCAGGTCAGATTTACCCAAGGCTTTAATGGACTGGTTCGGGCCTTGAACTACATGCCGAGTGATTTTGAAGATCAAGGTTCAGCCCCTTTAGCCACCAAGCAGTCTAGGCAATGCTATGACAAAAACAAGAATTTAATATTCAGCTTTTACCACATACCGAGCTTGACAGCAGACACAAGTACAGACCTGGGCTAGACCTTGTTCTCAATTGTACTGACATATCCTCTTCCCATCCTTTGATAGGGGCGGCCGAAAAAAAAGGCTATCTGGCCTATCAGCAATGGAACTTGGAACAACTCTAGCTGGTCTTGTATGCCCTATTTTAAGGGCCCTGATGCCAGCATGGGATGATGGGTCATCTTTCTCAATGCAATGGACCAGCTTATATGACAATTTGACTAGGTTTCAAGACCATTTGCTACTTGAAATCAGAGTAGATTAACAAATGGCACAAAATTCAAGCATGACTACCAGATGGAAATGGGATTCAGTTAAGCTATGGTTTGACCATCAAAAACAACCTAGAATCAATCTATCAAGAAAGTTCCAAAAGAATCCTAATAATATCATAATAAGACCAAGAAAATAAGACAAGGGAGGAAACCTAACAAGCAATATTTATGAATTTTTGTCATTGATTTTAGCAGCTATTGTAGTGTCCCAATATAGGATCCAATCCAAAAACGTTAACATAGGTGTATTATAGTTAGCTTGTTATTTTCCTATATTAGCTTTTTGCCCCCACAAATTTAAATAAATTATTATATGCATCATAAATCAAAGTTTTGAATTTCGAATAATACCGCCCAATACGGGCGGTACATACCGGTCCGAGAGGATACCGGTACGCGGACCGCCCTCTACCGGGCAGTATGAGTGTTTTGGCTAGTATCGAGACATATCAACTAGTACCGAGGCGTACCGACTGATATCGAGGTGTATCGACTGATATCGAGGTGTACCGACCAGTACCGCCTCAGATTTTGACCGTTACCAAAATATATCGATCGGTACGACCTAGCGTGGTACCGTCGGTATACCCTAACATACCAATAGTACATATCGGTATGTACCGTATCGAGCAAACCTCGAAACTCCGGTATGATACGAAATTTCAATCCTTATCCTAAATCATATGGTTAGATAATATTTCTCTTTTTGCCTCACTTTCTCTACTTGCCTCGCTTTTCTTATGTGGAGGCATCCTACCAAAAGTAGATACTTAATTTAAATTAGAAGATAGATAACTTGACTAAGGTTTGACCTCTTAGTGTTCTTCGGTATAGAGAAAAAATAAGTTGACAGTTGTAACTAGTCACTGCCCTAAGCTTATCTATCTTTTCTGCAAGTATAAAAACATAAACATCAGTTATTTAATTACCACAATTGACATGATCCAAAATCACATAACAAAACAACAGCTCCGAAAATAAATATTTGGATAATTCATCAGACCCTGTAAAGTGCCTTGCACTGTTGCTTCTCAAGTAAGAAATAGCTAATTGTTGTGAAAAATGGAATGTAGAAAAGTTCCGCCTCCTCCTGTCTATGAACCCTAATAACATTCTTCAATATCCTCTCAGATTCTGGAGCAATCAGATCTGCCCAAAGCCAGTAATCAATAGAATGCTGCACAAAACAATGAAAAAGAAAGTTTGCTTATAAAGTCAGATTCTACAATGACAAGGAAGCATTAGAAGAGTATATTTATGTGATAGGATACCAATCCTGAGTTATTTTTTACTCAAATATCATAAAGAAAATGATGACACAATGACACAACATTACTAGACACCATGATATCACAAATTCAACAAATTGGTCAAATTTAGCTTAATCAGATAAGAAATAACCAATGACAATAAGTACTTAATTAAAAGAAATTACAAATTCCATGCTCTGTATAAGAGCTTCAACCAACAAAGAGCATCAACAAAGAGAACTCATTTTATGGATAGATTATAAATTTATGCAACATCACGGTCCCATATGATGTTCATCCAAGGGTAGTCAAGGTTCACCATAAGAAATTATAAATTTAGAATTGGCAAGCTGTCCTCATGAGATGCAACTCTAGGATTGAAGACCCCTCTGTGGAGCTGACAAGTACTGTTTTAACGTAATGTGGTTTACCAACAAAGTAGATGGAGTTTCAAACATCTCACTGTTTTTTTTTTTTTTCTAGTATTGATATAGAATCTAAGTGGTTCCAACCAATCATTGTCATTAGCTCAATGCACTAGATTTGCAAGTGGTTTCAATCATAAATAATGTTAAATCAATGCACTGAATCATATATCATTTTTCAAAAGAATCCTCTCATTCTTTGACTAGAGCTCAACAACCTATTTGGAAACAGAGAAGACAGTCAAAGTACCTGTTCGATCAAGCGATGCACGGGACTGCCGTTGGAGGTTAGGTTCACGGTCTCCTTGTAGGTGTTCCTGAACAGCCACAGTAGATCGTAGGTGAATTTGGAGGGCATGTCATACACGTAGACCCGGACCACGGAGGGCGCCGACCACGGATCTAGCGGATCGCCGTAAAGCCTCTCCGTCTCCTCCTTCCACATTGAGTCGTCGAGCGCCTTGGCGGCGGCGGTGGGAGCATCAGCATCGTCAGGAACGACGGACTGAGATCCAGCAGCATCGGCAGGGGAGGAGGAGGAGAAGGGGGGCGCGCGGGTGGTGAGGAACTTCTCGAGGGAGGCGACGAAGGAGTACTCGGGAGGAGGGCCGGCATCAGAGCTAGGGTTGGGATTTCGCTTGGAGAGGTGGAGCGGGGAGTCGAGGGGGTCGGAGATTAAGAGGCAGCGAGAGGAAGAGGAATTGTTGTGGAAGAAGAAGAAGAAGGTGAGGAAGAGAGCGAGGAGGGAGAGGGAAGTGACGGCGAGGGAGGAGGAGAAGGGGAAGGAAGTGGATCTCAGGCCACCTGTGGGGAAGTGCTTCCCTGCCATTTGAGGAGAGAGAGAATGGCGTTGCGGTCTGAAGAAAACACCGATCCAGCGGATGCTTTGGTTGCAGGGGACTAGCATATAATATTATAATGTGTTTGCAGTGACAATGGGCTGTGCGAGTGGACAATGGGCCGCGACGGATAGCTGTCATGGGTGAGAAGTGACGGTTTGCCGCGAGTCAATTCCAATGGAGCTCCGCGTTCACTGATAATTTTTTCGCTCGGAGAAAGTTTCCCGAGATCACTGATAATTTTAGATTCTCCCGAGCTCCGTGTTGCATCTGTGACGGTCTACATCTCAACAATGAAGCGAGAAGGAGCATTGTTCATCCGTTTTCATCCACGGGCTCGTTGCCAGAGTTCTTCAGAAATTGGTATGTCAATTGTTCTTGGCAATTTACCGAACAAACTCTCCTAAAATCATTATCTATCATATGGTGCCTTTAGTTTTTTAATTGAGATTTATTTTTATAAACATCAGTTTTGCTCTCACAAAATATTCGAATCTGTTGAAGCTAATGAATCGATTTAAGTTCATGAATCAGTTAGCCTCAAATACCTAAACTCTCCTTCACTTTTGACTCTCGGTTCTTTTCCTGTCTCCCCCCTTTATCTATCTCCTCAAGTTCATCCTATACTTGAAAATTAACTAAAATATACTTGTTCACTTAATCTATATAAAAAATATAAATTTTAATAATTAGTTATCATAATTTTTAAAATATAAAAAGTGTTATCGGTTGCTGCCTACACGTAGGCTGCCGGCCGTTGGCTGCTGCCTGCATGGAGATGGCAGCCAATGCTGCCATCCACAAGGGCAGTAATATTTACTGCCCTTTTTTACTTTTGCGTCAACGAATTTGACATTAAAACTGTTCTAAATCACAACACACATAGTTTAAGATCCGATCTTCGTACGAACAACCTGGCTCTGATACCACTATTGGGAAATCCAAGGGGGTGACATCTCATACGCAGCGGAAGAACAGAAAACAAAAATCTTGGATTTTCACGAAAGGTTCCATCATTGTGCAAAGATCGATGCATTCAAAAATAAATCTGCAAAAACTGCATGTGTAAAAGAAAGATACCTAGGGAGGTCGTATATCTCTGAATCCCTACAGATCTGTAAGAGAGGATGAAGAAGGTCAAGCGTCCTTCTCTATAGCGGTATCCACATGGTAGGGACTACGATAATGCTCTTCTCTTGGGCAGGGGAGAATAGAAGGTGGCTACTGAAAGAACCCTAGTGGGCCTTCAATTCCCTCCTATTTATAGAGACCCCCTGTAAACCCTAATAGATCCTGTCCTATTGGGTATTGGATCTCTATCCAATTACCTAAGCATCTTAGATTAATGGGTCTCTACCCAATATTCTCTTATTAGCTCTTATTGGATCTCATCTTAGGATTCAATAATTCAAGGGCTTATTGGATATCTAATAAGATAGAGGCTCCAGCAGATATCTCATATCCGAACATTTGCTTATCGCAACACCTACCATATGTGTGTGACCCTCTAGGCCTAATATCGAGCTGGATGTGAGTCATACTTGTCAGAACTCCTTCTTACTTAGTGAATTATTATCTCTGTAATAATTCACCCAACTTATCGATTACGGACGTACTAGGTCACTATATCGTAATCCCCAAACGATATAAGGAATCCAATCCTTTAAACATATCTATCCTCAATTACCATGTATCTATAGTCCCTTATCTATCTAATATCCCAGAGACCCTATACTAGGCATGGTGCTGTCAGGCCCATATGGTCTCTCCTCGAGTCTTGTTCTTATCGAATTCTCCCGGAGAACTCTTTCTTTCTCAATTTAAATAACCTTGGCCAACGATTCATTTGAGCAAGAATACATGGGATATTCCTCTCATGATACCGAGAGTGGACGATCCTCTATTGATACTCAATAGCTCTTATAAGGTTGGCTACCACTCCCAATAACCGGTTGTACTAGATCTGAAATTTCAAACCTATAAGTCTGGTATCAAAGAGTGGAGTACTCATATAGGACATCCTTGGTGTCTCAAGTCTAAGGACCAGATATACTACTAGGACTACGGAATCACTGTTTGACGTGAGATATCAATAATCATCTAGCATTCCGTAAGTAGATCAATCAGTGAACTCATTCTCCAATGAGCACCTGTACTGTATTCTCAGTGTCTCCACACAAGTAGCTTTGAGACAAGCCACCTCCATCATATAGACAAGTATGCAGCACACCAGTCTATCCGATTATCTCAATGTCTCTTTTGAGTAACCTATGATCGGGATTATTTAGGGTCTGTATTTAAAGGTAAATCGGTCTCATTATCATGATCTCATCATGATCCGATTCCCATTGCATAGATCCAAGGACATCATAATATATGCAACACACAAGATAAAGTGATAAAATACCTAATAATAATAAGCAAAAAGAAAGAGTACATATCAAGTCACAAGTGCCATCACTCATGTGATTGGCTTCCAGGGCACATATGACTAGCAGCCACTATCAGTCTGGTTCTAGGTCACTATTTGGGCCATCAGTCTGGCCTAAATTAGTCTTGATTCGGGCCTAATTGGTCCCTAATTGAGTTAGTAGGATTACCTCCCAATCCTAACTTAAACTAAGTCCTAACTACGATAATTAAGGCATTAACTAAGCATTCGATGTTTGGTATGTCAATTATTCTTCTGGTGAAATCCCGACAAGCTTCTAGTGATCTTTCGGTGAATTCCTGATGGATTCTCGATGATTTTCTGATGGACTCCCGGCAAGCTCTTAGCAAAATCTCGACGATCTTCTTGACAAGCTCCCAACGAACTTCTCGGTGAGCTCCCGATGAACTTCTCGGCAAGCTCCAATGAACTCTTGATGAACTTCTCGGCGGACTCTCAACGAACTCTCAGTGAACTCTCGATGAATCATTCGATCTTTGACTCCAGCCCATTATCTGCTTTATGCCTTATTCATGATCGTAGTTAATCCTATAACACTTTTCTCAACATATGAATTAAATTAATAATTTATCAATTGATTTTATCATCAAAATCTAAGATTCAACAAAAGTTTATGATAAATGCCAACTAGGTAAATAAATAAAGAGTAATTTTAAACCTAAAAATTAAGTGAGTACCTTTAGACTATTATAATTAATTCATATGGATTTATTTGGACCAATTACTATCACAAGTCTAGGAGGTAGTAAATATATTTTTATGATTATTGATGATTATAATAGATATACTTGGAAATATTTCTTAGCACATAAAAAATGATCATGATGGTGAATTTAAAAACCATAATTTTTATGAATTTTGTGATTCAAATGGGTATGACCACAATTTCTCTACTCCACAATAAAATGGAGTTATTGAGAGAAAAAAAATATGAGTTTACAAGTGATGGTAAGAACCATATTAAATGAACATAGCCTACTCAAATATTTTTAGGCCGAAGCCATTAATATGACATGCTATGTCATAAACAAGGTTCTCATAAGACCACTCCTATCTAAGACTCCTTATGAAATGTGAAACAATAAAAGATCCAACATTTCATATTTCAAAATTTTTTATTATAAATGTTTCATTTTAAATGAAAAGGATGCCTTAGTAAAATTTGATGCAAAATCTGATGAAGGTATTTTTCTTAGATATTCCTTTGTTTCTAGAGCTTATCAAGTTTTCAATAAAAGAATTTTAGTAATTCAGGAATCCATCCATATTATTTTCAATGAGACTCCTGAATTAAAAAATAATAATTTTGGTGATGATTTTGAATTTGATACATTAAATTTGAATGAGAATTCTCCTCTTTCAAGTAACTTGGATGCATCTACTTTCAAAGAATCCTTACCTAAGGAATGTAAGTATGTAGATGTACATCCTAAGGAACTAATCATTGGAGATACATTAAAAGGTATTCAAACTTGTTCTTCATTTAAAAATTTTTATGCAAATGCTATCTTTTTTTCCTAAATTTAACCTAAATGCATTGATGATGCTTCCAAAGAAGATTCATGGGTTTTTGCAATATATGAAGAATTAAATTAATTTGAGAGAAATAAGGTTTGGATGCTTATTCCTAGACCTAGTTATCATCTTGTAATTGGCACTAAATGGGTCATAGTTTAAAATAAAACTAGATTAGTGGTCAAATATTTCAACCAAGAAGAAGGTATAGACTATGAAAAAACTTTCACTCCTATAGCAAGACTTGAAGCCATAAGGATACTCGTTGCCTACACATGTTTTAAAAATTTTAAGTTATTTCAAATGGATGTTAAAAACGCTTTTCTTAATGGTTTTATTTCCGAAGAAGTTTATATTGAGCAACCACCCGGATTTAAAAATATTCTTTTTCTAAACCATGTTTATAAGTTATCTAAGGCTCTCTATTGGTTGAAGCAAATCCCTAAGGTTTGGTATGAGAGGTTTAGTTCTTTTTTTATCCAAAATAATTTTTTAAAAAGTAAGATCGATATCATATTATTTATTAAATATTTTAAAAATAATTTTTTTATTATTCAAATTTATGTTGATGATATTATTCTTGGGTCTACAAATAAATCTGTATAAATCATTTGTCAAAAGTATGAGCCAAGAATTTGAAATGAGCTTAATGGATGAATTGATATTTTTTTAGAATTACAAATTAAGCAACTAAATGATGGAATTTTTATTAGTCAAATGAAGTATGATTTGGATCTATTAAAATAATTTCACATTGATAATACTAAGGCTATTAACATACCAATGAGCATTTCTACTAAATTAGATATAGACAATGGAGGAGAATGCTTTGATCAAAAGACCTATAGAGATATGATAGGTAACTTACTATATCTTACTACAACTAGACCTGATATAATATTTAATATTGGTCTTTGTGTGAGATTTCAATCTAATCACAAACAATCTCACTTTAAAGTAGTAAAAAGAATCTTTAGGTACCTAAAAGGAATATCATCTCTAGGATTATGGTATCTTAAAGCTAATAACTTTGATTTGATTGCTTATGCTGATGCTAACTTTGTAGGATATAGAATAGATAGAAAAGTATATCTGGAACTTATAAATTCCTAGGTCATGCACTTGTCTCTTAGTCATCTAAAAAGTAAAACTCTATCTCATTATCTATAGCCAAGGCTAAATATATAGCAGTAGGTGCATATTGTGCGCAAGTGATTTGGATGAAAAATACTTTAAAAGACTATAGACTTTACTTAAAAAAACATCCTTATAAAATGTGATAATATTAGTGTAATTTATTTAATAAAGAACCCTATTCAATACTCTAGGACTAAACACATTAATATTAGATATCATTTAATTAGGGATCATATTAATAATCATGATATATATTTAGATTTGATTAGTACAAAACATCAATTAGTAAATATTTTTACTAAACCATTGAATGAGGAACAATTCGATTTTATTAGAAGAGAATTAGATATGTTGAATCTTTCAAATGCATGAATTCTTCTTATATGATTTCTTTTATAGATCATTATCTTGATTTCTTGTCAAAATCTTTTACTATTTGATCTCCTATGATTCTTTCTTTTTGCTATTTACTAAAAGGAGATTTATCCAAATGAATCTTGATCTTTCTCTTGATTTCTCTTGTATTCATGATTTGAGATTTCTTGATCTTCTATGATTCTTTCTTTTTATTTACTAAGAGGAGATTTATCTAAACGAATATTGATCTTTCTCTTGATTTCTCTTATATTCATGACTTGAAATTTCTAGATCTTCTATGATTCTTTCTTTTTATTTATTAAAGAAGAGATTTATCAAAATGAATCATGATCTTTCGATATTCATGACTTGAGATTTATTTTTTCTTTTATATTCATGATTTGTAATACCCCATCATCAAATTGATCTTTCATGATTTAAACTTATCTTTGATATTAATATCTTTCATATTATAATTAGAACATTGATGTAAAGGGAGAAAAATTATACCATCATATTCTTTCCTTCTTTTTTATGACGAGAGAGAGAGAGAGAGAATTGCTAGCTTGCATATCTCAAAGAGAAGCAAAAACTTGTTATCTTATACATTTTGAAGAGAAGCAAAAACTACTAGCTTGCACATCTCAAATAGAAATAAAAACTTACTAGCTTGCATATTTCAAAAAGAAACAAAAATTTGCTAGCTTACGTTAATGACAAAGGGGGAGAAGTTAATTATACTCTTTAATATATGCAATTATTACCTTGATGATTTGAAATTATGCATATAATATCTTAAGTTATGATTTGAAATTTTATGATATACCTTGATGATTTGAAATTATGCATGCAATGATTACTTTTATGATGCATATGACATATGTAATGATATCTTAACTTATGATTTGAAATTATGATGATTACCTTGATATTATGATAATATATATAATAATATCTTAGCTATGCATATGAAGTGTCCAATGATTAGTTGATATTACTTTTACAAAGAAAGTTACCATTGTTATGGGTATTAAATGCGACGTGACGCCACGCTCCTATGGACCCTGCCCTTATGACGTCACGCCCCTCCTGCGCTCAACTACCCCCACGATTGACTACCCGACGTGATATCTCCTCTGCCCCGCCTTAAGACCATGCGGATCAACCACGGCATCGGCCTACGAAACCAGGTCCGTATACCGCCCCTCAGACGTAATCAGAAGCACGCCATGGCTCGACATATTTAACCGACCACAGAGTAAGAAAAAAAAAGGTAAGTCTTTCAGGACTAAGGATTGGATCTGGACACTAGTAAGAAAGTGGGCGGGCTGAGCGCCGGAACCCTCGAGTGGGGATTTGACTTGAGCGTCGGAGGGGTCGGGCGGAGCATCCTCCGACCCGCCTTTGTGCAGGTACTCCCCCCCCGGCGACCCCAGCTCGAATGACCGACCGGGATACGACAGGAGCAGGAGCCCTCGACGAGCCCCGAACCTTACCGCGACGACCCCAGATTCTCTTCTTCCCTAACACACAGAGCCCGGGATCACGGTAAAAAGTTATTTGCACTAACAGATTGGCGCTAGAAGGAGGGCCTGGAAATAGGGGCGCAGCTTCCGAGCCGTCAGGACGAGCGCTAACGCCAATCTTTCGATTGGGGGGTAGCGTTGCTCGGGCCCGCACAGGACATGACTGATGTAGTAAACCGGGAGCTGACTCTCGGCAGCCTCTTTCACCAGCACCGAGCTTACCGCATGCTCGGATGTGGCCAGGTAGAGGCGGAGTCCTTCCGGGGCGGATACCGAGGCAAGGCGGGGGAGAGCGGCCAGGTGCTGTTTTAGATGTACGAGGGCCTCCTCGCATTCCGCCGTCCATCGGAAGTTCCGGGGGTCCTTCAAAGCTCGGAAGAAGGGAAGACATTTGTCTCCCGATCGGGACAAGAATTGAGACAAAGCTGCTATCCTTCCGTTGAGGCACTGAAGCTCCTTTACTGTCTTGGGTGATCTCATGTCGACGAGCGCTTGGATCTTTTCTGGATTGGCATCAATTCCCCTTGCATGTATGATGAACCCCAGGAATTTTTCGGATGCTACGCCGAAAACGCACTTGGCTGGGTTAAGTCGCATCCCATACCTTCTTAGTGTGTCGAAGGTTTCCCTCAAGTCGTCGAGGTGGGCGGTTCCCGTTTGGCTTTTACAATCATGTCGTCGACGTAAACTTCCATGTTCCGCCCTATCTGGTGGGCGAATATCTTGTTCACCATTCTCTGGTAAGTGGCTCCCGCGTTCTTCAATCCGAACGGCATGACCTTATAAAAGTAAGCTCCTCGGGGGGTATGGAAGGCGGTATGTTGCTGGTCTTCGGGCGCCATCCGGATCTGATTGTAACCGGCGAAGGCATCCATGAAGGAGAAACGGGCGTGTCCCGCGGTTGAGTCGACCAACTGGTCAATCCTGGGTAAGGGGAAGCAATCCTTCGGACAAGCAC
Organism: Musa beccarii; assembly: GCA_024322285.1. Taxonomy (NCBI): domain Eukaryota; kingdom Viridiplantae; phylum Streptophyta; class Magnoliopsida; order Zingiberales; family Musaceae; genus Musa; species Musa beccarii. The sequence goes on from CM044396.1 coordinate 23,903,572, forward strand.
GATTCAGGTCGGTGTAGTCGACACACATTCTCCAGCTCCCATTAGGCTTCTTTACGAGAACTACATTGGACAACCACTGGGGGTACCTGACTTCCTCAATGAAGCCGGACGCCAGAAGCTTATCCACCTCAGTTTGCACAGCTTGTTGGCGCTCTGGAGCCTGGGCCCGAGGTCTTTGTTTCACCGGGCGGGCGGTCGGAGAAATGCTCAGGTGGTGCTGGGAAACTTAGGTGATCCTGGAAGGTCGCCCGCTGTCCAAGCAAAGACATCAGCATTCTCTTGGAGGAGGCTGATAAGCTGAGCCTGCTCCTGTTCGGCTAAATCTGAACCGATCCCGACCGTCTGGTCGGGGCGGTCACTTCGCAACGGGATGTCGATCGCCGGGTTCACCGGCTCGGGATGTCGGCCGGGTGTCTTGGCTTCTTGCTGGTCTTCAGGGCTGTCCGGCCTCTTTCTCTTACCCAAGGAGCTGGCTGTCGATAGCACCGTCTGGATTCTTGGGGGTTTCCCCGGACTTCCCCGACTCCGGCACTTGTAGGGGCGCAAGGTCTGATGGTATGTGGAGACAACCGCCCTTAACTTGTTGAGGGTCGGCCGGCCTAGGATTGCGTTGTATGCGGTGGGAAGATCGACCACCAGGAAGGTCGCCAAAACCATTTTGGTCTTTGGAGAGTCGCCGATGGTCAAGGGCAGGGTGACCACGCCACGCGGCGCGACCGAGTCACCGGTGAACCCAGTGAGCGTCGAGGGCTGGGGCTTCAAGGCCTCCTTCGGTAATCCCAGCGCCAGGAAAGCGTCGAAGTAGAGGATGTCGGCCGAGCTGCCTGTGTCGACCATGATCCTTCTGACTTGCGCGATTGGCGATTCGGGCTGATACCACCAGGGCGTCATCGTGCTCCGGACGCCCCGAACCTTCCGAGGGGAAAGTGACTTCTGGCTCGATAGGGGAATGGTGCTCCTCGGATGCGGCTGCACGCGCATATGCCTTTCGTCCCGAGGTGCTATTCCCGTCGGAGGCGGGTCCCCCAACGATGACATCAATGTGTCGCTCGACCGGCCCCTCAGGGCGCAGGGAAGGTTCCCGCGAGCGTTGGAGGTATTGATCTAGATGTCCCCTCCGGATTAGCTCTTCAATTTGCCGCCTTAACTCATAACATTGCTCCATGTCGTGCCCATTCTGTCGGTGGAAACGGCAGTATTGGGTACGATCGGTAAACTCTCGCCACGCTCTCATCGGGCGGGGAGGTCTTAGCATTCCCCTTTCCTTTATCTGGAGGAATATCCGCGTGCGAGACGTATTTAAGGGGGGTGATGGGAGCTCGGGTGCGGGGTGGTCGGGGTGTCCCGCCTGGCATCCCCGACGCGGAGATCGTCGTCTCGTTGTCGCTCCCATTCGGGCTGGAGTCGGGTTTCCCCTTGGCCGCTCTTCCTTTCTTCCCGACATCCAAGTCTCGGCCGCCACATAATGGTTTGCCCGCTGAAATATCTCTGCGATGGATGTGGGGGGTCGTTCCACCAAGGACCAGCAAAATCTCGAGGGTCGCAGCCCTGTCATAAATGCCTGCATCAGCAGCGAGGGGTGAGCGTCAGATAATTCTTGTACCTCCGTGGTGAACCGTCGCACGAAGTGAGAAAGGGACTCGTCCTCATACGCTTGATCCTAAGAGAGCGCGACCGATGTAAGCCGGACGCGTGAACGCCAAGAAGTGTAGCTCAAAATCCCTGGCAAGCTGTTCGAAGGACGTTATCGTCCCGCTTTTTAAAGTACTGTACTAGGTGCGGGCGGCTCCTTTCAACGTGGTAGGGAACGCTCGACACATCAAAGCGTCCGAGGTCCCGTATAGGGCCATCTGCGCTCTAAAGGCGGCAACATGATCTGCCGGATCACTGGCCCCGTCGTAAAGATCGACGGAGGGTTGGCGGAAATTCAAAGGTACCGGGTACTCTTGTATGTCGCTGGTGAAGGGCGACTCCCAGCGAGGGTCCGCCCGTTGCTCCTCCTTTGACATTCGGACGTCCCTTTGCACCTCCTCCAGGCGTTGGGAAATAGAGCGGACCTGCGCTCGGAGTAAACCCGTCGAATCCGAGGATATAACTTCGGGCTTGGGGGGAGCGCCCGGCCTTTCAAGAACTCGGGCTCCGTCCTGGTCCTGGCGAGATGCGGGGGAGGATGGTGCCGTGGGGGGCAACTCTCGAGCACGGGGGGAGAGGCCGGGTCTTCGGGGATTCGGCCCTTCCATCCTGGCAGGAAGATGAGGGACGACGGCCTGCACGGCGTTCGTTAGGGCTCGGACCTGCTGGGACAGGTCTCGAAAGGCCTCTGCAGTAACCTGGGGAGGGGGCGATGAAACCCCGTCGGGTGGGTGAAGTCCAGGGTCGTTGAACAGGTTCCAGTAGCGTTCCGCGGTCGAAGTGGGATCGTCCCTCCAGGGGGCTTCCGCTGACGTCCCTCCTGGGGGCGGCCTCTCGTCCATGTATTATTTGGGGCGTAGTAGATGCTCTCTCAACAGGCCCTCCTTCTAGCGCCAATCTGTTAGTGCAAACAGATTCGACCTTCACTATAAACCGAGGACAGCCATCAAGGCACAGGCCCTGGCCGATTTCATCTCGGAGCTGACCCGATCGGAAGTAGGAGACTCGAAACAAGAACGCCGGGATTGGGTTCTGCATGTGGACGGGTCATCTGGCTCAAGGGGAGCCGGAGCGGGACTCATCCTCGAGGACCCCGAGGGACGCACTTTCGAACGCTCTTTACGCGGCCGGCCGACGCCACCAACAACGAAGCAGAGTACGAAGCCCTCTTGGCGGGCTTGCGCCTGGCGGCCGAAATGCAACTGAGAGCAGTCCATGTCCTTACGGACTCCCAGCTGGTCGCCGAACAAGTCTGTGGAGAATATCGCGCGAGGGATCCCACCATGCTGAAATACCTAACGGAGGTAAAAGCTCAGGCCGCTAACTTCTCCTGCTTCACCTTATCTCGAGTCCCCAGGTCCCAAAACGGGCGGGCGGACCAGCTAGCCAAGTTGGCCTCGGGAGCCAACCTTGGGGAGCGCCCCGAAGTCGAGGAGCTCGAGCGCCCGACTGTTGCCACTACGGGGTTAGGAGGGTCCGAAGGCCCGACCACACCACTCACCTGGATACAGGAGATGCGGAGGTACAAGCGCGAGGGCATCCTGCCCGCAGATGACGCCAAGGCGCGACACCTCCGCTGGACGCAGGCATGGTATTGCGAAATCGGTGATCGGCTCTACAAAAGGTCATTCTCTCGTCAACTACTACGATGTTTGGATCCCGAGGAGGCGGAAATAATCCTCGCCGAGGTCCATGGCGGAATCTGCGGGGAGCATATGGGCGGTCGGGCTTTGGCTTTCAAAATACTACGCCAAGGTTACTACTGGCCCACGTTACACCGAGATGCTAGGACTTACGTACGGTGGTGCGATGCATGCCAGCGTCATGCCCGAGCCCCGCAGCGTCCCGCGGTGCCACTCACTTCCATTGATGGCGCGTGGCCCTTTGCCCAATGGGGAATGGACCTTTTGGGGCCGTTCCCCCCGGCGCCGGGATAGCGAAGATATATCATCGTGGGAATTGACTACTTCACCAAATGGGTGGAAGCCGAGCCCCTAGCTACCATCACGGCCAAGGCGGGTCGGCGATTCGTATGGAGGAATATCGTGACCCGATTCGGTCTTCCCAACGTTATCGTCACCGATAACGGTGCCCAGTTCGCCAGCGCTCGGTTCAGGGAGTTCTGCGCAAATCATCAGATCCAGTTGAGGTTTAGCTCGGTAGCCCACCCCCAGTCCAACGGACTCGCCGAGGTAACCAATCGGTCTATCCTCGATGGACTCAAGAAGAGAACCCTAAGGGCCCGATCAAGTTGGGTCGACGAGCTACCAGGCATCTTGTGGTCCTTGCGGACCACCCCAAAAACAGCCACGGGCGAATCGCCATACAGTCTGGCATTCAGCATGGAAGCGGTTTTGCCAGCTGAGTTGGTAATCCCGACTCCCCGGGTAGAAGCCTACGAGGAGCAGACGTCGACCCAAGGAGCTCGAGCCAGTTTGGACCTGCTCGAGGAGCATAGAGCCGACGCACACCTAAGAACCTTAGCCTACCATCGGAGCGTCGCCAAAGGGTACAACAAAAAGGTCCACCCTCGACCCCTTGGAGTGGGGGACTTGGCGTTGCGCAAGATGGAGGTAAGTGACCCCCTTCGGGTAAGAGGCAAGCTTACACCTAAGTGGGAAGGCCCTTATCGCATTGTTAAGGTCGTCCGACTGGGTACATTCCGACTCGCAACAATGTCGGGATGACAAGTGCCGAGGACTTGGAACATCCAAAACCTTAAGAAGTACTTCGTTTGAAGCTCACTACTTCTCGCGGTGGGCAAAGTGATCAAGCAGAAGTAGGGAGGTGTTAGAGGCAAGTAGGCAAGGACAATTCGTGAAATCACAAATTTCATTAATAAAAACTCTCGGATACAAAATGGGTCCCTGAAGAGGGAAAGGAGCAATACATGAGGACGAAGGGAGACCTCCAAAAAAGAGAAAGAGAAGAAAAAGAAGTCCCTCAAGAGTCGGCCCCGGGAAGGCTGTCGTCAAAAGGGACCTCATCGGGCATTCCCACTCCCTGGTCCTCGGGACGAGAAGTGAAGGGATCCTCCTCTACCGGGGAACCCGAGGGACAGGCCCGAAATCGTGCCAAGGCGATCCGATATCCATACTCATAGGATACCCTGCCCGATCGGTCCAAGCCGAGGAGGAAACCCTCCGACTTCTTATACCGCTCGACCGCCTCCCGCTCCCTCTCCGGACGACGGTTCTCTTCCACCGCGAGGGCCTCCTGAGAAGCCATCGCCTCGGCCTCCTTGGAAGCCAGCCGTGCGGCCAAGTCGGAGGCCTCGTTTCGACGGAGCCGGTTCTCCAGCTTCTCAGCCCGCAGCAACTTCTGCAGGCTGGCCTCCTGTGCGGATAAGGCCTCAAGCTCTGCGGTCAGCCGGGTCACCTCCGCCTCCGAGTCGGTCGCCCGCTTCTCGGCCGCGGCAACCGCCTCCGGGCCACTGCCAGCACGGGCCTCCTCCAGCTGGCGACGAAGGGCAAGATTGCGCTCACCCATGCCGCCTATGAGTAGACCGGCATCATGGACCCGGTCGATCAAAGCCATGGAATAGTGGGTATTCTACGTATGAAAGACAATGAGCGACTGCGGAAGAAGAATTCTGGAAGAAGACAGGGGAGATGGTGCTTACCCATAGCGCTGCCTTCGCCGCCTTGGCGATCAAAACCTCCGAGGGGAGTGTGTATAAGTCCCGGGCTAGGTCGGGATGTAGCGCCCCTCGGAGGAAGGTGGCCGAGGAGTTTCCCCCGGTCCACACCTTGGCCTCGCGGGACAAATCTCCCCATCGGGCGACCAAAGGGTCACTCACCCCGCCGGAAGGGATCTCACCCATCACCCGAGTAAAGTAGGGCTCGTCCCTGCCCGGCGGGATTCGGTACAAATCTTTTAGGGCCGGGGGGCGAGGGCTTTTCCCGGTCGCCCCCTGGCTGGGCTCAGCGTACTCCGGCGGGGCGGGAGCTGCCAAGCGCCTGGCTGCCTGTTTGGACGCCTCAGCGGTAGGAGACGCCACCGCCTCGAGGTCCAGCACTTCCTTGGCTTTGGACCTCTTCGTTGGTCGATCACACTCGACCACTAGCGGGGGGTCCTCCCCCGCCCGTTTGGACCCCACCGAGGCCCCAGGAGACGAGCCGACTGGGGTATTCCCGTCATGAAAGGACTTCAAGTTCACCATTTCTATCGAAATATAGAAAAACGGTCAGAGTGTGAAAAAGCCATAGCCTCAAAGGGGCGAGCAGCGATGACATACCCCGAGAGCGTGGGCTAAGCCCCGCTTCAGCGAGCCACCGCTCCGACATATCGCGGATAGCTTGAGAAGAGGGAAGGATCACCCTCAGCCTCTCCAGGTATCCTCGCTCTTCGGCGTTGAGCTTCGGGGCTGTGTTATCAATGACCCTTGAAGACCATCGAACCCCGAAGCCCTAATCTTTCTCCCACCGAACAAAAAAGAAGCGCCTCTTCCAACCCTTATTATTGGTAGGAGCGCCGCTAACACGGAACCTCGACCGGGCGGCGAGGAAATATCCTCTCGACCCCTTGGAGAGGCGGAAACAGGAAAGGAAGAGGTTGAGGGTCGGAACGATACCAGCGTAGTGGCATTCCCCTAGGAAAGCCACTAAATACCGCCAAGAGTTGGGAGTGATCTGCGACGGTGAGACCTACCACAAAGATATGCAGGAGGTCATAAATGGGTGTAGGGGGAGGCGCAGACCAGCCTCTAAGGCATCAAGAGTTAGGGCGAAGCCCTTAGGGATCGGGTCGAAGGCCCGTTGCCCCGCTTCAGGGGCAGTGAGGATGTATTCCCCCGGGATTCTATAGCACCTCCGGAGGATCCCTACAGAAGATTCATCCAGGGTGGAATCCTGGTCGTGCGGCCACATCATGGCCTCTAGCGTACGCGCTGCTTCCCCATCGGAGGAACGGTTGGAGGATGGAGATGGTAGAGAGGTAGCGACACGAGTAGTAACAGAAGGGGAAGAAGAAGAAGAGGCGGAGGAAGAAGTGGAAGAAGTCATTTTTGCACTGACCTACGACGAAAGGGGTCGAATGGAAGGAGCCAAGAGACACTGGGGTCAAGGAAGGAGGCTTGAAGGAAGCAGACAGCAGGATTCGGGGCAGAAGAAACTTCGTCGATAAAAGGCTACGGGGTGATGCGATGCGCGCTATTTAAAGGAAGAAAGGCGTCGTCCTTTCGCCTCCTAAGGTGGGCGGCAGCGTGACGCCGCGCATTCCGCCCAACCGCATCACATCGGGCAGCCCAAACGACAGAGCAGTGTTAATGGGGATGTGACGTGTCGTCATCTAGACGGGTTACTTGGCCGGCACGCCAACGACTCCTCGATTCCTGCAACCGTACTTATGTGCGCGGTTTCCGAATCGACCATTGGTCTTCTCGGCCTCGAGTATTACCTCGGCCCTTCATCCCGAACGGTAGTTCGGCGTATATGGTCTCGAGTTGCTCTCGACCATTGGATTTCTCGGCCTCGAGTACTACCTCGGCCCTTCATCCCGAATGGCAGTTCGGCGTATATGGTCTCGAGTTGCTCTCGACCATTGGATTTCTCGGCCTCGAGTATTACCTCGGCCCTTCATCCCAAATGGCAGTTCGGCGTATATGGTCTCGAGTTGCTCTCGACCATTGGATTTCTCGGCCTCGAGTACTACCTCGACCCTTCATCCCGAACGGCAGTTCGACGTATATGGTCTCGAGTTGCTCTCGACCATTGGATTTCTCGGCCTCGAGTACTACCTCGGCCCTTCATCCCGAACGGCAGTTCGGCGTATATGGTCTCGAGTTGCTCTCGACCATTGGATTTCTCGGCCTCGAGTGCTACCTCGGCCCTTCATCCCGAATGGTAGTTCGGCGTATATGGTCTCGAGTTGCTCTCGACCATTGGATTTCTCGGCCTCGAGTATTACCTCGGCCCTTCATCCCGAACGGCAGTTCGGCGTATATGGTCTCGAGTTGCTCTCAACCATTGGATTTCTAGGCCTCGAGTACTACCTCGGCCCTTCATCCCGAACGGCAGTTCGGCGTATATGGTCTCGAGTTGCTCTCGACCATTGGATTTCTCGGCCTCGAGTACTACCTCGGCCCTTCAACCCGAGCGGTAGTTCGGCGTATATGGTCTCGAGTTGCTCTCGACCATTGGATTTCTTGGCCTCGAGTACTACCTCGGCCCTTCATCCCGAACGGCGGTTCGGCGTATATGGTCTCGAGTTGCTCTCGACCATTGGATTTCGCCTCGAGTGCTACCTCGGCCCTTCATCCCGAACGGTAGTTCGGCGTATATGGTCTCGAGTTGCTCGACCATTGATTTCGGCCTCGAGTATTACCTCGGCCCTTCATCCCGAACGGCGGTTCGGCGTATATGGTCTCGAGTTGCTCGACCATTGGATTTCTCGACCTCGAGTACTACCTCGGCCCTTCATCCCGAACGGCAGTTCGGCGTATATGGTCTCAAGTTGCTCTCGGCCATTGGATTTCTCGGCCTCGAGTACTACCTCGTCCCTTCATCCCGAATGGTAGTTCGGCGTATATGGTCTCGAGTTGCTCTCGACCATTGGATTTCTCGGCCTCGAGTATTACCTCGGCCCTTCATCCCGAATGGCAGTTCAGCGTATATGGTCTCGAGTTGCTCTCGACCATTGGATTTCTCAGCCTTGAGTACTACCTCGGCCCTTCATCCCGAATGGTAGTTCGGCGTATATGGTCTCGAGTTGCTCTCGACCATTGGATTTCTCGGCCTCGAGTACTACCTCGGCCCTTCATCCCGAACGGCAGTTCGGTGTATATGGTCTCGAGTTGCTCTCGACCATTGGATTTCTCGGCCTCGAGTATTACCTCGGCCCTTCATCCCGAATGGCAGTTCGGCGTATATGGTCTCGAGTTGCTCTCGACCATTGGATTTCTCGGCCTCGAGTACTACCTCGACCCCTTATCCCGATCGGCTCCAACCGGGCTTCCCGAAGACCCCCTCCTATCCTCGAGATCCGTTCCGCAGGAGTGGCTTTTCGAGGGGGGTAGTGTTATGGGTATTAAATGCGACGTGATGCCACGCTCCTATGGACCCTGCCCTTATGACGTCACGCCCCTCCTACGCTCAACTACCCCCACGATTGACTACCCGACGTGATATCTCCTCTGCCCCGCCTTAAGACCATGCGGAGTCAACCACGGCATCGGCCTACGAAACCAGGTCCGTATACCGCCCCTCAGACGCAATCAGAAGCACGCCATGGCTCGACATATTTAACCGACCACAGAGTAAGAAAAAGAAAGGTAAGTCTTTCAGGACTAAGGATTGGATCTGGACACTAGTAAGAAAGTGGGCGGGCTGAGCGCCGGAACCCTCGAGTGGGGATCTGACTTGAGCGTCGGAGGGGTCGGGCGGAGCATCCTCCAACCCGCCTTTGTGCAGGTACTCCCCCCCCGACGACCCCAGCTCGAATGACCGACCGAGATACGATGGGAGCAGGAGCCCTCGACGAGCCCCGAACCTTACCGCGACGACCCCGGATTCTCTTCTTCCCTAACACACAGAGCCCGGGATCACGGTAAAAAGTTGTTTGCACTAACAACCATAATTAAATTATTTTAACTTGTTGCAAGGTTGTCATTTTCTGAATTCGAGTTTAGTTTAGTATGACATATAGACAGGGAGAGTTTAGTTAAAACTCTATCATCAATTGGTTATCATCATCAAAAAGGGAGAGATTGCTGAATCCTGAATTTTGATGATAAAATCAATTTATGAGTTTATGAACTAATGAGCATTTGTGATAAGTGACGCAAGAGAAACTTCGATCATGGACTTGAATCATGAAGCAGTAGAATCAAATGTTGGGTCGGAGAGCACCATGTAAAAGATTGGACATCAGGCCAGGAGATTGATCAACATGCCAGAAGATGGACTTCATGATATGAGTTCGGGTATCAGGCCGAAAGGATCATGTAGTGTGCTAAAAAGTTCAGACATTCCAAATGTTAACATATCGATGGATCGGGCAATACGCCAAAGGAAAGGATGATGTGCCAGAGGTTCGGACGAAGTGTTAGATAAACAATAACATATAGGACAACATAGGCTTCATGATTGTAAATTGTTAAGTCTTAGTCAAAGTAGTTCAAAGATTAATTAAGTTAGTTTTGGAGCATAATAAGACCAACTTAATTAGGAGCCCATTGGGCTTGAATCAGGGCTAAATTAGGCCTATTAGAAGGCCAATTTAGTAACCTGAGGTTGGGTCAGGTGATGGCACCATTAGGTCAGGCGGTGGTACCGCTTATAAGCTAGAAAATATTGAGTGTACGTTTCTAGAAAACTCGATGGTTGTACCACTAGGGTTAGTGGTGGTACCACCTAGTGGCAAGTGGTGATACCGCTATAACATAGTCTCCGAAACTATGTCAAGTAGTGGTACCACCTAGGCAGGCGATAAACCGCTAAAGCCCAGTCTCCTAGGCTTAGTACTAGCGATAGTACTGCCTAGTGTAGGTGGTAGTACTGCTAGTACCTCGAAAGCTAGATATTTTAAATTTTTGGCTCAATTTTTTATGCTATTTGGGACCTATAAATACCCCACTCATGCTTGCTAGGTGCAAGAATGAAAATTTATGATTTTGAAGCATGTAAACTTTGTTAAAAAGTTGATTTTCCTCCTCCTTAAGCTTAGAGGTTGTTCTAAGGGAGGTGTATGAGGATTTTCTTATAAAAGAGAGTTATGAAGGTTCTCTCCTAAGCCTGTGAAAAGGAGAAAGAGTTGTAATAAGGGTAATTGATCTTCACCTATTGAAAAGAAGATCGTTAGTGAAAGCCTGTGGCCTCGAGGGAGGAGTAATCGAGAATGGATATAAGTCATCACAACCGAACCACTCTAAATTTGGTTTGCATTCCTTTTAGACTCTTCATTGCTATTGCTTACTATGCTTACTCATATTCTAAGTTAAACACATTTCTGATATCGATTTTATCGAATGAATTTTCAAATCGATTCTTCATTTCGAAAGCACTAATTCATCCCCAACACCATACCCTCCAACACCCCCCCCCTCTCTTTCTCTTAGTGCCTTTACCTATTCGTGAGAAAAATTTCATGGAGCAATATACTCAATTATATATCTAGGAGATAATTAGACTCCATAGTGTGCTGGTATCCATTGTGTCATATAGAGACTCCAGATTTACATCAAAGTTTAACTTTTAGTATTATTTTTCATCCTTAAATAGATAGCCAATTAGAAAGAATCATTCAAATATTAAACAATATGCTAAAAGATTATATCTTAGACTTTACGAGATTATGGAGCAAATATTTACTTTTGATGGAGTTTACCTACAATAACAATTACCAAATAGTTACTGGAATAGCACCATTTGAAGCACTATATATCAGAAAGTGCAAATCACTTGTTTATTAGAATGAGATGGGTAAAAGAAAATATTTGGGACTAGATTTGGTAAGAGAAACATCAAAAGTAGTAAAAAAGATTCACTAAAAGATGAAGGCATCGTAAAATAGGTAGAAATATTATGATGATAATAGGAGGGGAATAGGAGGGGACTTTTGAAATTTGAAATAAGTGATAAAGTATTTCTTAAAAGTGGCACCAATGAAAGAAGTTATGAAGTTTAGGAAGAAAAGCAAGCTAAGTCCTCGATATATAGGATCATATAAAATTCTTGATAAAACTAGTGATATAACCTATAGACTAATCTTACCTTCTATATTAGTAAAGGTGCATAATATATTCTATGTATTAATATTGAAGAAGTATATTTTAGATCTTTCTCATATCCTAGAAGAATAATCAATAGAATAGAATAAAAATTTAATGTATGAGGAATGGAATGAATAGATTCTTGATAAAAAGGATAAAAAACTTCATTATAAGAATATTGTTTTAGGCAAAGTGCTTTGGAGGAATCAAATAATGGAGAAAGCAAGTTAGGAAAGGGAATAAGAGATGTGACAGAAATATCTAGTGCTGCCCAAGAAAATATATGTAGTGCTCCAGTCATGCATATTGAACTACAACTAGCATGTAAATGAAAGTACAAATAATATATGATATGATTTGTGATGTCTATGCTTCATAAATATGATAATTGATATGCTCATATTTTCAGCTTATAAGATTAAAGTATTTATTTTCCAAAAATATCATTCTCAATGTTTTATGAAATATGGTTGAGCATGCATAAGTATTAGTGTTTACTTTAAGCATAGTATAATAAGCCAAAATATACTAGCAAACTTAAATATGAGATTAAATTATGATAATAAGCATGCATATGGTGACTAGAAGTGGCAATTGAATTATAATCAATCTTAAGTGAATCTTAAAATTAAATGAGTTTTAACATAACTAAAGTAAGAAATTTTAAATTTTATTTTGAGGATAATAAGCTATTTAGACATGAATGAAGTAATAAAAAATTAAATAAAAATATAAATCAAAGAGAAGTGTTATACTAAAAATATTGATATACATAAGTAAGATTGAAGGATAAGTATAGACCAAAAAATGTCATCTTTGTCAAATCAAATTAGACTCAATTAAAGTTATCGCAATCTTATAACTATATTAGTAAAAAAAAACTTAAAATAAGGTCTAATGGAATTAAACCCTAGATTTCAAGATTACCTCTTAAGCACCTCTATCTTATTATAGTCTCGTCCTCTTTACTAACCTGATAACCCATGACACTTTATCTTTTTCTATAGTTATTTTCTTAGCTTTTCTCATAGAGGCTAAGAAACCCTAGCTCTAAAATATGTTAAGAAAAACCCAATTATTCTTTACTATACCTAGGATTTCAATTTTACATATTATAGATTGATATTTTTAACTATTTTTAAGTAACCTAGGATTCAAATTAATATTTAACTTTTATATATGTTTTAAATGATTCTCTTTTGATTTTAAAATCTCTAGTATGACATTAATCTTAGATTGACATATTGAGTTATGATTGCCCCAATCTAAGATATTTAGAATCTCTTATTTTCTAAGAAGGGGTTCTATTCAAGATAAATTGGCTCTCTTAGTTATATGATTAAAATATTTTAAAACATTTTATTAGAGTTCTATGAGATTTAGAATTGAGTGAATACCACCTCTGTACATCAAGATGAGGTTTATAAGTTCAAATAGTCCAACCCTATTTCAGCACAATAAAATAGGTATTATTAGTGAATTAAGAGGATAGTTTAGCTTCCAAATGATTTTATTTTATGCTAAACTTTGGTGTGTATTTAGTTTTGTAGTATCCTATTTTTATAAAATTTCATAATAATTCAAGATCATTTGGTTAGCTAGAATAGTAAAGTAAAATTTTTTTCGTAGAATTGTGTGATAGTTTAATTGATACTAACTAGTTCATTTGATTATAGAGTAAATTATTAAAAAAATGATGATGGAATCTAGATGAATTTTTAGATAAAGTATAGTTCATTTTATGGGTGATTTTATCAAATTTTTTTATAAACTATTGTACTGAATTATTATAAATCAATAATTCAAGAGATATGGTTCCTAATTAAAGCATCTTATGATCCTATGTTCCTAATTTGATAGGTATATTGCTCCCCAATATACTCAATCGTTTAGCAATGTAGTCTTTCATTGGCTTCTTAATTTTTGAATTTAATCAAGTAAGTATAAGTTTAATTCACTACAAAACAGTGGTCATATAAATTATTATATTTATAATATATTTTAAAAAGCATATTTCAAATGTTATAATTATTTGTAGCTAGACATAAACTAAATATGAATGTATATATTTTGTAAGTATAAAAATATATGAATTGAGATGAAAATGTATTGTATACATACATATATGATGACGTGTAGCGTGGGAGTGCATGTATATATTACAATGACATGGGTATGGGAGTATATATGTTATGATATGAGATATAGAACTTCATGAATTTGTTATGTTTCCTATATGTGCATATATGTCTTTTGAATTATTTTGATATAAAATTTTATCTCTTTCTTTTGCATATGATATGTTGTTAGATTATGCATGCTAAAGAAGTCATATTATGAGGTGTTTATTGTTAAATATCTTATACCAATTATTTTAAAATATTATATACACGATATGATACATGCTCATTGAAATAAAATTATAAATAGTAAGTGATTACTCACTATAAATCATATTTTACAAGTAAAGATATTAATACCAACTCAAGTGATTGAGTAGATAAGTGAGCACATGCAAGCCCATGCTAACACAGATACAGATGATGATCTGTAAGCATTTTATGTGTATAAATTTTGAACATGTTATATTTGTGTTTTCCTTTGGTTAGATGTTATAATTATGTACATATATCAAAAATACTATGTATAGAAAAAAAAACCCTATCATTTTGTTTAGTAAGTTAGCATGCTTTAATTTTAAGATTGCCTACTTTTCACCGACTCCCATCAATAATAGTAATAAAAATAAAATGTAATATTCTACTTTAGTCATGCATATAGGGTATAAGTGAAACTAGGAGTAGGGTGTTACAAAATATCTTCGTCAAATTTAGCATCAACCATCTTTGTCATTTAGGATGTCTTCACCCTAGGATATCCTTATCATTTAAAATAAAATTTTTATAATTAAATATTTTAAAATATAAAATATTGGGTCATTCGTTATTCCACAACTCATAAGGAGTTTCAAATAGATGAATTTTTTAAGGACCTTATTCATGACATAACATGTATTTAAGAAAATTATGTTCATTGAGCATAATCACTACCATCTCTTGTAAGCTCATATATTTTCTTTTAATAAGTTCATTTTATTTGTAAATTTCTTAAGGTGGAGTAGTTATGATCAATACCTACTTAAATTATAAAATTCTTAAAAATCATAATTTTATACTCACCACCATGATTACTTTGAATCGATGAAATCATAATTTTTTTTCATTTTGAATATATTTATAAAACTTTGTAAAGCATTTAAAATGATCATTTTATATATTTAGAAGTATATCCAAATAAATCTATTATAGTTATCTACAATTACAAATGCATACATACTATCATCTAGACTTGTCATATAATAGGTTCAAATAAGTCAATATGAATTAATTATAGTAGTCTTAGATGTACTAACTTTGTTTTTAAGTTTAAAATTACTCTTATCATGTTTTCCTAATTAACACGTATCACAAATTTTATCATAAATAATTTTAACCTTGAGTATTCCTTTAACAAGTTATTATTTCCTATTTAAGTTATTAACTTCATGATAGAATGTCCTATTCTCTTATGTCAATGGAACACATTATTATTATTCAAAGCTGAAAGACAAGTTATGTCATAAATGTTATCAATATTAATAACATGTGTATTAATGTTTCTTAAAGCAATCAAAGATTTATTTTTGTTTGATATTTTTATGATAAAAACATGAGATTTAAATTTAACATTATATTTTTATCATAAGATTAACTAATGCTAATTAGATTATATTTCAATTCATTTGCAAAAAGCACATCTTCAATAGAAAATTTGATTTGTTACTAGTATTATCGATACTAATGATTTTTTTCTTTATTATTGTCTTCGAATGTAACTGTCTTCATTTTGAAATATATGTCTTGAGCATCCATTATCAAAATACTATCTATTGATCCTAATACTTGTTTGGAGATATATTTTATTATTAAAAGCCATAAAGGCATAACATAGTCATTTGCATCCGGCCCATTTGATTCATCCCATATTGGTTTAAATGACTTCTTCTTCTTTAGGAATATAGTTTTTTTTTTCAATTATGGACACTCATTCTTAAAGTGTCCTTACCTCTTACGCTTGTAGTAAAAGATTGTATCTTTCTTAGACATTATTTTGATCTTATCTTTCCTCTTGCTTGATTTGTCTTATTTGTCTTTATAAACTTGTTGAATATTATTGTCATGAGTGTTATGTTTTCATCATTGTTACTGAAGCTTTTATTTGAGTAATCATTTTTCAATTTAAAGGCAATGTTGTTCTTTTTCTTTAGTAGGTTTTTATCTTTTTCTTCATAAGTTTTGCATGTCATTTTATAAGTTGTTAGAGATATTATGAGCTCTTTAAAAGGAATGTTGTTTAAATCTTTAACTTCTTTAATCATCATTACCATTAGATCCTAACTCTTATGAAGAAATCTTAAGATTTTATTCACTAATTCAAGATCAGTATAACTCAAGTATTTTCAATCTATTAATAATATTTATAAAGTGGGTATACATATCACTAATGGATTTCTTTTGCTTCATTATAAATAATTTATAATTATTAACTAAAAAACTAATTGTAAATTTATTTTGCTTACATCTATTTTCATTAGTGATTTCAAGTATATGTCATATATCATATATAAAACTATAAGTAGAAAATTAAATTTATTTCTTTCAAGAGCAAAAAATAAAGTATTCATTAGCATTCAGAGAAAATATTTTTTTAAAAAATATTTCATTCATCCATCGGTTTAATAAACTTTTAAAATCCAAGCTCAGGAAAATTATATCAATCATAATTTATAAAAAAAATAAAAAATATTTTTAATCTAGTTTTCCAATATGTAGTCAATCCCATTGAACATGAGATGACGTGTGGTAGAATGACCCTCTTATTTTGCTTAAAAAATTATTAGATTTTTTTACGTGTTAATCAAACTAAAAGAACTAAGCTTTGATACCAATTGTTAGGATTAATAATGGAACTAAGAGGGGGTAAATTAGTACTAGTACAAATTTCAAAAAATTCAAAATTTTAATAGAGAAAAGGAGACAAATATTGAAATTTAATTTAACTAAGAAATAGACATTAATAAGAGAGTAAGTAACGATATAGAGCTAAACTAGTTTATATGATTCAATTGCCTTAATTCTTGTCCACTCTCCATTTTTTCTCATTTAAGGTCTCTTACTTTCATTATCAATCTTACTTCTAACGAGTGAAGATTAATAATCTTTTTTTATTTTCTCCTTTTCAAGACTTAAGAGAGCACATTTATACTTTATGACTCAAGAAAAACAAACCTATTGAATTATGAATTTTGATGATAAAATTAATTGATGAGTTTATATACTAATAATTGTTTGAGATAAGTGATGCAAGTAAAACTTCGATCATGGATTTGAATCATTGAAATAGGAGAATTAGACATTGGGCCGAAGAGCATCATATTAGAGATTGGGCATCAAGCCAAAAGGATCAGGGATTACGCCAAGAAGATCGAATGTTGTGGGAGATCAACATGCCGATGGATCGAGCAATATGCTGAAGGACGTTATGTCGAAGGTTTGGATGAAGTGCCGAATAAATAAATGATATGCCGGACAATATAGGCTTTATGATTGTAATTGGTAAGTCTTGATTAAAGTCGTTTAGAGTCTAATTGAGTTAGTTTTAAGGTATAACCAGGCCAACTTGATTAGGAGCCCATTGAGCTTGAACTAAGGTTAACTTAGGCTAATTGGAAGGCCAATTCAGTGACTTAGGGTTGAGTTGGGTAGTGGTATCACTAGGCCCAAGTGGTAGTATCACCATGAGCTGGAAAGTACATCTTGTACATTTCCAAAAATCTCGACGATAGTACTAATAGTGTCAGTGATAGTACCATTTAGTGTTAGGCGATAGTATCACCCAAGTAGGCGGTGATACCGTCAGAACATATTCCTAGGTAATGTTAGGAGGTAGTACTGCCCAGTTAGGTAGTGGTATCGCTAGAGCCTAGGTTTCTAGGCTCTGTCAAGTGGTAGTACCACCCAACGCAGGCAGTAATATCACTAGTGTTGAATCCCGAATTTTGATGATAAAATCAATTGATGAGTTTATAATCTAATTATTGTTTGATAAAAGTGATGCAAGACTATCTTCGATCATGAAAAGATAAATTAATTGAAGTAAGAGAATCAGACATTAGGCCTGTTAGGATCATAATCAGCACTAAGAGGGGGGGGTGAATTAGTGCAACGATAAAAATATCATCAATTTCGGAAAATTTTATTTCGATGAAAATCGATATTGATTGTGTTTGAAATTAAAGTGAGTGCAAGATGGAATAAATAGGTAAAACACTTGCAAAATAAGTAAACAAGCAAAGCAGAGATCACACTAGATTTTATAGTGGTTTAGTCGTCCGACCTATGTCTGCTCCCGATTCCTCCTTTGTCGAGGCCACTAGCATCCACTAACGGTCTTCCTTTAATGGGCAAAGACCAACCACCCTTACAACTCTATTCTCCTTTTGATAGGCTTAAGAGAGAGTGTTTACACCCCCACTCACCCCTCTTTTAACTGAAATCAACACTAGATTAGAGGAGGAGATTTCTCACAAGATTATAACAAGTTTTCCCTCTTTCTGTGCTCAATTAGTGTTTGTGCTAACTAGGGATGAGAGGGTATTTATAGGCCTTAAGTGGATTCAAAGTTAGAGCCAAAATTTGAATCACCTCAAGTCTTTAGGGTATTAATGGTACCACCGCCCAGTCTGCCCTGACACTAGACAGTACCACCGCCCAGTTTGACGGTACCACCTCCTAACATTGGGCGGTACCACCGCCTGACAAAGTCTCAGAGACTTTGTCTTGGAGATTGAACCACTAGCGATTCCACCGTCTGTTCTGGCGGTGCCATCATTTGACCTACCTGTTGGGTAATTATTTGGACTTTTCATTTAGCTCAACACAGCCCAAACTTAGGCCCAATTAGCCCCTAATTGAGTTAGCCCAATTTCAACCTAATTACATCTAAAACCTACTTCAATTTAGATAATTATTACAAAGCTTAATCAAATGTTATCCGACATGTCGTTAGTTCATCCAATGCTTTGTCCAATTCTTTGATGCATTATCCTCTCTTGCAGCCTATTGCCCAATCAGCCAACTCCAATCTCCTTAGTGTAATATCCGCTCTTTTTGGCTCGATGCCCGAACTCATTGTCCGAAACCTTCTACCGATATGTCAACTGATCCTCTGGCTCGATGTCTAATCTTCTGACATTTTCTACTCTGGCCCAACATGAATTCTTCCAGCTTTAATTGTCTCTCCCTGATCAAAGCTAGTCCTACATCACTTAAAACACAGATCATATTATAAACACTATCAATTAGTTTCATCATCAAAATATGAGATTCAACAATATCTTCCTTTTTTATGATAATAACTAATTGATGACGGAGTTTAAACCAAACTCCCCCTATCAATATTGCCATATTGATAGAACTTTTGAATTCAAAAATCTAAGCAACATGTCATCATAAAATCATGCATAATCAAAATTTCAATTCAACCTTCCATGCAGATCCTCATATCTTCTCCCCCTTTGTCATCAATAAAATGGAGAAGTGCATCTAGCAAGTATTTGAGATATGCAAGTTTTACAACATTCAAGCTAGCAATCACTTTACAACATGCAATCTAACAAGTTCTTTCTTCTCTAGCAATTCTTGCTTTTATTTTTGAGATATGCAAGTTTGCATATTTGCTTCTTGAGATAGACAAGCTTTTGCTTCTCTTGAGATAGTAACTTTTTACTTCTCTTTACGATGTTCATACTAGCAAATTTTGTTTCTTTTCTTTTGAGAAGTGCAAGCAAGTTTTGCCTTTCTTGAGTTGTGCAAGCTAGCAAACTTTACGATATGCTAGCTAACAATTTTTGCTTTCTTTTGTAAAGAGTAAGCTAGCAAACTTTCTCCCACTTTGTCATTGTCAAAAGGAAGGGAAGAATATAATGGTAAAAAAAATTTTCTTTTTATCAATTTTCAAATCTTGACAAATATAAATCACAAATACAAAGAAGTATTGAAACATAGAAGAAAAATCAATTTATGCATATAATGTTTTAATCATCAAAGCATATTATTTCAAATTGTGAGTATTTAAAAAGAAACAAGAAAACATTATAATTCATTTGAACAAATATTCTTTTAAATAACATGAGACAATCATATGAGAGTATGGAGTAAGAGATCTTGAAAATCTCAAGTTATCAAGATCACGATGTAAATAAAACTTCTCTTTAGCAAATAGTAAAAAGAAACATAAGATATCAAATAAAAGATCTTGATTCACAAAACAAATCTCAAGTATCAAATATCGAGAAGTCAAAATCATGATTATGACAAAGCTTATTCAAATTCAAATCATCAAAATCATTTTCATAGTTCAAGAGATTCATTAATAATAGTATACATAGATTCATCACTTGTCTCTTATTGAAAAATTGAAAACTTTAAAGATAGAGAAATTTTCAAGAAAAATATATTTTCTTTTATGTATTTCAATTTATGTAATTTATTTCATATAGGCATACTCAAGTTTTTCATACGAAAGCCCTACATCATCGTATAAATCTGAAATCATCATCAAAATCACTTTTCTTTTATTCAGAAAATTTATTGAAAGTAACATAGATTAATTCCTATAAGATTAAAAGTAGCTAAAGTTCTTTTAGTTCCAAATTTTGTGAATGATTGCATGTGTCATGCACCCCACCACCCCGACGGGAAATTATTACATTCTAGGAGGTGTGATTATATCTTAAGTCGATAACATTATAATTCATCACAATTAAAATTCACGATCCAAATTAACATTTGAGGACACTAAGAAATATTCAAACATCAAAATTCACATCCATAAAACCTGTGTAGTTTATAATCATACATCACATCACTCAAACATTTATTAAAACCCAATCCAACTTAACAAAACATTAACCACACTTATTAGTCCTCAAGTGTAAGAATTTATAGAATCAAAGCTCCAACCATGTAACATAAATTCATATCATCATAAACTAAACTTAACATTACAAAATTCTAAACATGAGAGGTCTTTCAAAGTTTTTACATAATACATCAATTCAAATCTGTCAACAATAGTTCATTACATACAAAATGCACTTATACAACAACCATAATATATCAACCAATAAGACTTGCCCAAAATTTGAATAGCCTTCTAATGCCTCAGCCCAATTCTGACATTTCAGTGAGTGACAAGCTAACCTAAAAAAAGGGTTATATAGTAACGAAGTGAGCTACAAAGCTCAACAAGTGGCAAATATCCAGGATAAGAGGAGAATACCTTCAAACAAACTTAATACCAAAAATGCAAGATAGAGATGCAAAAATTCATTAATATCATCTCATTAGATATAGAATCGAAAATGTTATTTCAATCGAAACATATTTATTTCATAACGAATGGAGTAAAGAGTAATTAGAGCATATCAATTATGTAAGAAGTATTTCAGAGAATATCAATGACACATAGGATATTTCGGAATATATCAATAGCGTATAGGATATTGCGGAGCATATCAATGGCGCACAGGATATTTTAGAGAATATCAATGGCACATAGGATATTTCGAAGCATATCAATGACATATGAAACATTTTAAAATATATCAATGACGTATGAAATGTTTCGAAGCATATCAAGAGCAAATGAAATATTTCGGAACATATCGATGATGTATGAAATGTTTCGGAGCATATCAAGAGCAAATGAAATATTTTGGAGCATATTAATAACATATAAAATGTTTCAAAGCATATCAATGACATATGAAATGTTTCAAAGCATATTAAGGATAAATAAAATATTTCGAAGCATTTCAATGGCATATCAAATGATTGGGAATATATTTCAAAATATAATAATGGCATATGAGATATCTCAAAGCATATCAATATAACAAATAGGAAATATAAGCTCAAATGTCATATTTGATGTTACATTTATTTTATTCTCATCCAAAGCACACATATAAACATATAAGTAATGCTTTGGATATCATATCAAAAACACAGAGGGTGCAATGGGATCTCGAATAGAATATAGTCCATCTATTTCTAAATGACTACCAGACAAAAGTCTCCCATGTTTGGGAGCTTCATCCGCCCACGTCTAAGTGAAGTCATAAGTGTTGAATCTCGGATTTTGATGATGAAGTCAACTGATGGATTATTTGATCTAATCCATATTATTGAGAAAAGTGTCTAGAATTAACTATGATAGCAATGAAGGCGTAAAGCAAAACTACATATTGGAGTCAAGTGCAACCGAATCATTGGAAGTTCGAGAGTCCGTCGGAAGTCCGAAGGTTCGTCGGAAGTGCTGCCGGAATTGACTGAAAATGAATCGGGGGCTTGTTGATTGGTTGTCGGAAGTTCATGGAGCTCATCGAAAAAGATCGGAGCTTACCAAAGGAGACTCGTCTGAACTCACCAAGGTTGTCGTAAAGTCTGGGAGCCTACCGGAAGTCCGTCGGAAGATGTCCGAGGGTTTGTCGGAAGTCCATCGAAAGTTCATCGAAAGCTCATCGGAAGAAGTCTTGATGTGCTGGATCATGTTTTTGCTTAAAAAATATTTTTAATTTTATAGTTAGTACATAATTAGGGTTAGGATTAGGTGTTAATCCTTTAACCCTAGTAGGGGTCAATTGGGCTCATAAATTAACTGGATTAGGTCACAGATTCAAGGTCCATATAGAAGTTTTGGACCCTGTCTAGCGGTGGCACCGCCAGACTAGGGCGGTGGAACCACCCAAGGACCAGTTTCCCAGGAGCCCAAGGTGATGGTATCGCCCAAGTTAGTGGTGGTATCGCCCGACAGTTATTAACTGCTAAGCGGTGGTACCACTTGTCAAGCAGTAGTACCGCCTGTCAAGCGATGGTACTGCCCCACCACAGAACCCAAGGTTTTGTCAGGCGGTAGTACTATCAGACTAGACGATGGTACCGCCAGCTCTCGGAAATCCACGATTATATCTTTTTTTACTCTAATTTTGAAACCAATTGAGCCTATAAATACCCTATATTTCTCAGCTAGCTAAGCGCATTGAGAAGTGATAAGAACTAAGTTAAAACTATAGTGAAATTATCTTAAAAAGTTAGAGTGTTCACCTCCCAAATTCCCACTTGTAAAATTTCTATAAAAGGGTGTGAGCCACTTACAGAGTTATATAAAACGGGTGTTTGTTCCTTTACCTTCAAGAAGGATTGATAGTGGAAGATAAAAACCTCATCAGAGGAGGTTTCAGAAGTGGACGTAGGTCATTTGACCGAACCACTATAAATCGCTGCGTTCTTCTCTTGGTGTATAAGTTTTAATTGTTGCATTCAATTCCTTCACTGCACTTGTATTCTCCTTCTCTAGTCTCTTACGTATTCACTCGAATCAAACTTCTTTGTCGAAATTGCTTTCATCGAATGAAACTTTCTCAATGTGAAATCGGTTTAAATCATTGATTTTTATCCGCTGCACTAATTCACTCCCCCCCTGTCTTAGTACCGCTCTAGAACCTAACTGTTGGTATCAGAGCAAGGCCACTCTCATTTTGGTTTAAAACCTAAGAGAGATGACATTTGCTGACATACAAGAGGGTCATTCAATCACATGTTCGCCTATGTTCAATGGGTCAGATTACACCTATTGGAAAACTCGCATGATAATTTTTTTTATTTCTATGGATTTTGAAATTGGGAACATTATTGAAAATGACTTTAAAAAATCTTCTCTTCCGATGAACGAATGGAATGAGTGGGAGAAGAAGATTTTCACTTTTAATGCGAAGGCTATGAATGCCTTGTTTTGTGCCCTTGACAAAAATAAATTTAATCATGTTTCAATTTATGAATCAGCTTTTGATATTTGACATACTCTTGAAATCACTCACGAAGGTACTAGTCGAGTGAAAGAGTCCAAAATCAATCTTTTAGTGGATTCTTATGAGTTATTTCGGATGAAACCAAGTGAGTCCATTGGAGACATATACACTTGTTTTACAGATATCGTCAATGGACTAAAAGCACTTGGGAAATGTATTTCTAATTTCGAACTTGTAACTAAAATCTTAAGATCCCTCCCAAAGAGTTGGGATCCTAAAGTTACAGCCATTCAAGAGGCCAAGGATCTAAAGAACTTTTCTCTCGAAGAACTAATTGAGTCATTAATAATCTATGAGATGACTTGCAATGCTCATAATGAGCTTGAGAACTCCCTTTCAAAGAACAGGAAGGATATGGTATTGAGAATATAATAAGACTGTTTGAAAGAATCTTCAAGTGATGAGGACTATGATGACGAACTTGCACTCTTGACTCAAAAATTCAAAAAATTTATAAGAAGAAATAAATTTAAAAATGACTCTAAAAATAAATTTGAACCCAAGAAGGAACAAGTGATTTACTATGAATGCAAGAAGCTCGGGCATTTCAAAAGCGAATCCCCCAAGCAAAGAAGAAGCAACCAAAGAAAAAGAAGGCTCTAAAGTCAACATGGGATGGTTCAAGTAGCTCCGAAGATGAAGAAGCAACCAACAAGGAGGTCGCCAACTTCGCTTTAATGGCTATTAGAGAAGAGGTTAGTAATTTATTTAATGAAAATTTAACTTTCGATGAGCTTTCAAATGCATTTCATGAATTGTTTGATGAATGTAGAATTATTAGCAAAAATTTTAGTTTGTTGAAAAAAGAGCAGGCTCTCTTAGTTGATAAATTTAAAACTCTTAAACACAACACTCCTTCTTTGCCTCCATGCTTTAAGTTTGTACACTTAGAGGCACTTGAGAAAGAGAACTTACTACTCAAAGAAACCTTAAATAAATTTAAGGTTGTTGAATCTCGAATTTTGATGATGAAACTAATTGAGTGTGATTTGTGGTCTAACTGCGTTTTGAGTTACGCAGGTCTACTATCGATCAGGATTAGACAGTTGACGCTGGAGGAATTGACGTTGCGCTAGAGGTGATCACGTCAGTATATTGGATGTCGAGCCGGAGATTCGGTCGACTATCGGCAGGAGGCTTCATACATCGGGCATCGGGCCAAGAAGTGCGGAGTTGCGCCATGGATATCGAGGTTGCGGAGGTCAAACGTCGATTGGGCAACAAGCTGCTAGAGAGGGCGATGTGCCGAAGGATCGGACGAAGCGCCGACCAATGATGTGCCGGGCAACTGAATGTCAATTGGCGTTGTAATAACTATCTAGATCGAAGTAGAGTTTTTGGTGTTTGTTTGTGCAGGAGTAACTACGATAAGGATGAAGACGTAAAGCGAAACAAAGGGTCGAAGTCAAGTGTGATGGATCATTGGGAGTTCGAGTGTTCGATGGAAGTCTAAAGATTGGGAGAGTCTTTGCGGAGGCGGCCGAGAACGAGTAGGGAGCTTGCCGAAGAGTTTTCGGAAGTTCACCGGGAGGTTCGTTGGAAGTTCGCGGAGCTTGCCAAGAAAGATCAGAGCTTGCCAAAAAAGCTCGAGGGAACTCGCCAAAATCATCGTGGAGTCTGAGAGCTTGCCGGGAGTCCACAGGATGGTTTCCGAGGGATCATCGAAAGACCACCGGAAGCTCACCGGAAGCTCGTCGGAAGAAGACTTAACTTACGGACTTTATAATAGCTTAGGAATGTCTTTAATTTCATAGTTAGCACATCAATTTGGGTTAGGATTAGGGGTTAATCCTTTAACCCAAGTATGGGCCCATTGGGCCTTGTTCGGAACCAGTTTGGGCCAAGTTTTCGGCCCAAACCAAATGTAGATTTGTGCTGGGCGGTGGAGCCCAGTAGCCAATGTGCCCAGCAGCATGTGTGCATGCATGCATGCATCTTTGGGCTACGTGCATGCATCTTTGGCGGTTGCACCGTCGCGAAGATGCGTCTTTGCTACGTGCGCATGCATGCTATGTGCATGCATCTTTGGCGTAGCACCGCCAAAGAAGACCAAGAAGCATGCATGCATGCTACGTGCATCTTCTTTGTAGTCTGGCATCTTGTAACCCGGCATCGTAGTTCGGAACTATAGCTAGGCGGTAGCATCGCCTGGTCGGGCGGTAGCTGCTTGGTGCTACCGCCAGCGCTGAAAACAAGCGGTAGCACCGCTTGGTCAAGGCGGTTGCATCGCTGGGTGTGTCGATCTGCCAGATCGACAAAGACGAGAAACTCAAATTTTGGCTCCAAGTTTTGGCTCCAAATTTGAGTCCTCTTGAGCTCTATAAATTCCTCTCTTTTGCAGGTTCAAAGGGCAGCAAGAAGAGTGAAAATCTTTAGGGAAAACTCTACTCAAATAGTGTCAAAAACTTCCCTCTTACTCTTAAGTGTTTTCTTGTTCAAGAGAGGGGTGAGAGCTTTGTAAGGGTTATCTTCTAAGCCCGTCAAAAGAAGAGGTGTTTGTAAGGGAGTTCTTCCTCGCCCATTGGAAGGAGGAAAGCTAGTGGAAAGCCGGTGTCCTCAAGCAAAGAGGAATTGGAAGTGGATGTAGGTCGAATGACCGAACCACTATAAAAATCTGGTTTGCATTTACGTTCCTGCTATTTACTTTGCTGCAAACCATTTTTACTTGCTACCTTATTTACTCAACTTCCTTATCATCTTATTACGTATGCTTTAAAGTTAAAACATAATCTTTTCGGGTTCAAACGAAACGTTGCATTCATTCGTACGAAGTTTTCAAAGCTTGTTTTAAATCGCTGAAAATCTATCATTTTATCCATTGTACTAATTCACCCCCCCTCTTAGTGCCGCTCGATCCCTAACAATTGGTATCAGAGACACGTTTTTTTCTCTTTCGGATTTACACCCGTGAGAAATGGCTCTAAATGGTTTTCAAGAGGGCTTTTCGGTTTTTCGTCCACCGTTCTTTAACGGTTCGGACTACACATATTGGAAAACTCGAATGAGAGTTTTCATGCTTTCAATGAATTTGGATTTGTGGAACATCATCGAAAATGACTTTCAACCTTCCTCTAAACCGACGAACGAATGGTCGGATTTGGAGAAAAGGTCTTTTTCTTTAAACACAAAGGCTATGAATGCCTTATTTTGCGCTTTAGACAAGAACGAGTTCAATCGGATTTCAATGTGTGAAACGGCTTTCGATATTTGGCGAACACTTGAAATCACGCATGAGGGAACTAGTAGAGTTAAAGACTCGAAAGTAAACCTCTTGTTGCATGATTTTGAGCTCTTCCAAATGATACCAAGCGAATCTATCGACGACATGTACACCCGCTTCACGGATGTCATCAATAGCTTGAAAAGTCTTGGTAAAAGTTTTTCGGATTTTGAACTCACTAACAAGATCTTAAGATCCCTTTCAAAATGGTGGGATCCTAAAATAATGACGATTCAAGAATCAAAGGATCTAAATAATTATTCTATTGATGAACTCATTGGGTCTTTAAAGACCTATGAAATGGAACATGATGAATATGATGAACATGATGAACACATGAACCACCTTCTAAAGAACAAGAAGGTTTTTGAACTCCGAACTATGATATACCACTTGAGTGATGACTCAAGTGATGAGGACATTGAAGAGGACTTTGAACCTTTAATCGATCTTAATAAGTTCATTAAACAAAAATCTAAAATCAATAATGAACTTGAACGGAGGAAGAGACCAATGAAGAAGAAGAAGACTCACCAAGAAGAATCAAGGAAAGAAGAAGCAAACTACACTTTAATGGGCTTCGACAATGAGGTAAGTAACTTAACTTCCTTGAATTATTTTGAAATTACTTATTGATTTCCATGAATGCTTAACTTAGTTAGTAGAAATTTTTTTTTGCTTTTCTTGTGTTTTTAGAAATTAAAAAAAAAAATCAAAATTATACTATGCTTTTCTTTATAGTATTTTTGAAAAGTAAAAATATGAATGACGATTGCAAGATTTGTGATAATGCTTAGGATTAAACCATGCTTGAGTATCTTGATGGTTTACATTGTCTCTAAACATGATGCTTGATGATTTTATATCATGCATGAGTTGTTGAAGTGATGTTGATCTAAAAACTTCTATCTTGGATTAATGGGTCTTAACTTTTTTTTATGATGAAATTTTTAAATGATACATATCTTCATGAAATCAATTATAAAGACCTAACCCATAAATTTTTCCAAATGAAAGAAATGTGATTTTAATGTTTCCGTGTATTACATTTGGACTTGATGATTTTCATGACGAAAATTATTTTTTAGATTTATAAAATGATGCATGATTTTACCAAAAATTTGAGCATCGATCATCTTGTTATAACTAATGTAAGAAAGAATTAAAATGATTTTGATGATATTTTCGTTTTTGAATATGATGCATGACATTTTCATATGAAAATTTTGAACATTCTTATGAAAGATCAAATCACTTAAATTGAAACTCATAAAGATGAGAAAATGTATTATCATGATGTTTGATGCATATGATCTTGATGGATTTAATGACAAACTTATGTTTTGAATTTCTACAATGATGGGTTCCATATAAATGTTTGAACATACATTATGAAATCATCATTGAAATGAAAATACTAAAAGTTTGTTATCATGCTTAATGACTTTGTGATAACATATCTTGATGACAAACTCATGTTTTGGTCTTAAATTTGATACTCATCTTTTGAAATATGAGCACACTTATTTGAAACAAAATGAAACACATTATCATGATAAGTTAAATCTCATGTCTTGAAACAATGTGTTGTTTTGACAATTTTTATAATGAAGTTTGTCTTCCGGTTTTGAATATTTTGATTTGGCATATAAAGGCAAAAGACATACTTATATGAAACATAAAGAAATTATATTTACTATCTTATCGAGATTAATGATTTCATGATATCTTAAGAATCTCATAAATTATAGAAGTGATTTCGATGAATTGATTATGATTTGATAATTTGAACTTTTCTCTCATGTTTCAATACTACTTTGTATGCTTCATGACTTGTTGATTGAAATAATGATGTAGACTTTTGATGCATCACTTGTCATGATGGCTAGCATTTTGAATCTCGAAAATAATTGCTTCTTTTTATCATTTACTAAAGAGGAAAATAATTCAAGTTTATATCATTTGTGAATCTCACAAACTATGATAATGATTTTGATGATTCGAACTTGAATGAGCTTTGTCATAATCCAAGTCTTGATATTTTGATATTTGATACGTAGAATTCTTATACATGAATCTAGTTACTCTTTGTGCTATATTTTTTCAAATGGATCATGAGCCTTGATGTTATATATTTCATGATCCTAGAAGTGATATGATTTCTTTGCCTTGTGTGGTAAATTGAATATTTGATTTTCTTTATGATAAATTATAAATCATGACTTGATCTATGAGATTGATATGCTTTTATATATCATGATTCTTGGTTGTATAATATTTATCTTGAATTAAAAAATAATAAATATGAATTTTGATCTTGCTAAAAAGAAAATTATGAATCATGAATGATATCTTTTGGTTGTGATCCTTGTTGAATTTATATATTGATATCCGTCATGACATGATTTCTTTGCATTGTTGTCTTATTTGCATCATGTAATGATTGAACAATTGATGTATATTTTTATTGATGCAAACTTTTAATTGATATGAAAAATGGCTTGTATAATGATTGAAATTTTTAGCCATTTAGTCCTCCCTTCTTTTTGACAAAGACAAAGGGGGCAAAAAATTGCTACCTTGCAATTTCACAAGAAGAAGAAGGATTGCTATTTCAAAGGATACAAATATTGCTATCTTGACTATATCAAAAGAAGCAAAATGTAAAACTTCAAAAATTTGAAATGTTACATGCCTTTATGTTTTTATGTTTAAATGAAAAGTTAGCATATATGTTTAAAGTGATCATATATAATTGCTAGCTCATTGCAAACAAAAGTTGATAGCTTACAAAGGTGAAACTTAGTTATAAAAGAGAAGAATTGAAAGGAAACTAACTTGCATGTCGCAAAATATGTTAGCTTGCTTATCATTATTGATTGCTTGCTTATCATCTTTTTATCTCATATCTTGATTTTTGACTCCCTTGAATTCATGACTTAATATGCTGAAAATTCTAATTGTAAATTTGTTATCTTGTCATGATTAAAGCATTGGCTATTTGTACTCCACTTTTTGACAAAACAAAGGGGGAGAAGAATTATTGCTAGCTTATGTATTGCAAAGAAAAATTTTGCTAGCTAGAACATGCAAAGGAAGCAAAGAAAGTGCAACTTGCACATCTCAACAAGCAAGTGAAAATCACCATCATTGCCCATCTTTGAAACTTGCTATGATTGAATGGTATTATTTGATGTTGTATTGTATGATGTGATAGCTAGTATGTTGTAATATTTGCATATCCTTGAAAACTAGCTATAATGTTACTTCTCCTTTTTGTTGATGACATAGGGGGAGAAGTAGATTGATGACTTCATGCATTGATTGAATATTTTATATATTTGCATGATGGTTTGATTTATTCTCTTAATTGTGATGAATGTTGCTTGGATTTGGGATAATCCAAGTGTTCTATCAATGACATATTGATAGGGGGAGTTTGTGTTAAACTCCGGGGAGTTTTGGTTAACTCCATCAGTCATTAATTAGTTGTCATCATCAAAATGAGAGAGATTGTTGAATCTCAGATTTTGATGATGAAACTAATTGAGTGTGATTTGTGGTCTAACTGCGTTTTGAGTTACGCAGGTCTACTATCGATCAGGATTAGACAGTTGACGCTGGAGGAATTGACGTTGCACCGGAGGTGATCATGTCAGGATATTGGATGTCGAGCTGGAGATTCAGTCGACTATCGACAGGAGGTTTCGTACGTCGGGCATCGGGCCAAGAAGTGCGGAGTTGCGCCATGGATATTAAGGTTGTGGAGGTCAACCGTCGATTGGGCAACAAGCTGCTAGAGAGGGTGATGTGCCGAAGGATCGGACGAAGCGCCGACCAATGATGTGCCGGGCAACTGAATGTCAATTCACGTTGTAATAACTGTCTAGATTGAAGTAGAGTTTTTGGTGTTTGTCTGTGCAGGAGTAACTACGATAAGGATGAAGACGTAAAGCGAAATAAAGGGTCGAAGTCAAGTGTGATGGATCATTGGAAGTTTGAGTGTTTGATGGAAGTCTGAAGATTCGTTGGGAGTGCTGCCGGAACTGGCCGAGAACGAGTAGGGAGCTTACCGAAGAGTTTTCGGAAGTTCACCGGGAGGTTCGTCGGAAGTTCGTGGAGCTTGCCAAGAAAGATCAGAGCTTGCCAAAGAAGCTCGGGGGAACTCGCCAAAATCATCGTGGAGTCCGAGAGCTTGCCGGGAGTCCGCAGGATGGTTTCCGAGGGATTGTCGGAAGACCGCCGGAAGCTCACCGGAAGCTCGCCGGAAGAAGACTTGACTTGCGGACTTTGTAATAGCTTAGGAATGTCTTTAATTTCATAGTTAGCACATCAATTTGGGTTAGGATTAGGGGTTAATTCTTTAACCCAAGTATGGCCCATTGGGCCTTGTTCGGAATCGGTTTGGGCTAAGTTTTTGGCCCAAACCAAATGTAGATTTGTGCTGGGCGGTGGAGCCCAGTAGCCAATGTGCCCAGCAGCATGTGTGCATGCATGCATGCTGGGCTACGTGCATGCATCTTTGGCGGTCGCACCGCCAAGAGAACCTCAAGCATTCTTGGTCGGGCGAGTACCGCCCAACACTGTGGTGTGTCTTTGGCGGTAGCACCTCCC
The DNA here is from genome assembly GCA_024322285.1 of Musa beccarii. Classification (NCBI taxonomy): domain Eukaryota; kingdom Viridiplantae; phylum Streptophyta; class Magnoliopsida; order Zingiberales; family Musaceae; genus Musa; species Musa beccarii. The sequence continues at coordinate 23,934,718 of CM044396.1, forward strand.
AGCAACTGTTGGCTAGGGTGGTAGCACCGCCTAGCAGTTGTGTGTTGGGGCGGTAGCACCGCCATACATTCTTGGCTGGGCGGTAGCCCCGCCAAAGAAGACTAGCAAGATGCATGCATGCTACGTGCATCTTTGCTCTAGCTCGGCATCAGAGTCTTGTAGCCGATTGTAGCAGCGGTAGCACCGCCTGGCTAGGCGGTAGCATGGTGCTACCGCCAGCGCTGAAAACCAAGCGGTAGCACCGCTTGGTCGGGCGGTGGCACCACTGGGTGTGTCGATCTGGGGATCGACAAGACGAGAAACTCAAATTTTGGCTCCAAGTTTTGGCTTCAAATTTGAGTCTTCTTGAGCTCTATAAATTCCCCTCTTTTGCAGGTTCAAAGGGCAGCAAGAAGAGTGAAAATCTTGAGGGAAAACTCTGCTCAAATAGTGTCAAAAACTTCCCTCTTACTCTTAAGTGTTTTCTTGTTCAAGAGAGGGGTGAGAGCTTTGTAAGGGTTATCTTCTAAGCCCGTCAAAAGAAGAGGTGTTGCAAGGGAGTTCTTCCTCGCCCATTGGAAGGAGGAAAGCTAGTGGAAAGCCGGTGTCCTCAAGCAAAGAGGAATTGGAAGTGGATGTAGGTCGGATGACTGAACCACTATAAAAATCTGGTTTGCATTTACGTTCTTGCTATTTACTTTACTGCAAACCATTTTTACTTGCTACCTTATTTACTCAACTTCCTTATCATCTTATTACTTATGCTTTAAAGTTAAAACGCAATCTTTCCGGGTTCAAACGAAACGTTGCATTCATTCGTACGAAGTTTCCAAAGCTTGTTTTAAATCGCTGAAAATCTATCATTTTATCCGTTGCACTAATTCACCCCCCCTCTTAGTGCCGCTCGATTCCTAACAAAGGTTAGTAGTAAATCTTTAGACATGATCCTTCCTAATTAGGGTCAAGTTCATAAAAGAAGTGGAATCAGATTCGTGAGTGGAACTCACCAAAAGCCAATCACTTTCATTAAAGGACCTACACTACATGTATCATCTCACATAAAGTGCAACTTTTGTTACAAACCCAGACATATTGCTTACAAATGTCTATTTACGAAACTTAGGCCACATAAATTGATATGGGTTCCTAAGGGGACCATAAATATTTCAATGCAAAATGATAAGATATGTAGATCAATTTTTAAGGCATCCAAGTTCAGATGGGTATCTAAAAACCATCATATTTTGTAAACACATTCACCCTCATAAGTTAGGAGCAAGAGATGGTATCTTGATAGTAGATGCTCAAGGCACATGACCAGAGATCCATCTCAATTCTCTAAGCTCACTAGCTAAGACGAAGGATATATCACCTTCGAAGACAACAAAAAGGGTAAAATCATTGGCAAGGGAACCATAGATAATAAATCGAGCATTTTAATTAATGGTGTTGTGAGTAGATAGCTTAAAGCATAATCCTTTGAGCATTAGTCAATTGTGTGATAAAGGATACATCGTAAAATTTGAATCTAATGCTTGTATTATTGAAAAACTACAAAACAATACATCAATGGTTGCCCTAAAACAAAATAATGTCTACACTATTAACATTGATGAACTTAGTAATGAAATATGTTTTTCGGTTTTGAATGACGATGCTTGGCTTTTGCATAGGAGATTAGGCCATGAAAATATGAAACTAATCTCCAAAATCACATCTAGAGAACTAGTAAGAGACATTCCTAATGTTATGTTTGTTAAAGACAAAGTGTGTGATACTTGTCAACTAGGAAAACAAATAAAAAGTAGTTTTAAATCTAAAAATCAAATAAGTATCTCTAGATCATTGCAATTGATTTATATGGACTTATGTAGGACCCTTGTAGATTTTAAGCTTGGGGTTGATCTCTTTAGGGGATCGACTTTCTTGGAACTCTATAGGGGTTCCTTCCTCCAAGTTGCTACACAAAGGTTGCTAAAAAGATGATCTATTCATGATGAAAAAATGGTGAATACATAGCTATTTATAGGGCTTCTAAACCCCAACTCCTAATAGGACTCGTACTCAAGACTCCTACTTCTAATTAGGACTCCTTCTCTAGTAGGACTCCTAATTCTAATAGGACTCTTTCTCTAATATGACTCTTACTTCTAATAGGACTCCTTCTTTAAGAAACAACCTAATCCTAACCTAGCGGTCTCTTCACATTTTTAATAGGGGTTGGCTAGATAGGATTTATATGAATGCCCTTATCAATAAAACTAAATTAGGACTCTCCTAGCTAGAGTCCTAACAGACCCATCATCTTCAAATCAGCCTTGTCCTCGAGGCTGACGTTCCATGAATTTTGAGAATTTGGTCTTTAAGTCATCATAGTTCTCCCAAGTGGCATCTTCTGCTGGTAGGTCCGCCCACTATATTAGTACCTTAGTAGTGGGCTGTCATTATCGAGTCACGATCCATCGATCAATAATGACACTTGGTTGGGCCTAAAAGCTCTCATTGGGTAGTCATATTTGTTGAATCTTGGATTTTGATGATGAAACTAATTGATTGTGATTTGTGGTCTAACTACGTTTTGAGTTACGCAGGTCTACTATCGATCAGGATTAGATAGTTGACGCTGGAGGAATTGACGTTGCGCAGGGTGATCACGTCAGGATATTGGATGTCGAGCCGAGGTTCACTTGACAATCGGTAGAAGGCTTCGTACGTCGGGCATTAGGTCAAGAAGAGCATGTTGTGCCAAGGATATCGGGGTTGCGGAGGTCAACCACTGATTGGGCAACGGATCACTAGAGAGGACGATGTGTCGAAGAATCGGACGAAGCACCGATAAGCCAATGACATGCCAGGCAATTGAATGTCAATTCGCGTTGTAATAATTATCTAGATCAAAGTAGAGTATTTATTTGTGTGTGCAAGATTAACTACGATGATGATGAAGACGTAAAGTGAAACAAAGTGCCGGAAGATAAGTGTGATGGATCGTTAGGAGTTTGAGAGTTCGATGGAAGTTCGAAGATTCGTTGGGAGTGTTGCCGGAACTGGCCGAGAATGAGTAGGGAGCTTGCCGAAGGGTTTTTGGAAGTTCACCAGAAGGTTTGTCGGAAGTTCATGGAGCTTACCAAGAAAGATCGAAGCTTGCCAATGAAGCTCGTTGGAACTCGCCAAGATCATCGTGAAGTCCGGGAGCTTGTCGGGAGTTCGCAGAATGGTTTCCGAGGGTGGGTCGAAAGACCGCCGGAAGTTCGCCGAAAGAAGTCTTATCTTATGGACTTTGTAATAGCTTAGAAAATATCTTTAAAATTCATAGTTAGCACATAATTTGATTTAGGATTAGGTGTTAATCCTATAAACCAAATTTGGGCCAATTCGGACTTCATTTGGACCGGTTTCGGTCGAGTTTTTGGCCCAAACCACTGTGCTGAAATGACCTGGGCGGTGGCACCTCCCAGTGGCTGAACCTTGGGTGGTGGAACCACCCCAGGCTGGCGATGGAACCACCCAGTACCCGAGGGCACCAGCGGTGGCACCGCTGGATGGGCGATGGCACCGCCCGATACCGTTAGAATTAGGAAAACCGAGGCACTTCAAATTTGGGCACCAAATTTAGGCTCCAAATTTGAATCCTCTTGAGGCCTATAAATACCCCACTCATTCAGAGTTTAGAGGGTGTTTAGAACTGAAAAAAAAAGAAGGGGGAAACTCTTTTGAATGTGTTCAAAATCTGCCCTCTTAGTTTGAAATGCGTTCTAGTCCAAGAGAGGGTGAAAGGCTTTGTAAGGGTTATCTCCTAAGCCCGTTAAAAGGAGAGGTACTGTAAGGGAGCTCATCCTCGCCCGTTGGAAGGAGGATAGCTGGTGGAAAAGCCGGTGGCCTCAAGTGAAGAGGAATCGGGAGTGGACATAGGTCACATGACCGAACCACTATAAATCAGTTTGCATTTACTTTCTCGCAACTTACTTTGTTGCAAACCATCTTCATTTGCTGCCTTACTTACTCAACTTCCTCTTCATCTTCTTACGTATACTTTAAAGTTAAAATGCAATCAAATCGGTTTCAAACGAAACGTTGCTTTCATCGTATGAAGTTTCTGAAACTTATTTTAATTACCGAAAGTTTATCGTTCTTTATCGCTGCACTAATTTACCCCCCCCCTTTTAGTGCTGCTCAATCCCTAACAATTGGTATCAGAGCCACATTCTTTCTTTTTCAGATTTACACCTGTGAGAAATGGCTCTAAATGGCTTTCAAGAGGGCTTTTCGATTTTTCGTCCACCGTTCTTTAATGGTTCGGACTACACATATTGGAAAACTCAAATGAGAGTTTTCTTGCTTTTTATAGATTTGGATTTATGAAATGTTATTGAAAATGGATTTCAACTTTCCTCTAAACCGACGAACGAATGGTCGGATTTGTAGAAAAGATCATTTTCTTTGAATGCAAAGGCTATGAATGCCTTATATTGTTCCTTAGATAAAACTGCATTTAATCAGATTTCAATGTGCGAAATGGATTTCGATATTTGGCACACTCTCGAAATCACACACGAAGGAATGAGTAGAGTTAAAGACTCGAAAGTTAATATTTTGATGCACAATTTTGAGATTTTTCGAATGCAACCAAGCGAGACTATAGGCGACGTGTACACCCATTTCATGAATGTCGTCAATAGTCTAAGAGCACTTGGTAAATGTCTCTCGAATTTTGATCTCGTAAATAAGATTTTAAGATCCCTTCCAAAAGATGGGATTCGATAATAACCGCAATACAAGAAACTAAAGATCTAAATGATCTTTCGATTGAAGAACTAATTGGCTCACTAATGACATATGAAATGAGCCTCCTAGAACATGTTGAACTCGATGAACACTTGAACCACTTTCCAAAGAATAGGAAGGATTTGAAACTTCGGATAAATGAATACCACTTGAGTGATGACTCAAGTGATGAGGACGATGATGAACTTGAACTTCGAACATTAAATTTTAATAAGTTCATTAAATAAAAATCTAAAATCAATAATGAACTTGAACCAAGAATGAGGCCAAAGAAGAAGAAGGCTTGCAAAGAAAAATCAAGTAAAGAAGAGGCGAAATGGGCTTTGACGGTTTTCGACAATGAGGTAACAAACTCACCCAAGTTGCTTTTACCTTATTTTGAAATTACATGATGCTTTTCATGAATGCTTAACTTAGTTAGTAGTTTTTTTTTCTTATATTTTTGGAAATTAAAACAAATTGTTTTAAAAAAATTATGCTATTGCTTTTCCTTCCAGCATTTTTGAAAAATTATAAAAATGATCATGAAAAACTATATTGTTAAAGTTTCATGCATGTTATGATTCAAAACTTTGAATGATTATGAATGATGATTGCTTAGTTTATGATTTCCATATCGTATTTTGATGCATGGTTTAACACAAAAGTTAATTAGCATGATTATGTTTAATAGGGTTAATCCATGATTGTGTACTTCGGTTTTCATGCAATGAGGATTTGAAGTAATGTTGATTTAAAAACATCTATCTTGGATTAATGTGCCTTAATCCTTTTTATGATGAAGTTTTTAGATGATGCACATCTTCATGAAATCAATTGCAAAACTAAAAGACCTAACCTAAAAATTTTCAAAATGAAAGAAATGTGGTTTTGATGTTGCCTTGTGTTATATTTGGACTTAATGGTTTTCATGACGAAAATTATTTTTCAGATTTTTAAAATGATGTATGATTTTAGCAAAAGTTTGAGCATTGATCATCTTGTTATAACAAATGAAAGAAAGAATTAAAATGATTTTGATGATGTATCATGAAAACATGCTTAATGATTGTATCATACTTGATGACTTGAAATCTCATATTTTGAAATAATATATTCATAATGAATCCATGAATCTTGATGATTTTCGTATCACTTTTTGGCTTTAAACTTGATACATATCTTTCATGCAAAAAGTTTTTGGGCATGCTTATGTAAAATCTTGCTTGATAATGAAAATGCTCCATACGTATGATGATGATAAATTCATGAATCTTGATGATTTTATATTGCTTTTGATTTCAAATAAGATGCATGATTTTTGATACAAAAAATTAATAGCATGTTTCAAGATAATGCTTGCACACCAAATATGATTAAAAGATAGAAGCAAGCATATTGATGATTTCGTTTTTACATGAAAATTTGAACATGCATATATATAAGATCAACCATATAAAATAAAACACAAAAGTTAAAAATATTTTAATCATGATGTTTTATTTTTGATGTGTTTGGTCTTAATGGTCTTTATGACAAAACTTACGTCTTGCTTTGAAAAGTTGATACATGCTCACATGTAATCAATTTATGTTGCTCTTATTAAAATTTTCGAATGAAAGATTTTGATGCATTTGATCTTAATGAGTTTAATGATAAACTTGTATTTTGAATTTATACAATGATGGGTTCCATATAAATGTTTAAACATACATTATGAAATTATCATTGAAATGAAAATATTAAAAGTTTGTTATCATGCTTAATGACTTTGTGATATCATATCTTGATGACAAACTCATGTTTTGGTCTTAAATTTGATACTCATCTTTTGAAACATGAGCACACTTGTTTGAAACAAAATGAAACATATTATCATGATAAATTAAATCTCATGTCTTGAAATAATGTGTTATATTTTTGTCTTGACGATTTTTATAATAAAGTTTATCTTTTGGTTTTGAATATTTTGATTTGGCATATAAAGGCAAAAGACATACTTATATGATGAAACATAAAGAAATTATATTTACTATATTATTGAGATTAATGATTTTATGATATCTTATGAATTATGATAGTGATTTTGATGATTTGTTTATGAGTTCGGAGTTGATGATTTGAACTAGAATGAGTCTTATCTATATCATGATCTTGATAACTTAAGTTCTTCAAGATCTCTTGCTCCATACTCTTTTATGATTCTCCCATGTTATTAAAGAAAAATGCAAATGAATCATAAATTATTTTCTTTTGACTTTTCGATACTCAACTTGAGAAAATGTGTTTTGATGATTGAAATATTAATGCAAATGTTTGATATATCACTTGTCATGGTTTGAATATTGATGTAAGAGAAATTTTGCTCTTCTTGATATCTTTTATGAATTTGAATAAGACTTGCTAAAGATTCTTGATTCATCTCTTAAATGCTTGGAATCATAACTTGACTTGTGTGAATCAAGATGCATGAAACAAATTGTTCTCTTTGCTATTTGCTATCCAATGAATCATGATTGATATTATTGCTATTTTACCTCCTATGATTCATGTTGTAAAATTTTATAAATCATGATGCAATAAAATTGCTTATGCAACAATCAAGTGCTCATGTGATTCTTTGCTAAAGAATATACTTTAGTGAAATCATAATCTTGCAAATTATAACTTGAAGTTCTTTATAAATTAAGATCATTTGTATCTTGTCTTTTGATTTCTCAAAATTCAATACTTGAATTTTTATGAATTTGTGATCTTGATATCTTGATTCTTATGAAATGTGATCTTGATGAAAAATCTTATGCATGAATCAAGGTGCTCTTTGTGCTATTCATTCTCAATTGAATCATGTTCTTCTTGAGCCTTGATATCATATCCTAGAAATGATATGATTTTTTTGTCTTGTGTGGTAAATTGAATATTTGATATAAATGAAATTTGCCTTATGATGAATCAATGAATCATAACTTGATCCTTGATATTGATATGCTTTTATATATCATGATTCTTGGTTGTATGATATTTATCTTGAATTAAAAATTGATAAATATGAACTTTGATCTTGCTAAAAAGAAAGTTATGAATCGTGAATGATATCTTTTAGTTTTGATCCTTGTTGAATTTACATATTGATATCCTTCATGGCATGATTTCTTTGCATTGTTGTCTTACGTGCATCATATGATGATTGATATATTGATTGATGTAAATTTATAATTGATCATTGGTTCCTCCCTTCTTTTCGATAATGATAAAGGGGGAATTAAATTGTTAGCTTGTGCATCAAAAGGGAAAAATTTACTAGCTTAAACATTGAGAAGCAAAATGTTGCTATCTCAAGAGAGGCAAAAATCTTGCTCAGGTTCACTTTTTCAATAAAATTGCTTGCATCTTTGTTACAAATTATTGTTGAATCTCATGCAAAATTATTTGTAGTATTAATCCTCTCTTTCTTTTTGACATTGATAAAGGGGGAGAAGGCTTTTTTGCTAGATTGCATATTACAAATGAATGAAAAAGTCCTAACATGCAAAGAAAGCAAAACTTGCAAGCTTGCTCTTCTCAAAAGAGAAGAAAGAAATTACAAAATTGTATGCATATCGCAAAAGAAGTCAAGAAAATGCACATCTTTGAATACAATTTGCTTGCACTTCTCAAAGGAATATAGAAAAACTTGCTATCATCACGACAAGTGCTATCTTGCCGATCATGATGTGATTGATAGCTAGTATGATTGTAAAATTTGCATATTCTTTTAAACTAGCTATGATGCAACTGCTCCTTTTTGTTGATGACATAGGGGGAGAAGTAAATTGATGACTTCATGTATTGTATTGAATATTTTATATATTTGCATGATGGTTTGATAATTCTCAAATTCTGTGATGAATGTTGCTTGGATTTGGGATAATCCAAGTGTTTCTATCAATGACATATTAATAGGGGGAGTTTGATTAAACTCCGGGGAGTTATGGTTAACTCCGTTAGTCATCAATTAGTTGTCATCATCAAAAAGGGGGAGATTGTTGAATCTTGGATTTTGATGATGAAACTAATTGATTGTGATTTATGGTCTAACTACGTTTTGAGTTACGCAGGTCTACTATCGATCAGGATTAGACAGTTGATGCTGGAGGAATTGAAGTTGCGTTGGGTGATCACGTCAGGATATTGGATGTCGAGCCGAGGTTCGGTCAATAATCGACAGAAGGCTTCGTACGTCGGGTATTGGGCCAAGAAGAGCATGTTACGCCAAGGATATCGGGGTTACGGAGGTCAATCGCTGATTGGGCAATAGATCATTAGAGAGGATGATGAGCCGAAGAATTAGACGAAGCGCCGATAAGCCAATGACGTGCCGGGCAACTGAATGTCAATTCGCGTTGTAATAATTGTCTAGATCGAAGTAGAGTATTTGTTTGTATGTGCAGGATTAACTACGATGACGATGAAGACGTAAAGCAAAACAAAGTGCCAAAAGACAAGTGTGATGGATCGTTGGGAGTTTGAGAGTTCAACGAAAGTCTGAAGATTCGTTAGGAGTGTTGCTGGAACCGACCGAGAACGAGTAGGGAGCTTGCCGAAGGGTTTTCGGAAGTTCACTAGAAGGTTTGTCGGAAGTTCACGAAGCTTGCCAAGAAAGATCGGAGCTTGCCAATGAAGCTCATTGGAACTCACCAAGATCATCGTGAAGTCTGGGAGCTTGCCGGGAGTCCGCAGAATGGTTTCCGAAGGTTGGTTGGAAGACCGCCGGAAGTTCACCGAAAGCTTGCCGAAAGAAGTCTTGTCTTATGGACTTTGTAATAGCATAGAAAATATCTTTAAAATTCATAGTTAGCATATAATTTGGTTTAGGATTAGATGCTAATCTTATAAATCAAATTTGGGTCAATTCGGACTTCATTTGGACCGGTTTCGATCGAGTTTTTGGCCCAAATCACTGTGCTGAAATGACATGGGCGGTGGCACTGCCCAGTGGCCGAACTTGGGCAGTGGAACCACCCCAGGCTGGCAGTGGCACAGCCCAGCACCCGAGAACACCAGTGGTGGCACCGCTGGATAGGCGATGGCACTGCTCGGTACCGCCAGAATCGGGAAAACCGAGGCACTTCAAATTTGGGCTCCAAATTTGAATCCTCTTGAGGCCTATAAATACCCCACTCATTCAGAGTTTAGAGGGTGTCTAGAACTGAAAAAAAAGAAGGGGGAAACTCTTTTGAAAGTATTTAAAATCTTCTCTCTTAGTTTGAAGTATGTTCTAATCCAAGAGAGGGTGAATGGCTTTGTAAGAGTTATCTCCTAAGCCCGTCAAAAGGAGAGATACTATAAGGGAGTTCATCCTCGCCTATTAGAAGGAGGATAGTTAGAGAAAAAGCTAGTGGCCTCAAGTGAAGAGGAATCGGGAGTGGACGTAGGTCGCATGACTGAACCACTATAAATCGATTTGCATTTACTTTCTCGCAACTTTCTTTACTGCAAACCATCTTCATTTGCTGCCTTACTTACTCAACTTCCTCTTCATCTTCTTACGTATGCTTTAAAGTTAAAATTTAATCAAATTGGTTTCAAACGAAACATTGCTTTCATCGTACGAAGTTTTCAAAACTTATTTTAATCGTCGAAAGTTTATCATTCTTTACTGCTTCACTAATTCCCCCCCCCCTCTTAGTGCCGCTCAATCCCTAACAATATTTGGTAGATGGCTTTGGGCTATCTCGTTTTGTCCCAATTTAGGCTTCAAACACGACACATGGAAGATTGGATTGATTCGGGAGCCGGCGAGTAAGTCCAATCTATATGCTACTACTCTGAGGCACTCCAAAATCTGGTAGGGTCTATAGAACCGAGGTGAAAGCTTCATAGATGCTCTGGTCTGGATTGATATTTGCTTGTATGGCTGGAGTCGTAGGAAGACCCAATCTCCTAACGAAAATTCTCTTTCGCCTTTGTGTTGATCATATTACTATTTCATCCTTCCTTGAGCTACAGTGAAATTATCTTTTAGCAACTATCCTATAGTTCCCTATCTACTTGTTCTACTTTAGAGGTGCCCAACACATATTTTGGGATTACAAGGGGGGGTCGACCATACATGGCCTCATAGGGAGTACATTTTGTGGATGAATGATAAGTTGTATTATACCACCAATCAGTCTAGGAAAGCCACTTTGTCCACTCTTTTAGCTGGTCACTAGTGAAGCATCTAAGGTATGTCTCTAAACACCTATTCACCACTTCAGTTTGGCCATCGGTTCGTGGGTGGTATGTTGTACTCATCTTTAATTTAGTGCCTTGCATCTGGAATAACTCTGTCCAAAATTTACTCGTGAAGACCCTATAACGATCACTTACAATAGATCTTGACATCCTATATAATTTGACAATATTCTCCATAAAGATTTGAGCAATACTAGAAGCAGTGTGGGGATTACGAACACCACGAAAGTGAGCATACTTTGTAAGGCGATCAACCATAACAAAAATTATACCTTTTCCTTGTGATGAGGGAATCCCTTCAATGAAATCCATTGATATATCAGTCCATATTGAGTCTCTGACGGGTAGAGGTTGCAGCTTTCTGGGACTTGCCACTGTCTCACCTTTATGTCATCGACATACATCACATTGTGCTACAAATTCAACAATAATATTTTTTATCCCTACCCAATAAAAATTTTGCTTAATTCTTTTATAGGTTCAAAGGAACCTGGAGTGCCTAGCTATAGGTGTGGAATACATCTCTTGAAGGATGGTCTTTATACAAGTAGAATTTGGTACAAGCACAATGCGTCCATTATAGCGCAAGTCTTTTGAGTCCCAATTGTAATGAGCAACGGAGCTTGGTACTTCCTCTAATTTGTTTATGATTTTACTCGTTTTCTGATCATCTTATCATTCCCTCCTAATATCCTTAAGGAAGTCGCTAGTTGGAAGTGAAATGATCGAAAATTCAGCGTGCTCGGGTAGCCGCGAAAGCACATCTGCAACAACATTCTCTTTCTCCTTTTTGTAAGTTATTTCATAATCATATCCAAGAAGCTTTATTACCCATTTTTGCTGCTTGGAAGAAGATATCTTCTGCTCCAAGAAATATTTTAGGCTTTTATGGTCAGTCTTGATTTAAAAGCATCGTCTGATCAAGTACGGTCTCCATTTGGACACCGCATGCACAATCGCGAGCATCTCCTTATCGTAAATAGTCATCTTGAGATGGGAGGAAGATAATGCCTTACTTGTATAAGCAAGGGGGCAGCCATCTTGCATTAGTACAGCACCAATTCTAACTCCAAAGGCATCGACTTCAATAATAAATTTCTTGTCAAAGTCGGGTAACACTAGTACGGGCGTTGTTGTCATTACGGCTTTAAGTTCGTCGAAGGCAGTGGTGGCTTTGTCCGACTACTAGAAAGCATCTTTTTATAGCAAGGAAGTAAGGAGTGCACTAATCTTTCTATAGTTTTTTATGAACTTACGGTAATAGCCTATTAAACCGAGAAAGTCGCATAGTGATTTTATGTTCCTCAGGGTTGGCCAATTCTGCATTGCTTCAATTTTGGTGAGCTCTACTGTCACACCTTCCTCTGATATGATATGCCCAAGATATTTCACCTTTTGTTGAATAAAACTATACTTCGATTTTTTGACAAAAAGAACATGTTCTCGCAAAATTGTCAAAACAAGTTGTAAGTGCTGAATATGATTGTCAAGAGAAGGGCTATAAATAAGGATATCGGCAAAGAAAAACAACACAAACTTATAAAGATAACTCTAGAAAATATCATTCATAAGGCTCTGGAAGGTGGAGGGAGTATTGGTGGGACCAAAGGGCATTACCAAAAATTTATAGTGACCATTGTGCATTTGAAAGGCAGTTTTCGGTATGTCTTTTTCGCATACTCATATTTGATGATACCCGGATCGAAGGTCCAGCTTTGTGAAGACTCATGCTCCCTTTAATTCATCAAGCAATTCATCTACTATTGGAATAGGGTACTTGTCCTTGATGGTCATGCCGTTGAGAGCTTGGTAATCAATGTACATTCTCCATGTTCTGTCCTTCTTTCGTATAAGGAGCACCGGTGAAGAGTAGGGGCTGCAACTTGGCCGAATAACTCCTGTTTTGAGCATCTCTTTTACAATCCTTTCTATTTCATCCTTCTGAAGATGTGGATACTAATATGGCTGAGTATTTGCTAGAGGTTTGCTCAGAAGAATCAATATACGATGATCATGCCGGTGGATAGGAGGTAGGCTGCACGGTTCATCAAATATATCTGAAAATTTAGCAAGCAAGGGAAGTAGGTTTGGATCTTCAAATTGTGTTGGCTCTCCCTTAGATTGCTACTCAAGTTGTACCAAAAAGCCACTGCATACTTTGTGCAAAATTTTCTCCAGTCATTGTGTGCAAATTGTCATTGCATTGCCCCAACGTTTCCCACGCAGTATCACTTGTTTCCCCTTACTATAAAATTTCATAATTAATTTCAAAAATTTTTAGAAAACATCACCTAATGTCATTAGCCATTCGATACTGAGCATGGCCTCATAATCATCAAGAGGGAGGAGGAAGAAATCTACAATTATCTCTTGGTCCTGTAGTGATAGTTTCACTCGCGGGCACCTACGATCATACTTCAAAATTCATCCGTTGATGACCTTAACATCAAATCTACTACAATTCTTGATAGGTAAGGCTATCCAGACAACAACCTTACTATTCATAAAATTATTAGTGCTCCTGGTGTCAATAAGAACGGTGATCGATTGTTGCTTTAGAAGTCCTTCCACTTTCATTGTTTGCGGGTTCGCATAACCGTCAAGGGCATGCATCGTAATATCAACCGACTGCTATTCTTCATCCACAACCTCTTCCTCATGTTCCTATACCTCCTTCTCGTCTATGTCTTCATGAGGTTCAATCAGTAAGAGGCGGCCCCTTTTGCAACGATGATCACGGTTCCATGGCTTGTCGCAATGCCAACAAAGACCCTTTGCTGATTGGTCATGTAGTTCTTCTCTTGTCAATTTTTTTGACAGCAAAGGATGGCTAGGAGTAGAAGGAGTTTTATATGCTGCAGGCCTAGGAGAGGTTCTCATCCTCCAAGCATCTTGGTTGAGTCGTTCTTCTTGTATTCGGACGAAAGAAATTACAACCGTCACGATGCTAGGCTGTCGCATCTTAACCTTCCCTTTTATCTCTGGCTTGAGTCCTTTGATAAATGTTCCTAATAGTTGACGATCAGTCCAATCATGAGCAAGGTAGGATAGCTTCTCAAACCTAGTTTGGTACTCTTGAATCGTAGAGGTTTGTCGAATTTTTGCGAGTTGGCCATCGATATTTTCATACACCGTAGGTCCGAAATGGTTCAGTAGTGTGTTCTTAAATTGATTCCATATCAGAGCCCCATGATTGTATTCCAGCCAATTGCACCATTGAATAGCATCTCCTTCAAAGTGGATGACAACAATTTCCACCATAGTATCATCCGACGTTCGGTAGTAGCGAAAGTAACGTTCGGCGCATGAAATCCACCCTGCCGGGTCACCTTCCCATCACGGGAAGTCCACCCTCATGCGTGGTTGAAGCATGTCTGAGGGTTGTCCCTCCTTCTCTGGAGGCTTCTCTAAACTCTCTCCTTGCTGAGATTTGGTTGGACTCGGTGGTTATCCAATTCTGAATTCTGCAAACAAAGCGCATAATTTGTCATCTAAGTGTGATTCAAGCCGCGATTCAATTTGAGATTCACATGCTTCAAATTTGGCATCAATTGGATCTTGAGAAGCCATAGCATAAGCTTGGAGATCAGAGATGTCCTTGTCTTTTTTTTGTTGATAGGTTAATGGCATGGGGTGGTGGAATGTTCAGATAATAGATTGGTAATAGAAGGGTTTGGCTATAATGGTTTACTGTCTTGGGCTATAGTTTTTGATGTTGTTAGGATTATGAAAATAGGTTATGATGGCTCCATCTTAAGGCTAGAGAGATGCCCTAAGGATGTCTTAGTTGGTGGCAGCAAGGTGGCTAGTGTTTGATAGGTTACGGAGAAGAAAAAAGGACAAAGGTGCAGCACCAGATTTTTTGCTGAAAAAATTTCAGCAGGGAAGATTTAATTTTTTCCAGAAATTTTCAATAGAGATTCAAGTAAAACTCAATGAGAATCTACTGGTAAGGAGAGGTAATGCTTTTAAAAATTTCGTAGAAAGAAACAACAGTAAGAGGTTCAGCAAAATTGAGGATCACGGAAAGGTACTACAGTAGATTTTTACGTCTAAAGTGCAGTAGCTTGGACGTAAAAGATAAGTAGTTTATATTGAGAATTTTTCAATAAAACCAAAGGGAAAACTACTGTTAGGAAGTGTCAAAGCATCATAAAAATTTCATGGAGATTTGGATAGAAAAAATGTAGTAGCAAGATTAAACAGACAGTGCTATGCGGTTGGAATTCTGCAGTGCATCTTTCGTTGTAGAGATGAAAACTTTACAACGAAAAGTTTATGCAGCAATATAGGAACGAATTTTTTGGATTTTTTGAATAAGGATAACTAAATTGCAGTAGCAGTAAGGTAGACAACCAGAACCTATTATAATTCACGGGGAGATCAAAGGATGATCTACGGTGGTGGAGATGACCGTAAAATTTGACGATGATCTTCTAAGTAATTGTGGGAATTGCTTTGGGTGGTTGTGGAGGGCTAGTGGATGGCTGTGGAAGGGCAGCGAGATGCCAAGAATGCTACTCTGATACCAAGTGGTAGAACCCTTATGGATTCTAAGCTTGGTGTTGATCTCTTTAGGGGATCGGCTTCCTTGGAACTCTATAGGGGTTCCTTTCTCCAAGTTGCTACTCAAAGGTTACTAAAAAGATGATCTATTCATGATGAAAACGAGGGTGAATATATGACTATTTATAGGGCTTCTAAACTCTAACTCCTAATAGGACTCCTACTCAAGACTCCTACTTCGAACCAACTCCTACTTCTAATTAGGACTCCTTCTCTAGTAGGACTCCTAATTCTAATAGGACTCTTTCTCTAATAGGACTCTTACTTCTAATAGGACTCCTTCTATAAGAAGCAACATAATCCTAACCTAGCCGGCCTCTTCACCTTTTAAATAGGGGTCGGCTAGATAGGATTTACATAAATCCCTTATCAATGAAACTAAATTAGAACTCTCCTAGCTAGAGTCCCAACAGATTAGAACTCTCCTAATCTAGAGTCCTAACAACTTATTTGGACCAATTGATACAACAAGCCTAGGAGGTAGCAAATACACTTTTGTAATCATAGATGACTATAGTAGATACACTTGGATATATTACTTGGCATACAAAAGTAATTGTTTTAAATATTTCTCCAAGTTTTGCAAACTTGTTCAAAATGAAAAACGTTTTATGATATCATCGATTCGGAGTGATTATAGTGGTGAATTCCAAAATTATGATTTCTAAAACTTTTGTGAATCTAATTGTTACAATCATAATTTTTTTACTTCGAGGAATCCTCAACAAAATGGGGTAGTAGAAAGAAAGAATAAAAATTTACAAGAAATAGCAAGAACCATGTTGAATGAACATAGTTTACCAAAATACTTTTGGGCCGAAGCCATTAATACAGCTTGCTATATCATGAACAGAGTTCTAATAAGATCATCTCTCTCCAAAACTTCTTATGAATTGTGGAATAATAAAAAACCAAATGTTTCGTATTTTAAAGTTTTCGACTGTAAATGTTTTATATTGAATGAAAAAGATGTCTTAGGAAAGTTTGATACAAAATCCAATGAAGGCATTTTTCCAAGATATTCTTCTATTTATAAGGTCTTTCGTGTTTTTAATAAAAGAACTTTGGTTATAGAAGAATCTATTTATGTTATTTTTAATGAAATTCCTAAATTTAAGAAAAAGGATTTTGATGATGATCTTGATTTTAATGGTTTGAATTTGAACGAAACCTCTCTTCCAAATAGCAACTTGGATGCATCTTCTTCTAAAACTTTCTTACCTAAGGAATAGAAGTATGTAGATGCCCATCCTAAGGAGCTAATTATAGGAGACACATTAAAAGGAGTTCAAACTCGTTCTTCTTTTAAAAATTTTTGTGTCAACGCCGCTTTTCTTTCTCAAATTGAACCTAAGTGTATTGACGAAGCCTTGAAAGATGATTCTTGGGTTATCGCAATGCAAGAGAAATTGAACCAATTTGAGAGGAATAAGGTGTGGAAGCTTATTCCTAGACCTAGTGACCATTTAGTTATTGGTACTAAATGGGTCTTTAGAAACAAGCAAGATGAATTTGGTATCATAGTGAGAAACAAGGCTAGATTAGTGGCCAAGGGTTTCAACTAAGAAGAAGGTATCGATTATGAAGAAAACTTCTCTCCTGTGGCAAGATTAGAAGCCATTAGGATTCTCCTTACCCATGCTAGTAGTAATAGTTTTAAGCTATTTCAAATGAATGTCAAAAGTGCTTTCTTAAATGACTTTATTTCCGAAGAAGTGTATGTTGAGCAACCACCCGGATTTGAAAACTCTCTTCTTCATAATCATATGTTTAAATTAATTAAGGCTCTCTATCAATTAAAACAAGCCCCTAGGGCTTGGTATGAGAGGCTTAGATCTTTTCTTATTTTAAATAATTTCACTAAAGGCAAGGTCGAAATTATATTGTTTATTAAAAATTTTAAGAATAATTTTCTTATTGTTCAAATTTATGTTGACGATATTATTTTCGGTTCTACAAATGAATCGTTATGCAAATCATTAGCCAAGTATATAAGTTAAGAGTTTGAAATAAGTCTAATGGGTGAACTAACATTCTTTTTAGGATTACAAATTGAACAACTTAGTGATGGTATATTTCTTAGTCAAACCAAATATGCTTTAGAATTATTAAAATGGTTCAATATGGATGATTCAAAAGTCATCAACACTCCTATGAGTACCTCCACTAAGTTAGACATGGACGAAAGTGGAGACAGTTATGATCAAAAAACATATAAGGGAATGATATGTAGTTTACTTTACCTCAACGCAACTAGACCGGATATCATATTTAGTGTAGGACTTTATACTAGATTTCAAGCTAATCCTAAGTTATCTCATCTTAAAGCCATTAAAAGAATTTTTAGATATCTTAAAGGAACCCCTAACCTACTATTATGGTATCCAAAATTCGATAACTTTGATTTAATAGCTTATGCGGATGCGGATTTTGTCGGATGTAGAATAGATAGAAAAAGCACATCCAGAATATGTCAATTTTTAGGACATGCACTTGTTTCTTGGTCTTCCAAGAAACAAAACTCAGTTGCACTATCTACAGCCGAAGCCGAATACAGAGCCGTAAGTGCATGTTGTGCACAAGTTGTTTAGATAAAGAATATATTAGAAGATTATGGAATTCATTTAAAGAATATTCCCATAAAATATGATAACACAAGTGCTATATGTTTAACAAAAAATCTCATTCAACACTCTAGAACCAAACATATTGACATTAGGCACCACTTTATATGAGATCATGTCAATAACAATGATGTTATTCTAGAATTTATTGATACAAAACACCAATTAGCATATATCTTCACAAAATCTTTAAATAAAGAACAATTTAACTTCATTAGAAGGGAATTAGACGTGCTAAATTGTCCTAATGCATGAGTTTGTTGTATGTCCTTTTCTAGTATTTTTTGATTTTGTATCATCTTTTCAATTTTCAAGAACCTATTTTGATCCTTCACCTATCTTGATATTATCTTTTCCGACTTCGTATTATCTTGTGCCATTTTTTCGACGGAGTTTTCATTTTTATCTTGGATTGATTCTCTTGCTTCATTGATTGATGATTTTTTGTATCATATACATTTGATGATTCACACTTGATGATTTTTGAATTGATAACATGCCCATTTAATAACTTGGTAAATTTGATTCTATCGATTTTATCCTTCCTCTACTTTGATTGGCATGAATGAATGGCTTTCATGATTTACTTTTCACACTTTCGTATCATGAAATTTAAAGTTTGATAAATTTTTTATAACCTAAACAAATTGCCTTCATGACACTCGGAACTATTCTTTTATACATATTTTTATGTCATGAATTCTATGTGAAAAGAAGAAGCTCTCATAATTTTTTAATAGCTTGAATGCCCTCTTGAAATTAATTCGGATTTCATTCATCTTTCTAAATATGAATTTAAAGAGCTCTTAACTCTTGGGTCATGAGCATTTATGAATTTTTTTTATGATTTGATTGGTTTCCACTTCATGGATTTTTCTTTGTAAGTGCCGAGTTAGCTCTTATCATGGTTTGAATTTTCAATCATTCGAACAAATTGCCTCTTGAATTTTTCATGACTCTTACCATAAATTTTTATGAATTTTGTGCTTGAATGATCTCCTCTCTACCTCACAAATTTGACTTAGTGGAAATACGGAATTTTCTTTTGAATTTTATTTGTTGGAAATTCATGTATGAATGGATTCTTTTTAAGACATGAGCTCTTGATGTATCTATCTTTTCTATGTTATGAATGAATGGCTATCCTTTCTCCTTCTATGGCATGATTTTTCAATAGAATGAATGAATTGCTTTTCATTATTCTTAAATTTTCTTGATGAATTCATGGATCATAAAATTTCACAAAAGTTCTATTTTTGCCATTTTGTTTTTGCCATTTTCACAAAAGTTCTATCGTAACATTTGGTATCAATGACTTATTTCCTTTTTGTTGATGACAAAGGGGGAGAAAAATATGACAAATTGATGACTTGATGGCATGATTTGTATCTAAAAATGCAATGTGTAAAATGCCTTGTTTATATCATAAAAGAAAATTGATGACAAGTATCACAAATTGCCATGCTTTGTATCATAAAATGCTTAGTATTGTCAAAAGCATCGCAAACACTTAAAGTATATTGCAATGTATTACAGATATATGAACTATATCGTATGCATCACAAATGAATCATGCATCCAATGATTTTTTTTTCGTTATCGTATCATGCTTGTAGTTGGAATATTGCCTTGATACGATAAGCTATCATTTGGTTTCATTATTGTATTTTTGAATGATGTATCGTCATTGATATCATACTTTAAATTTGTCAATTTTATTTGATATCATTTGATTCTTACTAAATTTTAAAATTAAAGTTTATATCATTAGTTGAGATGATGATTATATATCATCATTCAACATTGGACTTGAAAATGGATATCATGCCTTCACATCATTTTCGTATTGTGAAAAATATGAACTATCATATTTTGGGATGAAAATTATGCTTGTTGAGCATGTCGATAAGTTTGAATGTATGTAACTTATCGATTTTGGCTTGAATTCAAGGGGTTTGAATTCAAGTGTTTCTTTTCTCAAATATGGTAGATAGATAGGGGGAGTTAAGGTTAACTCCGTCGTCAATTGATTGTCATCATAAAAAAGGGGAAGATTATTAAATCTCAGATTTTGATGATGAAGTCAATTGATAGATTATTTGATCTAATTCATATTATTAAGAAAAGTATGCAAGATTAACTATGATAGCGATAAAGACGTAAAGAAAAACGACATGACAGAGTCAAGTATGATCAAATCATTAGAAGTTCGAGAGTCCACCGGAAATCCGAAGGTTCATTGGAAGTGCTGCCGAAACTGGCCAAGAATAAATTGAGGGCTTGTTGATGGGTTATCGAAAGTTCGTCGGAAGGTTCGTCGAAAGTTCGCAGAACTCACCGAGAAAGATCGGAGCTTGCCAAAGGAGACTCATCTGAACTCACCAAGGTCATCGTAAAGTCCAGGAGCCTACCGGAAGTCCATCGGAAGATGTCCGAAGGTTCATCGGAAGTCCGCCGGAAGTTCACCGGAAGCTCATCGAAAAAAGTCTTGATATGCCAGATCATGTTTTTGCTTAGAATATGTTTTCAATTTCATAGTTAGCAAGTAATTAGGGTTAGGATTAGGTGTTAATCCTTTAACCCTGGTAGGGGCCAACTAGGCCCATAAATTAACTAGATTGGGCCAGATTCAAGGCCCAACTAGAAGTGCTAGACCTTGTCCGGCAGTGGCACTACCAGACTAGGGTGGTGGAACCACCTAAGGACCAGTTTCCTAGGAACCCTAGGTGATGGTACCGCCCAGGTTAACAATGGTACCGCTCGGCCCAAGTTAGCAATGGTACCACCCGGTAGTTATTAACTGCCAAGTGGTAGTATTGCCCCACCACAAAACCTAAGGTTCTATCAGGCAATAGTATCGCCAGACTGGGCGATGGTACCACCCAATTTCAGGGTCAATTGGCGATGATACCGCCAGTGATAGGCAGTGGTATCGCCAGCTCTCAGAAATCCGGGATGGGACTTTTTTTGGCTCCAATTCTGAAGCCAATTAGCCTATAAATACCCCTTACTTCTCAGCTAGCTAAGCACATTGAGAAGTGATAAGAACTAAGTAAAAAATATAGTGAAATTATCCTGAAAAGTTAGAGTGTTCACCTCCCAAATTCCCACTTGTAAAATTTCAATAAGGATTAATAGTGGAAGCCGAAAACCTCATTGGAGGAGGTTTCGGAAGTAGACGTAGGTCATTTAATCGAACCACTACAAATCACTACGTTTTTCTCTTGGTGTGTAAGTTTTAATTGTTGTATTCAATTCTTTACTTCACTACACTCGTATTCTCCTTCTCTAATCTCTTACATATTCACTTGAATCAAACTTTTTTGCCAAAATCATTTTCATCAAATGAAACTTTCTTAATGCACAAAGTTTTTCGAAATTGGTTTAAATCATCGATTTTTATCTACTGCACTAATTCACACCCCCCCTCTTAGTGCCGCTTTAGATCCTAACAAGAAGAGGGCCGATAGAGCATCGCGGGCTCTAAACATATACCCTTTATCATTTCTGGCAAAGGATCAGACAATCCCACAATCACCAGAGTACAAAAGGATAATGTAAATAACAAAACTGATGCATATCGAAAGCACATGCAGAACAACGAAACATACATGTGTCTTTACGAAACAATACGATGCAAACATATTATTTCACAAATGCATTCAAATTTGAAAGAAAATAAATGTAAAAGCATACAAGAATTCAAAGTAATAATATAAAGCTCAAATTGAAGGAAGGATTTTAGTTAAAATCAATTTCCAAATGGATGAAACATGAATAGTCAAAATCAATAAAAAAAACCTAATTCTGGTAGAATTTGAGAGACATATTATAGGAATTATTTAGATAATCAATTATGCTTTAAATTACTCAAAAAATATATATGTATAGAAAGATCTATGTGTCTAGTTTCCAATAAAATATGTTTTGCTTAAATCAAAGTTCTCATCAAGGATTTATATGTAATTTAGTATCAAAAGGTTAGAAATCATGGTTCCTATTTTACAGAATCCATAGGGTCAATCGACATAGAAATCTGGATAGTCATTTGGACTCCAAATCATTTAATCTAGGTATTAAAAGAAAGATCCATGAATTTAAATTCTAATAAATGAAGTTTTGCATAAATTAGAGTTTCCAATAGAGAGTTATAAGGAAATCAGTAACAAAAGGTCAGAACTTATAATCTTTGTTTTATAGAATTTATAAGGTCGATTCAATTAGATGTTTGGGTAGTCAAATTTTCTTCAAATCCTTTAAGTAAACTATCAAAAGAAAATTTTACATGTCTATATTTAGATCAAATAAGTTTTGCCTAAATTAGAAATTTGTGAAGGGATTTATAGCCAAAACAAGGTAGAAGGATTAGAATCTCAATAATTTTCTAGATTCAAACCTTTACATTCCAAACAATAGAGATATCAGATTTCAAGGCTAGAATAATTTAAATTTCTCATATCCAAGGCAAAGGCAAAGATTAAAATTATAGTAGAAAGGATTAGAATACTTACCTTTCGAAGATTTCGATCCAACGAAATTGTAAACACAAATTCTTCTACCTTTCCTCATCTCCTCTCCCCGTGTCATTTTCTTTATCTATCTTCTTTCTTCCTCCGTAGCTGCAGCTCGTTCAGAATGTAAGAGGGCACAATCACCTGCTTTCTCTCTCTTTTTCCCAACCACAGCTGTCGTAGTTGCAACCATAGTTGCAGCTGCTACAGTCGCAACCACGGCCACGGCCACAGCCATAATCCCTTCCACTATGCTATTTCCTCTCCTTCTTTTCTCTCAGCCATAGCCTCTTCTTCCATGCTCTTCTTACTCTCCTCCTCTCCCTTTTCTTCTTTTCCTTCCTAGCTGTAGCTTCCACAGCCGCTCCTTCTTCTCTCTCAGCCATAGCCTCTTCTTCCCTGCTCTTCTTCCTCTCCTCCTCTTCCTTTTCCTCTTTTCCTTCCTGGCCACAGCTACCACAGCCGCAGCCTCTTCTTCCTCCTCTCTTCTTCTTCTTCTTCTTCTTCTTCTCTTCTTCTCTTCTTTTTTCCCAACTACAACTACTGTAGCCACAGCCACAGCCTTCTTCCTCCCTCTTCTTCTTCCCTCTCATCTCCCTCTTCTTCTGCTTCTCTTCTTCTCCTCTTCTTCTCACCGACACACCACACCTCTTCTCCTTTGTTTCCTCCTGTGGGAAACAGAGGTGTGTAGGCCTAGCTGCAACCACCTCCTTCTTCTCTCCTCCCTCTTCCCTCTCTTCTCCTCTTCTTCTTCTCCTCTTCTTCCTTTCTCTTCCCCGATGCACCACACCTCTTCTCCTCTGTTTCCTCCTGCGGGAAACAAAGGTGCGCAGCCCTAGCTGTAGCAACCTCCTTCGTCTCTTCTCCCTCTTCTTCTTCTCCTCTTCTTCCCTTCTTCCCTTCTCATCTTCTCTTCTTCGATGCACCACACCTTCCTCTCCTTTGTTTCCGTGCAAAAACAGAGGTGCATGGGACGGCGGGATAAAACTACCATTTTTTTTCAACTTAACAATCCCTGAAATTTCTATATTTACATATAGGTCCTCTGATTTACAAATAGGTCCTTACATAAATTTCAGAAATGAGGGATATTATAACATGCAAGCATGCTTAAGTCTTTTTATACCAAATAAAACCATACATCGATGTTTAGGACTGAAAAATAAATTTTATCATAAAAACCATCAAGACCAAACACATTAAACATAAAGCATCTTCAAACAAAAGATTTGATTCATCATGATAATATATTTTTCTTTTTTTATATGTTTTATTTTATGTAATTGATCTCATATAAGCATGTTTAAGTTTTTTATATAAAAGATGTGCATCATGTTTAAAATCAAAAAGTGATACGGAAATCATAAACATACATGGAATTGTATTTGATGTACAATCATTAGATTTAAATCTAACATTTGTTCCTTTATCATAAAATATATAATTTTTATGATCAAATTTTTAATCACTAGAAAGAGAGGCATGAGTTTTTACTTTTTTATTTCTTATTAATTAAAAACTACTCATGTAAAACATAAAGTAATTTCATGATAATGTAAAAACATTTTGGGTGAGTTACTTACCTCATTGTCGAAAGTCAGCAAAGTGTAGTTCGTCACTTCATCTTCAATTGCACTTGATTCATCCTTGAATGCTTTCTTCTTCTTCACTTTTGTATACTTGTCTTTAGAGCACCCCAGTTTCTTGTGTTTATAGCAAGTGGTTATGTCCGGATTGAGTTTATTTTTATTCTTTAATTCTTTTTTTATGAACTTTTTAAATTTTACAGTGAAAAGTTCAAGGTTATCATCACTTTGAGCTTTCGCTAGAGTGGTCTTCTATAGTTCAAAGTGTCAAATCCTTCCTATTCATGTTCATTTAAAGTCATACATATCATCTCATAGGTCATCAAAGACTCATAAATTCTTCAAATGGAAAGTCATTTAGGTCCTTTGTCTCTTGTATTGCAGTTACTTTCAGATCCTAACTTTTTTGTAAGGGATCTTAGAATCTTATTAATAAGTTCAAAATTAGAAAAATATTTACCAAGACTTTAAACTATTGATGACATTTATAAAACGAGTGTATATATCACCAATAGTTTCGCTTGGTTCCATTCGAAATAATTCAAAATCATGCATCAAAAGATTTATTTTTTAATCTTTAACTCTACTAGTGCCTTCGTGTGTGATTTCAAGTGTGTCAAATGTCATGTGTAGTTTCGTAAATCAAAATATGATTAAATTTGTTTTTGTTTAAGGCACAAAACAAAATATTCATCGCTTTTGCATTTAACGAAAAAAGACTTCTTTTCCAAATCATTCCATTTATTCATTAGTTTGAAAGACTTTTGAAAGTCATTTTCAATAATATTCCATAAATTTAAATCCAAAATAGTAAAAAAACTCTTATTCGAGTTTTTCAATATATATAGTTTGTCCCATTGAACATATGAAGATGAATGATAGAGTGACCCTCTTGAAAGCTGAAAAGAGCCGTTTCTCTTGGGTGTTAAACCAAATGATAAATAAAGTAGCTCTGATATCAATTGTTAAGATCGTATTCAGCACTAAGAGGAGGGGGTGAATTAGTGTAGCGATAAAAATGTCATCAATTTCAAAAAATTTCGTTTTGATGAAAACTGATATCGATTGTGCTTGAAATTAAAGTAAGTGTAAGATGGAATAAGCAGGTAAAACACTTGCAAAATAAGTAAACAAGCAAAGTAGAGATCACACTAGATTTTATAGTGGTTCGGTCATCCAACCTATGTCCACTCTCGATTCCTCCTTCGTCGAGGCTACCAGCATCCACTAACAGTCTTCCTTCAATGGGCAAAGATCAATCATCCTTGCAACTCTATTCTCCTTTTGATAGGCTCAAGGGAGAATCTTTACACCCCCACTCACCTCTCTCTTAATTGAAATCAATACTAGACTAGAGGAAGGGATTTCTCACAAGATTACAATAGAGTTTTTCCTCTTTTGTGCTCAGTTGGTGTGTGTGCTAACCAGGGATGAGAGGAGTATTTATAGGCCTCAAGTAGATTCAAACATGGAGTCAAAATTTGAATTACCCTGAGTCTTCAGGGTACTAGCGGTACCACCATTAGTACTGGGCAGTACCACTACCCAGTCAGCCCTGACACTAGGCGGTACCACTGTCCAGTCTGATGGTATCATCGTCTGACATAGTCTGGAAGACTATATCTTGGAGACTAAGCCACCAGTGGTTTCACAGCTTGTTCTGGCAGTGCCACTGTCTGACCCACCTATTGGGTCATAGTTTGGGCCTTTCACTTGGCCCAACACATCCCAAACTTAGGCCCAATTCTAACCCAATTACACTTAAAACCTACTTTGATCTAGACAATTATTACAAAGCTTAATCAAATATTGTCCGGCATATCATTGGTTCGTATAGCGCTTTATTCGATTCTTCAGTGAATCATTTTCTCTTACGGTCTATTGCCTAATCGGCCAACTCCGATCTCCTTGGTGCAATATCCACTCTTCTTGGCCCGATGCCCGAACTCATCGTCTAAAGCCTTCAGTTGATACGTCGATCGATCCTCCGGCTCGACGTCCAATGTTTTAACATGTTCCACTTTGGCCCAACATGGATTCTTCCAGCTTTAATTATCTCTCCCTGATCGAAGCTAGTCTTGCATCACTTAAAACGCAGATCAGATAATAAACACTATTAATTAGTTTTATTATCAAAATCTAAGATTTAATAGGGCCAAGTTAGAGATCAAGCATCGAGTAGGAAGAATCAAATATTGCGGGAAGGTCACATGTTGCAGGAGTCAACATGTTGATGGATCAAGCAAAATGCTTAAGGAAAGCACGATGCACTGGGAGTTCGGATAAACTAATGACATGTCGGATAGCATAAGATTCATATTTTGTAATTGTTTATATCTTGATCATCATAGTTTATATCTTAATTGAGTTAGTTTTAGGTGTAACCATGCTAACTCAATTAGTGGCCTATTGGGCCTGAATCAGGATTCATTTAGGCCTATTGGAAGGCTTATTCACCTGCAGTTGGGTTAGGTTGTGGGACCACCATACTAGGTGGTGGACCACCTATGAGCTGGAACATATTAAGTGTATGTTTTCCTAAAGACCCAACGGTGGCACTACTAGTGTTAGGTGATGGTATCACTAGTTCACGATCTTTTAGGATGTCAAGTGGTAGTGCCACCTAAACTGGGCAATGGTATCACCAATGCTCAGTACTACAAGTGGTGGTACTGCCCAATACTAGCGGTAGGATAGCCAGTACTCAGAAAACCTAGGATGAGACTTTTTTTGCTCCATTTTTAAAACCATTTGAGGCCTATAAATATTTCACTCATCTCTACTAGGTTAATAGAAGAATAGTAAATGAAAAACTAATGAATAATTTTGTAAACTCTATTGTAAACTCTTGAGTGTTCCCCTCCTCTTCAAAGTTTAAGAGTTCATTCTAAGGGAGGTGTGAGACTTATAAAGGTTCTTTCCTAAACTTGTGAAAAGGAAAAAGGGTCGTGAAATGGTAGTTGATCTTTGCCCAATGAAAGAAGATCAATAGTAGAAGCCAGTGGCCTCGACAGAGGAGGAATTAGGAGTGAATATAGGTCACAACGACTGAACCACTATAAATTCGATGTGCATTTCCTTTGTGCTTTTCATTCTTATTACTTACTGATTTAGTTGCTCTCTACTTTTACCCATATTTGAAGTTAATTATATTTTTTATACATGTTTGTTCGAATGAATTTTTTTAATCGATTCAACTTTTCAAAAGCACTAATTCACCACCCGCCCCTCTTAGTACCACTACAATCCTAATAATTAGTATCAAAGCTAAGTTTTCTTAATTGGTTTAATACTTAAGAAAGATTAAATGGAATATTTTGGCAATGAAGAGGGTGACTCTATCACTCATCCTCCTATGCTTAATGGGACGGATTACACGTATTAAAAAATATGGATGATGATTTTTTTTATTTCTGTAGACTTTGGTTTATGGAATGTTGCTAAATGTGATTTTTAAAAATCCTCTAAATCTATGAATGAATGGGATAATCTAGAGAAAAAAAATGTTTTCTTTAAATACTAAAGCTATGAATGCTTTTTTTTGTGCTTTAGGCAAGAATTAGTTTAATCATATTTCTATATGTAAAACTGTACATGATATTTGGCACATACTTGAAGTTACTTCTAAAAACATAAGTAGAGTAAAAAAATCTAAAATAAATCTTTTAGTATATAGTTATGAATTGTTTAGAATGAAGCTTAGTGAAAATATTAATGACATATACAGCCATTTTACAGATGCTGTCAATGGTTTGAAAGCTCTTGATAAATGTTTTACTAATTTTGAACTTGTTAAAAAAATTATAAGATTTCTTCCAAAAAATTAGGAGCCAAAGGTAACTGTAATATAAGAAGTAATGGACTTGAACAACTTTCCTCTTAAAGAACTTATCGGGTCATTAATAACCTATAAAATGACTTATATGACATATGCCGAATATGAGAATAACATTCTGAAGAACAAGAAGGATATTGCACTGAGAACCAAAGAAGACCACTTGAGTAAAAACAAAAGTGATAATGATGATGATGATGACTTAGCACTCCTTATAGAAAATTTAAAAAAGTTCTTGAATAAGAACAAAACAAACTCTATAAAATAAGAATCTAAAAATAAAAATGAACTTAAAATGGATACAATAAATCTCTATGAATGTAAAAAGCCTGGACACTTCAAAAATAAGTGTCCATAACTTAAGAAGAAATAACTGGCATAAAAGAAGAAGAAAGCACTCAAGGCAACCTGAGATGAATCTGTTGGAGATAGAGAATAACACTAAGAGGGGGAGGGGGGGGGAATTAGTATAGCGGTTAAGAATGATAAATTTCAGCAATTTAAGAAAACTTCGTATGATAAAATTCACATTTCGATTAAAACCATTTTCGATTGAATTTGTATCGAAAGTGCTTAAACTTGAGAGCATTTAAAGAAGAAGAAGGGTAGTGATGAGGAAGTTGAGCAGCAAAGAAAAGATAGTTTGTAGTAATATAAATTGCAAGAAGGTAAATGCAAACCCAATTTATCATGATTCAGTAATCCAACCTACGTCCACTCCTGATTCCTCTTCACTTGAGGCTACCGACTTCCACTAGTAGTCTCCCTTCCAATAGGTAAAAACTAACTCCCTTGCAAACTCTTTTACAAGGTTTTCCTCAACTTTCTCTCTTAAGACCAACTCTTTAAAGTTTTAGAGGAAGGATTTCTACCAAGAATTATAGAGTTTTTCCTTAGTTTTCTTTCACAATTCTTGATATCCCAACAAGAACATTTAGGATATTTATAGACCCCAAGTGCTTGAAATTTAGAGCTCAAATTTGAATCACCCCAAATTTTCATGGTACTAGTAGTATCATCGCTTGTCACTAGCGGTACCACCGTCAGTTGACTGACATTGGGCGGTACCACCGCTTGGGCACACTGACCTTGTTAGTATACTGGACGGTACCACCACCCAGGTACACTGCCCTTGGATAGTACCACCACCCAAACCACTTGGGGAACTGGACTCAAACAATTCCATCACCCCAATCTAGCGATGCCACTACCAGACAAGATCTAGCACTTCTAGTTGAGCCTTGAATTCGACCTAATCTAGTCAATTAATGGGCCTAATTGGCCCCTCCAGGGTTAATGAGATTAATACCCAATCTTAACCTTAATTATATGTTAACTATGAAATTAAAAATATTTTCTAAGTAAAACAAAGTTCAGCACTTCAAGTCTTCCTCCGGTGAGCTTTCGACGAACTTCTAACAGTCTTCCGATGAACCTTCGAATTGTCACGCCCCACTCACACCCTGGATGAGAAAGTGAGCGACAAAGAAAAGATAGTTTGTAGTAATATAAATTGCAAGAAGGTAAATGCAAACCCAATTTATCATGATTCGATCATCCAACCTACGTCCACTCCTGATTCCTCTTCACTTGAGGCCACCGACTTCCACTAGTAGTCTCCCTTCCAATGGGTGAAAACTAACTCCCTTGCAAACTCTTTACAAGGTTTTCCTCAACTTCCTCTCTTAAGACCAACTCTTTAAAGTTTTAGAGGAAGGATTTCTACCAAGAATTATAGAGTTTTTCCTTGATTTTCTTTCACAATTCTTACTATCCCAGCAAGAACATTTAGGATATTTATAAACCCCAAGATACTTGAAATTTAGAGCCCAAATTTGAATCACCTCAGATTTTCATGGTACTAGCAGTACCACCGCTTGTCACTAGCGGTACCACCGCCAGTTGACTGACATTGGACGGTACTACTGCTTGGGCACACTGACTTTGTTAGTGTACTGGATGGTACCACTAACCAGGTACACTGTCCTTGGATGGTACCACCACCCAAACCACTTGGGGAACTGGACTCAAATAATTCCATCACCCCAGTCTGGCGATAACACTACCAGACAAGATCTAGCACTTCTAGTTGAGCCTTGAATCCGACCTAATCTAGTCAATTAATGGGCCTAATTGGCCCCTCCAGGGTTAATGAGATTAATACCCAATCTTAACCCTAATTATATGCTAACTACAAAATTAAAGATATTTTTTAAGTAAAATAAAGTTTAGCACATCAAGTCTTCCTCCGGTGAGCTTTCGGCGAACTTCTAGCGGTCTTCCGAAAAACCTTCGGATTGTCACGTCCCACTCACACCCCCCCCCAATTTAATCTCATTCAAGAGGTGTGACACTGTCTTAAGATCCATAACATTAATGTTCGGATCTGAGGAGTACTAAGAAGGGGGGTAAATTAGTGCAACGGTTAAGTACGATAATTTTCAGTGATTTAAAATGATTTCAGAAACGTCAAACGTTAAAAACTTCATTTCGACTAAAACTGTGTCGAAAAAGCTCTAACTTAAACTTGAGAATGTTTAGAGAAGATGAAGGGCAGTGAACAAGTAAAGTAAAGGTTTGCATATTGTCACGCCCGGCCCGTTGGCTCCAAGGCCAAAGGCCTTAGGAGGTCAGGTGGGGTGCATTAATCCCACATCGGAAAGGATGGGGGGAGGTCTTGGGCCTATAAGCGGGGGCGGCAACACATCTGGCGAACCGGTTTTCCGAGTGTGGGTTAAGGCCTTACGCGAGTATGGTAATTAAACTCTTATACGAAAATTTAGAAACAAGGAATGCGAGGGATGTTATTACTCGCGTAAGGCCTTAACCCACACCCGGAAAACCGGTTCGCCAGATGTGTTGAATGGGATAAAGATATTTCCTTTATTGAGTTCACTTACAATAATAGTTACCATTCAAGCATTGGATGGCTCCTATGAAGCTTTGTATGGGCGAAAGTGTAGAACGCCTATATGTTGGGAGGAAGTTGGCGATAAAAAGTTGTTAGCACCAGATAAAGTACAAGAGACTACTGAAAAGATCCAAGTTATAAGAAAAAGGCTAAAGACTGCTCAGAGTCGCCAAAAGAGCCTGATAACCGACGAAGAGATATTGAGTTTCAAGTAGGGGATTTTGTATTTCTGAAGGTTTCCCCTTCTAAAGGCGTAGCAAGATTTGGGAAGAAAGGAAAATTAAGCCCAAGGTTTATTGGACCTTTTGAAATCCTTGAAAGAATTGGTTCTGTCGCTTACAGGATTGTCTTGCCACCATCCTTAGGTCAGATCCATGATATTTTTCATGTTTCAATGCTTAGAAAGTATGTGCATGATCCCTCTCATATCATAAATTATGAGCCGATTGTGATTGATAAAGACTTATCCTATCTGGAGGAGCCCACTCAAATTATTGATAGGAAGGATAAAATCTTAAGGAATCGGGTCATCCCTCTTGTTAAAGTGAAATGGAGACATCATTCTGGAGAAGAAACAACTTGGGAGCTAGAGGAGGAAATGAAGAAAGTTTATCCTCATCTTGTCATTGATAGAGGTATGATAAATTTAGAGGACTAAATTTCTTTTAAGGGGGAGAGAGTGTAACATCCCTCGCATTCCTTGTTTCTAAATTTTCGTATAAGAGTTTAATAGCAAAGTTACTATCCATTTTAAATTTGATAGATGAGTTTGAATGGAATTGAAAACCTATTTATAAGATGTGAGGATCTGTTTGTAAAATTCTGAGGACCTATTTGTAAAATTCGGAGGACTTAATTGTAAAAATATATAAAACAAGGACTAAACTGCAAAATGCACAAAATAACAAATCCCACCGTTTAAGAGTCTCTGCCTTCGTTCCTAAGGAAACTGAGAAGGCAGCATACGTGGAGAAGAAAGGGAGAGAAAGAGAGAAGAAGATAAGAAGAAAAAGAGAAGGAGAATTGGGGATTTAGGGTTCTTGGGCTCAATACTTTTCATTGGGATCAAAATTGATCAAAGGCAAGTGTTCTAACCCTTTCCTACAGTTAGTTGGTTCCTTGTTTTCATCTTAATCCTGAAAATTTTAGAAGTTTGAAGTTTCATAATGATATTTCCGCAATTTATGTATCAAACCGCAAATCTGGATTTCTTTTCCAGATTCTGTCCTTTCTGCCTTATCATGTCTATAACTCTCTGTACTGGATTCGTATTTAAGTAAAATTAAATCCATCCGAAAGTATACTTGTATATCTTCATTTTGAGACCAAGATGTATGAATTTGGAGTTCAATTGCCTATCTAAACTTCTGTTTGAATTGACCCTATAGAATCTGTAAAATAGAGATTCTGAGTTCTGACCTTTGGGCATTATATCACTTGTAACTCACTGTGAACAGATTCAATGGTGATAAAATTAACCTTATTGGAAAGTAGACTCATAAATCTTTCTGTGCATATCTTATTTGAAATATTTGGAGTGCAGATACCAACTGAAAACGTCTATTTAGTCGACCCTATACATTCTGTAAAACAGAGATGAAGTTTTCTCACCTGTTGTCACTAAATTATTTGTAACTTCCTGTGGAGACCTCTAATTCATACCAAACTTTGTTAACCCGAATCTAGATTATTATATCTTTTAAATGACACTAATTTAGAGTGAATTGGAGCATATTTGGTTATTCAAACAACTCAGGAATTATACCTTTCGAATTCTGCCAGGACCAGATTTTTGTCAAGTTTGCCTATTCTTATTTTGTCCTTTTTGTTGGAAACTGAATTCAGCTAAAGTCCTTCATTCAGTTGAGCTTTATACCATCATTTCAAACCCTTGTATACACATGTCATTATGTTCATTTCAAATTTGAATGCATTGTGAAATAATATGTTTGCATCGTACTATTTCGTAAAGGCGCATGTACGTTTTATTGTTTCGCATGTGCTTCCGATATGTGTCAAATTATTGTTCATACCTGTCCTTTTGTACTCTGGTGTCTGTGGGATTATTTGGACCTTTGCTAGAAATGGTAAAGGGATTATTTGGACCTTTGCCAGAAATGGTAAAGGGTATTTGTGCATAGAGCCTGCGATGCTCTGCCGGCCCCCTATTCGGCTTCATCCAGACGTGGATGATGACTCTTCCAGACGTGGGAGATATTATTTGAGATCCCACTGCACCCTCTGTGTTTTTGATATGATATCCAAAGCATTATTTGTGTGTACATGTGCGCTTTGGATGATATGAAAGTGAATGATCAGATTTAACATTTGAACTTCTGTTATTTGTTTGTTATTCTGATATGTTCTGAGAGATCACCCATGCACCATTGATATGCTTCATATTGTCCTGTGTGTCATTGGATATGCTTCAACTTACCATTATCATCATCTGATATGCTCTAATTATTCCTTACCCTATTTGTTATGAATTAAATGAGTTGATTAAGAGGACATTCGTGATTATGATATGATGATATATATGTTTCCTTGTATCGGGCCTTGCATTTTGATATCAGGCTTATTGAAAGCTATTCTCCTTTCCTATGGATATGTTAGTCACTTGCTGAGCTTTGTCATGCTCACCCCGTTGTTATATAATATTTTCAGGTTAGCTTTTAGGACTGCAGGATGTTTAAATTGTCTTTGAGGAAGGGAAAGCTAGAAGATTTTGGGATGATCTTTAGTGGTTGATATGTTTTTGTTGTATAAGTATATTTTGTGTTTAGTGAAATGTCGATGGTGAACCTGAACTTATATGTTATGTAAAGGTTGGAGGACCTCTCACGTTAGAACTTGAAATATGAAGTTTAAATGGTATGATGATATAAATGTGTGGTAAATGTTAGTTTTGTAGCTATATGGAATTCCTCGTGGATTTTATGATGTGGATATTGTTTAGTTGAGTTGGCTTTGAAATTTTATGAGTCCTGGAGTGATGTGGTATATGGATTATAAATTGCACAGGTTTTATGAAGTTATGGATGTTGGATGTGATTTATGACTTGAATGATTGTTAGTGTCCTCAAATATCGATGTGGATCCTGGGATCGTTTTGTTGCTAAAATTTTAATGTTATGAATTTTGAGACAGGGTCACACCTCCTGAATGAGATTAAATTTCAGGGGGGGGCGTGACAGAGGTGGTATCAGAGCCACCCCTGACCTTTACCGACTCACGCCAAGCGCCCCGGGTCAACACTTTGGGGGTAGGCAGGGTGGTCAATCCGTGACGAGGACGTCACGTGATTGAGTGGGGAGAATGTCACGCCCGCCCGTTGGCTCCAAGGCCAAAGGCCTTAGGAGGTCGTGGGTGCATTAATCCCACATCGGAAAGGATGGGGGAGGTCTTGGGCCTATAAGCGGGGCGGCAACACATCCGCGAACCGGTTAGAACCGGTTTTCGGGTGTGGGTTAAGGCCTTACGCGAGTAAGGGGCGGCAACACATCTGGCGAACCGGTTTTCGGGTGTGGGTTTACCATACTCGCGTAAGGCCTTAACCCACACCGGAAAACCGGGTTCGCAGATGATGTTGCCGCCCCTAATGTCACGCCTGGCTGTTGGCTCCAAGGCCAAAGGCCTTAGGAGGTCAGGTGGGGTGCATTAATCCCACATCGGAAAGGATGGGGGGAGGTCTTGGGCCTATAAGCGGGGGCGGCAACACATCTGGCGAACCGGTTTTCCGGGTGTGGGTTAAGGCCTTACGCGAGTATGGTATCAGAGCCACCCCTGACCTTTACCGACTCACGCCAAGCGCCCCGGGTCAACACTTTGGGGGTAGGCAGGGTGGTCAATCCGTGACGAGGACGTCACGTGATTGAGTGGGGGAGAATGTCACGCCCGGCCGTTGGCTCCAAGGCCAAAGGCCTTAGGAGGTCGAGGTGGGTGCATTAATCCCACATCGGAAAGGATGGGGAGGTCTTGGGCCTATAAGCGGGGCGCAACACATCCGCGGCGAACCGGTTAGAACCGGTTTTCGGGTGTGGGTTAAGGCCTTACGCGAGTAAGGGGCGGCAACACATCTCGGCGAACCGGTTTTCCGGGTGTGGGTTTACCATACTCGCGTAAGGCCTTAACCCACACCCGGAAAACCGGTTCGCCAGATGTGTTGCCGCCCCTAATGTCACGCCCGGCCCGTTGGCTCCAAGGCCAAAGGCCTTAGGAGGTCGGGGGTGCATTAATCCCACATCGGAAAGGATGGGGGGAGGTCTTGGGCTTATAAGCGGGGGCGGCAACACATCTGGCGAACCGGTTTTCCGGGTGTGGGTTAAGGCCTTACGCGAGTATGGTATCAGAGCCACCCCTGACCTTTACCGACTCACGCCAAGCGCCCCGGGTCAACACTTTGGGGGTAGGCAGGGTGGTCAATCCGTGACGAGGACGTCACGTGATTGAGTGGGGGAGAATGTCACGCCCGGCCCGTTGGCTCCAAGGCCAAAGGCCTTAGGAGGTCAGGTGGGGTGCATTAATCCCACATCGGAAAGGATGGGGGGAGGTCTTGGGCTTATAAGCGGGGGCGGCTCCAAGGCCAAAGGCCTTAGGAGGTCAGGTGGGGTGATACCAAGTGTAACATCCCTCGCATTCCTTGTTTCTAAATTTTCGTATAAGAGTTTAATAGCAAAGTTACTATCCATTTTAAATTTGATAGATGAGTTTGAATGGAATTGAAAACCTATTTATAAGATGTGAGGATCTGTTTGTAAAATTCTGAGGACCTATTTGTAAAATTCAGAGGACTTAATTGTAAAAATATATAAAACAAGGACTAAACTGCAAAATGCACAAAATAACAAATCCCACCGTTTAAGAGTCTCTACCTTCGTTCCTAAGGAAACTGAGAAGGCAGCATACGTGGAGAAGAAAGGGAGAGAAAGAGAGAAGAAGATAAGAAGAAAAAGAGAAGGAGAATTGGGGATTTAGGGTTCTTGGGCTCAATACTTTTCATTGGGATCAAAATTGATCAAAGACAAGTGTTCTAACCCTTTCCTACAGTTAGTTGGTTCCTTGTTTTTATCTTAATCCTGAAAATTTTAGAAGTTTGAAGTTTCATAATGATATTTCCGCAATTTATGTATCAAACCGCAAATCTGGATTTCTTTTCCAGATTCTGTCCTTTCTGCCTTATCATGTCTATAACTCTCTGTACTGGATTCGTATTTAAGTAAAATTAAATCCATCCGAAAGTATACTTGTATATCTTCATTTTGAGACCAAGATGTATGAATTTGGAGTTCAATTTCCTATCTAAAATTCTGTTTGAATTGACCCTATAGAATCTGTAAAATAGAGATTCTGAGTTCTGACCTTTGGGCATTATATCACTTGTAACTCACTGTGAACAGATTCAATGGTGATAAAATTAACCTTATTGGAAAGTAGACTCATAAATCTTTCTGTGCATATCTTATTTGAAATATTTGGAGTGCAGATACCAACTGAAAACGTCTATTTAGTCGACCCTATACATTCTGTAAAACAGAGATGAAGTTTTCTCACCTGTTGTCACTAAATTATTTGTAACTTCCTGTGGAGACCTCTAATTCATACCAAACTTTGTTAATCCGAATCTAGATTATTATATCTTTTAAATGACACTAATTTAGAGTGAATTGGAGCATATTTGGTTATTCAAACAACTCAGGAATTATACCTTTCGAATTCTGCCAGGACCAGATTTTTGTCAAGTTTGCCTATTCT
Source organism: Musa beccarii (assembly GCA_024322285.1). Taxonomy (NCBI): domain Eukaryota; kingdom Viridiplantae; phylum Streptophyta; class Magnoliopsida; order Zingiberales; family Musaceae; genus Musa; species Musa beccarii. The sequence goes on from CM044396.1 coordinate 23,971,464, forward strand.
TATTTTGTCCTTTTTGTTGGAAACTGAATTCAGCTAAAGTCCTTCATTCAGTTGAGCTTTATACCATCATTTCAAACCCTTGTATACACATGTCATTATGTTCATTTAGTGTAACATCCCTCGCATTCCTTGTTTCTAAATTTTCGTATAAGAGTTTAATCTCCCCCACTCAATCACGTGACGTCCTCGTCACGGATTGACCACCCTGCCTACCCCCAAAGTGTTGACCCGGGGCGCTTGGCGTGAGTCGGTAAAGGTCAGGGGTGGCTCTGATACCATACTCGCGTAAGGCCTTAACCCACACCCGGAAAACCGGTTCTAACCGGTTCGCCAGATGTGTTGCCGCCCCCGCTTATAGGCCCAAGACCTCCCCCCATCCTTTCCGATGTGGGATTAATGCACCCCACCTGACCTCCTAAGGCCTTTGGCCTTGGAGCCAACGGGCCGGGCGTGACACATATAGGTAAATGCAAGAATATAAACGTAAACTGAGTTTTTGATAGGACCCTAGCAGGGTTAGGTCCTACTCAACCATGTAACAGCTAATAAAAACCCTGTAAGAATGTAATAAACCCCACCTAGCCACCTCTATCCTATAAAGAAGAGAGGCTAGGGTTTATATTTGGGTCTTTGGGCTTCTTAGCCGCCGCCCCCCCATTCATGGGCCCCCGCTAAGGTTGAGGGCAAATTGGGTAGTTCACTTAGGAAGCAACCCCTAGGGTTAGGGTTTGGAGCTTTATATAATCTTGTAGCCTCCACCTCTTTGGAATAAGAAAGATCAATCTATAATTGCAGCCACCAAGCTACTTGGAGGGTGGAACCCCTATAGCGTTCCAAGGGTTGATCCCCCTCAAAGATCAATCTCTATAGAATTCCTCTGGGGTTCTATCATCTGGTATCAGAGCAGCGATCTTGCTGCTTTTGCTGCCATCCCTGCCACCCACCATTAGCCAAGCAATTCCCACAATTGCTCTTGACGTCGTCGTCTCCACCGTCATCTCTTGACGTAGATCAAATCAATCTCGATCGCCACCTCCAATTGCATCAGAGATCTGGTATTTTTCTACCACCAATACCTTTGCTGCTGCAATTTTTCATCTAAAATATCAAAAGAAGTTTTTCTATCGATCCCTTGCTGCGAATTCCTTGCGTCGCAAAAGTTACCATCTTTGCTTGAACGAAGGATTGCTGCAGAAAATTTCAGCCAGCGTGTTGCTGCCTTTAACCGATCTAATTGTTATCCTTTTTGAACGAAATTTTTGTGCACCTCATAGATCATCTTGGCTCCCATCTGTGATTGATCTATTATGGAATTCATCACAAAACAAATTCGTGTGTTGCTGCAATCTCTCGTCACAAACCGCTGAAATTTTTGACGAGAATTCTGCTATCACAACTTGCACCGATTTCTTACTGCTTTGCTGCCGAAATTTCTTGATCCAATTTGTTATCCTTGTTGCTATCTAAACTAAGATTCTACCATCAAAACCCCTCCTCAAATCCCTGAGTTTTCGCTGGAAATTTCATCGAGAAATCGCTATTTCTTCGACGACAATTCTTCTCTTACGAGGCAGCGCACATAGGCAGCAATTGCTACTGATTTTTGTCAAATCTTTGCTGCGATCTACCACAGATCTAAAACCCTCTTCCCTAACCTTTATCCACTACCATCTCAGCCCAAAACTCCATCAAATCGCAGCCCAAAACAGCACCCAAAACAGCCACAAAACAAGCCTAAACCGTAACCTACATCCACCGATCCACAAACCCTTTCAACCACTACTTCCCTCAAACAATTCATGCCTTTAACCCAGCAACAAAAGAGAGATCTTAATATTATAGATCTAGAGTCATATACTATGGCATCCAAGGAGGTGATAAATGCTAAATTCGAAGCCTTCGAGACGCGAATGGAGGATAAGATTCGGGCTCTCTTTGCCGAACTCAGTTTCGGTAGAACACCGAGCCCAAAGAAATCTCATCAAGGAGAGAGCTCTGACCGAAGAGATGACTCCCAAGAGAAGGGAGGCTCTATGATCGATCCCTACTATCCACGCATGAGGGTGGACTTCCCTAGATGGGAAGAAGGAGACCCGATTGGTTGGATCTCGCGCGCGGAGCGATATTTTCGGTACCACAAAACCGCAGATGCATCTATGGTAGAAATTGCAGCTATACATCTTGAAGGAGATGCCATACAATGGTTTGATTGGTTTGAACATACTCATGGAGTCCTCTCATGGCGACAATTCAAAGAAGGACTGCTGATCCGTTTCGGACCAACCGATTACGAGAACATCGACGGACAACTAGCAAAGATCCGACAAACCTCCACCATCCAGGAGTATCAAACCAGGTTTGAAAGGTTATCTAATCAAACTCATGATTGGTCTGAAAAACAGTTATTGGGGACATTTATTGAGGGCTTGAAGCCGGAGATCCGGGGAGAAGTTAAAGCGCGACAACCGTACACGCTTATGGCAGCCATCTCTTTCGCATGACTTCAGGAGGAGCGATTGAACCATGAAGCCCAGAGGACTAGGGTCGCTACCCGACTAGAAATATTGAAGCCCTCAGCCTCGCCTACTATCAGCCGAGCTCCTGCACCAAAAAGGTTGACAAGAGAAGAGCTTCGAGACCGATCTGCTAAGGGGTTATGTTGGCATTGTGACGAGCCATGGAGCCGCGAGCATCGTTGTAAAAAGGGGAGACTTCTTGTGATTGAACCAGTGGAAGAAAAGATCAGTGAACAGCCAGAAGAGAGTCTTGAACATGAGGATGAAGATGTGGAAGAAGAGCCACGATCAACCAACTTTATGGTACATGCGCTAGCCGGCTACTCAAATCCGCAAATGATGAAAGTTGGAGGCCTGCTCAAACAACAACCAATCACTGTTCTCATCAATACAGGCAGTACTAATAATTTTCTAAATAGTAAGGTTGCTGCTCAGATGGCACTCTATATCGAAGGTTGCAGCAAGTTCGACGTAAAGGTTGCCGACGGCCGAATCCTAAAATGCGACCAAAGATGCCCACAGGTGAAACTATTACTGCAGGGCCAAGAAATTGTTGCCGACTTCTTCCTCCTACCAATTAATGATTATGAGGTGTCTTTGGGCATAGAATGGCCGACGACACTAGGTGATGTCTCTTGGAACTTTTCCAAATTGATTATGAAATTCTATTGCAAAGGTAAACAGGTCACCCTACGCGGGAAGCGTGGAAGCAACGTAACCACCGTTTCAACCCAACGAATGGAGAAAGTTTTACACAAGATAAATGGTGGCTTTCTTATGCATCTCCAGCACCAACCTTGAGGGGGAGGAATGGAAGAAGGATCCAAAACCAGCAACATCATCAAAAATTAGAGGAGGATCCAAGCGCAATAGCTCACTATACTTGGGATTCGAGGATCTATGCTATAAAGGTCGTATTGTGCTTATACCAAACTCCCTTGCATCAAAGTCATTCTGCACGAAATGCACTCCACACCTTTTGTAGGGCACTCGGATTTCTAAGAACTTACAAAAGAGTGAAGCAAAACTTTTATTGGAAAGGGATGAAAAAAATTATTTCGAATACGTAGCACAATGTGATGTATGTCAACGAAAAAGGTGAAACGTTGGCGAGTCCAGGGAAACTACAACCACTACCTATACCGGACTCGGTATGGGTGACATCTCCATGGACTTCATCGAAGGGTTGCCACCTTCCAAAGGTAAAAGCACAATCCTTGTGGTGGTTGATCGACTTACGAAATATGCTCATTTTTGTGTCTTTGTGCGAAATCCCTACACTGCTGCTATTAGTATTGCTCAGATTTTCATAGAAAATATTGTTAAACTACATGGGATGCCAAGGTCCATCGTAAGTGATCGTGATGGGGTCTTCACTAGTAAATTTTGGATCGAGTTATTTCAGATTCTGAGGGCACCAAACTCAAGATGAGCACTGCATATCATCCACAAACCGACGGCCAAAGCAGTGATGAATAGATGTTTAGAGACATACCTTCGGTGTTTCGCTAGTGATCGACCAAAGGAGTGGGACGAAATGGCTCCCTGGGCCGAATGGTGGTATAATACTACATATCATTCATCTACAAAATGTACCCCATATGAAGCATTATATGGTCGGCCGGCTCTGTGATTCCAAAGTATGTAATTGGCTCACTAAGGTAGATCAGTCGACCAAGATTTAATTGACAGGACAAACTCCTACATTTGCTAAAGAATAATCTCTCTACCGCTCAAGCTAGAATGAAGCGACAAGGTGACACACGAAGAAGTGAAAGAGAATTTTTAGTAGGAGACTGGGTTTATCTTCGCCTACAACCATACAAGCAACTATCCATCAACACACGAGCCTCCATAAAGCTATCTCTACGTTTTTATGGTCCCTATCAGATCATAGAGCATATTGGAGCTGTGGCGTACAGACTTAAATTACCTAAAGATGTCAAAATTCACCCTGTCTTCCACGTGTCATGCTTGAAGCCCAAGTTGGGAGAACACGAGGTATCCTAGATCCAACTGCCCAACACCACTGATGATAGAAATATTCAAGCCCAACCACAAGCCATCCTCGACCGCAGAGTCGTGATGCGTCGTCGACGATCCCTCTACCAAGTACTAGTACATTGGACTAATTTACCACTTGAAGATGCCTACATGGGAATCATATGAGGAGCTGAAGTCCCGGTTCCTGAGTTCATGGAACCCTGACCTTGAGGACAAGGTGATTTGAAGAGGGTGGGCTTGATAGGACCCTAGTAGGGTTAGGTCCTACTCAACCATGTAACAACTAATAAAAACCCTGTGAGAATGTAATAAACCCCACCTAGCCGCCTCTATCCTATAAAGAAGAGAGGCTAGGGTTTATATTTGGGTCTTTGGGCTTCTTAGCCGCCGCCCCCTTTGTTACTGGGCCGGCCCGCTAAGGTTGAGGGCAAATTGGGTAGTTCACTTAGGAAGCAACCCCTAGGGTTAGGGTTTGGAGTTTTATATAAGCTTGTAGCCTCCACCTCTTTGGAATAAGAAAGATCAATCTACAATTGCAGCCACCAAGCTACTTGGAGGGTGGAACCCCTATAGCGTTCCAAGGGTTGATCCCCCTCAAAGATCAATCTCTATAGAATTCCTCTGGGGTTCTATCAGTTTTATAATGGTTCGATCATCCGACCTACGTCCACTCCCGATTCCTCTTCTCTTGAGGCCATCGGCTTTTCCACTAGTTGTCTTCCTTCCAACGAGTGAAGACTAACTCTCTTACAACTCAGTTCTCCTTTTACAGGTTCAGGACTTAACCTTTACAAGGCCTCTTACCCCTCTCTTGGACTAGATCACACTTAAAGCTTAGAGAGAAGATTTTGATACTATTACAGTAGAGTTTTCCCTTTTTCTTTCTTAGGTTTTCTGTGTGTTTCAACCATGGATGAGAGAGGTAATTATAGGCCTTAAGGTGATTCAAATTTAGAGCCTAAATTTGAATCAACCCGGATTTTCAAGTACTAGCGGTACCACCGCCAATTTGACCTTGACATTGGCGGTACTACCGCTAGCCTAGGGTGGTACCACCATTATAGCTTTAATGCTGGGTGGTACCATCACCTAGATTGGGTGGTACCATCGCCTATAGCTTAGAAAAGTACACTTTTTCACTTTTCCAACTCATAGGTAGTTCCACCGCCAGTTTGATGGTGCCACCACTTGCAGTAACTTTTGGGCCACTGAATGAGCCTCCCAATGAGTCCAAATCAGTTCCAATTTAGGCCCAATTGGCCCCTAATTGAGTTAATATTATTTTACCCAAAACTAACTCAATTTTGACTCAATCCTACTTCAATTTAGACAATTATTACAATGTGAATCGTAATTAGTTGCTCGACACATCATTGGTCCATTGGCGCTTCATCCGACACTTCGACGCATCATCCTCTCTTGCGGTTTATTGTCCAATTAGCAGTTGACCTCTGCAGCCCCAATCTCCTTGGCGCAACTTCGCTCCTCTTGGCCCGATACCCGATTTCTTTGTCCGAAGCCTTTTGCCGATCGTCAACCGGACCTCCAGCTCAATGTCCACCGTTTGGGCACACTGACTTTGTTAGTGTACTAGACGGTACCACCGCCCAGACCACCTAGGGAACTGGACTCAAACGGTTCCATCGCCCTAATCTGGTGGTGCCACCGCCAGACAGGGTTCAGCACTCCTGGTTGGGCCTTGAATCTGGCTCAATCCAGTTGGCCCCTACTAAGGTTAATGAGATTAACACCCAATCTTAACCCTAATTACATGCTAACTATAAAATTAAAGATATTTTCTAAGTAAAACAAAGTCCAGCACATCAAGTCTTCCTCCGGTGAGCTTTCAGCGAACTTCCAGCGGCCTTCCAATGAACCTTCGGATTGTCACCCCCGAATTTAATCTCATTCAGGAGGTGTGACCCTGTCTTAAGATCTATAACATTAAAATTTATTACAATCTAATCCCAGGATCCAAATCAACATTTGCAAACGCTAATAATTATTTAAGTCGTAAATCATATCCAAAATCTATAATTCATAAAACCTATACAGTTTATAATTTATATACCATATCAGCATATTGATTCATAAATTCCAAAGCTAACTCAACTAAACAATATCCACATCATAAATCCACAAGTTTAAGAATCTATACAATCTCAAAATCAACATTTACTACAAGTTCATATCATTATACAATTTAAACTTAACATTTCAAATCCTAACATGAGAGGTCTTTTAACTTTTACAAAACATATAAGTTCATATTTACCATCAATATTTCATTAAACATAAAATGTACTTATACAATAAAAACATATCAACCACTAAAGATCAGCCCAAAATCTTCTAGCTGTCCCTTCCTCAGCCCAATTTAAACATCCCAGAGAATGATAAGCTAACCTAAAAATATTATATAACAATGGGGTGAGCATAACAAAGCTCAATAAGTGACTAACATATCCATGGTGAAAGATAATAGTTTTCAATAAACTTGGTATCAAAATGCAAAGCAAGATACAAGAAAATATATATATCATCATATCAGATACTGAATCGTAAATATCCTCTTACTCAAACCTATTTGGTTTATAACAAATGGAGTAAAGAGTAATTGGAGCTTATCAGATGACATAAATAGTATTTCAAAGCATATTAAATGACACGTAGGACATTATGGAGCATATCATTGGTGTACGGGACATTTCGGGGCATATCAATGGCACATAGGATATTTCGGAGCATATCAATGACATATGAATGTTTTGGAGCATATCAAGGGCAAATAAAATATTTCAGAATATATCAATGACGTATAGAATGTTTCAGGGCATATTAAGGGCAAATGAAATATTTTGGAACATATCAAATGGCATATGAAATGATTCAAAACATATTTCAAAGCATAATAATGTCATATAAGATATCTCAGAGCATATCCATATATCAAATAAGAAACAAAAGCTCAAATGTCACATCTGACGTTCATTCATTTCCTTCTCATCCAAAGCGCACATATAAATATATAAACAATACTTTGGATATCATATCAGATATACAGAGGGTGCAATGGGATCTCAAACAAAATCTTCCACATCTGGGAGCATTATACATCCACATCTGGATGAAGCCAGAGGGGGCTGGCAGAGCATCGCGGGCTCTAAGCATATACCCTTTATCATTTCTGGCAAAGGTCCAAATAATCCCTTTATCATTTTTGGCAAAGGTCCAAATAATTCCACAAACACCAGAGTACAAAAAGAAAGTGTGAAAAACAAAACTAGCATAGATCGAAAGCACATACGGAACAATGAAATGTACATGCGTCTTTACGAAACAATACAATGCAAACATAATCTTTCACAAATGTTTTCAAATTTGAAAGGAAATAAAAGCAAGAGCATACAAAGATTTGAAGCAATAATATAAAGCTTAAATTGAAGAAAAGATTTTAGCTGAAATCAATTTCCCAAAGGATGAAACAAGAATAGACAACATCGATAAAAGCTTGATGCTAGCAGAATTTGAAAGTCATATTAAAGGAATTATTTGGATAACTAATTATACTCCAATTTACTCAAAATTAGTGTCATTCGAAAGGTATATTAATCTAGTCTCATATAAATTAGGTTTTGTATGAATTGGATTTTTCAACAGGGATTTACAAATAATTTAGTGACTAAAGGTCAGAATTTATCATATCTGTTATTGCAGAATTGGTAGAATCAATTAAATCAGATGTTTTAGTAGGCATATATGCTTCAAATCTTTCAAATCAGATATTCACAAAAAGATTATGAGTCTAGTTTTAAATAAATTAGGTTTTACCATAATTGGATTTGTTCACAGTAAGTTACAAGTAATAGAATACACAAAGGTCAGAACTTGTAATCCCTATTTTATAGATTCCATAGGGTCAATTCAAATAAAGGTTTGGATAGGCATTTGAACTCCAAATTCATCAGTCTTAGTCTCAAAAGAAAGATATACAAGCGTAGTTTCAGATAGATTTAATTTTACTTAAATCAGAGTTTAGTAAAGAATGTTATAGCTAGAATAATATAGAAAGGTCAGAATCTGAGAAAATTCCAGATTGACCGTTTGGTGCATAAACTGCAGAACTATCATATATGAAGTTACAATCTTCCAAAATTTTCAGGATTAAGATGAAAACAAAGATCAAACTTACTGTAGAATCAGTTAGAACACTTGCCTTTCAGAATTTTTGATCCCAAATGAAAGTTTTGAGCCAAAAGGCTCTAAATCCCAATTTTCTTCTCTTCTTCTCCTTTTCTTCTTCTTCTTTCTCTCTTCCTCTCTTCTCCAACGTAGGCTACCTTCTCACGTTCTTTAAGAATGAAGGCAGAGAGGCTTAGGCAGTGGAATTTGTTATTTTATATATTTTATAGTTTAGTCCTTGTATTATTTATTTGTATGATTAGGTCCTTAGATTTTTACAAATAGGTCCTCAGAATTTTTCAAACAGATACTTATATTTTATAAATAGGTTTTATGTTTTATTTGGGCTCATCTACAGAATTTAAAATGGATAGTAACATTATAATTAAACTCTTATATGAAAATTTAGAAATAAGGAATGCGAGGGATGTTACACGGATACCTTCTAGCAAACTCTCAACAAGCTCCTGGACTTTATGATGATCTTGGTGAGTTTTGACGAGCTTCCTTGGCAAGCTCCGATCTTTCTCAGTGAGCTCCATAAACTTCTGATGAATCTTTCCAATGAACCCTTCGGCAAGCTCCCAACTCATTCTCAACTAGTTCGGGCAGCATTCCCGATGAATCTTCAAACTCTCGGTGAACTCTTGAACTTCCAACGATTCGATCATACTTGACTCTGGAACTTCATTTTGCTTTATGCCTTCATCGCTATTGTAATTAGTCATGCATACTAATTAAGTCGTAACTCTACTTTGATCTAGACAATTATTTTAATGAATCAATATCTTGTTACCCGACACGTCATTGGTCGGCGCTTCATCCTGTTCTTCGGCGCATCGTCCTCTCTTGCGGCCTATTGCCCAATCGGCGGTTAACCTCCGCAACCACAATCTCTTTGGCGTAACTCTTCTCTTCTTTGCCCGATGCCCGATTTCTTTGTCCGAAGCTTTCTACCGATCGTCGACCGGACCTCCAGCTCAACGCCCAATCTCCTGACGTGATTTCCTTTAGCGTAGCGCTGATTCATCCTGCGTCAATTGTCTAATCCTGATCAAGAGTAGACATGTGTGACTTAAAACACAGTTAGACAACCAAAACATACTCAATTAGTTTCATCATTAAAATCTGAGACTCAACAATCTCCTCCTTTTTTATGATGACAACTAATTGATGACGGAGTTAACCTTAACTCCCCCTATTAATATACCATATTGATAGAACACTTGGATTTAAAAAAAAAAATCCAAGTAAACATGTCATTAAAAACATCATGCAATATTTCAAAATCATAATTTCAATACATCATATATTGCATGAACTCATCAATCTACTTCTCCTCCTTTGTCATCAACAAAAAGAAGTTACATCTAGCTAGTTTAAGAGATCTGCAAGTTTTACAACATCAAGCTAGATTTTCATCATAACATACAATCATAACAAGTTTTTTAATTCTAGCATGGCAATTTTTTACTTGCTTCTTAAGATGTGCAAGTTTGCACTTAGTTTCTCATGATAGGCAAGATGACATTTTGTTTCTTCTCTCTTGAGAAGTGCACTTTAGTTTTGGCTTTGCAAGCTAGCAAATTTTTGAAATGTTCAAGATGGCAAGTTCTTTCTTTGCAATGATCGAGCTAGCACTTTTGCTTCCTCTTAGAGGTATGCGAGCTAGTAACTTTTGTTTGTAATGAGCTAGGAATTTTGTAACCTTTATAAAACATGCAAGCTAACAAGTTAAAAATATGCAGTTTTGCAATTTCTTTTCTTGTGATGCACAAGCTAGCAATCTAACTCCCCCTTTGTTATTGAATGCATTTGATACTCAAATTTTAAACTTCTCACATCAATTATAAATTTGCATCAATAAAAATTTATGTCAATCTTTCAATCATCACATGATGCATTCAAAGATATACTAAAACATAGAAGAAAAATCTATACTATGTTTCAATCATCGAAGTCAAGTCATGAATACAAATTTAACACTTAAGCTAACATTAAGGTTCTCTTTAAAATGCTTGCTATTTTCTTTCTCCCCTTTTATTTTTTAAAGAGAGAAATGAAGGGAAAGGAAAGAATACAAATCTTGTTTTACATCAATGTTCAAATCATTACAAAAGGCATACAAGAAATCATGTCATGAAGGACATCAATATGAAAAATTAACAAGAATCAATACCAAAAGATATCATTCATGGTACATATATATTCTTTTTATCAAGATCACAATAGAAAGATATTTAAAAATATATATATCACAATCATAAATATCGATAAGTGATCGAATGTATCATTTCATTTGTGAAAAAATCAAATGAGAACATGATTCATGCATAAGGAACATCAAGTCATCAAGATCAAAAGAAAATTTCGAGTATCAAATAAAGATCATTGATTCATTCATTCAATCCATCATTACTCATTATGTATAATTTCAAAGTGTCAAGGTTGTCAACCATAATTCAAAATATTCATTTTCAAGTCATGGTAAAGTAGAGTAAATCAATGATTCAATCATATCAAGTCATGAATTCTAAAAGACTTCTTAAGTTATCAAGATCATGAATTCATAAAATTTCAAGTATTGAGTTTCGACAAATCAAAAGACAAGTTATATTTTATTTAAAAAATTCTCTTTTGATAACCGGAAGAAGCATGATAAACGATCTTGATATATAAAGAACTTTATGTTATAATTGTCAAGATCATGATTTCAATAAATTTCTTTATAGCAAAATGAAATCTTTTAAAACTTGATTCAAGCAATATATATCTCAAAAAGTCATGATTCTAAGAGATTAAGAGAAGAGTCAAGAATAAAAAAAATCTCATTCAAGTTCAATTTGACAACTCATGATCAAATCATCAAAATTATTTTTGGTTTATATGAACATAATATACATGGATTCATCATTTGTCTTTTATCCAAAAAATCAAAAAACTCTAGAGATAGAAAGATTTCAAGAAACATGCATTTTCTTTTTATGATTTATTTCATATAAGTATGTTTTTTTCTTTTAATGCTAGATTCATGTATCATTATATAGATCCAAAAAGCAAGTTTTAAGATAAATCATTTAGACCAATAACATGATACACACATTTATTTTCAAAGCATTCATCATGATTATTTTCAAGAAATTCACAAGATTCATAAAATAAATTCATTTATCTCAATAAGATAGAAAATACATTTTCATTTCATGCAATTGATTTCATATGAGTATATTCAAGTATTTCATATGAAAGCCATCATCTTATAAATTCGAAATATAAATATTGTCATAAAAACCATCAAGACCAAACACATCAAGCATAAAACATATGATAGTACATTTTGCCATTTTTATATGTTTCATTTCATGCAAATTTATTTCACACATCATCGTATAAATCTGAAACAAAGTTTCATCAAAACTGTCAACCCAAGGTATCTTCAAACAAAAGATCATGCAATTATCATGATAATTAATTTTTTATGTCAAAACAATGCATCTTGTTTGAAACCAATTTCATCATAAAGATCATCAAGACAAACACATCATTTCAAAATGTGAGATTTCATGTCATCATTATTACAAATCCTCATGCATCATCATAATATAAAATCATTAAGTATGATAATAAATTTGTAATATTTTCATTTCATCATTATCAAGGATGATTTCATAGGGTATGTTCAAATTTTTCGTTTGAAAACCATGAATCATCATATAAATCTGAAATTATGATCAAAATCTTTTATTCAAAAAATTTGTTAGGAGCAATGTAAATTGATTACTTGTAAGCATGCTCAAGTCCCTCTTTTTTTTTTTGTATAAAAGATGTGTGTCAAGTTTAAAACCAAAATGCAAGTTTCATTTATATAAAACAAAACGTGACACATCATCTAAAAATTTCATCATAAACACGATTAAGACCAAAAGCACAATATTCCTAAATATAAGATTTCAAATTATCAAGCATGATACAACCATTAAGCATGATTTCATAATGTATCATCAAAATCATTTTAATTCCAATATTCTTTTTTTCATTATTATTAGTTATAACAAGATGATTTTAGCTTAGTGTGAGAAATCATGCATCATTCATGAAAAGTCATATGGAAATCGTCAAGATAAATATTCATAGATTTAAACAAGCATTGTCACTAATCATGTAAGTATCATTCATAATCTTTACTTTTCAAAATTACTAGAAAGAAAAGCAAGATATAATTTTAAAAATAATTTTTTTTATTTCCTACCAACTAAACTAAGTTAAGCACCTTATAAAAAGATTAAGTAATTTCATAATAATGAAAAAGCATTTTGGGTGAGTTACTTACCTCATAGTCGAAAGCCATCAAAACTCGGTTCACCACTTCGTCATTTGATTCTTCTTTACGAGTTTTCTCTTCTTTATTTTTGTGTATTCATCTTTGGAGCATTTTGGTTTCTTGCGTTCATAGCAAGAGTTGGTGTTCTTTTCATTTATATTTTTTAATTCTTGTTTAATTAATTTTTTAAATTTTAATATCAAAAGTTCAAAGTTCTCAACATTATCCTCATCACTTGAGCCATCACTCAAGTGACATTCTCTTATTCGAAGTGTCAAATCCTTTCTGTTCTTTAGAAGGTGGTTTATGTGCTCATCGAGTTCCAAAAAACTCATTTCATATATCATCAATGTGCTAATTAGTTTTTCCAATGGAAATTTATTTAAATCTTTAGTCTCTTGTATTACAATTACTTTTGAATCCCACTTTTTTGGAAGGGATCTTAAAATCTTGTTAGTGAGTTCAAAATTTAAAAAATATTTACCAAGACTTTTCAAACTATTAACTACATTCGTGAAATAGGTGTACATGTCGCTGATAGTCTCGCTTGGTGCCATTCAGAAAAACTCAAAATTATGCATTAAGAGGTCTATTTTTTAGTCTTTGACTCTACTAGTACCCTCGTGCATGATTTCAAGTGTGTGCTAAATATCGTAGGCTGATTCGCGAGAAGAAATTCGATTAAATTCAATTTTATCTAAGGCACAAAATAAGACATTCATAGCCTTTGCATTTAACGAAAAATATTTTTTCTCAAAATCTTGTTGAATCTCGAATTTTGATGATAAAACTAATTGATTGTGTTTTATGATCTAACTGCGTTTTGAGTTATGCAGGTCTACTATCGATCAAGATTAGATAGTTGATGTTAGAGGAATTGATGTTGTGTCGGAAGTGATCACGTCAGAATATTGGATGTCGAGCCGAAGGTTCGGTCGACAATCGACAGAAGGCTTCGGGCGTCGGGCATCAGGCTAAGAAGAGCGGCATTATGCCAAGGATATCGGGGTTGTAGAGGTCAACCGCCAATTAGGCAACAAAATGCAAGAGAGGACAATGTGCTGAAGAATCAGATGAAGCACCAACCAATGACGTGCCGGGCAGCAGAATGTCCATTCGCGTTGTAATAATTGTCTAGATCAAAGTAGAGTTTTGTTTGTGTGTGTGCAAGATTAACTACGATAACGATAAAGACGTAAAGTGAAACAAAGTACCGGAAGATAAGTGTGATGGATCGTTGGGAGTTTGAGAGTTCGACAGAAGTCCGAAGATTCATTGGGAGTGCTGCTGGAACTAGCCGAGAATGAGTAGGGAGCTTGCCGAAGGGTTTTCGGAAGTTCGCCGGAAGGTTCGTCGGAAGTTCGTGGAGCTTGCCAAAAAAGATCAGAGCTTGCCAAAGAAGCTCGTTGGAACTTGCCAAGATCATCGTGAAGTCTAGGAGCTTGTCGGGAGTCCGCAGAATGGTTTCTTAGGGTTTGTCGAAAGACCACCGGAAGTTCACCGGAAGCTCACCAGAAGAAGTCATGACTTGTCGGACTTTGTAATAGCTTAGGAAATATCTTTAATTTCATAGTTAGCATGTTAATTTAGGTTAGGATTAGGTGTTAATCCTATAACCCAAGTAGGGGCCAAGTGGGCCCGATAATGGACTGGTTTGGGCCGAGTTTAAGGCCCAAACCAGTGTGTTGAAAAGTCCCGGGCAATGGCACCACCTAGTGGCCGAGAGCTTGGGTAGTGGGGGCGGTGGCACCGCCTAGTACCCTATCAGTGTCTGACACTGACAAGTGGTGGCACCGCCACTGACAGGCGATGGCACCGCCAACATCGGGAAACACGAAAGTGATTCAAGTTTGGGCTCCAAATTTGAATCCTCTTGAGGCCTATAGATACCGCTCTTATTCATGGTTGAAAGGGAGTCTAGAACTGAAAAAGAAAAAGGAAAAATTCTCTTGAAATAGTGTCAAAATCTTTCCTCTAAGCTTTGAGTGTATTCTAATCCAAGAGAGGGGTAAGAGGCCTTGTAAGGGTTATCTCCTAAGCCCGTCAAAAGGAGAGGTACTGTAAGAAAGTTCATCCTCACCCGTTGGAAGGAAGATAACTAGTGGAAAGCTGACAGCCTCAAGTGAAGAGGAATCGGGAGTGGACGTAAGTCGCATGACCGAACCACTATAAATCGATTTGCATTTACTTTCTCGCAACTTACTTTACTACAAATCATCTTCACTTTGCTGCCTTACTTACTCGACTTTCTCTTCATCATCTTAGTATGCTTTCAAGTTAAAACGCAATCGAAATGGTTTTAAACGAAACATTGCTTTCAATAGTATGAAGGTTTTCAAAAGTTATTTTAAATCGTAAAAATTTATCGTTCTTTATCGCTGCACTAATTCACCCCCCCTCCCCTCTTAGTGCTGCTCGATCCCTAACAATTGGTATCAGAGCTATGTTATTTCTCATTCGGATTTACACCCGTAAGAAATGGCTCTTCATGGCTTTCAAGAGGGATTTTCAATTGTTCATCCACCGTTCTTTAATGGATCAGACTACACTTGTTGAAAAACTTGAATGAGAGTTTTCTTGCTTTCATTGGATTTGGATTTGTGGAATATTGTTGAAAACCATTTTCAACTTCCCTCTAAACTAACGAACGAATGGTCGGACTTGGAGAAGAAATATTTTTCTTTAAATGCAAAGGCTATGAATGCCTTATTTTGTGCTTTGGATAAGAATGAGTTCAATCGGATTTCTATGTACGAAACAGCTTTTGAATTTTGGCGAACACTTGAAATCACACATGAGAGAACTTGTAGAGTCAAAGACTCAAAAGTAAACCTCTTATTTTGTGATTTTGAGCTTTTCCAAATGAAACCAAGCGAGACTATCGACGACATGTACACCCATTTCACGGATGTTGTTAATAGTCTAAAAGCTCTTGGTAAATATTTTTCAAATTTTAAACTCACTAACAAGATCTTAAGATCCCTTCTAAAAAGGTGGGATCCTAAAATAACGGCGATACAAGAAACTAAAGATTTAAATAATTATTCTATTGAAGAACTCATTGGATCCTTAATGACATATGAAATGAGTTTCTTGAAACATGTTGAACATGATGAACATATGAACCATCCTCCAAATAACAGGAAGGATTTGGCACTTTGGACTATAAAATGTCACTTGAGTGATGACTCAAGTGATGAGGACAATGTTGAGAACATTGAACTTTTGACACTAAAATTTAAAAAGTTCATTAAATATGAGTTAAAGAACATAAATGAAAAGAACACCAACTCTTGTTATGAATGCAAGAAACCGGAATACTCCAAAGACGAGCACACAAAAATGAAGAAGAGGAAAGTGCACAAAGAGGATGAAGACGCAAACTACGCTTTGACGGTTTTCGACAATGAGGTAAGAAACTCACCCAAGTTGTTTTTACCTTATTATGAAATTACTTAAACTTTTCATGAGTGCTTAATTTAGTTGGTAGGAATTTTTTTATGTTTGTTTTTTTATTTTAAAATTAAAAATTTGAATGATGATTATACGATATGTGATAATGTGTGTACACCTAATAGGACTAATCCATGCATGAGTATCTTGATGAATTACATTGGTTTTCCATTCTAAACATGATGTTTGACGATTTTATATCATGAATGTTACGTTTTGAAATTATGAATGATGCTTGCATGATTATTGACAATGCTTGTTTAAATCCATGAATATCTACGACTTTTCATGAATGATGTATGATTTCTCACACTAAGCTAAATCATCTTATTATAACTAATAATAATGAAAGAAAGAATGTTAGAATGATTTTGATGATGCATAATGAAATCATGCTAAATGATTGTATCATGCTTGTTAATTTGAAATCTTATATTTCGGAATATTGTTCTTAATGGCTTTATGATGAAATTTTTAGATGACATATCATATTTTTTATAATGAAACTTGTCTTGGTTTTAAACTTGATTCACATCCCTTAGACAAAAAGGATTTGAGCACACTTACATGTAATCAATCAACGTTGGTTTAATAAATTCTCGAATGAAAGATTTTGATAATAATTTTGGATTTCTGTGATGAAACATTGCTTTCGAACAAAAATTTGAACATACCCTATAAAATCATCCTTGATAATGATAAAATAAAAATATTAAAAGTTTTGTTATCATGCTTAATGATTTTATATTATGATGATGCATGATGATTTGTCAAAATGATGATTTGAAATCTCACTTTTTAAAATGATGTGTTTTGATGATCTTTATGACGAAACTTGGTTTTAACCATGATACTTATCTTCTAAAACTTTAGCACACTTACATGAAACATACAACTTAAAATGAAACATATTATCATGTTGAATCAAATTTTTGTTGGGAGATGTCTTATGTGTAATGTGCTATATTTTTGGCTTAAAAATGGATGTTATCATACTTAAAAGCTATGGAATCATGCTTGATGATTTGTTTTATGAAATTTTGCCTTTATGTCTTGAACTTTCATGATTATCTCAATTTGATATTAAAAGACAAAGGCATGATTATTTGAAATAAATCATAAAAAGAAAATGCATGATCATGAAAACTTTTCTATCTCTAAAGTTTTCGGTTTTGATGAATCTATATGAATCTCTTGAATCAAATCTTTTGAAAAATGCCACATGCTTAATGTGATTCTACTTAATGATCGTTATGACAAAATTTGCCTTCTCATCTTGAATGATGATATTTTTTAAGGGCAAAAACATGGTTATAAGAAGCAAATTACATATAAAAAATGAAATGCAATCCCTTATCTCAATCTTATCGATTTTTATATAAGAAATTCATGAATCCATGCTTGTCATGTATGAATTTATTGAATATGAATTTAAGGATGATTTCGGATTTGACAAATGCTTGATTCATATTTACGACGTGAGATACATTTTAAATATGAATCATGTTCAATGCTTCTACCATGTTCTATCTCCCTTAATTTATTTTGTTCTCCTATAATTCTTTTTTTATTTACTAAAGAGGAAAACCTACCAAATGAATCATGAATTCAAATGAAATGATACAAATAAATCACTTAATGATATATCTTTTTGGAATATCTTTTTAATGTGACTTGAGATGTCCTTTGGAATTCATGACATGAGATGATTGAATATTTGACTTACTCTTTTTATCATGGTTTGAAAATGAATATTTAAAATCATACTTGATAATTTGTGTTATGAGATTTAGCCTTTATGTCTTGAACATTCATGCTTGTTTCTATTCAACACAAAAAAATACAAAGGTATGTTTATACGAAATCAATGCAAATCATAAAAAAACAAACGAAATGTATGATTTTTAAAATTTTTGATTTTTCATGAAATACAAGTGATGAATTCATTTATGATAGTTTGTGAATCACTTGAATTATGAATGAGATTTTGATGATGTGTTAAATAATTCATCTACATGAATCTATGAAAATGATTTTAATGATAAGTATGAAGTAGTCAAATTGAACTTGAATGATTTTTTTTTTTAGTGATTCTTGAATCTTTTGGAATTATGACTTGTTAAGATGTATTTAATGCTTGAATCAAGTTCTAAAAGATTTCATTTTGCTATAAAGAAATTTTTATTGAAATCATGATCTTGATAATTATAACTTGAAGTTCTTTATAAATCAAGATCGTTTACCATGCTCCTTTCATTTTATCAAAAGAAAATTCTTTAAATGAAATGTAACTTGTTTTTTGATTTCTCGGAATTCAATACTTGAATTTTTATGAATTTGTAATCTTGATATCTTGATTCTCATGAAATGCGATCTTGATGAGAATTTCTATCCATGAATCAAGTTGCTTTTTGTGCTATATCTTTTCAAATGAATCATGAGCCTTGATGTCATATATTTCATGATATAGAAATGATAAGATTTCTTTGCCTTGCATGTCTTGTGTGATGATTGAAAATTAATTTTCTTTATGATGAATGATGAATCATGACTTGATCTATGATATTGATATATTTTTATCATGATCCTTGATTGTATAATTCTTTTACTCTATTAAAAGGATTTGTCAAATGAATCATGTCCTTAAATTTTTCTTGATATCATGACATGATTTCTTTATATGGTTTAAAATTTTTTTAGCAATTGAGTCCTCCACTTCATTTTGACAATAACTAAGGGGGAGGTAGCTTGTTGGCTTGAATATTGAATTGACATTCACAACTTGAATTTTGATGATAGAAATACTTATGTCAATATTTGTTTCTAATATCTCATTTGCCATTTTGATAAAAAGGGAAATCAATTACAACATTGCATCTTCCCTTCTTTTTGAGAATGATAAAGGGGGAGAAAAATTGCTAGCTTGCGCATTGAAAAAGAAAGCAAAACTTGCAAGCTTGCTCATCTCAAAAGAGAACAAAGAAATTACAAAATTGCATACATATCACAAAGGAAGCAAAGAAAGTGCAACTTGTAATACTATTTCCTTGTACTTCTCAAAGGAGAATAGAAAAACTTGAGATCATGAATACCATTACAACAAGTGTTATCTTACATATCTTTAAACTTGCTATGATTGAATGGTATGATTGGATGTTGTATTGCAAAGCTATCCTTAAATGTTGTATGATGTGATTAATAGCTAGTATATTTTAAAACTTGTATATCTTTTAAACTAGCTATGATGTAACTTCTCATTTTTGTTAATGACATAAGGAGAGAAGTAGATTGATGACTTCATGTATTGAATTGAATATTTTATATATTTGCATGATGGTTTAAATGTTTCTCTTAACATGTGATGAATGTTGCTTGGGTTTGGGATAATCCAAGTGTTTTATCAATGGCATATTGATAGGGAGAGTTTGGTCAAACTCAAGGGAGTTATGATTAACTCCGTTAGTCATCAATTAGTTGTCATCATCAAAAAGGGGGAGATTGTTGAATCTCATATTTTGATAATGAAACTAATTGATTGTGTTTTGTAATATAACTACGTTTTGAGTTACGTAGGTCTACTATCGATTAGGATTAGACAGTTGACGCTAGAGGAATTGACGTTGTGCCGGAAGTGATCATGTCAGAATATTGGATGTCGAGCCGGAGGTTCAGTCAACAATTGACAGAAGGCTTCGGACATCGAGGCATTGGGCCAAAAAGAGCGGAGTTGTGCTAAGGATATCAGGGTTGCGGAGGTCAACCATCGATTGGGCAACAAAATGCAAGAGAGGACGATGTGCCAAAGAATTGAATGAAGCACCGACCAATGACGTGCTGGGCAACAGAATGTCAATTCGCGTTATAATAATTGTCTAGATTGAAGTAGAGTTTTGTTTGTGTGTGTGCAAGATTAACTACGATAACGATGAAGATGTAAAACGAAACAAAGTGTCAGAAGACAAGTGTGATGGATCGTTGGGAGTTCGAGAGTGCGATGGAAGTCCGAAGATTCGTTGGGAGTGTTGTCGGAACTGGCCAAGAACAAATAGGGAGCTTGCTGAAGGGTTTTCGGAAGTTCGCCAGAAGGTTCATCAGAAGTTCACGGAGCTTGCCAAGAAAGATCAGAGCTTGCCAACGAAGCTCGTTGGAACTCGCCAAGATCATCGTGAAGTCTAGGAGCTTGCCGGGAGTCCATAGAATGGTTTCCAAGGGTTCGTCGAAAGACCGCTGGAAGTTTGTCGGAAGCTCATTGGAAGAAGTCATGACTTGTCGGACTTTGTAATAGCTTAGGAAATGTCTTTAATTTCATAGTTAGCATATTAATTTGGGTTAGAATTAGGTGTTAATCCTATAACCCAAGTAGGGGCCAAGTGGGCCCGATAACGGACTAGTTTAGGCCGAGTTGAAGGCCCAAACCAGTGTACTGAAAAGTCCCGGGCGGTGGCATCGCCCAGAGGCTGAGAGCCTAGGCGGTGGCATCGTCCAATGTTGAGAGCCCAGGCAGTGGCACTGCCGGGCTGGGCGATGGTACTGCCGCTGGGCAGCAAGCCTAGGCGGTGGCACCGCCTAGTACGATGTCAGTGTCTAACACTGACAAGCGATGGCATCGCCAGCACCGGGAAATACGAAAGTGATTTAAATTTGAGCTCCAAATTTGAATCTTCCTGAGGCCTATAAATACCCCTCTCATTCATGGTTGAAAGGGAGTCTAGAATTGAGAAAGAAAAAGGGAAAACTCTCTTGAAATAGTATCAAAATCTTTCCTCTAAGCTTTGAGTGTGTTCTAGTCCAAGAGAGGGGTAAGAGGTCTTGTACGGGTTATCTCCTAAGCCCATCAAAAGGAGAGATGCTGTAAGGGAGTTCATCCTCACCCATTAGAAGGAGGATAGCTAGTGGAAAGCTGGTGGCCTCAAGTGAAGAGGAATCGGGAGTGGACGTAGGTCGCATGACCGAACCACTATAAATCGATTTGCATTTACTTTCTCGTAACTTACTTTACTACAAATCATCTTCACTTTGCTACCTTACTTACTCGACTTTCTTTTCATCTTCTTACATATGCTTTCAAGTTAAAATGCAATCGAAATGGTTTCAAATGAAACATTGCTTTTAATAGTACGAAGGTTTCCAAAAGTTGTTTTAAATCACAGAAATTTATCGTTCTTTACTGCTGCACTAATTCACCCCCCCCTCTCTTAGTGCCACTTGATCCCTAACAAATCCGACCATTCGTTCATAGTTTAGAGGGAGTTTAAAAATGGTTTTCAATATTATTTCATAAATCTAAATTCAAAGAAAGTAAGAAAACTCTCATTCAAGTTTTTCAATAGGTGTAGTCTGACTTGTTAAAGAAGGGAGGATGAACAATCAAAAAACCCTCTTGAAAGCCGGAAAGAGCCATTTCTCATAGGTGTGAATCCAAAAGAGAAATAATGTGGCTCTGATACCACTTTGTTAGGGATTGAGAATGACACTAAGAGGGGGGGGGGGTGAATTAGTCCAGTGGTTAAGAATGATAAATTTCAACGATTTAAGAAAACTTCATATGATAAAAATCATATTTTGATTAAATAGTTTTCGATTAAATTCGTATCAGAAGTGCTTAAACTTTAGAGTGTTTAGAGAAGAAGAAGGGCAGTGATAAGGAAGTCGAGCAACAAAGAAAAGATGGTTTGCAATAATGTAAATTGTAAGAAGATAAATGTAAATTTGATTTTATAGTGGTTCAGTCATTCGACCTACGTCCACTCCCAATTCCTCTTCACTTGAGGCCACTGGCTTTCCACTAGTAGTCTCCCTTCCAATGGGTGAAGACTAACTTCCTTACAAACTCTTTTACAAGGTTTCCCTCAACTTCCTCTCTTAAGACCAACTCTTTAAAGTTTCGGAGGAGGGATTTCTACTAAGAATTATAGAGTTTTCCCTTAATTTTCTTTCACAATTCTTGCAACTTCTAGCAAGAATATTTGGGATATTTATAGACCCTAAGAGGATTTAAATTTGGAATTAAAATTTAAATCACCCTAGATTTCTGAGGAACTAGTGGTACCACCGCTTGTCAATAGCGGTACCACCACCAATTCACTAACACTAGGTAGTACTACTACTTGGGCACACTAACCTTATCAGTGTACTAGGCAGTACCACAGCCCAAGTATATTATCCCTAGGATGTATCACGGCCCAATTTGGGCGGTGGTACTGCCCAGACCACTTGGGGAACTGGGCTCAAGCGGTTCCACCGCCCCAATCTAGCGATGCCAATGCCAGACAAGGTATAGCACTCTTGATTGGGCCTTGAATCTAGCCCAATCTAGTCTATTAATAGGTCTAGTTGGCCCCTACCAGGGTTAATGGTATTAACACCCAATCTTAACCCTAATTACATGCTAACTATGAAATCAAAGATATTTTCTAAGTAAAACAAAGTCCAACACGTCAAGTCTTCCTCCGATGAGCTTCTAGTGAAGTTCCGGTAGTCTTCCGATGAACCTTCAGATACCTTCTAGTGGATTCCCAAAAAGCTCATGGACTTCACGATTATCATGACGAGTTCCGACAAGCTTCCTTAGCAAGCTTTGATCTTTTTCGGTGAGTTCCGTAAACTTCTGATGAATCTTTCCGATGAACCCTTCGGCAAGCTCCCGACTCATTTTTGGCCAGTTTTAGTAGCATTCCTAATTAATCTTCGGACTCCCGACGAACTCTCATACTCCCAACGATTCAATCGTACTTGACTCTGACACTTCGTTTCACTTTATGCCTTCATCGCTATCGTAGTTAATCCTGCACACTAATTAGGCTTTAACCTTACTTCGATCTAGACAATTATTATAACGAATCAATATCCTATTGCCCGGCATGTCATTGGTCGATGCTTCATCCGATTCTTTAGCGCATCGTCCTCTCTTGTGGCCTATTTCTCAATCGGTGATTGACCTCCGCAACCCCAATCTCCTTGGTGTAACTCTACTCTTCTTGGCTCGATGCCTGACTTCTTTGTCCGAAGCCTTCTGTCGATTGTCGATTGGACCTCCGACTCGATGCCTAATCTCCTGATGTGATTTCCTCTGGTACAACGTGTTGGGATCGAGAGCGGCACTAAGAGAGAGGGGGGGGGGGTGAATTAGGACAACAGATAAAGACGATAAATTTGGTGATTTAAAACATGCTTTCAAAAACTTCATATGATAGAAACTGATTTCGATGAAAATCATGTCGGAAAAGCTCTAACTCAAACTTGAGAATATTTAGAGAAGATAAAGGACAGTGAACAAGTAAACTAAAGATTCACAAAAAGGTAAATGCATGAACATAAATGCAAACCGAGTTTTATAGTGGTTCGGTCATCTGACCTACATCCACTCCCGATTCCTCCTGTTGAGGCCATCGGCTTTTCCACTAGCTATCCTCCTTCTAATGAGTGAGGACCAACTCCCTTACAGCACTCTTCTTTTGACGAGCTTAGGAGGTAACCCTTACAAGCACTCTCTCCTTTTTTTGAATCGAATACAAGAGAAAACTAAAGAAGGGATTTCTAGAGAGATTTGAACAAAGTTTTTCTGCTGTCAAAGTGTATGTGCTTCTATATTCTAACCAGGGATGAGAGGGGTATTTATAAACCCCAAGAAGATTCAAATTTGGAGCCCAAATTTGAATCACCATGGATTTCAGGAGTACTGGCAGAACCACCGCTAGTGCTGGGCGGTACCACTACCCAGGCTTTTTGCCCCTATTAGTGTACTGGGCAGTACCACAGTCCAACCTAGCAATACCACCACCTAGCACACTGACATGATCAGTGTATTGGGCGGTACCACCGCCCAGCCAACGGTGCCACCGCCTGGGCACTCTATCCTAGGGCGGTACCACCGCCCAGATGTTCTGGGGAGCTAGACCTGGGTGGTCCCACCGCCCCAGTCTGGTGGTGCCACCGCCAGACAACGTCCAGTACTCTTGGTTGGGCCTTAATCCTGACCAAAACCGATCCAATATCGGGCCTAGTTGGCCCCTAACAGGGTTAAAGGATTAACACCTAATCCTAACCCTAATTATGTGCTAAATATAAAATTAAAGACATTTTCTAAGCTATTACAAAGTCTATCATGTCAAGTCTTTTTCTTTGGCGAGCTTCTGACGAACTTTTGGCGATCTTCCGATGAACCCTCGGATACCATTCTGCAGACTCCCGGCAAGCTTCTGGACTTCACGATGATCTTGGCGAGTTCCGACAAGCTTCTTCGGGAAGCTTCAATCTTTCTCAGTGAGCTCCGTGAACTTTCAACGAACCTTCCGATGAACTTCCGAAAAACCATTTGGCAAGCTCCCTACTCATTCTCGGCCAGTTCCAACAGCACTCCAATAAATCTTTGGACTTCCGTCGAACTCTCGAACTCCCAACAATCTATCGCACTTGACTCTGGCACTTTGTTTCGCTTTGTGTCTTCATCGTTATCATAGTTAATCCTGCACACACAAGCCAAAACTCTACTTCGATCTAGATAGTTATTACAACGCGAATTAACATTCTGTTGCCCGGCACATCATTGGCCTATCGATACTTCGTTCGATACTTTGACACATCATCCTCTCTTGCAGCCTGTTGCCCAATCGGCGGTTGACCTTCACAACCCCAATATCCTTGGTAGAACACCACTCTTCTTGGCTCGATGCCTGACATCCGTAGCCTTATGTCGATTGTCCAATATCTTGATATGATTTCCTCTGGCGCAACGTTAATTCCTCCTGCTTCAACTGTCTAATCCTGATCAGTAGACTTGCGTCACTCAAAACACAGTTAGATAATAAAACATAATTAATTAGTTTCATCATCAAAATCTGAGACCTAACAGTCTCCCCCTTTTTTATGATGACAATTGATTGATGACTGATGGAGTTAAAATTAACTCCTTGGAGTTTAACCAAACTCCCCCTATCAATATGCCATTAATAGAATACTTGGATTAACCTAAATCCAAGTAACATGTATCAAATATCATGTCAACAAAAGCATCATGCAAATATATAAAATATTCAATCAACATTATATTGCATGAAGTCATCAATCTACTTCTCCCTCTATGTCATCAACAAAAAGGGGAAGTAGCATCTTGGCTAGTTTAAAAAATATGCAAGTTTTATGAATATACTAGCAAGATTTTTTAGTTCAATTTTCAAGCTAAAGATTTGCAATATACATCACTTTGAACATGCAAGCTAATAGTTTTCAAAGATGTGCAAGTTTGTATTTTTCTTTCTAAAGATAGCAAGATAGCAATTTTTCATTCGCTTCTTGAGTTATACAAGTTCCACTTTCTTTGCTTCCTTTGCAATACGCAAGCAATTTCTTTCTTTTCTTTTGAGAAGAGCAAGCTTGCAAGGTTTGCTTTATTTG
This sequence comes from Musa beccarii, assembly GCA_024322285.1. Lineage (NCBI taxonomy): Eukaryota > Viridiplantae > Streptophyta > Magnoliopsida > Zingiberales > Musaceae > Musa > Musa beccarii. The sequence continues at coordinate 23,997,333 of CM044396.1, forward strand.
CATGCTAGGAATTTTGCATTCATTTGTAATATGCAAGCTAGTAAAACCCTTCTCCCCCTTTATCAAAGTCAAAACGAAGTGGAGGAATGCAAGATTTGCAAGATCAACCTTTCATATCAATTCTAAATTTGCATCAATGAAAGTTTTACATTAATCTTTCAATCAAATCATGAACAAAGATCAATATCAAAAGATATCATTCACGATTCATAATTATTCTTTTTAGCAAGATCAAGATCATGATTTTAAAAACAAATTCTAAACACATAGTTTCAAGAAATCAAAATCATGATTCACAAAGATTTTCTTTAGCATCAATTTTCAATTCATGATAAAGAGCATACAACCAAGAATCATGATACATAAAAACATATCATTCTTATAGATCAAGTCATGATTCTTTGATTCATCATAAAACAAATAGCTAAGAGAACAACTTCATTCATGTATAAAAATTCTCATCAAGATTTCACAAAAATAAATTCCAAGTATCATGATACCAAGATCACATTATGTACAAAAGTTCAATTATCAAGATATCAATATCATGAATTCATAAAAATTTAAGTTTTAAGTTTCGAGAAATCAAAAGACAAATTGCATTTCATTTGAAAATTTTTCTTTTGAGAACTTCATGTTATAATTGTCAAGATCATGATTACAATAAAATTTCTTTATAGCAAAGTGAAATCTTTTATATCTTGATTTAAACATTACAAATATCTTAAAAAGTCATGATTCCTATAGATCAAGAGAAGAGTCAAGAATCATTAACAAATCATATTCAAATTCATAAAAGATATCAAGAAGAACAAAATTTCTTTTACTTCGATATTCAAACCATGACAAGTGATATATCAAACGTTTGCATTAATATTTCAATCATCAAGTCAAGTGTAGAAATAAGTATTGAAATGTAGAAGAAAAATAAAATTACACATATAATGTCTCACTCATCAAAGTACATTCTCTCAAGTTGAGTATCGAAAAGTCAAGAGAAAACATTGTATTGTTAGGTTCAGAGTGGTACTAAGAGGGGGGGGGGTGAATTAGTGCAGCGGATTAAACTGAATAAAGCTTGAAAACCGATTCTAGAGATTTGCTTAAGAACTTGATTCAGCGAAAGAGACTTTAACTTGAAAATATTCAGGTAAATGAAATTGGAAGTAGGGAGAAAAAATCCGATCAGTTTGCAGCTTAAGAAATTTACGATGCAGAGTTTAAGTACTCACACAGCAAGTAAACGCAACGATGTATAGTGGCTCGGTAAATGACCTACGTCCACTCTTGAAGCCTCCTCCAATGAGGCTCCCAACTTTCACTACCAAGTCTCTTGAAGGGGAGGACCAAACACCCATTTACAGCCTTTTACAAGAGGTTCCCTCTCTTTACAGGATTTTTACAAAGAGACGAAAGGAGGAGAACACTTGAGCAAATGAAAGCAAAAATTTGCTATAGCTTAGACTCAATTCTAACACTACAAAGATCCCTCAACCAGCTAGGAGTAAAGGGGTATTTATAGAGTTTTTTGAGATTCAAAAATCCCGCTCAAAGAGGTCTCATCTGAAATTTCAGACTGTAGGCGGTACTACCGCCTGGCATTGGTAGTACTACCGCCTGACAAACCTTTGTGTGTGTCGGTGTGCTGGCGGTACTACCGCCTTACCATCGGTACTACTGCTCGACATCGGTGGTTGCAACCACTGTCAGCGGTACCATCGCTCGCTTGGGGCGGTGCTCGCTCGCCTACGATCAACAAAAGCAATTATCTGCTGGTTTGGCGGTGCTATCGCCTGGCCTACGGTCAACAGGCGGTGCTACCGCTTGGGTCCGGCGATGCTACCACCGGCCCTTGCCAGAAACTGTATGGGCTTAACCTTCGGCCCAATACAGCCCATTAAAGGCCCAATTGGCCTAATACAGGTCTAGACAGGATTAACACATAGTCTATACCCTAATTAAGTGCTAACTATGAACTTTTAAAGCCAAATTAAATTGACACCATCAAGTTATCTTCCGAAGAGCTTTCCGACGATCTTCCGACGGACTTCCGACACTCCCTCGGATTCCTTCCGGCGGACTCCCAACAAGCTCCCGGATTCTATGGCGAGTTCAACGAGTCTCTGGCACCCTTCCAAACCTTCTCGATTATCTCCACGAACCTCCGACGATCTTTCCGGTGAACTTCTGAAACCTTCGGCAGGTCCCTGATTTCATCTCGATTGGCTCCGGCAGCACTTCCGATGATCCTTCGGACTTCCGGTGAACTCTTGAACTTCCAGTAACTTGACTCCGGTAATTTGCTCTATCATAGTTAATCCTGCACACTTATCTCAAAAATGGATTAGATCAAATAACCATCAATTGACTTCATCATCAAAATCCGAGATTTAACAATCTCCCCCTTTTTGATGATGACAATCAATTGATGACGGAGTTATTCTTAACTCTCGCTATCTATAAGCCATATAATGAGAAAGTAAAAACATTTGAATTCAATCTCTTGAATTCAACTAAAAACCGATAAGTTACTTGCGTTGAACTTATCATCATGCTCAATCAGCATGAGGTTTCATTTGTAAGCACTATCAAAGCATGACATTTAATTTCAAGTCAAAAGATGATAAGCATTTATCATTTCGTCAAACGAAACCAAAAATTTTGAGATTACAACAAGGATCTCATGATTGAAAAAGCGTGACACCATATTAGATAAATCATGAGATGAAAACTTGTCATATCAATCGAAAGATGCCATTTGATAAAAATGATATAGTAAGAATCTTTCAACTATAAAACTCAATTGCAATGTGATGTGTTGTATTACTTATGGGTTCATTGCAATGCTATTTAAGGATTGCAACCTGTTTTTGACACAAAGCATGGCAAGAGCAATTGAATTGAAATAACAAATCTTATGAGACATTTTTCATTTCATTACACTATATGTTATTTTTCAATACAATGGATGATATTTATTAAGTCATCAAATTATTTTGCTCATAAAGGCCACATTCAACAAGTCATCAATTTCACATTTTTCTCCCTCTTTGTCATCAACAAAAAGGAGATGAATAAACTTGACGAAATGGTGAAACTTGAAAAAAAATGACATAAGTGAGAAGAGTCATAAAGTCATTTTTGATACAATGCAAGATATTTATCAAGTCATCAATTTTTTTCAAAATATGTATAAGGATACATCATTGAAGCCAATCATCAACCATATCCAAGAAAATTCATGATGAGATTCAACTTGTTATTTTTATGAAGGAAGAAGATATAAAATCATAAAAACTTGATTAGCACATGAATAAATATTTAAGAGCTTGATTTTTATGTAGAATCCATGACATTAATTTATGCATATGTCAAGCTTATATAATCCATTTAGTCATCACAAAAGAAGGTGAAGATAGTATGAAGTTATACATACATCATTGAAAGACATGATTTTCATTGAAAGTGTAAAGGTGAAACTATCAAAATCAAAGTTTAAACATTTTGGAAATCATGCACTATTAAATATTAGCACAAATTTAACATGCCTAATTCTCTTCTAATGAAGTCAAATTATTCTTCATTTAAGGGCTTTGTGAAAATGTCTGCTAATTGGTGTTTTGTATCAATAAATTCTAGAGTTATATCATTATTAGTGACATGATCTCATATTAAGTGATGCCTAATATCAATGTGCTTAGTTCTTGAGTGTTGAATGAGATTTTTGGTTAGACAAATAGCACTTGTATTATCACATTTTATGGAAATATTTTTTAAATTAATTCCATAGTCTTCTAAAGTGTTTTTCATCCAAACAACTTGTGCACAACATGCACTTGTAGCTATATATTCGACTTCCGCCGTAGATAGTGCAACAGAATTTTATTTCTTGGATGTCCAAGAAACAAGTGCATATCCTAGAAATTGGCATGTTCCGAATGTGCTTTTTCTATCGATTCTACATCTGTCAAAATCGGCATCCGCATAAACTTTTAAGTCAAAGTTATCAGATTTTGGATACCATAATCCTAGATTAGGAGTTCCTTTAAGATACCTAAGGATTCTTTTAACAGCTTTAAGGTGAGATAACTTAGGATTACCTTGGAATCTTGCACATAGACCTACACTAAACATGATATCAGGTCTAGTTGCAGTGAGATAGAGTAAGCTTCCTATCATTCCCCTATATGTTTTTTGATCAAAATTTTCTCCATTTTCATCCAAGTCTAACTTGGTGGAAGTACTCATTGGAGTGTTGATGGCTTTAGAACTATCGATGTTAAATCGTTTTAACAGTTCAAATGTATACTTGGTTTGATTAAGAAATATTCCATCACTAAGTTGTTTAATTTGTAATCCTAAAAAGAAGTTTAACTCACCCATTAGACTCATTTCAAATTCATGACTCATACACTTAGCAAATGATTCACATTGTGATTCATCCGAAGAACCAAAAATGATATCATCAACATAAATTTGAACAATAAGAAAATTATTTTCAAAATGTTTAATAAACAATGTAGTATCAACCTTGCCTTTAGTAAAATTATTTGAAATTAAGAAAGAACTAAGCCTCTCATACCAAGCCCTAGGGGCTTGTTTCAATCCATAGAGAGCTTTAGTTAATTTAAACACATGATTAAGAAGAAGAGAGTTTTCAAAACCGGGTAGTTGTTCAACATAAACTTCTTTGGAAATAAAGTCATTCAAAAATGTACTTTTGACATCCATTTGAAAAAGCTTAAAGTTATTACTACTAGCATAGGCAAGGAGCATCCTAATGGCTTCTAATCTAGCCACAAGAGTGAAGGTTTCTTTGTAATCGATACATTCTTCTTAGTTGAAACCTTTGGCCACTAATCTAGCCTTGTTTCTAACTATGATACCATATTCATCTTGCTTGTTTCTAAAGACCCATTTAGTACCGATAATTAAATGGTCACTTGGTCTAGGAACAAGCTTCCATACCTCATTTCTTTCAAATTGGTTCAATTCCTCTTGCATTGCGATAACCCAAGAATTATCTTTCAAGGCTTCGTCAATGCTTTTAGGCTCAATTGAGAAAGAAAAGTAGCATGAGCACAAAAATTTTTAAATGAAGAACGCGTTTGAACCCCTTTCGATGTGTCTCCTATGATTAACTCCTTGGGATGGGCATCTACATACTCCCATTCCTTAGGTAAGGAGAATTCGGAAGAAGATGCATCCAAGTTGCTATTTTGAGGAGAGGGTTCATTTAAATTCAAATTATCAAAACCAAAATTATCATCAAAATCTTTTTTCTTAAATTCAGAAATTTCATTAAAAACTACATGAATAGACTCTTCTATAACTAATGTTCTTTTGTTAAAAATATGAAAAGCTTTGGAAATAGAAGAGTAGCCAAGAAAGATGCCTTCATCAGATTTAGCATCGAATTTTCCTAAAGCATCCTTTTCATTTAAAATAAAGCATTTGCAACCAAAAACTTTAAAATAAGAAACATTAGGTTTTTTGTCATTCCATAATTCATAAGGAGTCTTGGATAGAGATAGTCTTATTAGAACCCTATTCATGACATAGCAAGCCATATTAACGGCTTCGGCCTAAAAATATTTGGGTAAACCATGTTCATTTAACATGGTTCTTGTCATTTCTTATAAATTTCTATTCTTTCTTTCTACTACTCCATTTTTTTGAGGATTTCTTGGAGTAGAGAAGTTGTGGTTATACCCATTTGATTCACAAAAATTTTGGAAGTCACGGTTTTGGAATTCACCACCGTGATCACTCCGAATTGATGAAATCATGAAACCCTTTTTATTTTGAGTAAGTTTACAGAATTTAGAGAAACATTTAAAAGAATCACTTTTGTGAGCAAAGAAATAGGCCCACGTGAATCTACTATAGTCATCTACAATCACAAAGGCATATTTGCTACCTCCTAGGCTTGTTGTATCAATTGGTCCAAACAAATCCATACGAATCAATTGTAATAGTCTAGAGGTACTTATTTGATTTTTTAGCATGAAGCTAGTTTTGATTTGTTTCCCTAGTTGACAAGCATCACATACTTTATCTTTAATGAACTTAACCTTAGGAATACCTCTTATAAGGTTTTTAGATGTGATTTGAGAGATTAGTTTTATGCTAGCATGACCTAATCTTCTATGCCAAAGTCAAGCATCATCATTCAAAGCCGAAAAACATATTTCACTACTAAGATCATCAAGATTAATAGTGTAGACATTATTTTGCTTGATTGCAATTATAGATGTATTGTTGTGTGGTTTTTCGACGATGCAAGCATTAGATTCAAATTTTACAATATAACCATTATCACATAATTGACTAATGCTCAAGAGATTATGTTTTAAACCATCTACTAATAACACATTATCAATTGAAAAGGTTGATTTGTTACCTATAGTACCCTTGCCAATGATTTTACCCTTGTTGTTATCTCCGAAGGTAACAAACCCTTCGTCTTGGCTAGAGAGCTTAGAGAATTGAGATGGATCTCCGGTCATGTACCTTAAGCATCCACTATCAAGGTACCATCTCTTGCTCCTAGCTTGTGTGGGTGTTTTTGTCTATAAGAAAGGATGGTTTTTAGGTACCCATTTTGACTTGGGTGCCTCAAAAACTGATCTACTAAATTTATCATTATTCAATGAGTTCCTAATTGATCCTTTAGGAACCCATACTAATTTATTTGGGCTAAGTTTCCTATATGGACATTTGTAAACAACATATCCGGATTTGCAACAAAAATTACATTTTAAATGAGAGGATACATGTAATGTTGGCCCTTTAATGAATATGGTTTGAGTTCGGTGAGATCCACTCATGAATCCAATTCCCCATCTATTTCTGACATGTCCCTTGTTAGCAAGGATCATGTCTAAGCTCTTGCTACCGACCTTAAACTTGTTTAAGGTCTCTTTGAGTAGCAAGTTCTCTTTTTTGATTGCTTCTAAGTGATTACACTTAGAGCATGGGAGCAGAGGGAGAGAATCATACTTAAGACTCTTAAACTTATCTAGTAATAAAACATGTTCCTTTTTTAAAGAATTGAAGCTTTTTGTAATAGTTCTACATTCATCAAATAATTCATGGAAAGCAATTAAAAGCTCATAAAAGATAAATCTTCATTAAGTAAATCACTTACCTCTTCTCCCAAAGCCATTAAAGCGAAGTTGGCCTCCTCTTTGATGCTTGCTTCTTTATCCTCGAAATAACTCGAGTCATCCCATGTAGCCTTCAATGCCTTCTTCTTGAGTTACTTCTTCTTGGCTTGGGGGCATTCATTTTTGAAGTGCCCCGGCTTCTTGCATTCATAACATATGACTTGGTCTTTTTTTGGTTCAAGTTTGTTCTTGAATTCATTTTTAAATTTGCCCTTTTTAATGAATTTTTTAAAATTTTCTAGTTAAGAGTGCAATGTCCTCGTCAAGGTCCTTATCACTTGATGTTCCTTTCAAGTGGTCTTCTTGAGTTCTTAATGTCATATCCTTCCTGTCCTTTGGAAGGGGGTTCTCTAGCTCATCATGAGCATGGCATGTCATTTCATAGGTCATTAAAGACCCTATAAGTTCTTCGATAGGAAAAGTCTTAAGGTCCTTGGCTTCTTGAATGGCCATAACCTTTGGATCCCAACATTTCGAAAGGGATCTTAAAATTTTTGTTACTAATTCAAAATTAGAAAAATCTTTACCAAGTGCCTTGAGTCCATTGATGACATCCGTAAAGGGGGTGTACATGTCTCCAATGGACTCACTTGGTTTTATTCGAAAAAGTTCGTAAGAATGTACAAGAATATTGATTTTAGACTCTTTCACTCAGCTAGTGCCATCATGAGTGATCTCAAGAGTTCACCAAATATCAAAAGCTGATTCATAAATTGATACGTGATTAAATTTGTTTTTGTCTAGTGCACAAAACAAGACATTCATAGCCTTGGCATATAAAGCAAACACCTTCTTCTCCGACTCATTCCATTCGCTCATCGGAAGAGAAGATTTTTGAAACCCATTTTCAATGATATTCCAAAGCTCAAAATCCATAGAAATAAGAAAAATCCTCATACGAGTCTTCCAATACGTATAATCTGACCCATTAAATATATGTGGACGAGTAATGGAGTGACCCTCTTACATGCCGGAAAAGACCATCTCTTTTGGGTTTTAAACCAAATATGAGAGTGAACCTAGCTCTGATACCAATTGTTAGGTTCAGAGTGGCACTAAGAGGGGGGGGGTGGTGAATTAGTGCAGCGGATTAAACTGAATAAAGCTTGAAAATCGATTCCGGAGATTTGCTTAAGAACTTGATTTAGTGAAAGAGACTTTAACTTGAAAATATTCAGGTAAATGAAATTGGAAGTAGGGAGAAGAAATCCGATCAGTTTGTAGCTTAAGAAATTTACGATGCAGAATTTAAGTACTCACACAGCAAGTAAATGCAGCGATGTATAATGGTTCGGTCAAATGACCTACGTCCACTCTTGAAGCCTCCTCCAATAAGGCTCCCAACTTCTACTACCAAGTCTCTTGAAGTGGAAGGACCAAACACCCCTTTACAGCCTTTTACAAGAGGTTCCCTCTCTTTATAGGATTTTTACAAGGAGAAGAAAGGAGGAGAACACTTGAGCAAATGAAAGTAGAAATTTGCTATAGCTTAGACTCAATTCTAACACTGCAATGATCCCTCAACCAGCTAGGAGTAAAGGGTATTTATAGAACTTTTTGGGATTCAAAAATCCTGCTCAAAGAGGTCTCGTCTAAAATTTCAGACTGTAGGTGGTACTACCGCCTGGCACTGGCGGCACTACCGCTTGACACACCTTTGCGTGTGTCAATGTGCTGGCGGTACTACCGCCTACCACTGGCGGTACTACCGCCTGACACAGGTGGTTGCAACCACCTGTCAGGCGGTACCATCGCCTGCCTAGGGTGGTGCTACCGCCCGGCCTATAGTCAACAAGCGGTGCTACCGCCTAGGTCCAGCGGTGCTACCATCGGCCCTTGCCAGAAACTATATGGGCCTAACTTTTGGCCCAACACAGCCCATTAAAGGCCCAATTGGTCCAATACAAGTCTAGACAGGATTAACACCTAGTTTATACCCTAATTAAGTGCTAACTATGAACTTTTAAAGCTAAATTAAATCGACACCATCAAGTTATCTTCCGAAGAGCTTTCCGACGATCTTCCGGCGGACTTTCAACACTCCCTCGGATTCCTTCCGGTGGACTCCTAGCAGGCTCCCGGATAATATGGCGAGTTCAACGAGTCTTTGGCACCCTTCCGAACCTTCTCGGTTATCTCCGCGAACCTCCGACGATCTTTTCGGCGAACTTCCGAAACCTTCGGCAAGTCCCCGATTTCATCTCGGTTGGCTCCGGCAGCACTTCCGATGATCCTTCGGACTTCCGGTAGACTCTTGAACTTCCAGCAACTTGACTCCGGTAATTTGCTCTATCATAGTTAATCTTGCACACTTATCTCAAAAATGGATTAGATCTAACCATCAATTGACTTCATCATCAAAATCCGAGATTCAACATGTATGATTCATTTGCATTTTTCTTCAATTACATGGGAGAATCATAAAAGAGTATGGAGTAAGAGATCTTAAAAAACAGTTATTATAATCACGATATAGATAAAACTCATTCTAGTTCAATTCATCAACTCCGAACTCATAATCAAATCATCAAAATCACTTTCATAATTAACGAGATTCATAAGATATCATGAAATCATTAATCTCAATAAGATGGAAAAGATATTTTCTTTTTTTAAGTGATTTTTTTAACACATCTTCAAAATCTCATTCATAAGAGATTTATAATGACAAATAGAATATTGATAAAATCATCAATTTCATGATTCATTTGGAAGGTTCTCCTCTTTAGTGACTAAAAAGATATATAGGAGAACAAAATGAATTGAGGAAGATAGAACATGATTGAAGCATTTAACATGATTGAAGTATGATTCATATTTAAAATATATCCTATGTTATAAATATGAATCAAGCATTTGTCAAATCTGGAATCATCCTCAAAATCACATTCAATAAATTCATATATGACAAGCATGAATTCATGAATTTCCTATAGAAAAATCGATAAGATTGAGATAGAGGATTGCCTTCCATTTTTATATGCAATTTACTTCTTATAACCATGCTTTTGCCCTTAATAAAAACAAATGTCAACATTTAAGACGAAAAGGTAAATTTTGTCATAAAGATCATTAAGTCAAATCACATTAAGCATGTGGTATTTTCTAAAAGATTTGATTCAAGAGATTCACATGGATTCATCAAAACCGAAAACTTTAGAGATAGAAAAAATTTCAAGAATCATGCATTTTCTTTTTATGATTTACTTCAAATAAGCATGTTTTTGTCTTTTAATGTCAAATTGAGACAATCATGAAAGTTCAAGATGTAAAGGCAAAATCCATCAAGTTTTTTAAAGTCAAAAGATATAACACGTCATATAAAAATTCATCATAAAAACGATTAAGACCAAATACACATTAGTTCAAAATGTAAGAGTCATTCATCATACATAATGTGTTTTATTTTAAATTATTTGTTTCATATAAGTATGCTCATGTTTTAAAAGATGAGTATCAAGTTTAAATCCAAAACATGAGTATTGTCATCAAACCCATTAAGATCAAATGCATCACACATAGATCATCATGATAGTGCATTTTTTCATTTTTATGTGTTTCAATTTAAGTGATGTGATCTTTCATAGGAATGTTCAAATTTTTCTTATGAAAATGTCATGCATCATATTTAAACTGAAAACATCATCAAAACCATTAAGATTCATGGATTCATGATACATATTATTTCAAAATATGAGATTTTAATTTTCATTACTTTAATTCCTCATTAAGCATGATACAAAAATTTAAAGATCAAGCATAATACCATAAAGTATCTTTAAAAATTTTATATAAAAGCCAAGCATTAACACATAAGATTCGCTCATCATGCATAGTTTTAAAATGTAAAATCATCAAGATAGATGTTCATTGATTTTATCTTGTTAGGTATACAAGCATGAGATGCAATTATCATTAAGACACTATCAAGAATAACATACATAGATATGCATTAAGTTTAAGATTGAAATCTGATACGGAAAGCATATATGGAATTTATGCATTATCACAAATTAAGCAATTATCATTTATAATTTTTACTTTTCAAAAATACTAGAAAGAAAAGCATAATATAATTTTTGAAAATAATTTTTTTATTTCCTACCAACTAAATTAAGCACTCATGAAAAAGTCATATAATTTTAAAATAAGGTAAAAGCATTTTGGGTAAGTTACTTATCTTGTTATTGAAACCCGTCAAAGCCCAATTTGCCTCTTCTTTACTTGATTCGCCCTTAGGTCCCTTTCTCTTCTTTGGCCTCTTTCTTCGTTCAAGTTCATTTTTTATTTTAGATTTTTGTTTAATGAACTTATTAAAATTGACTAAAAGTTCAATGTCCTCTTCATTATCCTCATCACTTGAGTCATCACTCAAGTGGCATTTTATAGTCCGGAGTTCCAAATCCTTCCTGTTCATTGGATTCAAAGAAACTCATTTCATAGGTCATTAATGACCCGATTAGTTTTTTCAATGGAAATTCATTTAGATTTTTAGTTTCTTGCATCGTTATTACTTTAGGATCCCACCTTTTTGGAAGGGATCTTAAGATCTTGTTAATAAGTTAAAAATTTAAAAAAATATTTACCAAGACTTTTTAAGCTATTGATGACATTCATGAAATGAGTATACATGTCACCGATAGACTCACTTGGTGTCATTCGAAAGAGCTCAAAATCATATAATAAGAGGTTTACTTTTGAGTCTTTGACTCTACTAGTTCTCTCGTGCATGATTTCAAGTATCCGCCAAATATCAAAAGCCATTTCGTACGTAGAAATCCGATTGAACTCTTTTTTATCTAAAGGGCAAAATAAGGCATTCATAGCCTTTGCATTTAAAGAAAAATATTTTCTCTCTAAATCCGACCATTCGTTCATCGGTTTAGAGGGAAGTTGAAATCCATTTTCAATAACATTCCATAAATCCAAATTTATAGAAAGCAAAAAAACTCTCATTCGAGTTTTCCAATAAGTGTAGTCCGATCTATTAAAGAACGGAGGACGAATAATCGAAAAACCCTCTTGAAAGCTGTGAAGAGCCATTTCTCACGAGTGTGGATTCGAAAGAGAAATAACGAGGCTCTGATACCAATTATTGGGATCGAGAGTAGCACTAAGGGGGGGGGGTGAATTAGTGCAACGGATAAAGATGATAAATTCGGTAATTTAAAACGTGCTTTCAGAAACTTTGTATGATAGAAATTGATTTTGATGAAAACCAAGTTGGAAAAGCTCTAACTCAAACTTCAGAATATTTAGAGAAGATAAAGGACAATGAACAAGTATAGTAAAGGTTCACAAAAAAGTAAATGCATGATCATAAATGCAAATCGAGTTTTATAGTGGTTTGGTCATCCGACCTACATCCACCGGCTTTTTCACTAGCTGTCCTCCTTCCAATAGGTGAGGACCAACTCCCTTACAGCACTCTCCTTTTGACGGGCTTAGGAGCAAACCCTTACAAGCATTCTCTCCTTTCTTTTGAATCGAATGCAAGAGAAAACTAAAGGAGAGATTTCTAGAGAGATTTGAACAGAGTTTTTCTGCTTTCAAAGTGTATATGCTTATGTATTCTAACCAGGGATAAGATGGGTATTTATAGATCCCAAGAGGATTCAAATTTGGAGCCCAAATTTGAATCACCCCAGATTTCAGGGGTACTAGCGGTGCCACCGCCAGTGCTGGGCGGTACCACCACCCAAGCTTTTTGCCCCTATCAGTGTACTAGGCGGTACCATCGCTAGCCTGATGGTACCACCGCCTGGTACATTGACATGGTCAGTGTACTGGGCGGTACCAACCCCCAGCCAGCAGTGCCATCGCCCAGCACTATGCCCCAAGGCGGTACCACCGCCCAGTATGGGCGGTACCATCACTAGATGTTCTGGGGAGCTAGACCTGGGCAGTGCCACCGCCAAACAGCGTCCAGCACTCCTAGTTGGGCCTTAATCCCTGCCCAAACCGATCCAATATTGGGCCCAGTTGGCCCCTAACAGGGTTAAAGGATTAATACCTAATCCTATCCATTAATTATGTGCTAAATACGAAATTAAAGATATTTTCTAAGCTATTACAAAGTCTGTCATGTCAAGTCTTTTTCTCTAGTGAGCTTCCGGCAAACTTCCTACGGTCTTCCGATGACCCTTAGATACCATTCTGTAGACTCCTGGCAAGTTCCTGGACTTCACGATGATCTTGGCGAGTTCCGACGAGTTTCTTCGGTAAGCTCCGATCTTTCTCGACGAGCTCCGCGAACTTCCGACGAACCTTCCGGTGAATTTCCAAAAAACCCTTCGGTAAGCTCCCTACTCGTTCTTAGCCTATTTTGGCAGCACTCCAACGAATCTTCAGACTTCCGTCGAACTCTCAAACTCCCAATCATCCATCGCACTTGACTCCAGCACTTTGTTTCACTTTATGTCTTTATCGTTATCGTAGTTAATCCTGTACATACAAGCCAAAACTCTACTTCGATCTAGATAGTTATTAAAACACGAATTGATATTCTGTTGCCCGACATATCATTGGCCTATCGATGCTTCATCCGATACTTCGGCACGTCGTCCTCTCTTGCGGCCTGTTGCCCAATTGGTGGTTGACCTTCGCAACCTTGATAACCTTGGCACAACACCACTCTTCTTAGCCCAATGCCCGACGTCCGAAGCCTTCTGCCGATTATCCAATATCTTGATATGATTTCCTCCGGCGTAATGTCAATTCCTCCTGCATCAACTGTATAATTTTGATCGAGTAGACCTGCGTCACTCAAAATATAGTTAGACAATAAAATACAATCAATTAGTTTCATCATCAAAATCCGAGACCTAACATAATACTGATTTATCCTACGTCAATTGTCTAATACTAAATGAGAGTAGATCTACATGACTCAAAACGCAGTTAGATAACCAAAACACACTTAATTAGTTTGATCATCAAAATCTGAGACTCGATAGAATCGAGTGCATCTGAAGATGAAGAACAAACCAACAAAAACGAAGTAGTGAACTATGCATTGATGGCTTTCGGCAATGAGGTATGTGACTCAAACGAATCTTTTTTATCTTACAATGAATTACTTGCTGCATTTCATAGTTTGTATGATGAGTTTAAAATAGTTAGTAAAAAATATAAACTATTAAAAAAGGATCATGTATCTCTTTCTAATGAATTTGATAAATTAAAAAATGAGTACAATAAATGCTTGTTAATCACTTGTACTAAGTGTGAAGAGTTAGATTCATTTAAGAAGGAAAATGTATTACTACAACAAACATTAGAAAATTTTAAAATTGATAACAACTCATTAAACTTGATTCTTACCAATAAAGGGTCATGTACATAGAAAGAAATGAATTGGCTTTGTGAGTAGAAACACTCAACAAAAGCTAACTATATTTGTTAAAGGACCCATACTACATGTTCACTCTAAAGATAAATATAATTTTTGTGTAAGATATGGTCATTATGCTTATAAACATCCATTTAAAAAATATAGGCCACATAAATTAGTTTGGGTTCCTAAAGGAATGTTAGGACTCTAGCTAAGAGAGTCCAAATCTGGTTTCATTGATAAGGGTATTCATGTAAATCCTATCTAGCCGACCCCTATTAAAGAGGTGAAGAGGCCGGCTAGGTTAGGGTTAGGTTGCTTCTTAGAAATAGAGTCCTATTAGAAATAGGAGTCCTATTAGAGAAAGAGTCCTATTAGAAGTAGGAGTCCTATTAGGAAAAGAGTCCTATTAGAAGTAGGAGTTCTATTAGGGAAAGAGTCCTATTAGAATTAGGAGTCATATTAGGAAAAGAGTCCTATTAGAAGTAGGAGTCCTATTAGGGAAAGAGTCCTATTAGAATTAGGAGTCCTACTAGAGAAGGAGTCCTAATTAGAAGTTAGTTAGAAGTAGGAGTCTTGAGTAAGAGTCCTATTAGGAGTTGGGGTTTAGAAGTCCTATAAATAGCCATGTATTCATCCTCTTTTCATCAATGAATAGATCAATCTTTTAGCAGCTTTTGAGCAGCAATTTGGAGGAAGAAACCCCTATAGAGTTCCAAGGAGGTCGATCCTCTATAGAGATCAACCCCAAGCTTAGAATCTACAAGGGTTCTAACACTTAGTATCAGAGCAGCATTCTTGGTGTCTCGCTACCCTTCCACAGCCATCCACCAGCCCTCCACAACCGCCCAAAGCAATTCCCACAATTGCTTAGAAGATCATCACTGAATTCCGCCATCATCTCCACCACTGTAGATCATCCTTTGATCTTCCCGTGAATTGCAATAGGTTCTAGTTATCTACCTTATTGCTACTGCAATTTAGTTATCCTTATTTAAAAAAATCCAAAAAATTCGTTCCTATATTGCTGCATAAACTTTTCGTCACAAAGTTTTCATCTCTACAACGAAAGTTGCACTGTAGAATTTTAGTCACATAACACTATCTTTTTGATCTTGCTATTATATTTTCGCTATCCAAATCTCTATGAAATTTTTATGATGACTTTGACACTTCCTAACAGTGGTTTTCCCTTTGGTTTTGTCGAAAAATTCTTAATATCAATGACTTATCTTTTATGTCCAAGCTGCTGTACTTTAGACGTAAAAATCTGCTATAATACCTCTATGTGATCCTCAATTTTGCCAAACCTCTTGTTGTCGTTTCTTTCTACGAAATTTTTAACAGTATTTCCTCTTCCTTATCAGTAGATCCCCTTTGAGTTTTACTTGAATCTCTTTTGAAAATTTCTGAAAAAAAATACATCTTTACTGTTGAAATTTTTTCGACGAAAAATCTGGTGTTGCACCTTTGTCCTTTTTTCTTCTCCATAACCTACCAAACCCTAGCCACCTTACTACCACAAGCCAAGACATCTTTAGGGCATCCCTCTAGCCTTAAGACGCAGCTATCATAACCTAGTTTCATAACCCTAACAACATCAAAATCCACAGCCCAAAATAGTAAACCATTACAGCTAAACCCTTCAATCACCGATCTATTGTCCGAAACTTCCACCAACCCGTTCCATTAACCCATTAATAGAAAAAAGACAAGGGCATCTCTGATCTACAGGCATATTCTATAGCTTCTCAAGATCCAATTGATGCCAAATTTGAAGCATGGGAATCTCGGATTGAATCACGGCTTGAATTACGCTTAGAAGACAAATTGCCCGCTTTGTTTGCAGAATTCAGAATTGGACAACCACCGAGTCCAACCAAACTGCAGCAAGGAGAGAATTTAGAAAGGACCCCAGAGAAGGAGGGACAGCCCTCAGACATGCTTCAGCCATGCATGAGGGTGGACTTCCCATGATGGGAAGAAGGAGATCCGATGGGGTGGATTTCATGCGCCGAACGTTACTTTCGCTACTACCGAACGTCAGATAATGCTATGGTGGAGATTGGTATCATCCACCTTGAAGGTGATGCTATTCAATGGTACAATTGGCTGGAATATAATCATGAGGCTCCGACATGGAATCAATTTAAGAATGCACTGCTGAACTATTTCGGACCTACGGAGTATGAAAATATCGACGACCAACTCGCAAAGATTCGACAAACCTCTACGATTCAAGAGTACCAAACCAAGTTTGAGAAGCTATCCTACCTTGCTCATGATTGGACTAACCATCAATTGTTATGAACATTTATCGAAGGACTCAAGCCAGAGATAAAAGGGGAAGTTAAGGCGCGACAGCCCCGTACCGTGATGGCTGCCATTTCTTTTGCCCGAATACAAGAAGAACGGCTTAGCCAAGATGCTCGGAGGATGAGAACCACTCCTAGAACCTCAACATATAAACCCCTTTCTGCTCCTAGCCATCCTTCGCTACCCAAAAAATTGACAAGAGAAGAACTACGTGACCGATCAGCAAAGGGTCTTTGTTGGCATTGCAACGAGCCATGGAACCGCGATCATCGCTACAAAAGGGGCTGCCTCCTATTGATTGAACCTCTTGAAGACATGAAGGAGGAGGTCTAGGAGCATGAGAAAGAGGTCACGAATGAAGAACAGTAGCTAATTGATATTACGATGCAAGCCCTTGCCGGTTACGCGAAGCCACAAACAATGAAAGTGGGAGGATTTCTAAAGCAACAATCGATCACCGTTCTTATTGACACTGGGAGCACTAATAATTTTATGAAAAGCAAGGTTGCTGTCTGGATGGCCTTACCTATTGAGAATTGCAGCAGGTTCGATGTTAAAGTCACAGATAGACGAATTTTGAAGTATGATCATAGGTGCCCATAGGTGAAACTATTGTTGCAGGACCAAGAGATAATTACAGATTTTTTCCTCCTCTCTCTCAATGATTATGAGGTCGTGCTTGGCATCGAATGGTTGATGACATTAGGTGATGTTTTTTGGAATTTTTTGAAATTATGTAAGGAGAAATAGGTAATACTGTGCGGGAAACGTGGGGGCGACGTAACGACAATTTGTACACAACGAATGGAGAAAGTTTTGCATAAAGCATGCAATAGCTTTTTGGTACAACTTGAGCAGCAATCTAAGGGAGAGCCAACCAAATTTGAAGATCCAAACCTACTTTCCTTGCTTACTGAATTTTCAGATATATTTGACGAACCACGCAGCCTACCTCCTAACCGCCGACATGATCATTGTATATCGATTCTTCTAGGCAAACCTCTAGCAAATACTCGATCATATCAGTATCCACATCTCCAAAAAGATGAAATAGAAAAGATTGTAAAAGAGATGCTTGAAACAGGAATTATTTAGCCAAGTTGCAGCCCCTATTCTTCACCGGTGCTCCTCGTACGAAAGAAAGACGGAACATGGTGAATGTGCATTGATTATCGAGCTCTCAATGACATAACCATCAAGGACAAGTATCCTATTCCAGTAGTAGATGAATTACTTAGAGCACGAGTCTTCACAAAGTTGGACCTTCAATCCGGATATCATCAAATACGAGTGTGCGAAGAAGACATACCGAAAACTGCCTTTCGAACGCACAACGGTCACTACGAATTTCTGGTAATGCCCTTTGGTCTCACCAATGCTCCCTCCACCTTCCAGAGCCTTATGAATGATATTTTTTGGAGTTATCTTCAAAAGTTTGTGTTGGTTTTCTTTGACGATATCTTTATTTACAGCCCTTCTCTTGAAAGTCATATTTAGCACTTACGACTTGTTTTGACAATTTTGCAAGAATATGTTCATTTTGTCATAAAAACGAAGTGCAGCTTTCTTCAACAAAAGGTGGAATATCTTGGGCATATCATATCAGAGGAAGGGGTGGCAGTGGACCCCTCCAAAATTGAAGCAATGCAGAACTGGCCAACCTCGAGGAACATAAAATCGCTGCACGGCTTTCTCGGTTTAACAGGTTACTACCGTAAGTTCATGAAAAATTATGAAAAGATCAGTGCACCCCTTACTTCCTTGCTGAAAAGAGATACTTTCCAGTGGTCATACAAAGCCACCACTACCTTTGACGAACTTAAAGTTGCAATGATAACAACACTCATATTAGCGTTACCTGACTTCGGCAAGACTTTTATTATTGAAGCTGATGCCTCCGGAGTCAGAATTGGTGTTGTACTAATGAAAGATGGCCACCCCCTCACTTATACTAGTAAGGCATTATCTCCTTCCCATCTCAAGATGACTATTTATGACAAGGAGATTCTCGCGATTGTGCATGCGATGGCCAAATGGAGATCGTACTTGATCGGGCGACGCTTTCAAATCAAGACTGACCATAAAAGCCTTGGAGCAGAAGATATCTTCTCCTGAGTGGCAAAAATGGGTAACAAAGCTTCTTGGATATGATTATGAAATAACTTACAAAAGGGGGAAAGAGAATATTGTTATAGATGCACTTTCGTGGCTACCCGAGCAAGCTAAATTTTCGGCCATTTAACTTTCGATCAGCGACTTCCCTGAGGATATTAGGAGGGAATGACAAGATGATCTGAAGACCAGAGCATCTATGAAGCTTTCACCTTGGTTCTATGGATCCTACCAGATTTTGGAGCACATTGGAATAGTAGCATACAGATTGGACTTACCCGCCAGCCCTCGAATCCATCTAGTCTTCCATATGTCGTATTTGAAGCTCAAGTTGGGACAAAATGAGATAGCCCAAAGCCATCTACCAAATATGACTACCCAAGGAGAGCTTCGGATTCAACCAAGTGTCATTATTGATCGACAGATCGTGACTTGACGATGACGACCTGCTATTGAAGTGCTAATACAGTGGGCGAACCTACCAACAGAAGATGCCACTTAAGAGAACTATGATGACTTGAATATCAAATTCTCAGAATTCATGGAGTGTCACCCTCGAGGACAAGGCTGATTTAAAGAGGGCGGGTCTGTTAGGACTCTAGCTAGGAGAGTCCTAATTTGGTTTTATTGATAAGGGCATTCATGTAAATCCTATCTAGCCGACCCCTATTAAAGAGGTGAAGAGGCTGGATAGGTTAGGGTTAGGTTGCTTCTTAGAAATAGAGTCCTATTAGAAATAAGAGTCCCATTAGAGAAAGAGTCCTATTAGAAGTAGGAGTCCTATTAGAAAAAGAGTCCTATTAGAAGTAAGAGTCCTATTAGGAAAAGAGTCCTATTAGAAGTAGGAGTCCTATTAGGGAAAGAGTCTTATTAGAATTAGGAGTCATATTAGGAAAAGAGTCCTATTAAAAGTAGGAGTCCTATTAGGGAAAGAGTCCTATTAGAATTAGGAGTCCTACTAGAGAAGGAGTCCTAATTAGAAGTTGGTTAGAAGTAGGAGTCTTGAGTAAGAGTCCTATTAGGAGTTGGGGTTTAGAAGCCCTATAAATAGCCATGTATTCATCCCCTTTTCATCAATGAATAGATCAATCTTTTAGCAGCCTTTGAGCAGCAACTTGGAGGAAGGAACCCCTATAGAGTTCCAAGGAGGCCGATCCCCTATAGAGATCAACCCTAAGCTTAAAATCCGTAAGGGTTCTAGTAAGGAACCATAAATATCTTAATGCTAATAGGCAAGATAGGTAAATCTATTTATGAGGGACCCAAAGTTAAAAGGGTACCTAAAGTAAACCCCCCTTTTTTTGTAGATATGTCTACAATCAAAAGCTAGGAGCAAGAGATAGTATCTTGATAGTGGATGTTCAAGGCACATGATTGGAGATCCAACTTATTTCTCTAAGTTCACTAGCCAAAATGAAGGATATGTTACATTAAGAGATAACAATAAAGGAAAAATTATTGGCAAAGGAAATATAGATAACAAATCAAACCTTTTAATTGAAGACATTTTATTAGATGGCCTAAAACATAACTTACTAAGCATTAGTCAATTGTGTGATAAGAGATATAACAATAAATTTGAATCTAATGCTTGTATTATAGAAATACCATACAAAATAGATCTATGATTGCCTTAAGGACTAATAATATATATACTATTGATCTTGATGATTTTTGTAATGAAACTTGCTTTTCAATTTTAAATGATGATGCATGCTTTTGGCATAGGAGATTAGGCCATGCAAGTATGAAATTAATTTCATAAATTATAACTAAGGAACCTGTAAGAGGTCTGCCTATAATTAAATTTATCAAACATAAAATTTGTGATGCATGCCAACTAGATAAACAAATAAAGAGTAGCTTTAAATCTAAAAAATAACTAAATACCTCTAGACCACTACACTTAATTTACATTGGATTTACTTGGACCAATTGACATCATAAGTCTAGGAGGTAATAAATATGCTTTTGTGATTGTTGATGATTATAGTAGATATACTTGGATATACTTATTTGCATATAAAAGTGATTGCTTTAAATATTTTTTAAAGTATTATAAATAATTATCCTGGTCATAGGTTACTCGAGAAGGACATCGAGATAACCGGATAGATTGGTGTACTGTATACCCGTCCATATGATGGAGGTGGCTGGTCTTAGAGCAACTCATGTGGGGACACTAAGGGTACAGTGCAGGTGCTCATTGGGGAATAAGTTCACTGATTGATCTGCCTATGAAATACTGGATGGTTATGGGTACATCACGTCAGACAACGATTTCGTAGTCCCAGTAGTGTATCTGATTCTTAGACTTGAGACACCAAGGATGTCCTATATGAGTACTCCACTTTTTGATACCAGACTTATAGGTTTAGAAAATTTCAGATCTAGTACAGTCGGTTATTGGGAGTGGTAGCCAACCTTACGACGGCTATTGATTATCAATAGAGGATCATTCGCTCTCGGTATCATGAGAGGAATATCCCATGTATTCTTGCTCGAATAAATCCTTGGCCAAGGTTATTCGAATTGAGAGAGAAAGAGTTCTCCGGGAGAATTCGATAAGAGCAAGACTCGAGGAGAGACTGTATGGGCCTGACAGCACCATGCCCGGTATAAGGTCTTTGGGATATTAGTTGGATGAGGGACTATAGATACATGGTAACTAAGGATAAATAGGTCCAAAAGATTGGATTCCCTTGCATCATCTAGGGGCTATGGTGCAGTGGCCTAGTACGTTCGTAGTCGATGAGTTAGGTAAATTATTATAGAGATAATAATTCACTAAGTCAGAAGGAGTTCTAACAAGTATGACTCATGGCCAGCTCGATATAGGGTCTAGAGGGTCACACACATATGGTAGGTGTTGTGACGAGTAGAGGTTCGGATATGAGATATCCGCTAGAGCCCCTAACTTATTGGATATCCATTAAGCCCCTGAATTATTGGATCCTCAGATGAGATCCAATAATTGCTAATAAGAGATTAGTGGGTAGAGACCCACTAATCCAAGTGGCTTGGGTAATTGGATGGAGATCTAATACCCAACAAGGTAAGATCCATTAGGGTTTACAGGGGGCCTCTATAAATAGGAGGGAACCAAAGCTCTATAGGCTGAGGGTTTCTTTTGGTAGCCACCTTCTATTCTCCTCTCCCGAGAGAGATACATCGTCGCAGTCTCTACCGTGTGGATACCGCTAGAGAGGAGGACGCTTGACCTCCTTCATCCTTTCCTACAGATCTATAGAGATTCAAGGATATATGATCTTCCTAAGTATTTTCTTTTACATATACAATTTTTCGCGGATTAGTTTTGACGCACTGATTTTCACACGACGACGGAACCTTTCTACGGGAAATCTGGGGTGTTTTGTTTTTGTTCTTCTGCTGTGCATAAGATGTCGCTCCCTTGAAGGATTTCTCAACATTGTTATCATAGTTAGGTTGTTCATGTGAAGATCGGATCTTAAACTGTGTGTATTGTGTTTTGGATATGCTTTTGACATGAAAATCGTTGGCGTAAAAAAAGCGAGGAAGGGTAGTAACTATTGCTACCCTTGTTGCGCTCGTGCAGTGGTCGCAAGGCTGCTTGCAACCCTGCTGCCTGCACAGGCAACAATGGGTGGCCAACGGCCTGCGTGCAGGCAGCAGCCAGCCGACGGGCTGCGGGCTACAAGCAGGCAGCAAGCAAGCTGCCTGCACCAACGGCTTACCTACAGGGGTCGACGCCGCCTGCAAACGCTGCGCCCGTAGGTAGAAGCGCCCGCATGGCTGGCGTCGCTCGTGGGCAGTTGCCCTGCACGAGCAGCACCTACAAGTGCTTCTCTGACACGCGGCGTCGCCGCCGCAGCCTGGCAGTGCCGTGCCGCCACCCTCCCCGCGTGCAGAGGTAGAATGTCGCCAAGAGGGCGGCATGGCAAGAACCGCAATGCAAAGATGAGATAGGAGAGGACTTAGGGTTTTCGGGCAAAAGATGATTTTGCCCCTCAAAATTTCCAAAATTTCGATTCTCTTCCTTTGACAAAATTACCAAAATACCCCTCATAATTTTAAAAATGCTAATTTTTTCTTTTGGCTGAATGACCAAAATACCCTTGAGAATTTAGAAAATTTCCTCTATGTCCCTGATTTCAAAAAAATAAATATGTTAATTAACTATTATTTTTTATCTCGTAGTCTTATAAAATAACATATATATGTGATGTATGATGTTGACAGATGATCATGAGTTTGTGATGTGATGTGTGTACATGTGATTATTATTATTGGGGCCTACGAGCCTTTATTTTTTTCTCGTTTATTGTTAGGCCTGCGTGCCTGTAATTATATTGTAATTACATGAGGAGACGCAGCGGTAGCGGAACCCACTAGGCTGAGACAGACGATCTGATGCATGGAGATGCATTGAGATACCGACAGATCCGACAAAGCGAGATGGACGATCACAGGGCATGGAGATGCGCCAAAGCACACATAGATCTTGATGTGAGTAATTGGGCCCACTGGCTCAGGCCTGATCATATTAGGATGTGATCCATGATCATCTGGTGTGATTGCTCATATGATATTTGATTGGTTATACACATACTAGATATATAATATATATATATATTTGTATATGATGTAGATATATATATATATTAAATATATATGTGTGTGACACATTATGTTAGGAGACTAAATTAAAAATCCCCTCTATTAATAATATTAAATCGATAAACGTGAGACAATTAGATTGACCCACGTGGCCTTCCATCGTTATAGGTAGGTACCGATTCCTGGTGTAGGTTAAGTTGGTCGAGTCCCTCGAGACTCACCTATATCACGTTTCGCTATCTTATCTATGACATAGAGATGTCACTGGTGACCTAAGGACATAGTATGCTTGGTCGAGTCCCTCAAGAGTATATCACCGAATCAGACTCATCTTGTAACGATGGCGATGACTTAACCGAACATCATGGTTGGTTAAGGCCTTTGAGGCCATAGTGGTTCGGAGGCCAAACAGGACGGGAATCATAAAGAGTTATGATTGACAAGAGTTGCCTATCTTTACGTTAAGATGCTCTCGAGGTTATGTTAAGATGCCGATTGGATCCCGATCCCCACTAGAGATCCACCGGGGGTCTCCGATTCACATACTAGATGGTGTTGTGTGTCTTGCAAAAAATTAGTGGGAATTCATTAAGATAGAAGTCCTTATCTTAACTGTTTAATTTTTTACAAAGTCTGCATGTTATTTATTTCTACTACATCTTTAATTTCAGAAAAATATTGCTTTCAAATCCTTTACATGGCATACTTGATGCCAACCGTCTCACTGGTCCAAATTATATGGATTGGCTTCGTAATCTGAGAATCATTCTCACGACGGAGAAAATCACATATGTCCTTGATACAGTGATCCCTACGCCCGATGAAGGTGCAAGCGAGGATGAGATCACTTGTTATGTGAAGTACATAGATGATTCCACTCTTGCTTAGTATTATATGTTGGCCTCTATGACTACTAAGTTACAGAGACAACATGAAAACATGGATGCTAATTCCATACCCTTGCATCTCTGCAAACTGTTTAAGGAATTAGAAAGAACTCAACGATATGAGCTATCAAAGAGTCTTTTCCATGCTAGGATGACTAAGGGGACACCGGTTCAGAACTATGTCCTTAAGATGATTAAGTGGATCGAGAAACTCATAGGTCTAGGAATGTTTCTAGAGGATAACCTATGTGTGGATCTTGTGCTTCAGTCCCTACTAGATTCCTTTTCTCAGTTCATAATGAATTTTAATATGAACAAATTTGAGGTGACCCTCCCAAAGTTCCTTAATATGTTGAGAGAAGTAGAGAGCACCATCAAGAAAGAGAAGCTGGTTCCCTATGCTAGTGAGACCAAAAAGAAAAGGAAGGCTGAGAAGACCCTTAAGAAGGACAAAGACAAGGGCAAAATGGGTAAGGCAAAGGTTGCAAAAAAAAACCCAACAAAGGACAAAGGACAGTGCTACCACCGCGGCAAAGATGCGCACTGGAAGAGAAATTGCAAAAAGTACCTTGTAGAGAGGGTAAAACAAAAGCTTGGAGAAGCTTCAGGTACATTTATGATCAGTCTCCATTTACAGAATCTTATGATAACACATGGGTATTGGATACCGAGAGTGCTTATCATATTTGTAATTCGTTGTAGGTTCTAGTAGGACCTAGGAGATTGCACAGAGGCAAGATGGACCTTAAGATGGGCAATGGAGCAAAGGTTGCTGTAGTGGCTGTTGGCAAGGTCACCTTACATCTGCCTGGTGGAGCTATTATTGTATTAGATGCATGCTATTATGTTCCTTCTATTATCAAAAATATTATTTCCATTTCATGTTTGACAATTAGTGAATATAAATTAGTTTTTGAGAACAATGGTTGTTTAATAATATTAGATGATGAGATCATCACGAGAGGAACATTACATAATGGTTTATTTATGCTAGATACAGCTCTACATATCATGAGTGTAAGTGAGTCTAAGAGGAAACGAGAAGAGGTGAACAGTGCCTATCTTTGGCATTGTAGGCTAGGTCACATCCACGAGGGAAGGATTCAAAAGTTATTGAAGAATGGATATCTAGATCCATTTGACTATGAGTCATATGTGACATGTGAACCTTACCTTCGGGGAAAGATGACCAACTCTCCATTTAGTAGAACTGGAGAGGGAGCCATTGAGTTACTGGAACTCATACATAGTGATGTATATGGTACCATGTCGACTCATACCATAGGTGGTTACTCCTACTTCATTACTTTCACTGATGATTTCTCAAGATATGGACATGTGTACTTGATGAAGTATAAGTTTGAGGTTTTTGAGAAATTCAGGGAATATAAAAATGAAGTAGAGAACCAGATAGGAAAGAGTATTAAAACCCTTCAATTAGATCGAGGAGGTGAGTACTTGAGTATAGAGTTTACCCAGTTCCTCAAAGACCATGGGATTTTATCCCAATGGACACCTCCTTATACACCACAGCTTAATGGTGTATCAGAAAAGAGGAATCTCACACTATTAGACATGGTGCGTTCCATGATGTGTTTCACTGACCTACCTATCTCATTCTGGGGATATGCCCTAGATATCGCAGCTTAACTTCTGAACAAAATTCCAACTAAATCAATGATGTCTACTCCATATGAGATATGGAATGGGAAGAAGCCCGATCTTAAGGTTGTTAAGATTTGGGGCTGCCCTGCCCATGTTAAGAGACACAACCTCGATAAGTTGAAATCTAGGATGAAGTGGTGCAAGTTCATGGGATACCCCAAGGAAACTTGTGGGTATTATTTCTATCACCCTGAAAACCGAAAGGTCTTTATAACCAAGAGAGCAATGTTCCTTGAGAAGGAATACATTCTTGGTGGAGATAGTGGGAGCATGATAGAGTTGAGCGAGGTTGGAGAACCTAGCTCAAGCACCATTCCACAGCTAGAATCTATTCAGATATCTAACACATAAGTTCTAACTTTACGTAGGTCCGATAGAGTATCCCATTCTCCTAAGAGATATGTGGGACATATCAAAGGAGAGGATGTTGAGGATATTGATCCTCAGACCTATGAGGAGGCTATTATGACCATAGACTCCAAGAAATAGTAATAAGCTATGAATTCAAAAATGGATTCCATATACTCCAACAAAGCTTGGAACCTAGTTGATGCACTCGAGGGTATTGTACCCATTGGTTGCAAGTGGATCTTTAAAAAGAAGATTAGAGTAGATGAAAAAGTAGAGACTTATAAAACAAGGCTAGTGGCTAAGGGGTATCGTCAAAGGCAAGGTATTGACTATGATGAAACTTTCTCACCTGTAGCCATGTGAAAATCCATTCAAATTCTATTGGCTATTGCAGTACACTATGATTATGAGATCTGGCATATGGATGTCAAAACTGCATTCCTCAATGGCAACCTCGAGGAGGAGGTGTATATGATACAGCCTGAGGGATTCGTGTCCAAGGATAACCCAGATAAGGTGTGCAGGTTGCTTAGGTCCATTTATAGACTGAAGCAAGTTTTCTAAAGTTGGAACATAAGATTTGATGAGACGATCATATCTTATGACTCCGTTAAGAACGAAGATGAGCCTTGTGTGTACAAGAAAGTAAGTGGGAGCACTATCACCTTTTTGGTATTATATATGGATGACATCTTGATCATTGGAAATGATGTTGGAATGCTTTCCATAGTAAAGACTTGGTTATCTAGGCACTTCTCCATGAAGGACTTAGGGGAAGGATCCTGCATATTGGGGATATGGATCTATAGAGACAGACCAAGAGGATGCTTGGCTTGTCCTAATCCAGATACATAGATACCATTATTAAAAAGTTTGGCATAGAAAATTCCAAGAGAGGTCTCATACCAATGAGACATGGAATATCACTTTCTAGGAGTATGTCTTCAAAGACTCCTGAAGAAAGGACACACATGGATATGATACCATATGCCTTAGCGATAGGATCTATCATATATGCTATGCTATATACCAGGCCTAATATAGTGCATGCGCTGAGTGTCACGAGTAAGTATCAAGCAGATCTAGGCTTAGAGCACTAGAAAGTAGTAAAATATATCCTTATGTACTTGAGAAGGACTAAGTATCTTTTACTGGTATATGGACATAGTATCCTCAGGGTTGAGGGCTATACAGACTCGAGTTTCCAGTCCGATATCGATGATAGCAAGTCTAATTTAGGGTATGTGTTCACCCTGAATGGAGGAGCAGTATGTTGGAAGAGTTCTAAGCAAGACACTACTGTTGACTCGACCACAAAAGCAGAATATATTGTTGCGACAAAGGCAGCAAAGGAGGGAGTCTGGATGAAGAAGTTCATCATAGACCTAGGAGTCATGTCGAGCAGCGAGGATATGATTCTCTTATATTGTGACAACTGCGGAGTGATTACTCAAATAAGGGAATCCGGGTCTCATCAGAAGTGTTCTGAGGAGGTTCTAGCTTATTAGAGAGATCGTGACCCAAAAAGATTTAGTAATAGAAAGAGTTCTATCCGAAGATAACATTGTAGATCCACTGACAAAGCCATTAACTCAGATTGTCTTTGAGCGTCACAGAGGTCTGATGGGGATCAGACATGTTGATGATTGGCTTTAGGTCAAGTGAGAGATTGTTAGTCATATGTGCCCTGCAAGCCAATCACATGAGTGATGACACTTGTGACTTGATATGCACTTTTTCTCTTTGTGTATTATTAGGTATTTTATCACTTTATCTTGCATATTGTATATATTATAATGTCCTTGGATCTGTGCAATGGGAATTGGATCTTGATGAGTTCACGATAATGAGACTAATTTACCTTTAAACATAGACCCTAAATTATCCTGGTAATAGGTTACTCGAGAAGGACATCGAGATAACCGGATAGACTGGTGTGCTGTATACTCATCCATATGATGGAGGTGGCTGGTCTCATAGCTACTCGTGTGGGGACACTAAGGGTACAGTGCAGGTGCTCATTGGGGAATGAGTTTACTGATTGATCTGCCTATGAAATGCTGGATGGTTATTGATACCTTATGTCAGACAATGATTCCGTAGTCCTAGTGTATCTGGTCCTTAGACTTGAGACACCAAGGATGTCCTGTATGAGTACTCCACTCTTTGATACCGGACTTATAGGTTTGGAAAATTCTAGATCTAGTACAGTCGGTTATTATGAGTGGTAGCTAACCTTATGAGGGCTATTGAGTATCAATAGAGGATCATCCGCTCTCAGTATCATGAGAGGAAAATCCGATATATTCTTGTTCGAATAAATCCTTGGCTAAGGTTATTCAGATTGAGAGAGAAAGAGTTCTCCAGGAGAATTGGACAAGAGCAAGACTTGAGGAGAGACTGTATGGGCCTGACAACACCATGCCCGGTATAAAGTCTGTGGGATATTAGTTAGATGAAGGACTATAGATACATAGTAACTGAGGATAGATAGGTCCAAAAGATTAGATTTCCTTGTATCATTTGGGGGCTGTGGCGTAGTGGCCTAGTACGTCCGTAGTCGATGAGTTGGGTGAATTATTATAGAGATAATAATTCACTAAGTTAGAAGGAGTTCTGATAAGTATGACTCATGGCCAGCTCGATATTGGGCCTAGAGGGTCACACACATATGGTAGGTGTTGCGACGAGTAGAGGTTTGAATATAAGATATCCGCTAGAGCTCCTATCTTATCGGATATCCATTAAGGCATTGAATTATCAAATCCTTAGATCAGATCCAATAATTGCTAATAAGAGATTATTAGATAGAGATCCACTAATCCAAGAGGCTTGGGTAATTGGATGGAGATCCAATACCCAATAGGGTAAGATCCATTAGGATTTACAAGGGGCCTCTATAAATAGGAGGGAACCAAAGCTTTATAGGCTGAGGGTTTCTTTTAGTTGCCACTTTCTATTCTCCTCTCCCTTGAGAGGTGCATCGTCGCAGTTCCTACCGTGTGGATACCGCTAGAGAGGAGGATGCTTGACCTCCTTCATCCTCTCCTATAGATCTGTAGGGATTCAGGGATATACGATTTCCCTAGATATTTTCTTTTACACATGTAGTTTTTCACGAATTTATTTTAACGCACCGATCTTCGCATAATGACGAAACCTTTCTATGAGAAATCTGGGGTGTTTTGTTTTTGTTATTCCGTTGCGCATGAGATGTCGCTCCCTAGAAGGATTTCCCAACAAATCGTGTCGGAAAAGCTCTAACTCAAACTTCAGAATATTTAGAGAAGATAAAGGCAAGTGAACAAGTATAGTAAAGGTTCGCAAAAAGGTAAATGCATGAACATAAATACAAACCACGTTTTATAGTGGTTCGGTCATCCGACCTACATCCACTCTCGATTCCTCCTCTTGAGGCCACTGGCTTTTCTACTAGCTATCCTCCTTCCAACGGGTGAGGACCAACTCCCTTACAGCACTCTCCTTTTGACGGGCTTAGAAGCAAACCCTTACAAGCACTCACTCCTTTCTTTTGAATCGAATACAAGATAATAGAGTTTTTCTGCTTTCAAAGTGTATGTGCTTATGTATTCTAACTAGAGATGAGAGGGGTATTTATAGACCCTAGAGGATTCAAATTTGGAGCCTAAATTTAAATCACCCCGGATTTCAGGGGTACTAGCGGTGCCACCACCAGTGCTAGGCAGTACCACCACCCAGGTTTTTGCCCATGTCAGTGTATTGGGCAGTACCACCACCAGCCTGATAGTACCTCCACCTGGTGCATTGACATGGTCAGTGTACTGGGTGGTACCACCACCCAGCCAGCGATGCCACCGCTCGGGCACTATGCCCCAAGGCGATGCCACCGCCCAGTCTGGGTGGTACCATCACCTAGATGTTCTAGGGAGCTAGACTTGGGCGGTTCCAACGCCCCAATCTGGCGGTGCCACCGCCAGACAGCATCTAGCACTCTGGTTGGGCCTTAATTCTTGCCCAAACCGATCTAATATTGGGCCTAGTTGGCCCCTAACAGGGTGAAAGGATTAACACCTAATCCTATCCCTAATTATGTGCTAAATATGAAATTAAAGATATTTTCTAAGCTATTACAAATTCTATCATGTCAAGTCTTTTTCTCTAGTGAGCTTCCGGCAAACTTTTGACGGTCTTTCGATGACCCTTAGATACCATTCTGCGGACTCCTGGTAAGCTCCTGGACTTCATGATGATCTTGGTGAGTTCTAATGAGCTTCTTCGATAAGCTTCGATCTTTCTCGGTGAGCTCCCCGAACTTCCGACGAACCTTTTGGCGAACTTCCAAAAAACCCTTTCGGCAAGCTCCCTACTCGTTCTCGGCCTGTTTCGAAAGCACTCCGATGAATCTTCGGACTTCTGTCGAACTCTCGAACTCCCAACGATCCATCACACTTGACTTCGGCACTTTGTTTCACTTTGTGTCTTTATTGTTATCGTAGTTAATCTTACACACACAAGCTAAAACTCTACTTCGATCTAGATAGTTATTACAACGTGAATTGACATTCTGTTGCCTGACACGTCATTGGCCTATCGATGCTTCATCCGATACTTCGGCACATCATCCTCTCTTGCGGCCTGTTGCCCAATTGGTGGTTGACCTTCGCAACCTTGATAACCTTGGCGCAACACCACTCTTCTTGGCCCGATGCCCGATGTCCGAAGCCTTCTGCCGATTATCCAATATCCTGATATGATTTCCTCTGGCGCAATGTCAATTCCTCCTGTATCAACTGTCTAATTCTGATCGAGGAGACCTGCGTCACTTAAAATATAGTTAGATAATAAAATACAATCAATTAGTTTCATCATCAAAATCCAAGACCTAACATAATGCTGATTTATCCTGCGTCAATTGTTTAATCCTAAATGAGAGTAGATCTACATGACTCAAAACGCAGTTAGATAACCAAAACACACTCAATTAGTTTGATCATCAAAATCTGAGACTTGATAGAATCGAGTGCATCTGAAGATGAAGAATAAACCAACAAAAACGAAGTAGTGAACTATGCATTGATGGCTTTCGGTAATGAGGTATGTGACTCAAACGAATCTTTTTTATCTTACAATGAATTACTTGATGCATTTCATAGTTTGTATGATGAGCTTAAAATAGTTAGTAAAAAATATAAACTGTTAAAAAAGGATCATGTATCTCTTTCTAATGAATTTGATAAATTGAAAAATGAGTACGATAAATGCTTGTTAATCACTTGTACTAAGTGTGAAGAGTTAGATTCATTTAAGAAGGAAAATGTATTACTACAACAAACATTAGAAAAATTTAAAATTGATAACAACTCATTAAACTTGATTCTTACCAATAAAGGGTCATGTACATAGAAAGAAACGAATTGGCTTCGTGAGTAGAAACACTCAACAAAAGCCAACTATATTTGTTAAAGGACCCACACTACATGTTCACTCTAAAGATAAATATAATTTTTGTGGAAGATATAGTCATTATGCTTATAAATATCCATTTAAAATATATAGGCTACATAAATTAGTTTGGGTTCCTAATGGAACCATAAATAACTTAATGCTAATAGACAAGATAGGTAAATCTATTTATGAGGGACCCAATGTTAAAAGGGTACCTAAAGCAAACCTCCCTTTTTTGTAGATGTCTACAATCAAAAGCTAGGAGGAAGAGATATTATCTTGATAGTGGATGTTCAAGGCACATGATTAGAGATTCAACTTATTTCTCTAAGTTCACTAACTAAGATGAAGGATATGTTACATTCGGAGATAACAACAAAGGAAAAATTATTGGTAAAAGAAATATAGATAATAAATCAAACCTTTTAATTGAAGACGTTTTATTAGATGGCTTAAAACATAACTTACTAAGTATTAGTCAATTATGTGATAAGGGATATAATAATAAATTTGAATCTAATGCTTGTATTATAGAAATACCATACAAAAATATATCTATGATTGCCTTAAGGACTAATAATATATATACTATTGAACTTGATGATTTTTGTGATAAAACTTGCTTTTCGATTTTAAATGATGATGCATGCTTTTGGCATAGGAGATTAAGCCATGCAAGTATGTAATTAATTTTATAAATTATAACTAAGGAACTTGTAAGAGGTATACCAACTAGATAAACAAATAAAGAGTAGCTTTAAATCTAAAAATCAACTAAGTACCTCTAGATCACTACACTTAATTCACATTGGATTTATTTGGACCAATTGACATCATAAGCCTAGGAGGTAATAAATATGCTTTTGTGATTGTTGATGATTATAGTAGATATACTTGGATATACTTATTTGCATATAAAAGTGATTACTTTAAATATTTTTCAAAGTATTATAAATAAGTTCAAAATGAAAAGGGTTTTATGATTTCCTCTATTCATAGTTATCATGGTGGTGAATTTAAAAATTATGGTTAGTAAGATTTTTATTATTTAAATGGGTATAACTATAATTTCTTTACTCTAACAAATCCATATCAAAATGGAGTTATTGAGAGAAAAAAATTAGAGTTTACAAGAGATGGCAAGAACCATGCTTAATGAACATAGTATAGCTAAATATTTTTTAGCCGAAGCTATTAACATAGCATGCTATATTATAAACAAAGTTCTCGTAAGACCACTACTATCTAAAACTCTTTATGAATTGTGGAATAATAAAAGATCCAATATTTCATATTTTAAAGTTTTTGGTTGTAAATGTGTTATTTCAAATGAAAAGGATGCCTTAGGAAAATTTAATGTAAAATTTGATGAAGACATTTTCTTGGATATTCCTTTATTTCTAAAGCTTATCGAGTTTTTAATAAAAGAATCTTAGTTATCGAGGAATCTATCCATATTATTTTTAATGAGTTTTTTAAATTTAAGAAAAAATAATTTTAATGATGATTTTGATTTTGATACTTTGAATTTAAATGAAAATTCTCCTCTCCTAAGCAACTATTAGGATTTGAGTGGCACTAAGAGGGAGAGGGGGGTGAATTAGTGCAACGAATAAAAATCATATTTTTAAAATTGATTTCGGAAAGAGTTGTCCGTAGAGAATTTTCGATCCGACGAAAAAGATTTCAGCTAAATGAATGCTATCAAAAGTAGAGAGAAGGAAATCAAGAGCTTATAGCAAGTATAGAATGAAATGTACAAAGTTAAAACTCAATATCAAGAGAAGTACGCAACGATGTATATGTTAGGGATCGAGTAGCACTAAGAGGGGGGGGGTGAATTAGTGCAGCGGATAAAACGATAGATTTTCAGCGATTTAAAACAAGCTTTGGAAACTTCGTACGAATGAATGCAACGTTTCGTTTGAACCCGTAAAGAATGCGTTTTAACTTTAAAGCATACGTAATAAGATGATAAGGAAGTTGAGTAAATAAGGCAGCAAGTAAAATGGTTTGCAACAAAGTAAATAGCAAAAACGTAAATGCAAACCAGATTTTTATAGTGGTTCGGTCATCCGACCTACATCCACTTCCGATTCCTCTTCACTTGAGGACACCGGCTTTCCACTAGCTTTCCTCCTTCCAATGGGCGAGGAAGAACTCCCTTGCAACACCTCTTCTTTTGACGGGCTTAGAAGATAACCCTTACAAAGCTCTCACCCCTCTCTTGAACAAGAAAACACTTAAGAGTAAGAGGGAAGTTTTTGACACTATTTGAGCAGAGTTTTCCCTCAAGATTTTCACTCTTCTTGCTGCACTTTGAACCTGCAAAAGAGGAAAATTTATAGAGCTCAAGAGGACTCAAATTTGGAGCCAAAACTTGGAGCCAAAATTTGAGTTTCTCGGTGCTGTCAGTCCTGGCAGACTGACACACCCAAGCGGTGCTACCGCCCCAGCCAGGCGGTGCTACCGCCTGCTACAGTAACCGGCTACAGTACCCGGGCTACAGCACCATGCACGTAGCATGCATGCATGCTGCTGGTGCTGCTGGGCGGTGCCACCGCCCAGCACAAATCAACGTTTGGTTTGGGCCGAAAACTCGGCCCAAACTGGTTCCGAACAAGGCCTAATGGGCCCATACTTGGGTTAAAGGATTAACCCCTAATCCTAACCCAAATTGATGTGCTAACTACAAAATTAAAGATATTCCTAAGCTATTACAAAGTTCGTAAGTCAAGTCTTCTTTCGGTGAGCTTCCGGCGAACTTCCGGCGGTCTTCCGACGATCCCTCGGAAACCATCCTGCGGACTCCCGGCAAGCTCTCGGACTCCACGATGATTTTGGTGAGTTCCCCCGAGCTTCTTTGGCAAGCTTCGATCTTTCTTGGCAAGCTCCGCGAACTTCCGACGAACCTCCCGGCGAACTTCTGAAAACCCTTCGGCAAGCTCCCTACTGCGTTCTCGGGCGGTTCCAAGCAAAGACTCCCAACGAATCTTCAGACTTCCATCGAACACTCGAACTCCCAATGATCCATCGCACTTGAATTCGACCCTTTGTTTCGCTTTACGTCTTCATCCTTATCGTAGTTACTCCTGCACACAAACAACAAACACTCTACTTCGATCTAGACAGCTATTACAACACGAATTGACATTCAGTTGCCCGACACATCATTGGTCGGCGCTTCGTCCGATCCTTCGGCGCATTGTCCTCTCTTGCGGTCCATTGCCCAATCGGTGATTGACCTCCGCAATCCCGATATCCTTGGCGCAACATGCTCTTCTTTGCCCGATGCCCGACGTACGAAGCCTCCTGCCGATAGTCGACCGAACCTCCGGCTCGACACCCAATATCCTGACGTGAACACCTCCGGTGCAACGTCAATTCCTCCAGTGTCAAATCTGTCTAATCTGATCGATAGTAGACCTGCGTAACTCAACACGCAGTTAAACAACAAAACACACTCAATTAGTTTCATCATCAAAATCCGAGATTCAACAATCTCCCCCTTTTTGATGATGACAACTAATTGATGACTGACAGAGTTATTCATAACTCCCCGGAGTTTAACACAAACTCCCCCTATCAATATGCCATTGATAGAATCCTTGGATTATCCCAAATCCAAGTAACATGTATCATTTATGTAGTGATAAAACAATAAACCATCATGCAAATATAAAATATTCAATCAATGCATGAAGTCATCAATCTACTTCTCCCCTTATGTCATCAACAAAAAGGAGAAGTAACATTATAGCTAGTTTCAAGGATATGCAAATCTTTACAACATACTAGCTATTTATCACATCATACAATACAACATCAAATAATACCATTCAATCATAGCAAGTTTCAAAGATGGGCAATGATGGTAATTTTCACTTGCTTGTTGAGATGTGCAAGTTGCACTTTCTTTGCTTCCTTTGTATGTTCTAGCTAGCAAAATTTTTCTTTGCAATACATAAGCTAGTAATAATTCTTCTCCCTCTTTGTTTTGTCAAAAAGTGGAGTACAAATAGCCAATGCTTTGATCATGACAAAATAACAAATTTACAATATGAATTTTTAGCATATTAAGTCATGAATTCAAGGGAGTCAAAAATCCAGATATGAGATAAAAAGATGATAAGCAAGTAATCAATAATGATAAGTAAGCTAACATACTTTGCGACACGCAAGTTAGCTTCCTTTCAATTCTTCTCTTTTGTAACTAAGTTTCACCTTTGTAAGCTATCAACTTTTGTTTGCAATGAGCTAGCAATTATGTATGATCACTTTAAACATATATGCTAACTTTTCATTTAAACATACAAACATAAAGGCATGTAACATTTTAAAATTTTGAAGTTTTGCATTTTGCTTCTTTTGGTATAGTCAAGATAGCAATATTTGCATCCTTTGAAATAGCAATCCTTCTTCTTCTTATGAAATTGCAAGGTAGCAATTTTTCTCCCCCTTGTCTTTGTCAAAAAGAAGGGAGGACTAAATGGCTAAAAATTTCAATCATTATACAAGCCATTTTTCATATCAATTAAAAGTTTGCATCAATAAAAATATACATCAATTGTTCAATCATTACATGATGCAAATAAGACAACAATGCAAAGAAATCATGTTATGATGGATATCAATATATAAATTCAACAAGGATCACAACCAAAAGATATCATTCATGATTCATAATTTTCTTTTTAGCAAGATCAAAATTCATATTTACCAATTTTTTAATTCAAGATAAATATCATACAACCAAGAATCATGATATATAAAAGCATATCAATCTCATAGATCAAGTCATGATTCATAATTTATCATAAAAAAAATTAAATATTCAATTTACCACACAAGGCAAAGAATTCATATCACTTCTAGGATCATGAAATATATGACATCAAGGCTCATGATCCATTTGAAAAAATATAGCACAAAGAGTAACTAGATTCATGTATAAGAATTCCAAGTATCAAATATCAAAATATCAAGACTTGGATTATGACAAAGCTCATTCAAGTTCGAATCATCAAAATCATTACCATAGTTTGTGAGATTCACAAATGATATAAACTTGAATTATTTTCCTCTTTAGTAAATGATTAAAAGAAGTAATTATTTTCGAGATTCAAAATGCTAGCCATCATGACAAGTGATACATCAAAAGTCTACATCATTATTTCAATCAACAAGTCATGAAGCATACAAAGTAGTATTGAAACATGAGAGAAAAGTTCAAATTATCAAATCATAATCAATTCATCGAAATCACTTCTATAATTTATGAGATTCTTAAGATATCATGAAATCATTAATCTCAATAAGATAGTAAATATAATTTCTTTATGTTTCATATAAGTATGTCTTTTGCCTTTATATGCCAAATCAAAATATTCAAAACTGGAAGACAAACTTCATTATAAAAATTGTCAAAACAACACATTGTTTCAAGACATGAGATTTAACTTATCATGATAATGTGCTTCATTTTGTTTCAAACAAGTGTGCTCATATTTCAAAGATGAGTATCAAATTTAAGACCAAAACATGAGTTTGTTATCAAGATATGATATCACAAAGTCATTAAGCATGATAACAAACTTTTAGTATTTTCATTTCAATGATGATTTCATAATGTATGTTCAAACATTTATATGGAACCCATCATTGTAGAAATTCAAAACATAAGTTTGTCATTAAATCCATCAAGATCATATGCATCAAACATCATGATAATTCATTTTCTCATCTTTATGAGTTTCAATTTAAGTGATTTGATCTTTCATAAGAATGTTCAAATTTTTCATATGAAAATGTCATGCATCATATTCAAAAACAAAAATATCATCAAAATTATTTTAATTCTTTCTTACATTAGTTATAACAAGATGATCGATGCTCAAATTTTTGGTAAAATCATACATCATTTTATAAATCTGAAAAATAATTTTCGTCATGAAAATCATCAAGTTCAAATGTAATACACGGCAACATTAAAATCACATTTCTTTCATTTGGAAAAATTTATAGGTTAGGTCTTTATAATTGATTTCATGAAGATATGTATCATTTAAAAATTTCATCATAAAAAAAGGTTAAGACCCATTAATCCAAGATAGAAGTTTTTAGATCAACATCACTTCAACAACTCATGCATGATATAAAATCATCAAGCATCATGTTTAGAGACAATGTAAACCATCAAGATACTCAAGCATGGTTTAATCCTAAGCATTATCACAAATCTTATAATCGCCATTCATATTTTTACTTTTCAAAAATACTATAAAGAAAAGCATAATATAATTTCAAATTTTTTTAATTTCTAAAAACACAAGAAAAGCATAAAAAAAAATTTCTACTAACTAAGTTAAGCATTCATGGAAATCATCAAGTAATTTCAAAATAATTCAAGGAAGTTAAGTTACTTACCTCATTGTCGAAGCCCATTAAAGCGTAGTTTGCTTCTTCTTTCCTTGATTCTTCTTAGTGAGTCTTCTTCTTCTTCATTGGTCTCTTCCTCTGTTCAAGTTCATTGTTGATTTTAGATTTTTATTTAATGAACTTATTAAGATCGATTAAAGGTTCAAAGTCCTCTTCAATGACCTCATCACTTGAGTCATCACTCAAGTGGCATATCATAGTTCGGAGTTCAAAAACCTTCTTGTTCTTTAGAAGGTGGTTCATGTGTTCATCATGTTCATCATATTCATCATGTTCCATTTCATAGGTCTTTAAAGACCCAATGAGTTCATCAATAGAATAATTATTTAGATCCTTTGATTCTTGAATCGCCGTTATTTTAGGATCCCACCATTTTGAAAGGGATCTTAAGATCTTGTTAGTGAGTTCAAAATCCGAAAAACTTTTACCAAGACTTTTCAAGCTATTGACGACATCCGTGAAGCGGGTGTACATGTCGTCGATAGATTCGCTTGGTGTCATTTGGAAGAGCTCAAAATCATGCAACAAGAGGTTTACTTTCGAGTCTTTAACTCTACTAGTTCCCTCATGCGTAATTTCAAGAGTTCACCAAATGTCAAAAGTCGTTTCGCACATAGAAATCCGATCGAACTCATTCTTGTTCAAAGCGCAAAAGAAGGCATTCATAGCCTTTGCGTTTAAAGAAAACGACCTTTTCTCCAAAACCGACCATTCATTCGTCGGTTTAGAGGAAGGTTGAAAACCATTTTCGATGATGTTCCACAAATCCAAATCCATTGAAAGCATGAAAACTCTCATTCGAGTTTTCCAATAAGTGTAGTCCGATCCGTTAAAGAACGGTGGACGAAAAACCGAAAAGCCCTCTTGAAATCCATTTAGAGCCATTTCTCACGGGTGTAAATCCGAAAGAGAAAGAACGTGGCTCTGATACCAATTGTTAGGGATCGAGTAGCACTAAGAGGGGGGGGGTGAATTAGTGCAGCAGATAAAATGATAGATTTTCAGCGATTTAAAACAAGCTTTAGAAACTTCGTACGAACGAATGCAACGTTACGTTTGAACCCGGAAAGATTACGTTTTAACTTTAAAGCATATGTAATAAGATGATAAGGAAGTTGAGTAAATAAGGCAGCAAGTAAAATGGTTTGCAACAAAGTAAATAGCAAGAACGTAAATGCAAACCAGATTTTTATAGTGGTTCGGTCATCCGACCTACATCCACTTCCGATTCCTCTTCGCTTGAGGACATCGGCTTTCCACTAGCTTTCCTCCTTCCAATGGGCGAGGAAGAACTCCCTTGCAACACCTCTTCTTTTGACGAGCTTAGAAGATAACCCTTACAAAGCTCTCACCCCTCTCTTGAACAAGAAAACACTTAAGAGTAAGAGGGAAGTTTTTGACACTATTTGAGCAGAGTTTTCCCTTAAGATTTTCACTCTTCTTGCTGCACTTTGAACCTGAAAAAGAGGAGAATTTATAGAGCTCAAGAGGACTCAAATTTGGAGCCAAAATTTGAGTTTCTCGGTCTTGTCCCCTAGATCGACACACCCAAGCGGTGCCATCGCTTCACCAAAGCGGTGCTACCGCTGCATAAGAATCGGCGGTGTTATCACAGTGCAGCGGTGCTACCACCTGCTAATAATCGGCGGTGCTACCGTCACATAAAGAATCGGGCAGTATTTCAGCAGCAAAGTGTTCTACCGCCTGCTATAGTAACCGGCTAGAGTACCCAGGCTACAGGACCCGGCTACAGCACCATGCACGTAGCATGCATGCATGCTGCTGGTGCTACTGGGCGGTGCCACCGCCGGGTGCCACCGCCCAGCACAAATCAACGTTTGGTTTGGGCCGAAAACTCGACCCAAACTGGTTCCGAACAAGGCCCAATGGGCCCATACTTGGGTTAAAGGATTAACCCCTAATCCTAACCCAAATTGATATGCTAACTACGAAATTAAAGACATTCCTAAGCTATTACAAAGTCTGCAAGTCAAGTCTTCTTCCGGCGAGCTTCCGGCGAACTTCCGGCGGTCTTCCGACGATCCCTCGGAAACCATCCTATGGACTCTCGGCAAGCTCTCGGACTCCACGATGATTTTGGTGAGTTCCCCCGAGCTTCTTTGGCAAGCTCCGATCTTTCTTGGCAAGCTCCGTGAACTTCCGACGAACCTCCCGGCGAACTTCCGAAAACCTTTCGGCAAGCTCCCTACTCGTTCTCGGCCAGTTCCGACAGCACTCCCAATGAATCTTCAGACTTCCATCGAACACTCGAACTCCCAATGATCCATCGCACTTGACTTTGACCATTTGTTTCGCTTTACGTCTTCATCCTTATCGTAGTTACTCTTGCACACAAACAACAAACACTCTACTTCGATCTAGACAGTTATTACAATACGAATTGACATTCAATTGCCCGGCACATCATTGGTCGGTGCTTCGTCCGATCCTTCGGCACATCGTCCTCTCTTGCGGTCCATTGCCCAATCAGTGATTGACCTCCGTAATCCCGATATCCTTGGCGCAACACGCTCTTCTTGGCCCGATGCCCGACGCACGAAGCCTCCTCGCCGATAGTCGACCGAACCTCCGGCTCGACACCCAATATCCTGACGTGATCACCTCCGGTGCAACGTCAATTCCTCCAGTGTCAACTGTCTAATCCTGATCGATAGTAGACCTGCGTAACTCAACACACAGTTAAACAACAAAACACACTCAATTAGTTTCATCATTAAAATCCGAGATTCAACAGTATAGTGGTTCGATCAAATGACTTACATTCACTTCTAAAGCCTCCTCCGATGAGGTTCCTAACTTCCACTATCAAATCTTCTTGAAGGGGAAGGACCAAGCACCCCTCTTATAAACTTTTACAGGTGGTTCACACTCTTATAGAATTTTGACAAAGTAAAACGTGGAAGGTGAACACTCAAGCTATCAAATACAATTTTGCTATAGCTTTGACTTAGTTTTTTCCACTTCTTAAAGGTGCTTAGCCAATTGAGAAGAG
Source organism: Musa beccarii (assembly GCA_024322285.1). Taxonomy (NCBI): domain Eukaryota; kingdom Viridiplantae; phylum Streptophyta; class Magnoliopsida; order Zingiberales; family Musaceae; genus Musa; species Musa beccarii. The sequence goes on from CM044396.1 coordinate 24,038,643, forward strand.
AGGGGTATTTATAGACTCAATTAGCTTAAAAAATAGAGCCAAAAAGGGTCACATCCCATATTTTCGGGTACTAGCAATACCACCGCCTGGCACTAGCGATACCACCACCTGTTGACCCTACTTTGTCAGTGTACTAGGCGACACCACCACCTAATCTGGCGGTACTATCGCCTGACAGGGTCCTCGGTCTCTATGGACTGGCGATACCATCGCTTGTCAAGCGGTACCACCACCGACCTCGGGTGGTACCACCACCCAGACCACTTGGAAATTAGTTCTCGGGGTGGTACCACCGCCCCACTCTAGCGGTGCCACTACAGATGTGGTCCAACACTATTGAATGAACCTTGAATCTAGCCCAATTCAGTCCAAATAAAGCTCAGTTAGCCCTTACTAGAGTCAATCAGGATTATCACCTAATCCTAACTCTAATTACGTACTAACTATGAAATTAAAAATATATTCTAAGCAAAAACTAAACCAGCATGTCAAGTTTTCTTCCGGCGAGCTTTCGACAAACTTCAGGCGGACTTCCGACACACCCTCGAATTTCTTCCGATGGACTCCCAATAGGCTCTCGGACTTTATAGCAAGTTTCTTGAATCTTTGGTAAGCTTTTGAACCTTCTCGGTGAGCTCCGTGAACCTCCAATGATCTTTTCGGTGAACTTTCGAAACCTTTGGCAAGTCCCCGATTCATTCTCGGCTAGTTCTGGCAACACTTTCAATGATCCTTCAGACTTCTAGCGAACTCTTAAACTCCCAACGTACTTGACTCCATCAATTCGCTTTATATCTTTATTGCTATCGTAGTTAATCCTGCACACTTATCTCAATAATATGGATTAGATCAAATAACATTTCAATTGACTTCATCATCAAAATTCGAGATTCAATAATCTCTCCCTTTTTTATGATGATAATCAATTGATGACGGAGTTAATCTTAACTCCCCCTATCTATATGTCATATTATGAGAAGAAAAATACTTCAATTCAATCTCCTTGAATTTAAGCCGAAACCGATAAGTTTTATCTATTGAACTTATCATCATGCTTAACAAGCATGACCTTTCATTCATAAATATGAAATTTCATATTTTTCACATTTTGAAAATAATGTCAAGGTATGACACTTAATTTCAAGTTGAATGATGATAGATATTTATAACTTCGACAAATGATACCAATTATAATTTGAAATATAACAAGGATCAAACAATATCAATATAAAAAGTACAAATGCAGGCATGATATCATTTTTCCGATACATCATCAAATGAGATGATATTATCATATCAATAAAAGATACCAAATTTTAAACATGATATGATAACAATCTTTCAAAAATTTACATGTGTTGCATGTATGAATCATTTGTGATACATGTGATACATTACGATATGCTACAAAATTTTATTACGATGCTTTTAAAGATAGCAACCAATTTTTTATTACAAAATATGGCAAAAGAAATTATATTGCAATACAAAGCATATAATACATTTATCATTCCATCATATTGCAATGCAAAACATATAAACCATTTATCATGTCATGGATTTATCTGTCATATTCTTCTTGATGCATGCAAGGCATCAAGTCATCAATTTTTTTTGTCATTTTCTTCTCCCCCTTTATCATCAACAAAAAGGAGGTGAATTGTGATTATAAAAAAAAATAGTAAAGGTAGTCATCACAAGGTATCATAATGTTAGTCATTTATCAACCATATCAAAATTGTAAAAATAGTCATCAAACATATACGATACATAAGAATGAGGCTTAAATTTGCTTAGAAAGCGAGATGAATATCATGTAAAGTATGTCATCTGAGATGGATAAACCCGAAATGTGATTTGATGATTCTTATTCATGTTTATGAAATTTAAAAAATGATCTTTTATCATTTATCAAGTCATAAAAGATTCATACATGAAAGAGGTTCAAGATGTAATTTTTAAAATTCAAGCATAAAATTGTAAAGTGGAAGGATAGATCATTGAAGCCATTTATCAAACATTTAGTCATTTGTCAAACACATTAACAAGAGCTTATATCAAAAATTCGTGAAAGAGAGAGAGAGAGAGAGAGATCAAAATTCATGAAGAAGTTCAACTTGGCATTTATGAAGTGGAGAACATCAACATCAAAAGTTTCATAGAAAAAGATTCAACTCGGTATTCTTATAAGAATTCATGAGGCGGAAGGTGAACAACAAAAGCTTAAGACTTAGAGATTAGCACAAGAGTGAAGAATAAAGTCCGAAGAGAGTATTAATAAACAATTAAGAGCTTAATCTTTATGCAAAATTCATGACATTAATCTATACATATGTCAAGTTTCAAATGATATGAAAATCATAAAAAACATTTAATCATCCCAATAAAGGTAGAGGGAGTATAAAATTGATTTCACTATGTCATCGAACGGGATGATATTACTTAAGGTTCATCAACCGAAGAAGGAGGAGAATCAAAATATTACAATTGAAGGATAAAAATGAGAGCTCCGTTCAAAATATGATATTATAAAGATGTCATCCAAAATCCAAAAATAATAACAAGTTGAGGTTACAAAAAAACCAAAGTTGAAAAATTTCGGAAAAGAAACATACAACATCATGTATTAGGACAATTTTAGAAGTATGCTAAAATTGTTAAATCTCGGATTTTGATGATGAAATCAAGTGGTGAAATATTTGTATTAATCTCTTTGTTGAGATGAGTGTGCAGGAATTACTACGATGGAAAACATAACGTGATTTATCAAGGCCAAGTCCGTCGGTGGTTCATCGGAAGTCCGAGAGATTTTCGGAAGAGTTCGGAACCATCCAAGATCAACTCAGGGACTTGTCGAAGTTTTGAAAGTCCATTTCAAAGATCGTCGAAGGTTCGCGGAACTTCTTAGGAAAATTCGAAACCAGTAGAAGACTAGTTGGGCTTGCGAGAATATCTTTGGGAGACCACTTGGCAACAATCGAGGGAAGCATCGAAGGCTGCTCGAATCTCGCCGTAGTACTCTCGCGGAAGTCGACTTGAAGGGTGTCCGATCAAATCACGTTAAGTTATGTTCGTAAATTTGCACATGAGTAGAGCAAGGATTTAAGAAATAAATCCTGCCCAAAATTCAGTAGGAGCCAACCAGGCCACTCATCGTGTCAAGTTGAGACAAACAGGCCCCATTCAGCTCTGTCGAATGGGGGCAAGAGGTGGAACCGCCCAAGCAAGGCGGTGGAACATGCATCGCCACTGGGCGGTGGAACCGCCACTGAGCGTAGCACCGCCAAGACACACACACAGCGGTGGAAACACTTTATGCGAAAGCGTAGTATGCCGCCCTGTTCACTACGGCGGTGGAACACTTTGGTCGAAAGCAGTGGCACCGCTGCGGGCGGTGGCACCGCCATCGTCGACCAAAGATCGACAGCGTGGCACCGCTTATGCGGTGGCACCGCTTTGACCACCAGAAATCTAGGGACTCCAAATTCACTTGGAATTTGGAGCCCAATTTTAAATCCACTTTTGGATCTATAAATACCCCCCCTTTCTCAGCTAAAAGGGTTACCCTTTTGTGCAAAAAGTTTGAGTCTTGAGCTTTTGAAGAGTTTTTGAAAAGTGTTGTATTCTTTGCTAAGTGTTCACTCTTCTTCTTCTTGAGAGATCTTGTACAAGTGTGAACATCTTGTAAATGGTTGTAAAAAGGGGTGTTTGATCCTTCCCCTTCAAAGGACTTGCTAGTGGAAGAGCGGAGCCTCATTGCAAAGGCTTCAAGAGTGGATGTAGGTCATTTGACCGAACCACTATACATCATTGTCTCCTCAAATGTGTGAGTGTTTACATTTCTGAAAATCACTTCATTTCTTGGCTGCAAGTTCTTAGTTAGTTCCTTTTCACAAGCAATTACTTTCAAGTTCTCTTTCGTCGAATCGAATTCTTCCACGAACTTGTGTTTCTTTGCGAAATCGGTTTCAAGAATACGAGTTTAATCCGCTGCACTAATTCACCCCCCCCTCTTAGTGCCTTTTGATCCTTTCAATTGGTATCAGAGCAAGGTTTGCTCTCATATTGGTTTAAAACCCAAGAGAGATGGCCTACTCCGGTATGCAAGAGGGTCTCTCCATTACTCGTCCACCTATGTTCAATGGGTCGGATTATACGTATTGGAAGACTCGTATGAGAATTTTTCTTATCTCCATGGACTTCGAACTTTGGAACATTGTCGAAAATGGTTTATCGCAAAATCTTCTCTTCCGATGAGTGAATGGAATGAGTCGGAGAAGAAGATTTTCGCTCTCAATGCAAAGGCTATGAATGCCTTATTTTGTGCACTTGATAAGAATGAGTTTAATCGGGTTTCCATTTGTGAATCGGCTTTTGATATTTGGCGCACTCTTGAAATCACTCATGAAGGCACTAGCCGAGTGAAGGAGTCCAAAATCAACATTCTTGTGCATTCCTACGAACTTTTTGGATGAAACCAAATGAGTCCATTGGAGACATGTACACCCGCTTTACGGATGTCATCAATGGACTTAAAGCTCTTAGTAAAGGTTTTTCAATTTTGAATTGGTAACTAAGATTTTAAGATCCCTTCCAAAGTGTTGGGATCAAAGGTCACGGCCATTCAAGAGGCCAAAGATCTTAAAGTATTTCCCATTGAAGAACTTATTGGATCTCTAATGACTTACGAGATGACGTGCCATGCTCATGAAGAGCTTGAGAACCCCCTTCCAAAGAACAGGAAGGATATGGCACTTAGAACACAAGAAGACCACTTGAAAGGAACATCAAGTGATGAGGATAGTGACAATGACATTGCACTTCTAACTCGAAAGTTTAAGAAATTCATAAGAAAGAACAAGTTCAAAAATGACACAAAAAGCAAATTTGAACACAAAAAGGACCAAGTCATTTGCTACGAATGCAAGAAGCCGGGACACTTCAAGAATGAATGCCCTCAAGCCAAGAAGAAGCAATTCAAGAAGAAAAAAGCCTTGAAGGCCACATGGGATGATTCAAGTGACTCCGAGATTGAAGAGGCTAGCAACAAAGAGGAGGCAAATTTCGCTCTAATGGCATTTGGAGAAGAGACAAACTCACAAGCTAGGAGCAAGAAATGGTATCTTGATAGTGGATGCTCAAGGCACATGACCGGAGATCCATCTCATTTCTCTATGCTCTCTAGCAAAGAAGAAGGATATGTCACTTTCGGAGACAACAACAAGGGTAAAATCATTGGCAAGGGAACCATAGGTAACAAATCAAGTTTTTCAATTGATGATGTGTTACTAGTTGATGGTTTAAAACATAATCTTTTAAGTATTAGTCAACTATGTGATAAAGGTTATGTTGTTAAATTTGAATCCAATGTTTGCATTATTGAAAAACCCAACAACAACATATCCATGATTGCTTTAAAACAAAACAATGTCTACACAATAAATATTGATAAATTAAGTAATGAAATGTGTTTTTCGGTTTTGAATGATGACGCTTGGCTTTGGCATAGGAGGCTAGGCCATGCAAGCATGAAACTAATCTCTAAGATTTCATCTAGAGATTTAGTAAGAGGTATCCCAAACACGAAATTTGTTAAGGATAAGGTATGTGATGCATGTCAACTAGGAAAACAAATAAAGACTAGTTTCAAATCAAAAAATCACATTAGCACCACTAGACCATTGCAATTGATCCACTTGGACTTATTTGGACCAATTGACATAACAAGCCTAGGTGGTAGCAAATATGCTTTTGTAATTGTGGATGACTATAGTAGATACACTTGGACCTATTTTTTGGCTCATAAAAGTGATTGCTTCAAATGTTTCTCTAAATTTTGTAAACTCACTCAAAATGAAAAGGCTTTATGATCTCATCAAATGAAGTGATCATGGAGGTGAATTTCAAAATCATGACTTCCAAAATTTATGTGAAACAAACGGATACAATCACAACTTCTCTACTCCAAGAAATCCACAACAAAATGGAGTAGTAGAAAGGAAAAATAGAAGTTTGCAAGAAATGGCTAGAACCATGTTAAATGAATATAATTTACCAAAATATTTTTGGGCCGAAGCCGTGAATACGGCTTGCTATGTGATGAATAGAGTTCTAGTGAGACCATCCCTATCCAAAACTCCATATGAATTATGGAATGATAAAAACCCAATGTTTCTTACTTTAAAGTTTTTGGTTGCAAATGCTTTATTTTGAATGAAAAGGATGCCTTAGGAAAATTCGATGCAAAATCCAATGAAGGCATATTTCTTGGTTATTCTTCCGTTTCTAAGGCTTTTCGTGTTTTCAACAAGAGAACCTTACTTATAGAAGAATCTATTCATGTGGTTTTTAATGAAGTTTCGAATTTAAGAAAAAGATTTTGATGATGATTTTGGTCTTGATGATTTGAATTTGAATGAACCCTCTCCTCAAAATAACATCTTGGATGCATCTTCTTCCCAAGCTTCCTTACCAAAGGAATGGAAGTATGTAGATGCTCATCCCAAGGAGTTAATTATAGGAGATGCATCGAAAGGGGTTCAAACTCGCTCTTCTTTCAAAAATTTTTGTGCCCATGCTGCCTTTCTTTCTCAAGTTGAACCAAAATGCATTGTTGATGCCCTAAAAGATGATTCTTGGGTTATCGCAATGCAAGAAGAATTGAATCAATTTGAGAGGAATGAGGTATGGAAGCTTGTTCCTAGATCTAATGACCACTTAGTTATTGGTACTAAGTGGGTCTTTAGAAACAAGCAAGATGAATGCGGTATCGTGGTTAGAAACAAGGCTAGACTAGTGGCCAAAGGTTTCAACCAAGAAGAAGGTATCGATTATGAAGAAACCTTCGCTCCGGTGGCAAGATTGGAAGCCATTAGGATGCTCCTTGCCTATGCTAGTAGTAAAGATTTTAAATTATTTCAAATGGATGTCAAAAGTGCATTTTTAAATGGTTTCATTTCCGAAGAAGTTTATGTTGAACAACCACCCGGATTCGAAAACTCTCTATTTCCTAACCATGTATTTAAGCTAACTAAGGCCTTATATGGTCTTAAACAAGCCCCTAGGGCTTGGTATGAGAGGCTTAGTTCTTTCTTGATTTCAAATAATTTCGCTAAAGGCAAGGTTGATACTACATTGTTTATTAAACATTTTGAAAACAATTTTCTTATTGTTCAAATTTATGTTGATGATATCATTTTCGGATCTTGTGATAAATCACTATGTGATTTATTTGCTAAGGATATGAGTGATGAATTTGAGATGAGCCTAATGGGAGAACTAAATTTCTTTTTAGGACTTCAAATCAAGCAATTAAGTAATGGTATATTTCTAAATCAATCAAAATACACATTGGAATTGTTAAAACGATTCAATATGGATGGATCAAAAGAAATTAGCACTCCTATGAGCACTTCCACTAAATTAGATATGGATGAAAATGGAGAAAGCTTTGATCAAAAACTTATAGGGGCATGATAGGTAGCCTGCTTTATCTCACTGCAACCAGACCTGATATCATGTTCAGTGTAGGGCTATGTGCAAGATTCCAAGCTAATCCTAAGCTATCTCACTTGAAAGCGGTCAAGAGGATTCTTAGATATCTTAAAGGGACCCCTAATCTTGGATTATGGTATCCAAAATCTGAAAACTTTAGTTTGAAAGCTTATGCAGATGCGGATTTTGGTGGATGTAAACTAGATAGAAAAAGCACATCCGGAACATGCCAATTTCTAGGACATGCACTTGTTTCTTGGACTTCCAAGAAACAAAATTCGGTTGCACTATCTACAGCAGAAGCTGAATATATAGCTGCTAGTGCATGCTGTGCACAAGTTATCTGGATGAAAAATACACTAGAGGACTATGGAATCTACTTAAAAAATATTCCTATAAAGTGTGATAACACGAGTGCAATTTGTCTAACTAAAAATGCAATCCAACACTCTCGCACTAAGCACATTGACATCAGGCATCACTTTATACGTGATCATGTAAGTAGTAGAAATGTCACTCTTGATTTTGTTGATACAAATCATCAATTAGCGGACATTTTTACGAAACCTTTAAATGAGGAACAATTTGATTTTATTAGAAGGGAATTAGGCATGCTAAAGCTGCCCAAGTAAGTAACCTTTTTTATGTCTTTTCTTGAAATTATGTTTAAACTATGATTTCCATCAATTTGATTCGGATTGTCCATGGATTTATTTCTTTTGACTTCATCCCATCTCTGAGATTATTTTAAAAAAAAAAAAAAAAAAAAAAAAAAGGGGAGAGGTGGAAAAACATTAAAATCCGAAGTGGTTTTGTGCTACCGGCGGTAGCACCGCCAGATGCGGCGGTGGAACCGCCTGGGTAGTCAGCCACAGGCGGTGGAACCGCCTGCTGGGGCGGTGGAACCGCCCGAACACCCTCCTATAAATTGTATTAGGGCCGGCGGTAGAACCGCCCCTAATCTGCATACCGCCCTCCTCACTCTTCTAAACTCCTCTAAACTTCAAATTGGTGTGATTTCTTCCTATCTAGAAGCCTAAGGAGGAGATTCTATCGTGATTCATTCTTCCTACATCTCAAAGAACCAATCTAAGGTAAAAACAGAATTCTTTCTCTTTCATTTTCTTGTGAAGTTTCATTCCTTTCTTCAATTAATTTTCGATTATTCATAGAAATGGCTCCTAGAAGAACATCAAGAGACAAAGGAAAAAGGATGGAGGTAGATTCATTTGACCAATCCTTGTTTAAATCACAAGAAGCCTCCTTAGATTTTCTGAATTTGGTTCAAGACCCATTCACAAAGGAAAGTATGTTGATTTGAATCAATTAGGAAACTTAGAACCTTTCATGTGGTTTGCAGACTTAGAGGCTTACCTATTACCTATTATGCAAATTATTGAACCTATTTATCCACGTTTAGTTAAGTTGTTCTATGCTAATTTAAGCTGTGGATGATGATGGCTTGTCAACTTATCTTCTAAGTAATGAGATTCAAATATGTGATAATACTATATGCTCATTAATTGGAATTGTTGAAAAAGAGCTAGGATGTTATTTTCGGGAAAATGGGATATGGACACTGATTGGTGCCACTCACTCGAAGCTTTAGAAGCTGTGTTTGCAAACCCAAATTTAGGAATAATTCCCAAGAGTTGTGAACATCTATTACCTTTTAACTCTAAAATTTTGCATCACATTCGATAAACATTATTATTCCTAAAGTTTCATCATGATGAGATCGGTTTCATGAATTAGGTACCTTATATTGGATTATGACTAAACAACAATTCTGTTTTGGTTACCTAATCAGGCAGCACATGATAGAGGTTCTTTCTAAAGGATCAATGTTACCATATGGAGGTTTAATAACTAGACTATTGCATGCCCACAACATCTGCATTCCACCAGATGAAGAAGCAATACAAATCGAAAAATTTAATGTTATTAATGTTAAACTACGAGACGACTTAGATGTCTTGTCGAGCATGGAATAGGAGTTAGGCAACCTAGGAGATGTGATATACCTCCCGGTAGTAGACCATCCTCAAACACAGTCCTTAGGGGAAATGAATCTCCTCCTCCCGAAGAGTGACATTTTCTGCTCCATCTACTACTAACCCGATCATGAGAGAGTTAAATGAAGTAAAACTACAGCAAATTGAAATTTTGAAGGAGATGCGGAAGATGAACTTAAAGATCGATCACATGTATAGAGCATCTTGGCATTCCTCCTGAAGAGTAGCTTGCTGTGTTTTCTTTTGAACGATGTAAACTTATGTTGTATGTTGACATGTATGTTGTATTCTTACATCGTGACATCTATATTGTCTTAACTTCATGATATATCTTTTCGCCCTTTGTGGAATGGTTTTCGGTTTTCGATTTCCTTTTCCATATCGTGATGTTTTCCGACCCTCCTTGTTGTTATAATTCCCTCGTCTCCTTTTTGTTGATGACAAAGGGGAGAAATGAAATGTGTATTGCTATATGATATACTGTCCAAATTAAACTTAGTTGGGTTCTTGATATCATGCTTTCTTTTTATATGTATACTTCATTGATATCCTTGATGTCTAGTTTGAAATCTTGAAATTAAAATTAATTATGTTGAATTCAAAATTGAATTCAAACGATTTTTCTTTATGGCATATACATAGGGGAGTTAAGAATAACTCCATCACCAATTGATTGTCATCATCAAAAGGGGAGATTGTTAAATCTCGGATTTTGATGATGAAATCAAGTGGTGAAATATTTGTATTAATCTCTTTGTTGAGATGAGTGTGCGAAATTACTACGATGGAAAACATAACGTGATTTATCAAGGCCAAGTCCGTCGGTGGTTCATCGGAGTCCGAGAGATTTTCGGAAGAGTTGCGGAACCATCCAAGATCAACTCGGGACTTGTCGAAGTTTTGAAAGTCCATTTCAAAGATCGTCGAAGGTTCGCGGAACTTCCGGGAAAATTCGGAAACCACCAAGACTAGTTGGGCTTGCGAATATCTTGGGAGACCACCGCAAGCAATCCGAGGGAAGCATCGAGGCCTCTGAATCTCGCCGTAGTACTCGCCGGAAGTCGACTTGAAGGGTGTCCGATCAAATCACGTTAAGTTATGTTCAGAATTTGCACATGAGTAGAGCAAGGATTTAAGAAATAAATCCTGCCCAAAATTCAGAGGAGCCAACCAGCCACTATCGTGGTCAAGTTGAGGACCAAAGCAGGCCCCATTCTCTGTCCGAATGGGGGCAAGAGGTGGAACCGCCCAAACTGGGGCGGTGGAACGCCGCCTACTGGGCGGTGGAACCGCCACTGAGCGTAGCACCGCCAAGCACACACACACACGTGGAATTATCGAAAGCGTAGTACCGCCCTGTTCACTAACGGCGGTGGAACGCCTGGGTGAAAGCGTGGCACCGCTTCGATCCATCGGATCGAGCGTAGCACCGCCGCTGCCTGAAGGCGGTGGCAACGTCGATCAAAGATCGACACAGTGTGGCACCGCCGACAGCAAATGGCACCGCTTTGACCACCAATCTAGGGACTCCAAATTCACTTGGAATTTGGAGCCCAATTTTAAATCCACTTTTGGATCTATAAATACCCCCTTTCTCACCTGAAAGGGTTACCCTTTGTGCAAAAAGTTTGAGTCTTGAGCTTTTGAAGAGTTTTTGAAAAGTGTTGTATTCTTTGCTAAGTGTTCACTCTTCTTCTTCTTGAGAGATCTTGTACAAGTGTGAACATCTTGTAAAGGGTTGTAAAAGGGTGTTTGATCCTTCCCCTTCAAAGGACTTGCTAGTGGAAGAGCGGAGCCTCATTGCAAAGGCTTCAAGAGTGGATGTAGGTCATTTGACCGAACCACTATACATCATTGTCTCCTCAAATGTGTGAGTGTTTACATTTCTGAAATCACTTCATTTCTTGGCTGCAAGTTCTTAGTTAGTTCCTTTTCACAAGCAATTACTTTCAAGTTCTCTTTCGTCGAATCGAATTCTTCCACGAACTTGTGTTTCTTTGCGAAATCGGTTTCAAGAATACGAGTTTAATCCGCTGCACTAATTCACCCCCCCCCTCTTAGTGCCTTTTGATCCTTTCAAAAATAGCATAGAGGTTTACAAAACAAGAGTCAAAAGCTTCATTACAACAACTATTCCTTAGGAGGAATACCAAAGTGCCTATACAAATCATCTAACTTCCGATTCATCTATCATACTTCACTCAAAATTTTAGCTTGTTGTGATTTGCTTTGATTTATCTCTGTCATGTTCGGATCTTCAAAAGATGGAGTTGGAGCTAGTTCTAATGGTGCTGCACCGAAGGGACTAGGCGGAGAAGATTCATTACCCCTAAAAACTGGTGTTTCAGGTTCTTCTACTAAATGGGGAACTGGATTAGTCCTTCTAGGCTGCCTAGACTATATTTCGTTCCTAAATGTGTACCTTAGTCTCTTAAGTAGATTTCTATTTATGGTGTTGTATCTATCCACTTTTATTACCTCTTCATCGGGTGGTATTCTAATATTATATGCATGTAGCATTCTAGTGATTAACCCCCTATATACTAACATTAAATCTTTAGATAGTATTTCTATCATATTTTGCTAGATCAGGTATCCAAAACAGTTATTTTGCCTGGCCATTATCCAGTACATGGTACCTAATTCCATTTGACTAATCTCATCATAGTAATATTGTTTAGGAATTAGGATACTTATGATGATGTGATGGAGACTTTTAAAACTGAATGGTAACAAATGCTCATAACTTTTAGGGACTATGGCTAGGTTAGGATTTCTAAAAACAGTCCCTAAAGCCTTGGAGTAGGTTACTCCGATTGCATCTAAATCTCACTGTCCTCTAAAGTAATAATCCCTATCTCTTTCGGAGATTCCAATTAGGTCACATATTATGTTGTCCATAATTGAAATTTGATTTTCTAAAAGGTAGGTTGATATGTTATCATCATCATCTAAGCTCAAATTAGCATAAAGCAACCTAACTAATCTAGGGTAAATTGGTTCATTGATTTGTAAGATGGGCAAGACATCCAAATCAGCAAACCACCTAATGGGTTCTAGATTTTCTAGTTCACCTAAAACAACATGTTTTCCCTTATGCACGGTTCTTGCTTCAAAACTAGGATAACTAAGGGCTATTTCATTTGATCTAAAAAGGGATGGGTCATATGAATCTCCTTCTCTCCTCTTCCCTTTGTCCCTAAGTGATCTCCTAGGAGTCATTTATCTAAACATGATGATAGAACAAGAAAATTTTAAACAAATAGCCATATATTGAGAAATCTAAAAGGGGGTATCAAATATTATCTTAGATGAGGTTTTTTGAGAAATAGAGGTCTTGATCCAAGATGGAACCCTCTCTTAGTCTTCTTGAGAGAGAAGATGAAGTTTAGAGAGGAGAGAAAGTGTTTTTAGGAGTAGCCTCAAGACTTGGGGGTGGTTCTACCACTGGCCCTAAGTCCTTTTTATAAAAGGGGGCTCTCGGGCGATGGCACCGCCAACTGAGCGGTGCCACTACCTAGGAACAGAATGCCCAAGCGATGCTACTGCTAGTCCTGATAGTGCTACCACTAGTCCTGGCGGTGCCACCACTGGCACCCTTAGATGGTTTTAAGAGGGCTGCAACAACTTATTTTTTTAATAACTCTGTTTTTTTTTATCTATCCTCTATCTCACAGATGTTTAATTGATCATCATGTTTTTTTATTAAAATAAAATGATGTCATTGTATCACTTCCGATCTCATGTTGATCATGCGATAAATAATTTTTTTTTATTAAGAACAATGACTCATCAAATTTATAAAATGTTGTAATCAAGAGACATCGACAACTTTCTTATCAAGTGGATCGACAGAATGGTAACACAAAAAGAGAAGATTTGCAAAGATTATTAGGACTTGTGTATCAAAATCGACAACGATCAATTTATAAAATCATGAAGAAGGTAAAACTCAATCAAAAGATATCTTTATCACATTATCTCAAGTTAAATGTCTGAGATGTAAAGATCAAGTAAAAAACAAAATTTTAAGTCGTGAAATATCGATCCATTGCATTACTCATCATATATTATTTCAAGATAAGTAAAGGATCGTCAAACATGATTCAAAGCGTAAATCACTAAAATTATATCCGAAATATATTTCAAGGTGTTAGAGCTGGCCCTAGAAAATTTACCAAAAGGTAATTTTGGCAACCCAACAAAGATAATAAAGCAGAAAGATAAAAGAGACAGGGACACCGAATTTACGTAGTTCGGTCAATTGACCTACGTCCATGAACGAAGGAGGAGCAAAACTCTTACTATAAAAGGGACAATTACAAATGCCTTAGGAAAAATATTCCTAGGCCATAAAGCACTTGAAACTACTAAACAAGAAAAGCCGAAAATATTTGACTTAATATGGACTTAATAAAAATTAAATCCAAAGCGGCTTTTCTTATGGTGCTTATGGTGCATCTAGTTTCAAAGTCTAGGCCCTTATTTATAACACCAATAGGAGATAGCAGAATAGAAAATTCAGATGTGGGACTATGGGACTTGCCAAACCAACAAATCTCCACCTTGGCATGTCCCAACATTGACAATTTAGCAGAACTTGCTCCACCTTCTTCACAAAAGCCTCAACGGGCAATCACCAACAATGAATACTAACCAAGTCCAAGCACTACTTGAACTTGTAAATCGGAAGAGGCTTCGTAAGAATCGTAATCAACCACTTAGCGGAATCATCATAAGAAATTATATCTGAGTAGGTGGTAGGCTCACCAACTCCACCTGTTTCTTCTATAATAGACAAAGCATATGCAACCAAATTTACATATCTTTGTGGTGGTCGAATAACTCTCCGTGGTCTATCCTTGGCTATGGAATATTGCTCTACCTTTGGATCATCTTCGTCAGTAGACTCGGAACCATCTACTGGCATTCTTTGAGTAGAAGAGTTCGATTGAAGAGATTCAGAACTACCAATCTCAAGCTCCACCTGCTTCTGCGTACTATCATTTGTACAACTAGTAGATTCCTCTTTGGAAGATAACATAGATAATTCATCAAAAGTAACATCTCTACTGATTATAAATTTTAAGGATTTGAGATGAGGACACCATAATCTGTATCCTTTCACCCTAGAAGCATACCCAAGGAAAATGCACTTTTTAGCTCGAGGCACTAATTTTCCTTCATTTACATGCATGTATGCTGGACACCCAAAGATTTTAAAATCAGAGTAATTAGCAGGAGTACCTAACCAAACTTCCTCTGGAGTTTTAAAATTAAGTGCTGCAGAAGGAGCACGGTTGACAACGTAATAAGCTATATTAATCGCCTCTGTCCAAAAGTCCTTTGTCAACCCTGCATTTAAGATCATACACCTTGCTCTTTCTAAGAGTGTTCTATTCATACATTCGGCCACACCATTTTGCTGAGGCATCATCCTAACAGTGCGATGCCGAACAATTCCTTCATTTTTGCAGAATTCATCAAAGTCACCTTCACAAAATTCCATGCCATTATCTGTTCGAAGCCGCTTAATCTGTTTACCTGTTTGCTTCTCAATCAAAGCCTTCCATTGTTTAAAGGTTAGAAAAATATTATTTTTATGCTTCAAAAAATAAACCTAAACTTTCCTGGAATAATTGTCAATGAAAGTCAACATATACCTAGCACCACCCTTAGACTGAATACGAGCTGGACCCCAAAGGTCTGAATGAATATAGTCAAGAGTACCTTTCATTTTGTGAACTGTCGGAGAATTGAAGTTGACTCTTTTCTGCTTTCCAAAAATGCAGTGTTCACAAAAATCTAGTGGCCCAGTACTCTGTCCGTAAAGAAGACCTCTTTTGCTCAATATGCTCAAACCTTTTTCGCTCATATGACCCAAACGCATATGCCATAATTTGGTTGTATCAGAATCAGATAATGATGATGACGAGACTACAATTGAGCCTATGATAGTAGTTCCTTGCAAAATATACAAGCTACTAGACCTACAAGCTTTCATAACAACAAGGGCATTTCTAGAAACTTTCATAACTCCACCTTCAGTTGCGTATTTACACCCAAGGGCTTCTAGGGTGCCTAAAGAGATGAGATTCTTTTTCAAATCAGGAACATGTCTAACATTAGTGAGCGTCCTCACAATACCATCATGCATTTTAATTCAGATTGTGCCTCTACCAACAACATCACATACGGCATTATTGTCCATCAAAATAATTCCATCATTATAAGATTCATATGTAGAAAACAAATCCCTATTGGGACACATGTGATAAGAACAACCCGAATCTAAAATCCATTCATTTTTAGACCTTGTCCTGTCATCAGTAGCAAAGAAAATATTTCCAAAATTCTCATCAGCTGCAACACTAGCTTCAGCGGACTTAGTAGTTTTCTCAATAATTTTTCACTTTTGCTTTAATTTATTTTTCAATTTAAAGCAATCAGCCTTAATGTGTCCCATTTTATGACAATATCTACATTCCAAATTTCTATGTCTAGATTTAGATCTAGATTTAGATCTACTACTGTCAAATTCCCTTTTATCAGTTCTACCCCTGATAACGAGACCCTCAACCTGATTCCCATTACTTTCCTAGTGATATCCTTATCTATCTGCTCCTTAGATTTTAATGCGGATTTAATTTTCTGATACGAAATTATTATTTTTCCATAAATCATAATATCACGAAAATACTTAAAGGATTGGGGGAGAGAACACAAAAGTAATAGGGCCTTATCCTTATTATCAATTTTTGCATCTATATTCTCCAAATCCATAACTAAGGAATCAAATTTATCAAGATATGAGAGTATAGATGTACCTTCAGTCATTCGAAGCATATATAAACTCTGCTTTAAGTAGGGATGGTTCTCCACTGTCCTCTTCATATATAAGGCTTTAAGCTTGTCCCACATGCTCTTAATTGTAGTCTCCGTAGCTACCTCCCGTAAAACCTCGTCAGAGAGATTTAGAATAATGCTAGATCGGACCTTCTTATCCATACCTGCAAAATCTTCCTCTGACATACCATCTGAAATTTTCTTAGCTCCCTGTAGTGCCAAATCAACTCCGTCTTGAACCAAAATAGCCTCCATCTTGAGTTGCCACATGCCGAAGTTGACATTTATATCAAATTTCTCGACAATGATCTTTGTTATTGTCATTGTTGCCAAAAGATCCTAAAACCAGGCTTTGATACCAGTTTGTTAGAGCTGGCCCCAGAAAATTTACAAAAGGATAATTTTGACAACCCAACAAAGACAATAAAGCAGAAAGATAAAAGAGACAAGAACATCGAATTTACGTGGTTTGGATAATTGACCTACGTCCACGAACGAAGGAAGAGCAAAACTCTTACTATAAAAGGGACAATTACAAATGCTTTAGGAAAAATATTCCTAGGCTATAAAGCACCAGAAACTACTAAACAAGAAAAGCCTAAAATATTTGACTTAATATAGACTTAATAAAAATTAAATCCAAAGTGGCTTTTCTTATGGTGCCTGTGGTGCATCTAGCTTCAAAGTCTAGGCCCTTATTTATAGCACCAATAGAAGATAGCAGAATAGAAAATTCAGATGTGGGACTATGGGACTTGCCAAACCAACACAAGGAGAATATATTACAATCGTAATTATCGATCATCGAACAAGAACATAATTTATGCATTGGGAGAATCAAGTGTTTTCAAACAAGCCATGAATTTAATGCAGTTGTGATTCCAAGAGTCATGACCTATTTTGAGAAATTCATCGACTTAAAATCCATCATTAAAATTATATATGGGATTCTTCAAATGAGTCAATTTGTAGATTTTGAGTAGAGAATGGGACTATAGTGATGTTCAAGGAAAAAAAATATATCACATCATTTCAAAAAAAAGATTTCAAGTTGTAAGGTGACACTAATGTTTTTACCAAAATCAATTTTCAGGAGACTTAATAGAAGTTATGGTGCATAACCAAACAATGTATAACACTCAAGGATCTTTTATTAAACAAATAATGTATAACAATGTATACAATCAAGAATTGTATTACTACCCGCTCCTAACTTGTGTGGGTGAATGTGTCTACAAAAGAGGATGATTTTTAGGTACCCATTTAAACTTGAGAGCCTCAAATATTAATCTACTAAACTTATCATTGTTCATTGAGTTCCTTATCATTCCTTTAGGAACCCATATTAACCTTTGTAAGCTAAGTTTCTTATACGGATATTTGTAAGCAACATGTCCGAATTTACAACAAAAATTACATTTCAAATGAGATGATACATATAGTGTGAGTCCTTTAATGAAGGTGGTTAGAGTTCAGTGAGATCCACTCACGAATCCAATTCCACTTCTTTTTTCGACATGACCCTTATTTGTAAGGATCATGTCCAAGCCCTTGCTACCGACCTTAAACTTGTTTAGGGTCTCTTTAAGTAGTAAATTCTTATTTTTGATTGCCTCTAAGTATTCACACTTAGAGCATGGGGGTAAAGAGGGAGTATCGAGTTCAAGACTTTCAAGTTTATGTAGTAAGATAACATGCTCCTTTTTCAATAAATTAAACTTTTTACTAATAGCTCTACACTCATTAAATAATTCATGAAAAGTAATTGAAAGTTCATCAAAAGATAAATCTTCATTAAATAACTCACTTACCTCATCTCCTAAAGCCATCAATGTGATGTTGGCCTCCTCTTTGTTGCTTGCTTCTTCATCTTCGGAACCACTTGAGTCGTCCCATGTCACCTTTAGAGCTTTCTTCCTCTTTGGTTGCTTCTTCTTAGCTTGGGGGCATTCACTTTTGAAGTGCCCCGACTTCTTGCATTCATAACATATAACATATAACTTGATCTTTTTTGGGTTCAAGTTTATTTTTAATGTCATTTTTAAATTTATTTTTTCTTATAAATTTTTTGAATTTTTGAGTTAAGAGTGCAAGTTCATCATCAAGGTCCTCATCGCTTGAAGATTCTTTTAAGCGGTCTTCTTGTATTCTTAATGTCATATCCTTCCTATTCTTTGAAAGGTGGTTCTCTAGCTCATCATGAGTATGACATGTCATTTCGTAAGTCATTAAAGACCCAATAAGTTCTTTGAGAAGAAAATTTTTAAGGTTCTTGGCCTCTTGAATGGCCGTAACTTTGGATCCTAACTCTTTGGAAGGGGTCTTAAAATTTTAGTTACAAGTTCAAAATTAGAAAAACCTTTACCAAATGCTTTTAGTCTATTGACGACAACCATGAAATGGGTGTACATGTCTCCGATGGACTCACTTGGTTTCATTCAAAACAATTTGTAAGAATGGACCAAAAGTTTGATTTTGGACTCTTTCACTCAGTTAGTGCCTTCATGAGTGATTTCACAAGTGTGTCAAATATCAAAAGCTGATTTACAAATTAAAATATGATTAAACTCATTTTTATCAATTGCACAAAACAAGCCATTCATAGCCTTTGCATTTATAGCAAAAACCTTCTTCTCCGATTCATTCCATTCATTTATTAGAAGAGAAGATTTTTGAAATCCATTTTCAACAATATTTCAAAGTTTAAAATCCATGGAAATAAGAAAATCTTTATACGAGTCTTCCAATAGGTGTAATCCGACCCATTGAACATAGGCAGACATGTAATAGAATGACCCTCTTGCATGCCAAAATAAGCCATCTCTCTTGGGTTTTAAACCAAATAAGAGTGACTAAGCTCTGATACCAATTGTTAGGATCTGAGCTGCACTAAGAGGTGGGGGGGGGGTGAATTAGTGCAGTGGATAAAACAGTACTTTTGAAATCAATTTCGGAAAGAGTTGTCCGTAGAGAATTTTCGATCCGACAAAAAAGATTTTGGCTAAGTGAATGCTATCGAAAGTAGAGAGGAAGAAATCGAGAGCTCACAGTAAGTATAGAATGAAATGTAGAAAGTTAAATCTCACACAACAAGAGATGTACATAGCGATGTATAGTGGTTCGGTCAAATAACCTACGTCTACTTCCGAAACCTCCTTTGATGAGGTTCCCAACTTCTACTATTAAATCTTCTTAAAGGGGAAGGACCAAGCACTCCTCTTAAAATTTTTATAGGTGGTTCACACTCTTACAGAATTTTGATAAAGTAAAACGTGGGAGGTGAACACTCAAGCTATCGAATATAATTTTTCTATAGCTTTGACTCAATTTTTTTTACTTCTCAAATATGCTTAGCCAACTGAGAAGAGAGAGGTATTTATAGACTCAATTAGCTCAACAAATGAAGCTAAAAAGAGTCACATCCTGAATTTCTAGGTACTAGTGGTACCATCGCTTAGCACTAGCGGTATCATCGCTTGTTGACCCTGCTCTATCAGTGTACTGGGCGGTACCATTACCCAGTCTGGCAATACTATCACCTGACAGGATCCTCGATCTCTGTGGACTGGTGGTACCATCGCCTGTCAAGCGGTACCACCACTAATAGATAATAACTGTCAGCAGTACCACCATTAACTTGGGGTGGTACCATCACCCAGACCACTTGAGAATTAGTTCCTAGGGTGGTGCCACTGCCAGACATGGGTCTAGGACTATTGAATGTGCCCTGAATTTGGCCCAATTCAGTCCAAATAAGGCCTAGTTGGCCCCTACTAGGGTTAATCAGGATTATCACCTAATCTTAACCCTAATTACATGATAACTACGAAATTAAAAATATATTCTAAGTAAAAACTAAACCAGCACATCGAGTTTTCTTCCAGCAAACTTTCGATGGACTTCCGACACACCCTCGAATTTCTACCGATAGATTCCCAATAGGCTCCCGGACTTTATGGCGAGTTCCTTAAATCTTTGGCAAGCTTCTGAACCTTCTCGGTGAGCTCCGTGAACCTCCGACTATCTTTCTGGTGAACTTTCGAAGCCTTCGAAAAGTCCCGGATTCATTCTCGGTTAGTTCCGGTAGCACTTTCGACGATCCTTCAAACTTTCGATGGACTCTTGAACTCCCAACGTACTTGACTTCGGTAATTCACTTTATGTATTCATTACTATCGTAGTTAATCCTGCACACTTATCTCATTAATATGGATTAGATCAAATAACTTATCAATTGACTTCATCATCAAAATTCGACATTCAATAGCAACTTGGATGCATCTACTTCTAAAGCATCCTTACCCAAGGAATAGAATTATGTAGATGCTCATCCTAAGGTACTAATCATTGAATATACATTAAAAGGTGTTCAAACTTATTCTTCTTTTAAAAAAATTTATATAAATATAACCTTTTTGTCTCAAATTGAACCTAAAAGCATTGACGATACTCTTAAAGATGATCATGGGTTTTTGCAATGTATGAAAAATTAAATCAG
The DNA here is from genome assembly GCA_024322285.1 of Musa beccarii. Classification (NCBI taxonomy): domain Eukaryota; kingdom Viridiplantae; phylum Streptophyta; class Magnoliopsida; order Zingiberales; family Musaceae; genus Musa; species Musa beccarii. The sequence continues at coordinate 24,059,496 of CM044396.1, forward strand.
TTTGAGAGAAATAAGGTTTATATGCTTATTCCTAGACCTAGTGATCATCTTATAATTAGTACTAAATGGGTCTTTAGGAATAAGTAAGATGAACTTGGTATCGTGGTTCGAAATAAGACTAGATTAGTGGCCAAAGGATTCAACCAAGAAGAAGGTATCAACTATGAAGAAAACTTCACTCATGTGGTAAGACTTAAAGCCATAAGGATACTCCTTGCCTATGCATGTTGTAATAATTTAAGTTATTTCAAATAGATATCAAAAGTACTTTTCTTAATAGCTTTATTTCGGAAGAAGTTTATATTGAGCAACAATCCAGATTTGAGAATGTTCTTTTTTTCAACCATGTTTTTAAATTATCTAAGGCTCTCTATGGATTGAGGTAAGCCCCAAGGGCTTGGTATGAGAAACTTAGTTTCTTTCGTATTCAAAATAACATCTCGAAAGGCAAGGTTGATACCATATTATTGTTGAATCTCAAATTTTGATAATGAAATCAATTGATGAATTTATGATCTAGTCTGCATTTTAAGTGACATAGGACTAGCTTTGATCAAGGAGAGGCAAATTGATTGAAGTATGAGAAATCGGACATTGGGCAAGAGTGGAACATATTAGAAGATTGGACATCGAGTTGGAGGATCAGTCGGCGTATCGGTAGAAGGCTTCATGCCACGAGTTTAGGTATCGAGCTAAGAAGAGTAGAAATTACACCAAGGATATCGAAGTTGTGGAGGGTAATATTCCGATTAGGTAATATACTACAAGAGAGGACAATGCGCTAAAGGATCCGACAAAGCGCCGATGAACTAATGACATGTCGGCCAACTTATGATTCATGCTTGTAATAATTTATCTAAATTGAAGTAGTTTAGGGGGCTAATTGAGTCAATTCTAAATATAATTAAGCTAACTCAATTAGGGGCCAATTAGGCTAAAGTAGAGCTATGCTGTGCTAAGAGAAAGGCCCAAATAGTGACCCAAAATATGAGTCAAGTGGTGGCACCGCCAATGGCTCAGTCTCTAAGACACATTTTCTAAGACTATGTCAAGCGGTGGTGCTGCCAGATTGGGCGATGGTATCGCCCAATGAAGCGGTGGTATCGCCAGATTGGGTGATGATACCGCTCAGTGTTAGGGCAGACTTGCTAGTCATATGTGCCCTGCAAGCCAATCACATGAGTGATGGCACTCGTGACTTGATATGCATTTTTTCTTTGCTTATTATTAGGCATTTTATCATTTTATCTTGCGTGTTGCATATATTGTGATGTCCTTGGTTCTATGCAATGGGAATCGGATCATGATGAGATCACAGTAATGGGACCGATTCACCTTTAAACACAACCCTGAATTATCCTGGTCATAGGTTACTCAAGAAGGACATCGAGATAACCAGATAGACTGGTGTGCTGTATACCCGTCCATATGATGGAGGTAGCTGGTCTCATAGCTACTCATGTGGGGACACAAAGGGTATAATGCAGGTGCTCATTGGGGAATGAGTTCACTGATTAATCCGCCTATGGAATGTTGGATGGTTATTGATACCTCACGTCAGAGAGCGATTCCGTAGTCCCAGTAGTGTATCTGGTCCTTAGACTTGAGACACCAAGGATGTCCTGTATGAGTACTCCACTTTTTGATACCAGACTTATAGGTTTAGAAAGTTCCAGATCCAGTACAACCGGTTATTGGGAGTGGTAGCCAACCTTACGAGGGCTATTGAGTATCAATAGAGGATCATCCGCTCTTGGTATTATGAGAGGAATATCCCATGTATTCTTACTCGAATAAATCCTTGGCCAAGGTTATTCAGATTGAGAGAAAAAGAGTTCTCCAAGAGAATCTGACAAGAGCAAGACTCGAGGAGAGACCGTATGGGCCTGACAGCACCATGTCCGGTATAGGGTCTTTAAGATATTGGATGGATGAGGGACTATAGATACATGGTAACTGAGGACAGATAGGTCCAAAGGATTGGATTCCCCTATGTCATCTAGAGGCCGCGGCGTAGTGGCCTGGTACATCCGCAGTCGATGAGTTGGGTGAATTATTTAAGAGATAATAATTCACTAAGTCAGAAGAAGTTCTGACAAGTATGACTCACGACCAGCTCGATATTGGACCTATAAGGTCACACACATATGGTAGGTGTTGCGACGAGTAGAGGTTTGGATATGAGATATCCGCTGAACCCCATATCTTATTGGATATCCATTAAGCCCCTGAATTATTGGATCTTGAGATGAGATCCAATAATTGCTAATAAGAGATTATTGGGTAGAGACCCACTAATCCAAGAGGTTTGGATAATTGGATAGAGATCCAATACCCAATAGGACAAAAGATCCATTAGGGTTTTCAGGGGGCCTCTATAAATAGGAAGGAACCAAAGCTTTATAGGCTGAGGGTTACTTTTGATGTCCACCTCCTATTCTCCTCTCCCCAAAGAGAGAGGTGCATCGTTGCAATCCCTACCGTGTGGATATCGCTAGAGAGGAGGATGCTTGACCTCTTTCATCCTCTCCTACATATCTGTAGGAATTCAGGGATATACGATCTCCCTAAGTATCTTTTTTTACATGTGTAGTTTTGCGGATTTGTTTTTGACGCACTGATCTTCGCATGACGATGAAAACTTTCTACGAAAAATCTGGGGTTTTATTTTCTGTTCTTCCGCTGCGCATGTGATGTCACTCCCCTGAAGGATTTCCCAACAGTGGTATCAGAGCCAGGTTGTTCGTGCGAAGATCGGATCTTAAACTGTGTGCGTTGTGTTTTGGATCTACTTTTGATGCCAAAATCGTTGGCGCAAAAGGGCCAGGAAGGGCAGCAACTATTGCTGCCCTTGCTATGTTCGTCGGCTTGGCGACCGCAAGGAAGGTGCTTGCTGGCCCATCTTTGCTACGAGCAACAACCGCAGCAGGTTACTGCGGCCCACTGCAGGGGCACAGGCGGGTTGCTAGCCGCAGGGGCGCCGATGGGTTGCCTGTAGGGCAGCACCTGCGAGCGTTGCACCTGTGGGACAGCACCACGGGGCACCGGTGCTGCGCTCAGGGCAGCGCCTGCGGGTGCTACGCCCGTAGGGCAACAGCGACACCGCCCGCATGGATGATAGGCGCCGCCAACCCGGTGCCCTCCCCGCGCACAAGGGCCGTCACCGGCAAGGTGGTGGCCGCCACCTGCATAATGGCACTAGAGGTGAGGAGTTAGGGTTTTAGGGCAAAATATGGTTTTGCCCCTCAAAATTTTAGAAATTCCAGATTCTGCCCTTTTGACAGAATTACCAAAATACCCCTCGAAATTTTAGAAATTCTAGATTCTGTCCCCTTTGACAAAATTACCAAAATACATTTTTAGCCAAATTACCGAAATACCCTTAGGAATTTAAAAATTCCCTTTATGTCCCTAATTTCATAAAATTAAATATGTTAATTAAATAGTTTAATTAACTTTTATTTTTATCTAGTAGTCTTATAAAATAACATATACATGTGATGTATGATGTGGACAAATGATCATGGACCTGTGATGTGATGTGTGTACATATGATTATTATTATTGGGGCCTGCGAGCCTCTATTTTTTTCTCATTTATTGTCAGGCCTGCGTGCCTATAATTATGTTATAATTATATGAGGAGGCATAGTGGTAGCATGACTCACGAGGCTGAGACGGATGATCCGATGTATGGAGATGCATTGAGATGCCGACGGATCCGACGAAGCGAGATGGATGATCACAGGGCATAGAGATGGCCGAAGTACACATAGATCTTGATGTGAATGATTGGGCCTATTGGATCGAGTCTGATCACATTAGGATGTGGTCCATGATCATCTGGTGTAATTGCTCATGTGATGTGTGATTAGATATACACCTACTAGATATGTATATATATATATATTTACATGCGATGTAGATATATATATTAAATACGTATGTGTGTAACACATTATGTTAGGAGACCAAATCAAAAATCCTCTCCATTAATAATATTAAGTCGGCAAACGTGAGGCAATTAGATTGACCCACGTGGCCTTCCATCGTTATAGGTAGGAACCGATTCCCGGTATAGGTTGAGTTGGTCGAGTCCCTCGAGACTCACCTATATCGCGTCTCGCTATCTTATCTACGATATAGAGATGTCATTGGTGACCTGAGGACATGGTATGCTTGGTCGAGTCCCTCGAGAGTATATCACCGAATCAGACTCATCTTGTAACGATGGTGATGACTTAACCGAACATCATGGTTGGTCGAGTCCCTCGAGGCCATGGTGGTTCGGAGGCCGAACAGGATGGGAATCATAAGGAGTTGTGGTTGGCAAGAGTTGCCTACCTTTACGGGCTTAACATGATTGGTCGAGTCCCTCGAGGTTACGTTAAGATGCCGATTGGATCCCGATCCCCACTAGAGATCCGTCGGGGGGTCTCTGATTCACATACCAGAGGGTGTTGTGTGTCTCACGAAAAATTAGTGGGAGTACATTAAGATAGAAGTCCTTGTCTTAACTGTTTAATTTTTGTATGTTATTTATTTCTGCTACATCTTTAATTTCAGAAAATGTCACTTTCAAATCCTTTACGTGGCATACTTGATGCCAACCGTCTCATTGGTCCAAATTATACGGATTGGCTTTGCAATCTAAGAATCGTTCTCACGGTGGAGAAAATCGTGTATGTCCTTGATACAATTATCCCTACGCCCGACGAAGGGGCAAGCGAGGATGAGATCGCTCGTTATGTGAAGTACTTAGATGATTCCACTCTTTCTTAGTGTTATATGTTGGTCTCTATAACTACTGAGTTACAGAGACAGCATGAAAATATGGATGCTAATTCCATACTCCTACATCTCCGCAAACTGTTTGAGGAACAGGGAAGAACTTAGCGATATCAAAGAGTCTTTTTCGTGCCAGGATGATTGAGGGGACACCGGTTCAGAACCATGTCCTTAAGATGATTGAGTGGATCAAAAAACTCATAGGTCTAGGAATGGTCCTAGAGGATAACCTGTGTGTGGATCTTGTACTTCAGTCTCTACCAGATTCCTTTTCTCAGTTCATAATGAATTTTAATATGAACAAACTTGAGGTGACCCTCCCAGAGCTCCTCAATATGTTGAGAGAAGTAGAGAGCACCATCAAGAAAGAGAAGCCAGTTCTCTATGCTTGTGAGACCAGAAAGAAAAGGAAGGCTGAGAAGACCCTTAAGAAGGGCCAGGGCAAGGGCAAAATGGGTAAGGCAAAGGTTGCCAAGAAAGACCCAACAAAGGACAAAGGCTAGTACTTCCACTATGGCAAAGATGGGCATTACAAGAGGAACTGCAAAGAGTACCTTGTAGAGAGGGCGAAACAGAAGCTTGCAGAAGCTTCAAGTACATTCATGATCAGTCTCCATTTGTCAGAATCTTTTGATAACACATGGGTATTGGATATCGGGAGTGCTTATCATATTTGTAATTCATTGTAGGTTCTGACAAGACCTAGGAGATTGAATAGAGGTGAGATGGACCTTAAGATGGGGAATGGAGCAAAGGTTATTGTAGTGGCTGTTGGCAAGGTTACCTTATATCTGCGTGGTGGAGCTATTATTGCATTAGATGCATACTTTTATGTTCCTTCTATTATCAAAAACATTATTTCCACTTCGTGTTTGATAGTTATTAAATATAAATTAGTTTTTGGTAACAATGGTTGTTCAATAATATTAGATGATCAGATCATCACGAGAGGAACATTGCATAATGATTTATTTATGCTAGATATAGCTCCATATATTATATCTTAGGAATTGTAGGCTAGGTCACATCCACGAAGGAAGGATTCAATAGTTGCTAAAAGATGGATATCTAGATCCATTTGACTATGAGTCATATGTGACATGTGAACCTTGCCTTCGGGGAAAGATGACCAACTCTCCATTTAGTAGAACTGGAGAGAGAGCCACTGAGTTACTAGAACTCATACATAGTGATATATGCGGTCTCATGTCGACTCATGCCATAGGTGGTTACTCCTACTTCATTACTTTCACTGATGATTTCTCAAGATACGAACATGTGTACTTGATGAAGAACAAGTCTGAAGCTTTTAAGAAATTCAGGGAATATAAAAATGAAGTGGAGAACCAAATAGGAAAGAATATTAAAACCCTTCGATCAGATCAAGGAGGTGAGTACTTGAGTACAGAGTTCACCCAATTCCTCAAAGACTATGGGATCTTATCCCAATGGACACCTCTTTATACACCACAACTTAATGGTGTATCAGAAAGGAGGAATCGCACACTGTTAGACATGGTGCGTTCCATGATGTGTTTCCTCGACCTACCCATCTCATTCTGGGGATATGCCCTAGAGACCGCAGCTTACCTTTTGAATAGAATTCCAACCAAGTCAGTGATGTCTACTCTATATGAGATATAGAATAGGAAGATGTCTGATCTTAAGATTGTTAAGATTTGGGGCTGCCCTGCCCATGTTAAGAGACACAACCCTAACAAGTTGGAATCCAGAATGGAACGGTGCAAGTTCGTGGGATACCCCAAGGAAACTTGTGGATATTATTTCTATCACCCTAAGGACCAAAAGGTCTTTGTAGCTAAGAGAGCAGTGTTCCTTGAGAAGGAACACATTCTTGGTGGAGATAGTGGGAGCATAATAGAATTGAGTGAAGTTAGAGAACCTAGCTCAAGCACCATTCCACAGCCAGAGTCTGTTCAGATACCTAACACACAAGTTCTAACTTTACGTAGGTCCGATAGAGTATCCCATCCTCCTAAGAGATATGTGTGACATATCAGAAGAGAGGATATTGAGGATATTGATCCTAAGACCTGCGAGGAGACTATTATGAGCATAGACTCTGGTAAATGGCAAGAAGCCATGAATTCAGAAATGGATTCCATGTACTCCAATAAGGTTTGGAACCTAGTTAATGCATCTGAGGGTATTGTACCCATTAGCTGCAAGTGGATCTTCAAAAAGAAGATTGGAGTAGATGGAAAGGTAGAGACCTATAAAGCAAAGCTAGTGGCTAAGGGGTATCGTCAAAGGCAAGGTGTTGACTAAGATAAAACTTTCTCACTTGTGGCCATGCTAAAATCCATTTGAATTCTATTGGCTATTGCAGCACACTATGATTATGAGTCTGGCAGATGGATGTCAAAAACACATTCCTCAATGGTAACCTCGAGGAGGAGGTGTATATGATACAGCCTTAGGGATTCGTGTCCAGTGATAACCCAGATAAGGTATGCAGGTTGCTTAGGTCCATTTATGGATTGAAGCAAGCTTCCCGAAGTTGGAACATAAGATTTAATAATGCGATCAGATCTTATGACTTCGTTAAGAACGAAGACGAGACTTATGTATATAGGAAAGTAAGTGGTAGCACTATCACCTTTTTGGTATTATATGTGGATGACATCTTGATCATTGGGAATAATGTAGGAATGCTCTCTATAGTAAAGACTTGGTTATCTAAGCACTTCTCCATGAAGGACTTAGGGGAAGCATCCTGCATATTGAGGATATGTGTTAGGATCGAAAAGGCACTAAGAGGGGGGGGGGTGAATTAGTGCAGCGGATTAAAATCGTAATTTTAAAATCGATTTTACAAAAAGACAAGTTCGTAGGAAGATTTTGATTCGACAAAAGAGTGCTTGAAAGAAATTGCTTGAGTAAAGGAAATAGCAAGGAACTAAGCAATTTGCAGCTAAGTAATGAAATGATTCAAAAATGTAAACACTCACACATTCATGAACACAATGATGTATAGTGATTCGGTCAAATGACCTACATCCACTCTTGAAGCCTTCACGATGAGGCTCCGCACTTCCACTAGCAAATCATTTGAAGGGGAAGGACCAAATACCCCTTTTACAACCCTTTACAAGAGGTTCACACTCTTACAAGATTTCTTAAGAAGAAGAAGGAGGTGAACACTTAGCAAGAGACAAGACTTTTCAAGACTATTTAAAGACTTTAACTCAAGATTATATCTCTCAAAAGGGTACCCTTTCAGTTGAGAAAGGACGGGTATTTATAGGCTCAAAATGGATTCAAATTTGGGCTCCAAATTTGAATTTTTTGAGTTTCCCGGTGTCAGCCTATCAAAGGCGGTGGAACCGCCTGTCAGAGGCGGTGCTACCACCTATGTCAGTCTGGTAGACTAACACAACAGGGGCGGTGCCACCGCCCCAGCCAGGCGATGCTACCACCCCAGGCTGGGCAGTTCAACCGCCTGGCCCATTCAGCAAAGGCTGAATGGGCCCTGTTTAAGGCCCAATTTGGCCTAGTAGGAGCCCGGTTGGCCCCTACTAAATTTAGACAAGATTATTTCTAAATCTTTACTCTAATCACGTGCAAACTATAAAATTAAAACATAATCCTAAGTGATTTAACCCGACATTCTTCAAGTCAACTTCCGGCGAGCTTTACAGCGAGATTCCGGCGGACTTCCGATGCTTCCCTCGGATTTCTTCTAGCGGACTCCCAGCATACTCCCAGATTGTATGGCGAGCTCAACGAGTCTTCGGCTAGTTTCTGAATCTTCCCGGTAAGTTCCGCGAACCTTCGACGATCTTTGCGATGAACTTCTGAAAACTTTGGCAAGTCCCTGATTCGATCTTGGATGGTTCCGGTAACACTTTCGACGATTTCTCGGAGTTCCGATACTTCCCTCGAACACCCAACGGACTTGACCTCGGTAAATTGCTTTATGTTTTCATCTCATCGTAGTTATTCCTGCACACTTATCTCAACAAAATAGATTAGAACAAATATTTCACCAATTGACTTCATCATCAAAATCCGAGATTCAACAATCTCCCCCTTTTTGATGATGATAATCAATTGATGATGGAGTTACTCTTAACTCCCCCTATCTATATGTCATAGATAGTAACAACTACTTGAATTCAATTTCTTTGAATTCATCACGATAAGTTTAACTTATCATTCAACATATGAAAGAAAAACTTCATGGTTTACTTAATGATGACAATGTCGATGAATAGACATTCATCATTAAGTCAAAAGATGTCAAATAAATAGGTATCAAATGATATCAATGAAGTATACACAATAAAAAATGATATCAAGAACCTAAATAAGCATTTCAAGCATATAACTTGCAATAACTTGTAAAGCATGGCAAATGCATATAACTATCAATGCATGGCAATTGCATTCACTTGTCACATATTTTTCCCCCTTTGTCATCAACAAAAAGGAAAAGAGAGATTCATATACAAGTGAAAACTAAAAATATTATGAGTGCGTCATCCAAAGATATGTAAAAAAAAGATATCCAAAAAAATATCACAAATAAGGGAAAAGAAATCATTCAGAAATCTGAATGTCATTCCACAGTGCCCAAGAAAATGTAGTAAAGATAATACAACATAGATGTCAAAGTTGCATAAAAGTTTACAACGTTCAAAAAGAAAATACAACAAACTACTCCTTTGGAGGAATGCCAAAGTGCCTATACATGTGATCTATCTTTTGGTTCATCTTTCGCATTTCCTTCAAAATTTCAATTTGCTGTAATTTAACTTCATTTAATTCTCTAATGATCAGATTGTCAGAAGGTGGAGCTGAAGCTGGCACTGATGGAGCTGTATCAACGGGATCAGGAGGAGGAGATTCACTTCCCCTAAAGACTGGTGTTTCAGGATGTTCTACTGGTGGGGGATGTATATCACTTCTCCTAGGTTGTCTAACCCTTATTCCATACTCAAATGTACACCTAAGTCTCCTAAGTAGTTTCATGTCAATGATGTTAAATTTGTCCACTTGTACTACTTCTTCATCAGGTGGAATACTAATATTATGGGCATGCAACAATCTAGTTATCAATCCTTCATATGGTAATATTAACCCTTTAGAATTGACTTCTATTATGTGTTGCTAGATTAGGTAACCAAAACAATAATGCTATCTGGTCATGATCCAATATATGGTACCCAACTCGGCTAAACTGATCTCATCTTGATGAAACTGTTTAGGAATGATAATACTTATAAGAATGTGATGTAAAATTTTAGAGTTGAAAGGCAACAAATGTTCACAACTCTTGGGAATTATGCCTAAGTTCGGATTTACAAAGACAGTTTCTAAGGCTTTGGAGTGGGTGGCTCCGATTGTGTCCATGTCCCATTTCCTTCTAAAATAGCATCCTAACTCTTTTTCAACAATTCCAATTAAGGAGCATATTGTACTATCAGATATTTGGATCTCATTTCCTAGAAGATAGGTAGATAAGTCATCTTCATTCATGCTTAAATTAGCATAAAATAATTTAATCAAGCGTAGATAGATAGGTTCAATAATTTACAAAATTGGTAAGACCTCTAAGTCAGCAAACCACATGATGGGTTCAAGGTTCCCTAATTGATTCAAATCAACATATTTCCCTTTATGAATGGTTCTAGAAACAAGTTCAGAAAACCTAAGGGATGCTTCTTTTGATTTGAACAAAGATTGGTCAAATGAATCTACCTCCACCCTGTTCCCTTTATCTCTTGACGATCTTTTAGGAGCCATTTCTAGTGAGGATAGATTAATAATCAATTTAAAGGAAAGAACTAAACTAGGCAAGAAAAAGAGGAGAAAAATTTTAGATTTACCTTAGTTTTGTTCCCTTAAGAGGTAGAGGGCTTGAATCAAGGAAAGAATCCCCTATTTAGGCTTCTAGAGGGAGAGAATAAGGCTTGGAAGTGTTTTGAGGGGATTAGGGAGGTGAGGAAGAGGTCTCTCGGGTTAGGGGGCGGTTCTACCGCCGGCCCTAACTCACCCCTTTTATAAGAGGTGTTCGGGCGGTACTACCGCCCCAGCAGGCAGTTCTACCACCTGGGGTCTGACTACCCAGGCGGTGCTACCGTTGGATCTGGCGATGCTACCGCCGGATCTGGGGATGCTACCACCGGTAGCACAAATTTTTTTTTTAAAAAAAAATTTGTTTTGAATTTGTTTTCAGAGATGGGATGATGTCAAGAAGAAATCGACGAAAAGAAATCCGAGAGGAAAGCAAATCGACGAAAACCAAAATTTCAAAGAAAAATCTCATATAATAAAACTCACTTATTAGGACAATTTAATATGTCTAATTCCCTTATAATAAAATCAAATTGTTCCTCATTTAAAGGTTTTGTAAAAATATCTGCTAATTGATGATTTGTATCAATAAATTCAAGAGTGACATCTTTACTACTGACATGATCACATATAAAATGATGCCTAATGTCAATGTGCTTGGTTCGAGAGTGTTGAATCAGATTTTTAGTTAGACAGATAGCACTCGTGTTATCACATTTTATAGGAATGTTTTTTAAATAAATATCATAGTCTTCTAGTGTATTTTTCATCCAAATAACCTGTGCACAGCATGCACTTGCAGCTATATATTCGGCTTCTGCCATAGATAGTGCAACCGAATTTTATTTCTTGGAAGTCCAAGAAACAAGTGTATGTCCTAAAAATTGGCATGTTTCGGATGTGCTTTTTCTATCTATTTTACATCCACCAAAATCCGCATCTGCATAAGCTTTCAAATCAAAGTTATCGGATTTTGGATACCATAATCCAAGATTCTGAGTCCCTTTAAGATATCTATGGATTCTTTTAACAGCTTTGAAATGAGATAGCTTAGGATTAGTTTGGAATCTTGCATATAGCCCTACACTAAACATGATGTCAGGTCTAGTTGTAGTGAGATAAAGCAGGCTACCTATCATACCCCTATATGTTTTTTGATCAAAACTTTCTCCATTATCATCCATATCTAACTTAGTGGAGGTGCTCATAGGAGTGCTAATGTCTTTTGATCCATCCATGTTAAATCATTTTAATAATTCTAATGTATACTTTAATTGATTTAGAAATATATCATCACTTAGTTGCTTAATTTGCAATCCTAAAAAGAAATTTAGTTCTCCCATTAGGCTCATCTCAAATTCATCATTCATATTCTTGGCAAATGATTCACATAGTGATTTATTAGAAGAACCAAAAATAATATCATCAACATAAATTTGAACAATAAGAAAATTATTTTCAAAATATTTAATAAATAATGTAGTATCAACCTTGCCTTTAGTAAAATCATTTGAAATTAAAAAAGAACTAAGCCTCTCATACCAAGCCCTAGGGGCTTGTTTTAGACCATATAGAGCCTTAGTTAGCTTAAACACATGGTTAGGAAGAAGAGAATTTTCAAATCCGGGTGGTTGTTCGACATAGACTTCTTCGGAAATAAAACCATTTAAGAATGCACTTTTGACATCCATTTGAAATAATTTGAAATCATTACTACTAGCATAGGCAAGGAGCATCCGAATGGCTTCTAATCTTGCCACCGGAACGAAGGTCTCTTCGTAATCGATACCTTCTTCTTGGTTGAAACCTTTGGCCACTGTCTAGCCTTGTTTCTAACCCTGATACCACATTCATCTTGCTTGTTTCTAAAGACCCACTTAGTACCAATAACTAAGTGGTCATTAGGTCTAGGAACAAGCTTCCATACCTCATTCCTCTCAAATTGATTCAATTCTTCTTGCATTGCGATAACCCAAGAATCATCTTTCAAGGCATCATCAATGCATTTTGGTTCAACTTGAGAAAGAAAAGCGGCATGGGCACAAAAATCTTTGAAAGAAGAGCGAGTTTGAACCCCTTTCAATGCATCTCCTATAATTAACTCCTTGGGATGAGCATCTACATACTTCCATTCCTTAGGTAAGGAAGTTTGGAAAAAAGATGCATCCAAGTTGTTATTATGAGGAGAGGGTTCATTCAAATTCAAATTATCAAAGCCAAAATCATCATCAAAATGTTTCTTCTTAAATTCGAAAATTTCATTAAAAACCACATGAATAGATTCTTCTATAACTAAGGTTCTTTTGTTGAAAACATAAAAAGCCTTAGAAACGGAAGAATAACCAAGAAATATGCCTTCATTGGATTTTGCATCGAATTTTCCTAAGGCATCCTTTTCATTTACAATAAAGCATTTACAACCAAAAACTTTAAAATAAGAAACATTGGGTTTTTTATCATTCCATAATTCATATGGAGTTTTAGATAGGGATGGTCTCACTAGAACTCTATTCATAACATAGCAAGCCATATTCACGGCTTCGGCCCAAAAATATTTTGGCAAATTATATTCATTTAACATGGTTCTAGCCATTTCTTGCAAACTTCTATTTTTCCTTTCCATTACTCCATTTTGTTGTGGATTTCTTGGAGTAGAAAAGTTATGGTTATATCCATTTATTTCACAAAAATTTTGGAAGTCATGATTTTGAAATTCACCTCCGTGATCACTTCGAATTGATGAAATCATAAAACCTTTTTTTATTTTGAGTGAGTTTACAAAATTTAGAGAAACATTTGAAACAATCACTTTTGTAAGCCAAGAAATAGGTCCAAGTGTATCTACTATAGTCATCCACAATTACAAAGGCATATTTGCTACCTCCTAGGCTTGTTATATCAATTGGTCCAAATAAGTCCAAATGGATCAATTACAATGGTCTAGTGGTGTTAATTTAATTTTTTGATTTGAAACTAGTTTTTATTTATTTTCCTAGTTGACATGCATCACATACCTTATCCTTAACGAATTTCATGTTTGGGATTCCTCTTACTAACTCTCTAGATGAAATCTTAGAAATTAGTTTCATGCTTACATGGCCTAATCTCCTATGCCAAAGCCAAGCATCATCATTCAAAACCGAAAAACATATTTCATTACTTAATTCATCAATATTTATGGTGTAGACATTGTTTTGTTTTAAAGCAATCATGGATATGTCATTGTTTGGTTTTTCAATGATGCAAACATTATATTCAAATCTAACAACATAACCTTTATCACATAATTGACTAATGCTTAAAAGATTATGTTTTAAACCATCAACTAGCAACACATCATCAATTGAAAAACTTGATTTGTTACCTATGGTTCCCTTGCCAATGATTTTACCCTTGTTGTTGTCTCCGAAGGTGACATACACTTCTTCTTTGCTAGTGAGCATAGAGAAATGAGATGGATCTCCTGTCATGTGCCTTGAGCATCCACTATCAAGATACCATTTCTTGCTCCTAGTTTATGAGTTTGTCTACAAAAGAGGATGATTTTTAGGTACCCATTTGATTTTGGGTGCCTTACAAATTGATCTACTTAATTTGTACTTCAACATTGAATTGTTTATGATTCCTTTAGGAACCTATATCAATTTTTATGGACTAATTTTCTTGAATGGACATTTGTAAGTAATATGTCCTGTTTTACCACAAAAATTACATTTCAAATGGGGTGATACATGCAATGTGGGACCTTTAATGAAGGTGGTGAGATTTTGGTGAGATCCACTCACAAATCTGATTCCACTTCTATTTCTGACGTGACCCTTGTTAGCAAGGATCATGTCCAAGCCCTTGCTACCAACCTTAAACTTGTTTAGGGTCTCTTTAAGTAGTAAGTTCTCCATTTTTGTTACTTCTAAGTGTTCACACTTAGAGCATGGGGGTAGAGAAGGGGTTTGTAGACTATTGAACTTACTTTGTAATAAAGCATGCTCTTTCTTAAGCAAATTGAACTTCTTACTAATAGTTCTACATTCATCAAATAACTCATGAAAAGTGATAGAAAGTTCATCGAAAGATAACTCTTCATTAAATAACTCACTAACCTCTTCTCCTAATGCCATTAACGCGAAGTTGGCCTCCTCTTTGTTGCTAGCTTCTTTAACCTTGGAGTCACTTGAATCATCCCACGTGGCCTTCAAAGCTTTCTTCTTCTTGAATTGCTTCTTCTTGGCTTGAGGGCATTCATTCTTGAAGTGTCCCGGCTTCTTGCATTCGTAGCAAATAACTTGGTCCTTTTTGTGTTCAAATTTATTTTTTGCATCATTTTTAAATTTGTTCTTTCTTATAAATTTCTTAAACTTTCGAGTTAAAAGTATAATGTCATTGTCACTGTCCTCATCACTTGATGTTCCTATCAAGTGGTCTTCTTGTGTTCTAAGTGTCATATCCTTCCTGTTCTTTGGAAGGGGGTTCTCAAGCTCTTCATGAGCATGGCACGTCATCTCGTAGGTCATTAGAGACCCAATAAGTTCTTCAAGCGGAAATACTTTAAGATCCTTGGCCTCTTGAATGGTCGTTACTTTTGGATCCCAACTCTTTGGAAGGGATCTTAAAATTTTATTTACCAACTCAAAATTAGAAAAACCTTTACCAAGAGCTTTAAGTCCATTGATGACATCCGTAAAGCGGGTGTACATGTCTCCAATGGACTCATTTGGTTTCATCCGAAAAAGTTTATAAGAATGCACAAGAATGTTGATTTTGGACTCTTTCACTCGGCTAGTGCCTTCATGAGTGATTTCAAGAGTGTGCCAAATATCAAATGTCGATTCGCAAATAGAAACCCGATTAAACTCATTCTTATCAAGCGCACAAAATAAGGCATTCATAGCCTTTGCATTGAGAGCAAAAATCTTCCTTTCCGACTCATTCCATTCACTCATCGGAAGAGAGGATTTTGCAAAACCATTCTCAATAATGTTCCAAAGTTTGAAATCCATAGAAATGAGAAAAATTCTCATACGAGTCTTCCAATACGTATAATCCGACCCATTAAACATAGGCGGACGAGTAATGGAGTGACCCTCTTGCATACCGGAGTAGGACATCTCTCTTGGGTTTAAACTAATATGAGAGTAAACCTTGCTCTGATACCAATTGTTAGGATCGAAAAGACACTAAGAGGGGGGGGGGGTGAATTAGTGCAACGGATTAAAATCGTAATTTTGAAACCGATTTTACAAAAAGACAAGTTCGTAGGAAGATTTCGATTCGACAAAAGAGTACTTGAAAGAAATTGCTTGAGTAAAGGAAATAGCAAGGAACTAAGCAATTTGCAGCTAAGTAATGAAATGATTCAAAAATGTAAACACTCACACATTCATGAACACAATGATGTATAGTGGTTCGATCAAATGACCTACATCCACTCTTGAAGCCTTCACGATGAGGCTCCGCACTTCCACTAGCAAATCCTTTGAAGGGGAAGGACCAAATACCCCTTTTACAACCCTTTACAAGAGGTTCACACTCTTACAAGATTTCTCAAGAAGAAGAAGGAGGTGAACACTTAGCAAGAGACAAGACTTTTCAAGGCTATTTAAAGACTTTAACTCAAGATTATATCTCTCAAAAGGGTGTCCTTTCAGCTGAGAAAGGGGGGGTATTTATAGGCTCAAAATGGATTCAAATTTGGGCTCCAAATTTGAATTTTTTGAGTTTCCCAGTGTCAGCTTGTCAGAGGCGGTGGAACCGCCTGTCAGAGTTCAGTCTGGCAGACTGACACAACAGGGGCGGTGCCACCGCCCCAGCTAGGCGATGCTATTGCCCTAGTCTGGCGATAGGGCCGGTGCTACCGCCCCAACCAGGCGGTGCTACCACCCCAGGCTGGGCGGTTCAACCGCCTGGCCCATTCAACAAAGGCTGAATGGGCCCTGTTTAAGGCCCAATTTGGCCCAGTAGGAGCCTGGTTGGCCCCTAGTAAATTTACACAGGATCATTTCTAAATCCTTGCTCTAATCACGTGGAAACTATGAAATTAAAACATAATCCTAAGTGATTTAACCCGATATTCTTTAAGTCAACTTCCGACGAGCTTTACGGTGAGATTCCGGCAGACTTCCGATACTTCCCTTGGATTTCTTCCAGCGGACTCTTAGCATACTCCCGGATTGTATGGTGAGCTCAACGAGTCTTTGGCTAGCTTCCAAATCTTCCCGGTAAGTTCTGCGAACCTTCGACGATCTTTGCGACGAACTTCCAAAAACTTCGGCAAGTCCCTGATTCGATCTTGGATGGTTCTGGCAACACTTCCGACGATTTCTCGGACTTCCGATACTTCCCTCAAACACCCGTTGAACTTGACCTTGGTAAATCGCTTTATGTTTTCATCCCATCATAGTTATTCCTACACACTTATCCTGATAAATTAGATTAGAATAAATATTTCACCAATTGACTTCATCATCAAAATCTGAGATTCAACAATATGGATCTATAGAGATAGATCTAAGAGGATGCTTGGCTTGTCCCAGTCCAAGTACATAGACACCATTGTCAAAAGGTTTGGCATGGAAAATTCCAAGAGAGGTCTCATACCAATGAGACATGGAATATCACTTTCTAGGAGTATGTCCCTAAAGACTCCTAAAGAAAGGGCACACATGGATATGATACCATATGCATCAGCGATAGGATCTATCATGTATGCTATGCTATGTACCAGGCCTGATATAGCGCATACTCTGAGTGTCACGAGCAAATATCAGTGCGAGATCCAGGCTTGGAGCATCGAAAGCAGTAAAAAGTATCCTTAAGTACTTGAGAAGGACTAAGGATCTTTTACTGGTATATGGAGGTAGTAGCCTCAGGGTTGAGGGCTACACGGACTCGAGCTTCCAGTCCAATGTCGATGATAGCAAGTCTAATTCAGGGTATGTGTTCACCCTGAATGAAGGAGCAGTATGTTAGAAGATTTCCAAGCAAGACACTATTGCTGACTCGACCACAGAGGCGAAATACATTATTGCTGCAGAGGCAGCAAAGGAGGGAGTCTGGATGAAGAAGTTCATCACAGATCTAGGAGTCATCTCGAGCAGCGAGGAGCTGATTCTTTTATATTGCGATAAATACGGGACGATTACTCAAATAAGGAAACCTGGGTCTCATCAGAAGTGTTCTGAGGAGGTTCTAACTTATTAGAGAGATCGTGACCTGAAGAGATATAGTAGTGGAAAGAGTTCCATCTGAAGATAATATTGCAGATCCACTGACAAAGCCATTGACTCAGATTGTCTTTGAATGTCACAGAGGTCTGATGGGGATCAGACATGTTGGTGATTGGCTTTAGGTCAAGTGGGAGATTGCTAGTCATATGTGCCCTGCAAGCCAATCACATGAGTGATGGCACTTGTGACTTGATATGCATTTTTTCTCTTTACTTATTATTAGGCATTTTATCACTTTATCTTGCATGTTGCATATATTGTGATATCCTTGGATCTATTCAATGGGAATCAGATCGTGATGAGATCATAATAATGAGACCGATTCACCTTTAATCACAGACCCTGAATTATTCTGGTCATAGGTTACTCGAGAAGGACATCGAGATAACTGGATAGACTAGTGTGCTGTATACCCATCCATATGATGGAAGTAGTTGGTCTCATAGCTACTCGTGTGGGGACACTAAGGGTATAGTGCAGGTGCTCATTAGGAAATTTCACTGATTGATCCACCTACGGAATGCTGGATGGTTATTGATATCTCACGTCAGACAACGATTCCATAGTCCCAGTAGTGTATCTGGTCCTTAGACCTGAGACACCAAGGATATCCTGTATGAGTACCCCACTCTTTGATACCGGACTTATAGGTTTAGAAAGTTCCAGATCTAGTACAGCCGGTTATTGGGAGTGGTAGCCAACCTTACGAGGGCTATTGAGTGTCAATAGAGGATCATCCACTCTCGGTATCATGAGAGGAATATCTCATGTGTTCTTGCTCGAACAAATCCTTGGCCAAGGTTATTCGGATTGAGAGAGAAAGAGTTCTCCGGGAGAATCCAACAAGAGCAAGACTCGAGGAGAGACCGTATGGGCCCGACAGCACTATGCCCGGTATAGGGTCTCTGGGATATTGGATGGATGAGGAATTATAGATACATGGTAACTGAGGACAGATAGGTCCAAAGGATTGGATTCCCCTGTATCGTCTAGGGGCCGCGGCGTAGTGGCCTGGTACGTCCGCAGTCGATGAGTTGGGTGAATTATTATAGAGATAATAATTCACTAAGTCAGAAGGAGTTCTGACAAGTATGACTCACGGCCAACTTAATATTGGGCCTAGAGGGTCACACACATATGGTAGGTGTTGCGACGAGTAGAGGTTGGGATATGAGATATCCGCTGAACCCCCTATCTTATTGAATATCCATTAAGCCCTTGAATTATTGGATCTTGAGATGAGATACAATAATTGCTAATAAGAGATTATTTGGTAGAGACCTACTAATCCAAGAGGCTTGGGTAATTGGATGGAGATCCAATACCCAATAGGACAAAAGATCCATTAGGGTTTTCAAGGGGCCTCTATAAATAGGAGGGAACCAAAGCTCTATAAGCTGAGGGTTTCTTTTGGTGTCCACCTCCTGTTCTCCTCTCCCTAAAAAGAGAGGTGCATCGTTGCAATCCCTGCCGTGTGGATACCGCTAGAGAGGAGGACCCTTGACCTCCTTCATCCTCTCCCACAAATCTGTACGAATTAAGAGATATACAATCTCCCTAGGTATCTTCTTTTACACGTGTAGTTTTGCGGTTTTGTTTTTGACGCACCGATCTTCACACGACGATGGAAACTTTCTATGGGAAATCTGGAGTTTTGTTTTCTGTTCTTCCGCTGCGTATGTGATGTCGCTCTCCTAAAGGATTTCCCAACAAAACTGGGCGATGGTACCACTAGTACCTTTAAGACCCAAGATGAGGCTGGTTTTGACTCTAAGTTTAATTCCATTTGGGGTCTATAAATACCCCTCTCATCCCTGCTTAGAATATATAAGAAATGAGAACAAAAACAAAGGAAAACTCTATTGTAATCTTGTGAGAATTCCCCTCCTCTAGTCTAGTGTTAATTTCAATTAAGAGATGGGTGAGTGGAGGTGTAAAGGTTCTCTCCCGAGCCTGTCAAAAGGAGAATAAAGTTATAAAGGTAGTTGATCTTCACCTATTGAAAGAAGATCGGTTAGTGGAAGTTGGTGGCTTTGAATGAAAAGGAATCGGGAGTGGATGTAGGTCAAGATATCGAACCACTATAAAATTTGGTTTGCATTTACTTTATACTTTTTATTCATACTGTAAATTGATTTACTTACTCACTAAGCTTACGAATGTTTTCAAGTTAAACTCGTTTTTGATACGGTCTTTTTTGAATCGTCAAAGGTCTTAATCGAAATGAAAGTTTTCAAATTGATGTTTTTATCATAAGCACTATTTCATCCCCACCCGCACCCCCCCTCTCCTCCTCCTCCTCTTAGTGCCAACTTGATCCTAATAGTTGGTATCAGATGATGATGATGATGATGAATGTCCTAAACTTTAAGGTATGTCCAAGCATTAGATGATGATGATGACTTGATCCTAAACTTAAAGGTATGTCCAAACATTAGATGATGATGATGACTTGATCACGTTGGTGACTTTCAAAACCGTTGGTATCAAAGTGATGTTATTTCTTGTTTGATTTAATACCCAAGAGAAATGACTATTTTCAGCTTTCAAGAGAGTCACTCTATCATTTATTCTCCTATGTTCAATGGGACGGACTACACATATTGAAAAATTTAAATAAGAGTTTTATTACTTTCTTTGGATTTAAATTTATGGAATATTATTGAAAATAATTTTCAAAAGTCTTCCAAACCAATGAACGAATGGAATGATTTGGAGAAGAAGATTTTTTCGTTAAATACAAAAGCGATGAATGCTTTGTTTTGTACACTTGATTTTTTTAAATAAGTTTAATTAGGTTTCTATATGTGAAACTTTATATGAGATTTAGCATACACTTGAAATCACACACGAAGGCAATTGTAGAGTTAAAAATTCAAAAATTAATCTTTTGATGAATGGTTTCTAATTATTTCGAATGGAACCAAGTGAAACTATTGGTAATATGTACATTTATTTTACAAATGTCATCACTAGTTTAAAAAGTTTTAATAAATATTTTTTTAATCTTGAACTTGTAAACAAAATACTAAGATCCCTTCTAAAAAGTTGAGATCTGAAAATAACGGCTATACAAGAAACAAAGGACATGAATAATTTTGCTATTGAAGAACTTATTGGGTCTTTAATGACCTATGAAATGACTTGTTTAGAATATGATGAACATGAGAACGACCTTCTAAAGAATAGAAAGGATTTGACACTTCGAATAATAAAATACCATTTGAGTGATAACTCAAGTGATGATGATGATGACCTTGAACTTCTCACAATTAAACTTAAAAAATTCATAAAACAAGAAACTAAAAACAAAAATAAACTTAAAAAAGGGAGGCCACAAAAGAATAAGAAAAGACTCAAGACGATATGGGATGAAACAAGTACATCCGAAGATGAGATTGCAAATTATACTGTGATGGTTTTCGACAACGAGATAAGCAACTCAACCAAAACCCCTTTACTTTATTATAAAATTACTTGATGCATTTCATAAGTTATTTTTAAATTAGTAAGAAATACAAAATAAAAAAAATGATCATACTTATCTTTCTAGTGATTTTAAAAATTTTTAAAAAAAATATGCTTCTCTTTCTAGTTAATTGAAAAATTAAAAATTTGATTATAACAATTGCATGTTTTATGATAATGCTTGCATAATAAAAAAGATTAATTCTTTATATATTTTAAGAAGCAATTATGTGTATCTTAATGATTTTATATTGTTTTTTAGTTTTAAACATGATACATGGCTTTTATATAGAAAAACTTGAGCATGCTTATATGAAATCAATCACAAAATTTGGAATTAAAAGAATTTTAGCTACTTTTAATACTATAGGAATCAATCTATATTGCTTTTAATAAATATTTCATATTAAATAAAAGTGATTTTAATGATGATTTTGGATTTGACAAGTTATTTTCATATTTATCCAAACACCTGATTTATTTGTGTTTATGTCATAAGATGTATTTTATATGAATCATTTTGTTCTCATATGATTCTATCTTCCAAGAGAAGATTTATCCAAATAAATCTTGATTCTTGGTATTTATGAATTAAGATTTATTTTATGTGAATTAAGATATCTTATTTGATCTCTTATATTCCTTTTTGCCATTCACTAAAGAGGAGACCTATCTAAATGAATCTTGACTCTTTCATTTGAACAAAGATTTATATTATATGAATCAAGATTTTTTATTGTTCTCCTACAATTCCTTTAGGAGTCACTAAAGAAAAAAATTTATACCATGTTCTTGATAATTATAACTTGAGATTTTTAAAAATTAAGATCGTTCACATGATTCCTTCGTTTTACTAAAAGAGAATGTTTATCTAAATGAATCATGATTTTTCTCTTGATTTCTGAAAATTCATGACTTAAAATTTATTTTAAGGATCTTTTACTATTTTATCTTGTAAGATTTTTTTAAGAGGAGATTTGTTAAAGTAAATCATGTTCTTTGGTATTCACGAATTGATCTTTATTGATATCTTTCATGACATGATTCCTTTGTATTTATGGTTTATATACCTCATGATATGATTGAATCATTGATTTATCTTTGTTATTAATTTTTGTTATGATTAGAGCATTGATATAAAAGAAAAATTGTACTCTTCCCTTCTTTTTGACAATGACAAAAGGGGAGAAAGACTTGCTAGCTTGAACATTACAAAGGAAGTAAAAATTGCTAGCTCTAACATTGCATAGGAAGGAAAAATTACTAAACCTACACATCTCAAGAAAGGCAAAATTGCTAGCTTGCAAAGAAAGGCAAAACTTGCTAGCTTGCAAAGAAAAACTTGCTAGCTTGCACTTCCCAAAAGAGAAGAAAGAATTTTCTAGCATGAATATCGTAAAGGGAAGCAAAAGTTGATATCTCAAGAGAAACAAAAATTTTGTTAAACTTTCACATCTCTAAAACTTGCTAGTTTGCATGTTCTAAAGTTATGTAAAACTTGCTAAATTGCTAGCTTGTGTTGAATCTTGGATTTTGATGATGAAACTAATTGATTGTGTTTTGTGATCTAACTATATTTTGAGTGACGTAGGTCTAATTTCGATCAGGATTAGACAATTGAAGTAGGAAGAATCAATGTTAGGCCAGAGAAAAACATGTCAGAAGAGCAAAGGATTGATCGACGTATCGGCAGAAGGCTTCAGACAATGGATTTGGGTATCGAGCCAAGAAGAGCAAAGTTACACCAAGGAGATCGAAGTTGCAGAGGACAACTGCCGATTTGGCAACAGGTAGTAAGAGAGGATGATGTTTCAAAGAATCGGATGAAGCGTTGATGAACCAATGACATGTCGGGCAACAAATTCAATTAAAGCTTTATAATAATTATCTAGATCGGAGTAGGATTAGATCTAATTGGGTTAGAATTGGGCCAACTAGGCCCGATTCAGGACTGTGTTAGGCCAAATGAAAGGCCCAAACAGTGGAACCGCCCGAAGGCTCAGCCTCCAAGGCTGAGTCTGGGTGGTGGTACTGCCTAGTGATAATGGGTCTAAGTGGTGGTACTGCTAGACTAGGGCAGTGGTACCACCCAGTACACTGCCAACCTAGTGTGCCAGGCGGTGATATCGCCCAGTGGCAGAAAGCTTAGGCGATGGTACTGCCCAACACTAGCGGTGATACCGCTAGTACCCGGAAGACCCAAGATGGGATTGGTTTTGGCTCTAAGTTTGAATCCATTTAGAGCCTATAAATACCTCTCTGATCCCTGGTTGGAACACAAGCACAGAAAATTTGAATGTAGAAAAATGCTATAAAAATCACTTGAGAAATCCCTCCTCTAGCATTAGATTGATTTCAGCTTAAAGAGAGGAGTGAGTGCATGTGAGGGTTCTTTCTTGAGCCTGTCAAAAGGAGAAAGTGTTATAAGGGTGTTTGATCTTCGCCCATTGGAAAGAAGATCGATAGTGAAAGTCAATGGCCTCGAAAAAGAAGGAATTGAGAGTGGACATAGGTCGGATGACTAAACTACTATAAAATATAGTTTGCATTTACTTCTTGCTATTTATCCTTATTGCAAACCCTTTGCTTTACTTGCTCTACTTCCTCATCACCTTCTTATGAACATCTTTAAGTTAAAAATGTTTATGATACGACTTTCATCAAAATGATTCTTTTCATATGAAATGGTTTTTGGAAATCGCTAAATTTGACATAATCTTTACTGCTACACTAATTCACAACAACCCCCACCCCTCCCCCCTCGTCTTAGTGTCATACTAATCCTAACAGTTGGTATCAGAACCTAATATTTCTCATTCAGATGAATGAATATCTAAGAGAAATGGCTCTTTTCGGATTTCAAGAGGGTTATTCTATCGTTCACCCTCCCATGTTCAATGAGATGGACTATAATTATTGGAAAACTCGAATGAGAGGTTTCTTGCTTTCTTTAAATCTTGATTTATGGAACATCGTCGAAAATGGCTTTCAAAAGTCTTCCAAACTAATGAATGATTGGAATGATTTAGAATAGAAAACTTTTTTCATTGACTGCAAAGGCTTTGAATGCCTTATTTTGTGCCTTAGATAAAACTGAATTCAATCAAGTTTCTAGTTGTGAAATGACTTTCGATATTTAACACACTCTTGAAGTCACACATGAAGGCACTAGTAGAGTCAAAGACTCGAAAATAAACCTTTTGATGTATGATTTTGAGCTTTTTCGAATGGAACCAAGTGAGACCATTGGAGACATGTACACCCAGTTTACGGATGTCATCAATGTTCTAAAAGCCATTGATAAATCTTTTTCAAGTTTTGAACTTGTAAACAAGATTCTAAGATCCCTTCCAAAAAGGTAGGATTTGAAAGTAACCACTATATAAGTGACTAAAAATCTAAATGATTTTCTGATCGAAGAACTCATCAGGTCATTAATGACCTATAAGATGACATGCATAGAACTTGATGAACTTGAGAACCACCTTCTAAAAAGTTAACTCAAGTGATGATGATGAGAACCTTAAACATTTAATGATAAAATTTAAAAAGTTTATAAAATAAGAGTTAAAGAACAAAAATGAACTTGAAAAGAAGAAGAGGCCACAAAAGAAGAAGAAAGCACGCAAAGAAGAATCAAGTACATCCGAAGATGAAGACGTGAACTACGCCTTGATTGCTCACAACGAAAAAGTAAGTAACTCACCTGAAAAGTTTTCACTTTATTATGAAATTACTTGATGTTTTTTCATAAGTTGCTTAACTTAGTTTGTAGGAAATAAAAAAAAATTACAAAAAATATATCAAGCTCTTCTTTCTATTGATTTTTGAACATTAAAAACTATGAATGGTATTTCCATGATTTGTGATAATGCTTGTACTTCTAATAGGATTAATTCATGTATGTGTATCTTGATGATTTTATATTGCTTTTTGGTTTTAAAATGATACATGTCTTTATTTCAAAAGACTTAAGCATACTTGTATGAAATCAATTTCCAAAACTAAAAGACTTAACCCACATTGCTTTCCATAAATTTTTCAAATGAAAGAAAAGTGATTTTAATGATGCTTTTGGTTCTAAACATGATGCTTAACCTTTGCATGAAATATTTGAATATGCTTATGTAAGATCAAATTGCATGAATTGAAACACATAAAAAGAGGAACGTTTTTGTAAAAATTCTCTATCTTTAAAGTTTTGGTGAATTTTTCAAATTGAATGAGTCATCTTGAAAGTGATTTCTCAAATTGAATGAGTTAAAAATGATGAATATTTTGACAATAAATGTTTGTATCATGCTTGATGATTTTATATTTTAAAACTATGCATGATGAGTGAATCTTATGTTTTGGACTAATGTGTTATATATGTTTTTGGTCTTAATCGTTTTTATGATGAAATTTTTTTAAGACGATGTGCTTTTGGTCTTGATGATCTTTATGATGAAATTTGCCTTTCACTCTTGAATATTGATACTTATTTGTATTTAGCATTAAAGCAAAGCCATACTTATAAGAAGTAAATCACATAAATTGAAACACATGCATTTTCTATCTTATCAAGATTAATGATTTCATTTATGATATTTTATGAATCTAGTGAATCTCTACAAAGTGATTTTGATGATTTGAATGAGATTATTTTTTCAAGCGAATCATGAACCTTCTTTTGATTTCTTGACTTGAGAGTTTGTTTTATGGGAATTAAAATCTTTTTTCCTCTATGATTCTTTCTACCATTTACTAAAGAGGAAAACAATCTAAGTCATGATCTTGATATCTCAATTTTTGATACTTGAAATTTTTTTTTTTTAAATGTGATCTTGATGACATGAGATGTCTTATGCTTGAATCAAGTATTTTTCTCCTATGTTTCCTCTTGTCATTTACTAAAAAGGAGAACCTTCTAAATGTCTCATGAATTTTTCGGAATCATAACTTAAATTTATTATGATTCATGATGAATTGATAGATACTATGCATGAATCGAGATCTCTTCTTTGATTTCCTAAGATTTATTTTTTATATTTACAAAAAGAAGACGTATCAAAATAAATCATGACTTGATCTTTGATATTGATTTTTTTTTATATCATGATTCTTTTGTATTGGTTGCATACCTTATGTGATGCTTAAAACATTGATTTTTCTTTCATGAATGGTATATCTCATTAAGAAATTGGTTTTTCTTGATATGATGAATTATTGTTGTAAAAAGAAAAATTATCTCATTCTATTCCTCCCTTCTTTTCGACAATGACAAAGGGGGAGAAAGAATTTTGCTAGCTCGCATACTTCAAAGAGAAAGCAAAAACTACTTGCTAGTATATTGCAAAAATTTCTAGCTTGTAAATCTCAAAAGAAGCAAAACTTGCTAGCTTGCACTTCTCAAAAGGGAAGAAAGAACTTACCATCTTGAACATCACCAATAAGTGCAAACTTGCACAAAAAGCAAGTAATAAATTGTTATGCTTGCACATCCTTAAAACTTGATAATGTTGTAAAGTGATGTGAATCTTGCTAGTATATTGTAAAACTTGCATATCTTTAAAACTAGCTAGATGCAATTTCTCTTTTTGTTGATGATAAAGGGGGAGAAGTATGATGATCATGCATTGTATAATGTATTGGATGAACTCTTTGATTCTCATGATTTATTCAAAATTTTAAATTTTAAATTTTCTATCAATATGACATATTGATAGGGGGAGTTTGTTTAAACTCCAGGAGTTAAGGTTAACTCCGTTATCAATTGGTTATCATCATCAAAAAGGGAGAGATTGTTGAATCTCATATTTTGATGATAAAACCAATTAATTATGTTTTATGATCTAATCGTGTTTTGAGTAACGCAGGTCTACTTTCGATCAGGATTAGATAATTGAAGTAGGAAGAATCGATGTTGGGCCCAAGGAAAACATATTGGATGATTAGACGTCGAGCGAAGGATTAATCGACATATCGGCAGAAGGCTTCAGACAAAAGATTCGGGCATCAGGCCAAGAAGAGCAAAGTAGTGCCAAGGAGATCGGAGTTGCAGAGGATAACTACCAATTGAGCAATAGGCCACAAGAGAGGACGATGCATCAAAAAATCGAACGAAGTGCCGATGGACTAATGACATGCCGAGCAATAAATTTGATTAAAGCTTTATAATAATTATCTAGATTGGAGTAGGATTAGGTCTAATTGGGTTAGAATTGGGCCAACTTAATTAGGGGCCAACTGGGCCCGATTCAGGGCTATGTTGGGCTAGATGAAAAGCCCAAACATTGTCCTAGTGTCATGTCAAGCAGTGGCACCACCAGGGTTGGCGGTGGAACCGCCTAAAGGCTCAGCCTCCAAGGCTGAGTCTGGGTAGTTATACTACCTAATGATAGTGGGTCTGGGCGGTGGTACCACTAGACTGGGATGATGGTACCACCCAATACACTACTAGCCCAGTGTACTAAGCGGTGGTACCGCCAATACCCGGAAGACCCGGGATGGGATTGGTTTTGGCTCCAAGTTTAAATCCATTTAGAGCCTATAAATTTTCCTCTCATCTCTGGTTGGAATATACAAGCACAGAAAATTTAAAAGTAGAAAAATGCTCTAAAAATCACTTGAGAAATCCCTTTTCTAGCCTTAGATTGATTTCAGCTTAAAGAGAGGAGTGAGTTCTTATAAAGGTTCTCGCCTAAGCCTGTCAAAAGAAGAAAGTGTTGTAAGGGTGTTTGATCTTCACTCGTTGGAAAGAAGATCGATAGTGAAAGTCGGTGGCCTCGACGAAGGAGAAATCGGGAGTGGACGTAGGTCGAATGACAGAACCACTATAAAAATCTAGTTTGCATTTACTTCTTGCTATTTATCTTTGCTATAAACCCTTTATTTTACTTGCTCCACTTCCTCATCACCTTCTTACGAATGTCTCTAAGTTAAACATGTTTCCAATACGGCTTTCATCGAAATGATTCTTTTCATACGAAATGGTTTTTGAAAATCACTAAATTTGACGCTTGTTGCACTAATTCACCCACTCCCCTCTTAGAGCCATACTGATCCTAACAGCTTGCATTTCTCAAAAGAAAAGAAAGAACTTACTAGCTTGTATGTTCTAAAGTGATGAAAAATCTACAAAATTGGTAAGCTTGCATATCTCCAAAAATTATTAATTGCATATCTCCAAAAGAACTTACTAGATTTTTGTTGATGATAAAGGGGGAGAAGTATGATGATAATGTCAAATTTTGATACATGATATGATGAATAAGTAGAAAATATAAATGTTTATATATCATGCTTGATGATTTTATGCATGTTATACTTGTTGGGAAATCCTATGGGGCGACATCACATGCGTAGCGAAAGAACAAAAAAAACAAAATCACATATTTCCCATAGAAAGGTTTCATTGTCGTGTGAAGATCGGTGCATCAAAACAAATCCGTGAAAACTGTATATATAAACGAAAATACCTATGGAGATCATATATCTCTAAATCCCTACAGATCTATAGGAGAGGATGAAGAAGGTCAAGCATCCTCCTCTCTAGTGGTATCCACACGGCAGGGACTGCGACGATGCACCTCTCTAGGAAGAGGAGAACAGAAGGTAGCTACCAAAAGAACCCCCAACCTATAGAGCTTTGGTTCCCTCCTATTTATAGAGGCCCCCTATAAACTCTAATGGATCTTGCCCTGTTGGGTATTGGATCTCCATCCAATTACCCAAGCCTCTTGGATTAGTGGGTCTTTACCCAATAAACTCTTATTAGTAATTATTGGATCTCATCTTAGGATCTAATAATTCAGGAGCTTAATGAATATCTAATAAGATAGGGGCTCCAACGGATATCTCATATCCAAATTTCTACTCGTCGCAACACCTACCATATCTGTGTGACCATCTAGGCCCAATATTGAGCTGGCAGTGAGTCATACTTATCAGAACTCCTTCTGACTTGGTGAATTATTATCTCTATAATAATTCACCCTACTCATCGACTGCGGACGTACTAGGCCACTATGCCACAGCCCATAGACGATACAGGGGAATCCAATCCTTTGGACCTATCTGTCCTCAATTATCATGTATCTATAGTCCCTCATCCAACTAATATCCTAGAGATCCTATATTGGGCATAGTGCTGTCAGGCCCATACGGTCTCTCCTCGAGTCTTGCTCTTGTCGGTTTCTCCTAGAGAACTCTTTCTCTCTCAATCCGAATAACCTTGGACAAGGATTTGTTCGAGCAAGAATATATAGGATATTCCTCTCATGATACCGAGAGCGGATGATCCTCTATTGACACTCAATAGCCCTCGTAAGGTTGGCTACCACTCTCAATAATCGATAGTACTAGATCTAAAACTTTCCAAACCTATAAGTCCGGTATTAAAGAGTGGAGTACTCATATAGGACATCCTTGGTATCTCAAGTCTAAGGACCAGATATACTACTAGGACTACGGAATCGCTGTCTAATGTGAGGTATCAATAACCATCCACCATTCCGTAGGCAGATTAATCAGTGAACTCATTCCCCAATGAACACCTGCACTATACCCTTAGTGTCCCCACACGAGTAGCTATGAGACAAGCCACCTCCATCATATGGATAGGTATACAGCACACCAGTCTATCCGGTTGTCTCGATGTCCCTCTCGAGTAACATATGACAGGATTATTTAGGGCCTATGTTTAAATGTGAATCAGTCTCATTATTGTGATCTCATCACGATCCAATTCCCATTGCACAGATCTAAGGACATCACAATATATGCAACACGCAAGATAAAGTGATAAAATGCCTAATAATAAGCAAAGAGAAAAAGTACATATCAAGTCACAAGTGCCATCACTCGTATGATTGGCTTGTAGGGCACATATGACTAGCAATCTCCCACTTGACCTGAAGCCAATCACCAATATGTCTGATCCCCATCAGACCTCTGTAACACTCAAAGACAATTTGAGTTAATGGCTTTGTTAGTGGATTTGCGATATTATCTTCGGATGGAACTCTTTCCACTACTATATCTCTTTGGGCCACGATCTCTCTAATAAGCTAGAACCTCCTCAGAACACTTCTGATGAGACCCGGGTTCCCTTATTTGAGTAATCTCCCCGTATTTGTCGCAATGTAAGGGAATCAGCTCCTCGCTGCTTGGTATGACTTCCAAATCTGTAATGAACTTCTTCATCCAGACTCCCTCCTTTGCTGCCTTTGCCATAGCAATTTATTCCGCCTCTATAGTCGAGTCAACAGTAGTGTCTTGCTTAGAACTCTTCTAGCATACTACTCCTCCATTCAGGGTGAACATATATCTTGAATTAGACTTGCTATCATCGACATCGGACTAGAAGCTTGAGTCCATGTAGCCCTCAATATGTAGGATGCTTCCCCTAAGTCCTTTATGGAGAAGTGCCTAGATAACCAAGCCTTTACTGTGGACAGCTTTCCTACATCATTCACAATGATCAGGATGTCATCCATATATAATACCAAAAAGGTGATAGTGCTCCCACTTACCTTCTTGTACACACAAGGCTCATCTTCGTTCTTAACGAAGTCATAAGATCTAATCACCTCATCAAATTTTATGTTCCAACTTTGAGAAGCTTACTTCAGTCCACAAATGGACCTAAGCAACCTGCACACCTTATCTGGGTTATCCTTGGACACGAATCCCTCAAGCTGTATTATATACACCTCCTCCTCGAGGTTGCCATTAAGGAATGTGGTTTTGACGTCCATCTGCCAGATCTCATAATCATAGTGTGCTACAATAGCAAATAGAATTTGAATGGATTTTAGCATGGCTACAGGTGAGAAAGTTTCATCATAGTCAACACCTTACCTTTGACAATACCCCTTAGCCACTAGCCTTGCTTTATAGGTCTCTACTTGTTCATCTACTCCAATCTTCTTTTTAAAGATCCACTTGCAGCTAATGGGTACAATACCTTCGGGTGCATCAACTAGGTTCCAAACCTTGTTGGAGTACATGGAATCCATTTCTGAATTCATGGCTTCTTGCCATTTCCCAGAGTCTATGCTCATAACAGCCTCCTCGTAGGTTTGAGGATCAATATCCTCAACATCCTCTCCTCTGATATGTCCCACATATCTCTCAAGAGAATGGGATACTCTACCAAACTTATGTAAAGTTGAAACTTATATGCTAGGTATCTGAACAGATTCTGGTTATGGAATGGTACTTGAACTAGGTTCTCCAACCTCGCTCAACTCTATCATGCTTCCACTGTCTCTACCAAGAATTTGTTCCTTCTCAAGGAACACAACTCTCTTGGCTACAAAGACCTTTTGGTCCTCAAGGTGATAGAAATAATACCCACAAGTTTCCTTGGGGTATCCCATGAACTTGCACCATTCCGTCCTGAATTCCAACTTGTCGGGGTTGTGTCTCTTGACGTGGGTAGGGCAGGCCCAAATCTTAACAACCTTAAGATTGGGCTTCTTCCCATTCCATATCTCATATAGAGTAGACATTACTGACTTAGTTGGAATTCTGTTCAGAATGTAAGCTACAGTTTCTAGGGCATATCCCCAGAATGAGATGGGTAGATCAGTGAAACTCATCATGGAATTTACCATGTCTAACAGTGTATGATTCCTCCTTTTTGATACACCATTAAGCTGCGATGTATAAGGAGGTGTCCATTGGAATAAAATCCCATGGTCTTTAAGGAATTGGGTGAACTCTGTACTCAAGTACTCACCTCCTCGATCTGATCGAAGGGATTTAATACTCTTTCTTGTCTGGTTCTCCACTTCATTCTTATATTTCCTGAATTTCTCAAAAGCCTTAGACTTGTACTTCATCAAGTACACATGTCCATATTTTGAGAAATCATCAGTGAAAATAATGAAGTAGGAGTAACCACCTATGGCATGAATCGACATGGGACCACATACATCACTATGTATGAGTTCCAGTAACTCAGTGGCTCTCTCTCCAATTCCACTAAATGGAGAGTTGGTCATCTTTCTCCAAAGGCAAGGTTCACAAGTTGCATATGACTCATAGTCAAATGGATCTAGATATTTATTCTTCAATAAATTTTGAATCCTTCCCTCATGGATATGAACTAGCCTACAATGCCACAGATATGCATTATTCACCTCTTCTCGTTTCCTCTTAGACTTACACTTATGATATATGGAGCTGTATCTGGCATAAATAAACCATTATGCAATGTTCCTCTCATGATGATCTCATCATCTAATATTATTGAACAACCATTGTTCTCAAAAACTAATTTATATTTACTAACTGTCAAATATTAAATAAAAATAATATTTTTTTATAATAGAACATAATAACATGCATCTAATGTAATAATAGCTCCACTAGACAGATGTAAGGTGACCTTATTAATAGCCACTGTAACAACCTTTGCTCCATTGCCCATCTTAAGGTCCATCTCGTCTCTGTTCAATCTCCTAGGTCTTGCCAGAACCTACAACGAATTACAGATATGATAAGCACTCCCGGTATCCAATACCCATGTGTTATCATAAGATTCTAACAAATGGAGACTGATCATGAATGTACCTGAAGCTTCTCGAAGCTTCTGTTTCACCCTCTCTGTAAGGTACTCTTTGCAATTCCTCTTCTAGTGCCCATCTTTGTCGTAGTGGAAGAACTAGCCTTTGTTCTTTGTTGGGTTTTTCCTAGCAACCTTTGCCTTACTCATTTTACCCTTGCCCTTCTTAAGGGACTTCTCAGTCTTCCTTTTCTTTCTAGTCTCACTAGTATAGAGAACTGGCTTCTCTTTCTTGATGGTACTCTCTGCTTCTCTCAACATATTGAGGAGCTTTGGGAGGGTCACCTCATGTTTGTTCATATTAAAATTCATTATGAACTGAGAAAAGGAATCTGGTAAGGACTGAAGCACAAGATCCACAGACAGGTTATCCTCTAGGACCATTCCTAGACCGGTGAGTTTCTCGATCTACTCAATCATCTTAAGGACATAGTTCTGAACCGGTATCCCCTCAGTCATCCTAGCACGGAAAAGACTCTTTGATATCTCATATCAATGAGTTCTTCCCTATTCCTCAAATAGTTTGCGAAGATGTAGGAGTATGAAATTAGCATCCATATTTTCATGATGTCTCTATAACTCAATAGTAATAGTGGCCAACATATAACACTGAGCAAGAGCGAAATAATCTATGTACTTTACATAATGAGCGATCTCATCCTCTCTTGCCCCTTCGTTGGGTGTAGGGATTACTGTATCAAGGATGTACGTGATTTTATCTGCCATGAGAATGATTCTCGGATTGCGAAGCCAATCCATATAATTTAGACCAGTGAGGCGGTTGGCATCAAGTATGCCACGTAAAAGATTTCAAAGTGATATTTTTCTGAAATTAAAAATGTAGCAGAAATAAATAATATGCAGACTTTGTAAAAATTAAACAATTAAGATAAGGACTTCTATCTTAATGTATTCCCACTAATTTTTCGTAAGACACACAACACCCTCCGGTATATGAATTGAAGACCCCCGGCGGATCTCTGATGGGGATCGAGATCCAATCGGCGTCTTAACTAACCTCGAGGGACTCGGCCAATCACATTAAGCCAGTAAAGGTAGGCAACTCTTGCCAATCACAACTCCGTGTGATTCCCATCCTGTTCGGCCTCCGAACCACCATGGCCTCGAGGGACTCAACCAACCATGATGTTCAATTAAGTCATCACCATCGTACAAGATGAGTCTGATTCGATGATATACTCTCGACGGACTCGACCAAACATACCATATCCTCAGGTCACCGATGATATCTCTATGTCATAGATAAGATAGTGAAAAGCGATATATGTGAGTCTCGAGGGACTCGACCAACTCAACCTACACCGAGAATAGGTTCCTACCTATAACGATGGAAGGCCACGTGGGTCAATCTAATTTCCTCATATTTACCGACTTAATATTATTAATAGAGGGGATTTTGATTTGATCTCCTAACAAAATATGTCACACACATGCATATTTAATATATATCTACATCGCATGCAAATATATATACATATCTAGTTTGTGTTTAATCAATCACACATCACATGAGCAATCACACCAGATGATCATAGACCACATCCTAATGTGATCAGGCCCGAGCTAGTGGGCTCAATCACTCACATCAAGATCTATGTGTGCTGCGGCGCATCTCTAAGCCCTGTGATCGTCCTTCTTCCTTCGTCGGTTCCATCGGCATCTCAACGCATCTCCATGCGTCGGATCGTCCGTCTCGACCTCGTGGGTCCCGCTACCACTACGTCTCATGTAATTACAATATAATTATAGGCACGCAGGCCCGATAATAAATGAGAAAAATATAGGCTTGTAGATCTCAATAATAATAATCACATGTACACACATCACCTCACATGGTCCATGATCATCTATCCACATCATTCATCACATGTATATATTATTTTATAGGACTCTAAATAAATAATAATAGTTAATTAAATATTTTAATTAACTAATTTTTTTAAAATCAGGAACATAGAGGGAATTTTCTAAATTCTAAGTGGTATTTTGGTCATTCGACCAAAGGGGACGAAACTGGAATTTCATAAATTCTCAAGGGCAAAACTATCTTTTGCCTAGAAAGCCCTAATTCCTTTGTTTTGCTTGCTGCTGCATTACGGTTACCATCATCGGCGGTGGCACTGCGGGGAAGCGCCACCCATGCCCGTAGGCTTGCGGGCGGCGTCGTTGCAGCGGGGTGCCGCTCGCAGGCAGACGTGCCCGCCCACTAGCGCTGCCCCTTGCGGGGCAATGCCCACAACGGCCCGACGCCCCTATGTGGGCGAGCGCCGCTACAGGCGCTGCCCTCCCCTACGGGCGGTTCGCCATCGGGCGACGCTGCCACCCACCCAAGCGAGCAGGCTGCCCGTAGGGGCCTCACGGGCGTCACCCGTCCTTGTGGGCAGGCCAACGCACCAGGCACCTTCCACCCTTGCGGGCAGGCCATCGCGCCAAGTGCTGCCCACCCTTGCGGGTAGGCCACCAGCTACCTACCACTTGCAGCCTGCATACGGGCACCTTGCCCGTAGCCGTCGTCGCTTTCGTTGCAAGCAACAAGGCTGCAAGCAACCTTGTGGCCGCTGTGCGAGTGCAACAAGGACAACAACAGTTGCTGCCCTTTCTCGCCTTTTGCGTCAATGATTTTGATGACAAAACTTGTTCTAGATCACAACATACGTAATTTAACATCCGATCTTCTCACGAACAACTTGGCTCTGATACCACTATTGGGAAATCTTATGGGGCGACATCACATGTGCAGTGGAAGAACAAAAATAAATAAAACCATAGATTTCCCGTAGAAAGGTTCCATCGTCGTGTGAAGATCGGCGCGTCAAAACAAATCTACGAAAACTGCATGTATAAAAGAAAATACCTAGGGAGATCATATATCCTTAAATCCTTGTAGATCTATAGGAGAGGATGAAAAATGTCAAGCATCCTCCTCTCTAGCGGTATCCACACGGTAGGGACTACGACGATGCACCTCTCTGGGGAGAGGAGAATAGAAGGTGGCTACCAAAAGAACCCCCAGCCTATAGAGCTTTAGTTCCCTCCTATTTATAGAGGCCCTTTGTAAACCCTAATGGATCTTGCCCTGTTGGGTATTGGATCTTCATCCAATTAACTAAGCCTCTTGGATTAGTGGGTCTCTACCCAATAATCTCTTATTAGCAATTATTGGATCTCATCTTCGGATCTAATAATTCAGGGGCTTAATAGATATCCAATAAAATAGGGGCTCTAGCGGATATCTTATATCCGAACCTCTACTCGTCACAACACTTACCATATGTGTGCGACCCTCTAGGCCCAATATCGAGCTGGCCGTGAGTCATACTTGTCAGAACTCCTTCTGACATAGTAAATTATTATCTCTCTAATAATACACCCAACTCATCGAATGCGGACGTACTAGGCCACTACGCCTTAGCCCCTAGATGATATAATGGAATCCAATCCTTTGGACCTATCTTTCCTCAGTTAGCATGTATCTATAGTCCCTCATTCAACTAATATCCCGGAGACCTTATATCGGGCATGGTGCTGTCAGGCCCATACGGTCTCTTCTCGAGCCTTGCTCTTGTCGGATTCTCCCGGAGAACTCTTTCTCTCTCAATTCGAATAACCTTGGCTAAGGATTTGTTTGAGCAAGAATACATGAGATATTCCTCTCATGATACCGAAAGCGGATGATCCTCTATTGACACTCAATAGCTCTCATCAGGTTGGTTACCACTCCCAATAGTCGGCTGTACTAGATCTAAAACTTTTCAAACCTATAAGTCTGGTATCAAAGGGTGGAGTACTCATATAGAACATCCTTGGTATCTCAAGTCTAAGGACCAAATACACTACCGGGACTACGGAATCACTGTTTGACGTGAGGTATCAATAACTATACAGCATTCCATAGGCGGATCAATCAGTGAACTCATTCCCCAATAAGTACCTACACTGTACCCTTAGTGTCCCCCCACGAGTAGCTATGAGACCAACTACCTCTATCATATGGACGGGTATACAGCACACCAGTCTATCCGGTCGTCTCGATGTCCCTCTCGAGTAACCTGTGACCAGGATTATTTAGGGTCTATGTTTAAAGGTGAATCGGTCTCATTATCGTGATCTCATTATGATCCGATTCCCATTGCACAGATCCAAGGACATCACAATATATGCAACACGTAAGATAAAGTGATAAAATACCTAATAATAAGCAAAGAGAAGGAGTACATATCAAGTCAAAAGTGCTATCACTCGTGTGATTGGCTTATAGGGCACATATGACTAGCAATACTTTGATTTGAAATCATGATGAAGCATGAAATACCCATGATTTTTTTAATTTAATGTTTCTATCAATATGGCATATTGATAGGGGGAGTTTGGTTTAAACTCCGTCATCAATTGATTGTCATTATTAAAAAGGGAGAGATTATTGAATCTTATATTTTGATAATGAAATCAATTAATGAGTTTATAATCTAATCTACGTTTTGAGTGATGCAGGACTAACTTCGATCAAGGAAAGATAAATTGATTAAAGCAAGAGGAATCAGATGTTGGGCCGGAGTGGAATATGTTAGAATATTGGACATCGAGCTGGAGGATCGATCGACGTATCAGTAGAAGGCTTCATGCCATGAATTCAGGCATCGGGCCAAAAAGAGCGAAAATTGCACCAAGGAGATCGGAGTTGTGGAGGTGAACATGCCGATTGGGTAATAGGCCGCAAGAGAGGACGATGCACCAAAGGATCGGATGAAGCGCCGATGAACCAATGACATGCCAGACAACTTATGATTCATGCTAGTAATAATATGTTTAGATTGAAGTAGTTTAGGGGGCTAATTGAGTTAGTTCTAAATATAATTATGCTAACTCAATTAGGGATCAATTTGGCCAAAGTATGATTGTGTTGGGCTAAGAGAAAGGCCCAAACAATGACCCAAAAGGTGGGTCAGGCGGTGGCACCGCTAGTGGTTCAGTCTCTAAGACTGTGTCAGGTGGTGGTACCGCTAGATTGGGCGGTGGTACCGCCCAGTGTCAAG
Organism: Musa beccarii; assembly: GCA_024322285.1. Lineage (NCBI taxonomy): Eukaryota > Viridiplantae > Streptophyta > Magnoliopsida > Zingiberales > Musaceae > Musa > Musa beccarii. Next base: position 24,097,402 of record CM044396.1, read on the forward strand.
GAAAACTAGGGGGTGGTACCGCTTAGCACTGGCGATGGTACCGCTTAGCACTAGCGATGGTACCACTAGTACCCTGAAGACCCAGGATAAGATTAGTTTTGGCTCCAAGTTTGAATCCATTTAGGGCCTATAAGTACCTCTCTTATCCCTGCTTAGAACGCACAAGAATTGAAAACAAAAACAAAGAAAAATTCTATTATAATCTTATGAGAATTTTCCTCTTCTAGTCTAGTGTTAATTTCAATTAAGAGAGGGGTGAGTAGGGGTGTAAACGTTCTCTCCTAAGCCTGTTAAAAGGAGAATAAAGTTGTAAGAGTAGTTGATCTTCGTCTGTTGAAAGAAGATAGATTAGTGGATGTCAACAATCTTGAGTGAAGAAGAATCGGGAGTAGACGTAGGTCAGGATGACCGAATCACTATAAAATCTAGTTTGCATTTGCATTTACTTACTCACTTTGCTTACAAATATTTTCAAGTTAAACTCATTTTCGATATGGCATTTTTCAAATCATCAAAAGTTTTAATCAAAATAAAGTTTTCAAACTGATGTTTTTATCATAAGCACTAATTCACCCCCACTTCTTTCCCACACCCCCCGACTCAATCCTAACAATTATTTATTAAATATTTTAAAAATAATTTTTTTATTATTCAAATTAATGTTAGTTATATTATTTTTTATTCTACAAATAAATTTTTATGTGAATCATTTGTTAAAAGTATGAGCCAAGAATTTAGAATGAGTTTAATAGGTGAATTGACATTCTTTTTAGGATTACAAATTAAATACTTAAGTGATGAAACTTTTATTAGTCAATCTAAATATACTTTGGATCTATTAAAATGATTTCATATGGATAGTACTAAGGCTATTAACACACCAATAAGCACTTCAACAAAATTAGATATAAACAATGGGGGAGAATATTTTGAACAAAAGAGTTATAGAGATATGATAGGTAGTTTTCAATCTAATCCTAAATAATCTCATTATAAAGGAGTTAAAAGGATTTTTAGATACTTAAGAAGAACCCCTAATATAGGATTATGATATCCAAAATATAAAAATTTTAAATTGATTGCTTATACTGATGCTGACTTTGCTAGATGTATAATAGATAGAAAAAGTATATATGTAAAGGTTCTCTCCTAAACCTATGAAAAGGATAAAGGGTTATAAAAAGGGTAATTGATCTTTATCCATTGAAAGAAAATTGTTAATGAAAGCCGATGATCTTAACGAAGGAAGAATCATGGGTGGACGTAAGCCACGACGACCAAACCACTATAAATCCAATGTGCATTTCCTGTATGCTTTTTATTCTTATTACTTACTGATTTAGTTGCTCTCTACTTTTACTTATATTGCAAGTGAATCATATTTCTGATATGCGTTTGTTCGAATGAATTTTTTTAATCGATTCAACTTTTCAAAAGTACTAATTCAACACACAAATCCCCCCCACACATACACACACATAGTGTTACTACGATCCTAACAGCTAGAACCCTAAAAACCTATGGATTTAAATTTTTGGCTCTATTTTTTGAAGCCATTTGGGGTCTATAAATACCTCACTCCTGCTTGCTTAGTGCAACAATGAAACCTTAAGTGTGTAAAGTCTCTTGAAAAGTATTGTCTTTTCCTCCTTAAGTTTAGTGTTCATTATAAGGGAGATGTGAGATTTTTTTCATAAAAAGAGGTTGAAGGTTCTCTCCTAAGCTTTTAAAAAGGAGAAATAGTTATAACAAGGATAGTTTATCTTCACCCATTGAAAAGAAGATCAATAGTGAAAGTCAATAGGAGAAATAGTTGTAACAAGGTTCTCTCCTATGACCCACATTACATATTTCTCCTAAAGTTAAAAGTAATTTTTGTAAAAGATGTGGTCATTATGCTTATACGTATTTATTTAAAAAATATAGGTCATAAATTAGTTAGGGGTCCTAAAGGAACCATAAATAATTTAATGTCAAAAGCCAAGAAAGGTAGATCTAACCATGAAGGACCTAAAGTTAAATGGGTACTTAAAGCAAACCCTTCTTTCTTATAGATATGTCTCCAATTGGAAGCTAGGAGCAAGAGATGGTATTTTGATAGTGGATGCTCAAGGCATATGACCAGAGATCCAACATATTTCTCAAAGTTCACTAGCTAAGACGGAAGATATGTCACTTTTGGAGACAACAATAACAGAAAAATTATCGAAAAAGGAAATATAGGTAACAAATTAAATTTTTTGATTGAAGATGTTTTGTTAGTAGTATTGAATCTCGAATTTTGATGATAAAACTAATTAAGTGTGATTTATGATATAACTACATTTTGAGTCACACGAGTCTAATTTCGATCAGAATTAGACAATTGACATAAAATGAATCAGCGTTACGCCGGAGGAAATCATGTCAAGAGATTGGACATTGAGCCGGAGGTCCAGTCGACAATCCACAGAAAGCTTTGGACAAAGATATTAAGCATTGGGCTAAGAAGAATAGAGTTATACCAAGGAGATCGGTGTTGCGGAGGCTAACCGCTAATTGGACAATAGGTCGCAAGAGAGGACGATGCATTGAAGAACCAGACAAAGCGCCACCAATGATGTGTCGGGCAACATGATGTTGATTCGTATTGTAATTATCTAGATCGAAGTAGGGTTAAGACTTAATTAGTGTGCAGGATTAACTATGATAGGGATGAAGGCATAAAGCGAAATGAAGTGCCAGAGTTAAGTATGATCGAATTGTTGGGAGTTCGAGAGTTCACCGGGAGTCTAAAGATTCATCGGGAGTGTTGCCAAAATTGACCGAGAATGAGTCGAGAGCTTACCGAAGGGTTCATCGGAAGTTCACCAGAAAGATTTATCGGAAGTTCACGAAGTTCACCGGGAAAGATCATAGCTTACCAAAGAAGCTCATCGGAACTCGCCAAGATCATTGTGAAGTCTAAGAGCTTACCAGGAGTCCGCAAGAAGGTTTCCGAGGGTTCATCGAAAAACCATCGAAAGTTCACCAGAAGCTCGCCAGAAGAAGACTTGACTTGCCGAATTTTATTTTGCTTAGAAAATGTCTTTAATTTCACAGTTAGCACATAATTAGGGTTAAAAATAGGAGGTAATTATTGGAAAATCTTATGGGGTGACATCTCATACACAACAGAAGAACAAAAAATAAAACTATAGATTTTATTTAGAAAGGTTCCGTCTCGTGCGAAGATCGGTGTGTCAAAAATAAATCTACGAAAACTACATGAGTAAAAGAAAGTACCTAGGGAGATCGTATATCCCTGAATCCTTGCAAATCTGTAGGAAAGATGAAGGAGGTCAAGCGTCCTCCTCTCTAGCGATATCCATACGGTAGGGACTACGACGATGCACCTCTCTAGGGAGAGGAGAATAGAAGGTAACTACAAAAAGAACCCCTAGCCTATAGAGTTTTGGTTCCATCCTATTTATAGAGGCCCTTTGTAAACCCTAATGGATCTTGCCCTGTTGGGTATTGGATCTTCATCCAATTACCCAAGCTTCTTGGATTAGTGGGTCTCTACCCAATATCTCTTATTAGCAATTATTGGATCTCATCTTAGGATCAAATAATTTAGGAGTTTAATGGATATCCAATAAGATAGGGGCTCAAACGTATATCTCATATTCGAACCTCTACTCGTCGCAACACCTACCATATGTGTGTGACCCTCTAGGACTAATATCGAGCTAGTCGTGAGTCATACTTGTTAGAACTCCATCTGACATAGTGAATTATTATCTCTATAATAATTCACCCAACTCATCGATTGCAGATGTACTAGGCCACTACGCCGCAGCCCCCAAATGATACAGGGGAATCCAATCCTTTGGACCTATCTATCCTTAGTTACCATGTATTTATAGTCCCTCATCCAACTAATATCCCAGAGACCTTATATCGGGCATGGAGCTATCAAGCCCAAACGGTCTCTCCTCGAGTCTTGCACTTATCGAATTCTCTCAAAGAACTCTTTCACTCTTAATCCAAATAACCCTGGCCAAGGATTTGTTCGAGCAAGAATACATGGGATATTCCTCTTATGATACCGAGAGCAGATGATCCTCTATTGATACTCAATAGCCCTCGTAAGGTTGACTACCACTCTCAATAACTGATTGTACTAGATCTGGAACTTTCCAAACCTATAAGTTTGGTATCAAAGAGTGGAGTACTCATACATGACATCTTTGGTGTCTCAAGTCTAAGGACTAGATACACTATTGGGACTATGGAATTGCTGTCTGACGTGAGGTATCAATAACCATCCAGCATTCCGTAGGCGAATTAATCAGTGAACTCATTCCCTAATGAGCACCTGCATTATACCCTTAGTGTCCCCACACGAGTAGCTATGAGACCAACCACCTCCATCATATGGATGGGTATACAGCACACTAGTCTATCCGGTTGTCTCGATGTCCCTCTCGAGTAACTTATGACCAAGATTATTTAGGGTCTATGTTTAAAGGTGAATAAGTCTCATTATCGTGATCTCATCACGATCCGATTCCCAATACACAAATCCAAGGACATCATAATATATGCAACATGCAAGATAAAGTGATAAAATATCTAATAATAAGCAAAAAGAAAGAGTGCATATCAAATCACAAGTGCCATCACTCGTGTGATTGGCTTGCAGGGCACATATGATTAGGAATCTTCCACTTGACCTAAAGCTAATCACCTATGTGTCTGATCCCTATCAGACCTCTATGACACTCAAAGACAATCTGAGTCAATGGCTTTGTCAGTGGATCTACAATATTATCTTCGGATGGAACTCATTCCACTACTACATCTATTCGGGCCATAATCTCTTTAACATACTGGAACCTCCTCAGAACACTTTTAATAAGACTCGGGTTCCCTTATTTGAGTAATCACCCCATATTTATCGTAATTTAAGGGAATAAGCTCCTTGCTGCTCGACATGACTTCCAAATCTGTGATGAACTTCTTCATCCAGACTCCCTCCTTTACTACCTCTTCCACAGTAATGTTTTCCGCCTTTGTGGTTGAGTCAATAGTAATGTCCTGCTTGAAACTTTTCTAGCATACTGCTCCTTCATTTAGGGTGAACACATACCCTGAATTTGACTTGCTATCATCGACATTGGATTGGAAGCTCGAGTCCGTGTAGCCCTCAACCTTGGGGCTACTACCTCCATATACCAGTAAAAGATCCTTAGTCCTTCTCAGATACTTAAGGAAACATTTTACTATTTTCCAGTGCTCCAAGCTTGGATCTACCTGATACCTGCTCGTGACACTCAAAGCATGCGCTATATCAGGCCTGGTACATGGCATAACATACATGATAGATCCTATCGCTGAGGCATATGATATCATATCCATGTGTGCCATTTCTTCAGGAGTCTTTGGGAACATACTCCTAGAAAGTGATATTCCATGTCTCATTGGTATGGGACCTCTCTCAGAATTTTTCATATCAAACCTTTTGACAATGATGTCTATGTACCTGGACAGGGACAAGCCAAGCATCCTCTTGGATCTATCTCTATTGATCTGTATCCCCAATATGCAGGATGCTTCCCCTAAGTCTTTCATGGAGAAGTACCTAGATAGCTAAGACTTTATGGTAGAGAGCATTCCTACATCATTGCCAATAATCAGGATGTCATCCACATATAATACCAAAAAAGTGATAGTGCTCCCACTTACCATCCTATACACACAAGGCTCATCTTCATTTTTAACGAAGTCATAATATCTGATCACCTCATCAAATCTTATGTTCTAACTTTGGGAAGCTTGCTTCAGTCCATAAATGGACCTAAGCAACCTGCACACCTTATCTGGGTTATCCTTGGACATAAATCCCTTAGGCTGTATCATATACACCTCCTTCTCAAGGTTGCCATTAACAAATGCGGTTTTGACATCCATCTGCCAGATCTCATAGTCATAGTGTGTTGCAATAGCCAATCGAATTCGAATGGATTTTAGCATGGCTAGCGGTGAGAAAGTTTCGTCACAGTCAACACCTTGCCTTTGACGATACCCCTTAGCCACTAGCCTTGCTTTATAAGTCTCTACCTTTCATCTACTCTAATCTTCTTTTTGAAGATCCACTTGCAAACAATAGGCACAATACCCTCGGGTGCATCAACTAGGTTCTAAACCTTGTTGGAGTACATGGAATCCATTTCTGAATTCATAATTTCTTGCTATTTCCCGGAGTCTATACTCATAATAGCCTCCTCGTAGGTCTGTGGATCAATATCCTCAACATCCTCTCCTCTGATATGTCTGTTAGAACCCTCCGCGGATTCTAAGCTTGGGGTTGATCTCTATAGGGGATCGGCCTCCTTGGAACTCTATAGTGGTTCCTTCCTCCAAGTTGCTGCTCAAATGCTACTAAAAGATTGATCTCTTCATTGATTAAAAGATGATGAATACATGGCTATTTATAGGGCTTCTAAGCCCCGACTCCTAATAGGACTCTTACTCAAGACTCATACTTCTAACCAACTTCTAATTAGGACTCCTTCTCTAGTAGGATTCCTAATTCTAATAGGACTTTTTCCCTAATAGGACTTCTACTTCTAATAGGACTCTTTTCCTAATAGGACTCCTACTTCTAATATGACTCTTTTCCTAATAGGACTCCTACTTCTAATAGGACTCTTTTCCTAATAGGACTCCTACTTCTAATAGGACTCTTTTCCTAATAGAACTCCTATTTCTAATAGGACTCTTTCTCTAATAGGACTCCTTTTCTAAGAAGCAACCTAACCCTAACCTAGCCGGCCTCTTCACCTCTTTAATAGGGGTCGGCTAGATAGGATTTACATGAATGCCCTTATCAATGAAACTAAATTAGGACTCTCATAGCTAGAGTCCTAACAGACCCACCCTCTTCAAATCAGCCTTGTCCTCGAGGCGGACGTTCCATGAATTTTGGGAATTTGATCTTCAAGTCGTCGTAGTTCTCCCAAGTGGCATCTTCTGCTGGTAGGTTTGCCTACTGTATTAACACTTCAGTAGCAGGTTGTCGTCGTCGAGTCATGATCCGTCGATCAATAATGGCACTTGGTTGGGTCTGGAGCTCTCCTTGGGTAGTTATATTTGGTAGATGGCTTTGGGCTATCTCGTGTTATCCCAACTTGAGCTTCAAACATGATACATGGAAGACTGGATGGATTCGGGAGCTGGCGGGTAAGTCTAATCTGTATGCTACTGCTCTGATGCACTCCAAAATCTGGTAGGGTCCATAGAACCGAGGTGAAAGCTTCATAGACGCTCTGGTTTGGATTGATGTTGTTGAATCTCGGATTTTGATGATGAAGTCAATTGGTGGTTATTTGATCTAATCCATTTCTGAGATAAGTGTGCAGGATTAACTATGATAGAGCAACTTACCAAAGTCAAGTTGCTGGAAGTTCAAGAGTCCACCAAATATCTGAAGGATCATCGGAAGTGCTGCCGGAGTCAACCGAGATGAAATCGGGGACTTGCCGAAGGTTTCGGAAGTTCGCCGGAAAGATCGTCGGAGGTTCGCGGAGACAACCGAAAAGGTTCGGAAGATTGGGAAAGACTCGTTGAACTCGCCATAGAATTCGGGAGCTAGTGGGAGTCGCGGAAGGAATCAAGGGATTGCTTGGGAAGTCCGCGGAAGATCGCGGAAAGCTCTTGAAAGATAACTTGATGGTGTTGGTATAATTTGTCTTTAGAAGATCATAGTTAGCACTTAATTAGGGTATAGAATAGGTGTTAAACCTATCTAGACCTTTATTGGGCCAATTGGGCCTTTAGTGGTATGTATTGGGCCAAAGGTTAGGCCCATACAGATTTCGGTAAGGGGCGGTGGCACCGCCGGACGGCGGTGGCACCGCTTGTTGACCGAACACCCGGCAGTAGTACCGCCGTGCAGTAAAGCGGTAGCATCGCGCTGACATGTGGTTGCAACCACGTGTCAGCGGTAGTATCGCCCTTGTGCAGCAGTGGAACCGCCGACAGTGGTTGCAACCACTGTGTAAGCGGTAGTACCGCTTGAGTGCCTGCAGTAGTACCGCCGACACACTAACACACGCAGCGTAGTAGTCGCTTGATGCAGCAGTAGTACGCTGCTTTGCAGATCAAATTTCGGATGAGACCTTTTTGAGCGGGATTTTTGAATCCCAAAAATTCTCTATAAATACCCCTTTACTTCTAGCTGGTTCAGGATCTTTTGAAGTGTTAGATTTGAGTCTAAGCTATAGCAAATTCCTGCTCTCAATTGCTCAAGTGTTCACCTCTTTCTTCTACTTGTAAAAATTCTGTAAAGAGAGGGAACCTCTTGTAAAAGGCTGTAAAGGGGTGTTTGGTCCTTCCCCTTCAAGAGACTTGCTAGTGGAAGTTGGGAGCCTCATTGGAGGAGGCTTCAAGAGTGGACGAGGTCATTTGACCGAACCACTATACATCGCGGCTGCGTTTACTTGTTGTGTGAGTACTTAAATTCTGCATCGTAAATTACTTAAGCTGCAAACTGATCGGATTTCTTCTCCCTACTTCCAAGTTCATTTGCCTGAATATTTTCAAGTTAAAGTCTCTTTCGCTGAATCAAGTTCTTAAGCAAATCTTCGGAATCGGTTTTCAAGCTTTAATCATTTTAATCCGCTGCACTAATTCACCCCCCCTCTTAGTGCCGCTCCGAACCTAACAATTGGTATCAGAGCTTGGTTCACTCTCACATTTGGTTTAAAACCCAAGAGAGATGGCCTTTTCCGGCATGCAAGAGGGTTACTCCATTACCCGTCCACCCATGTTTAACGGGTCGGATTATACGTATTGGAAGACTCGGATGAGGATTTTTCTTATTTCTATGGATTTTGAACTTTGGAATATCGTTGAAAATGGTTTTCAAAAATCCCTTCTTCCGATGAGCGAATGGAATGAGTCGGAGAAGAAGGTGTTTGCTTTAAATGCCAAGGCTATGAATGCCTTATTTTGTGCACTAGACAAAAATGAATTTAATCGTGATCGATTTGTGAATCGGCTTTTGATATTTGGCAAACTCTTGAGATCACTCATGAAGGCACTAGCCGAGTGAAAGAGTCCAAAATCAACATTCTTGTGCACTCTTACGAGCTTTTTGAATGAAACCAAGTGAGTCTATTGGAGACATGTACACCCGCTTTACGGATGTCATCAATGGACTCAATGCACTTGGTAAAGATTTTTCTAATTTTGAATTAGTAACAAAATTTTAAGATCTCTTCCGAAATGTTGGGATCCAAAGGTTACGGCCATTCAAGAGGCCAAAGACCTTAAAACTTTTCCTATCGAAGAACTCATAGGGTCTTTAATGACCTATGAAATGACATGCCATGCTCATGATGAGCTAGAGAACCCCCTTCCAAAGAACTGGAAGGATATGGCATTAAGAACTCAAGAAGATCACTTGAAAGGAACATCAAGTGATGAGGACCTTGATGAGGACATTGCACTCTTAACTAGAAAATTTAAAAATTCATTAAAAGGGCAAATTTAAAAATGATTTCAAGAACAAACCTGAACCAAAAGGGACCAAGTCATATGTTATGAATGCAAGAAGCCGGGGCACTTCAAAAATGAATGCCCTCAAGCCAAGAAGAAGCAACTCAAGAAGAAGAAGGCTTTGAAGGCTACATAGGATGACTCGAGTGATTCCGAGGATGAAGAAGCAAGCATCAAAGAGGAGGCCAACTTTGCTCTAATGGCTTTGGGAGAAGAGGTAAGTGATTTACTTAATGAAGATTTATCTTTCGATGAGCTTTTAATTGCTTTTCATGAATTATTTGATGAATGTAGAACTGTTACAAAAAGCTTCAAGTCTTTAAAAAAGGAACATGCTTTATTACTAGATAAGTTTAAGAGTCTTGAGCATGATTCTCTCCCTCTACTCCCATGCTCTAAGTACAATCACTTAGAAGCAATTAAAAACGAAAACTTGCTACTCAAAGAGACCTTAAACAAGTTTAAGGTCGGTAGTAAGAGCTTGGACATGATCCTTGCTAACAAGGGACATGTCAGAAATTGATGTGGAATTAGATTCGTGAGTGGATCTCACCAAACACAAACCACATTCATTAAAGGGCCAACATTACATGTCTCCTCTCATTTCAAATGCAATTTTTGTTGCAAATCCGGACATGTAGTTTACAAATGTCCATATAGAAAACTTAGCCCAAATAAATTAGTATGGGTTCCTAAAGGATCAATTAGGAACTCATTGAATAATAATAGAATTAGTAGATCAGATTTTGAGGCACCCAAGTCAAAATGGGTACCTAAAAACAATCCTTTTTTGTAGACAAAAACACTCACACAAGCTAGGAGCAAGAGATGGTACCTTGATAGTGGATGCTCAAGGCACATGACCGGAGATCCATCTCAATTCTCTAAGCTCTCTAGCCAAGATGAAGGGTTTGTCACCTTCGGAGACAACAACAAGGGTAAAATCATTGGCAAGGGTACTATAGGTAATAAATCAACCTTTTCAATTGATAATGTGTTATTAGTTGATGGCTTAAAACACAATCTATTGAGTATTAGTCAATTATGTGATAATGGTTATATTGTAAGATTTGAATCTAATGCTTGCATCATTGAAAAACCACACAACAATACATCTATAATTGCAATCAAGCAAAATAATGTCTACACCATTAATCTTGATGATCTTGGTAGTGAAATATGTTTTTCGGCTTTGAATGATGATGCTCGGCTTTGGCATAGAAGATTAGGTCATGCTAGCATGAAACTAATCTCTCAAATCACATCTAAAAATCTTGTAAGAGGCATTCCTAAGATTAAGTTCCTTAAAGATAGAGTATGTGATGCTTGTCAACTAGGAAAACAAATCAAAACTAGCTTCAAGCCAAAAAATCAAAAAAGTACCTCTAGACCATTGCAATTGATCCATATGGATTTGTTTGGACCAATTGACACAATAAGCTTAGGAGGTAGTAAATATGCCTTTGTGATTGTTGATGACTATAGTAGATTCACGTGGATCTATTTCTTAGCTCACAAAAGTGATTCTTTTAAATGTTTCTCCAAATTCTGCAAACTTACTCAAAATGAAAAGGGTTTCATGATTTCATCAATTCGGAGTGATCACGGTGGTGAATTCCAAAACCGTGACTTCCAAAATTTTTGTGAATCAAATGGGTATAACCACTTCTTCTCTACTCCAAGAAATCCTCAACAAAATGGAGTAGTAGAAAGAAAGAATAGAAATTTGCAAGAAATGGCAAGAACCATGTTAAATGAACATAAATTACCCAAATATTTTTGGGTCGAAGCTGTAAATACAGCTTGTTATGTCATGAATAGGGTTCTAATAAGACCATCTCTATCCAAGACTCCTTATGAATTATGGAATGATAAAAAACCCAATGTTTCTTACTTTAAAGTTTTTGGTTGCAAATGCTTTATTTTAAATGAAAAGGATGCCTTAGGAAAATTCGATGCTAAATCCGATGAAGGCATCTTTCTTGGATACTCTTCCGTGTCTAAAGCTTTTCGAGTTTTTAATAAGAGAACCTTAGTTATAGAAGAGTCTATTCATGTGGTGTTTAATGAAGTTTCTGAAATTAAGAAAAATGATCTTGATGATGATTTCGGTTTTGAAAATTTGAATTTAAATGAACCCTCTCCTCAAAATGGCAACTTGGAAGCATCTTCTTCCGAATATTCCTTACCTAAGGAATGGAAGTATGTGGATGCCCATCCAAAGGAGCTAATCATAGGAGATATATCGAAAGGGGTTCAAACGCGTTCTTCGTTTAAAAATTTTTGTGCTCATGCCGCTTTTCTTTCTCAAATTGAGCCTAAGAGCATTGTGAAGCCTTGAAAAATAATTCTTGGGTTATCGCAATGCAAGAGGAATTAAACCAATTTGAGAGAAATGAGGTATGGAAGCTTGTTCCTAGACCAAGTGACCATTTAGTTATCGGTACTAAATGGGTCTTTAGAAACAAGCAAGATGAATATGGTATCGTGGTTAGAAACAAGGCTAGATTAGTGGCCAAAGGTTTCAACCAAGAAGAAGGTATCGATTCTGAAGAAACCTTCGCTCCTGTGGCTAGATTAGAAGCCATTAGGATGCTCCTTGCCTATGCTAGTAGTAATAACTTTAAGCTTTTTCAAATGGATGTCAAAAGTACTTTTTTAAATGGCTTTATCTCTGAAGAAGTTTATGTTGAACAACCACCCGGTTTTGAAAACTCTCTTCTTCCCAATCATGTTTTTAAACTAACCAAAGCTCTCTATGGATTGAAACAAGCCCCTAGGGCTTGGTATGAGAGGCTTAGTTCCTTCTTAATTTCAAATAATTTTACTAAAGGTAAGGTTGATACTACATTGTTTATTAAACATTTTGAAAATAATTTTCTTATTGTTCAAATTTATGTTGATGATATCATTTTTGGTTCGTCGGATGAATCACAATGTGAATCATTTGCTAAGTGTATGAGTCTTGAATTTGAAATGAGTCTAATGGGTGAGTTAAACTTCTTTTTAGGATTACAAATTAAACAACTTAGTGATGGAATATTTCTTAATCAAACCAAGTATACATTGGAACTGTTAAAACGATTTAATATGGATAGTTCTAAAGCCATCAACACTCCAATGAGTACTTCCACCAAGTTAGACTTGGATGAACATGGAGAAAACTTTGATCAAAAAACATATAGGGGAATGATAGGTAGTTTACTCTATCTCACTGCAACAAGACTGATATCATGTTTAGTGTAGGTCTATGTGCAAGATTCCAAGCGAATCCTAAGTTATCTCACCTTAAAGCTGTTAAAAGAATCCTTAGGTATCTTAAAGGAACTATAAATCTAGGATTATGGTATCCAAAATCGATAACTTTGATCTAAAAGCTTATGCGGATGTCGATTTTGGCGGATGTAGAATTGATAGAAAAAGCACATCTGGAACATGTCAATTCTTAGGACATGCACTTGTTTCTTGGACTTCCAAGAAACAAAATTCTGTTGCACTATCTACGGCGGAAGCCGAATATATAGCTGCTAGTGCATGTTGTGCACAAGTTGTGTGGATGAAAAATACTTTAGAAGATTATGGAATTAATTTGAAAAACATTCCAATAAAATGCGATAACACAAGTGCTATTTGTCTAACAAAAAATCCCATTCAACACTCAAGAACTAAACACATTAATATTAGGCATCACTTTATACGAGATCATGTTGCTAATAATGATGTCACTTTAGAATTTATTGATACAAAGCACCAATTAGCGGACATTTTCACAAAACCCCTAAATGAAGAACAATTTGACTTCATTAGAAGAGAATTAGGCATGCTAAATCTGCCCTAATGTTTAAATATTGCATGTCCTTCAAAACATTTAATCTTTGATTGTTTCGTCTTTATACCTTTAGTAATATATGAAACTATCATTTTCTTGATCATTATATATTGTGAAAAACTCATCTATTGATCGAAAGGTTTTCATGATATTACCTTCATGATGTTTCTTTTTAACGATTATTTTTGAATCTCTTCATGAATTTTGATCTCTCTCATTATTGATTGAGTTTAACGATGTATTCTTTAGCCTTGCAATCATGGTTTTCAGTTTTCATCTCCTTTTTGTTGATGACAAAGGGGGAGAAAAATATGAAATTGATGATTTGTTAAATGTGGCTTTTATGAGCAAAATATTTTGATAACTTAATAAACATGATGATTTGTTAAGTGTGGCTTTTAAGAACGAAATATTTTGATAAACAACTCATGCATTGTATTGAAAATGACTTATACAGTGAAATGAAATGAGAAATGTGTCATAAGAATTTTTATTGCAATTCAATTGCTCTGCTTAGTGTCAAAAAAACAGGTTGCAATCCTTGAAAAGCATTGCAAATGAAGTAATGCAATACATCAAATTGAAATTTCATAGAAAAAAAATTCCTACTATAAATATTTATCAAATGGCATCTTTTGATTGAAATGATAATTTTCATCTCATGATTTATCTGTTATGTTGTCACGCTTTTCAATCATGAGATCCCTGTTGTAATCTCAAATTTTTGATATCTTGTGTCGAAATGATAAATGGTTTCCATCCTTCAACTTGATATTAAATGTCATGCTTTGATATTGTTTACGAATGAAACCTCATGTTGATTTAGATGATAAGTTCAAACGTAAGAAACTTATCGTTTTTGGTTGAATTCAAGAGAATGAATTCAAATGTATTTACCTTCTCATTATATGGCATATAGATAGGGGGAGTTAAGAATAACTCCATCATCAATTGATTGTCATCATCAAAAAGGGGGAGATTGTTGAATCTCGGATTTTGATGATGAAGTCAATTGGTGGTTATTTGATCTAATCCATTTTTGAGATAAGTGTGCAGGATTAACTATGATAGAGCAACTTACCAAAGTCAAGTTGCTGGAAGTTCAAGAGTCCACCAAATATCTGAAGGATCATCGGAAGTGCTGTCGGAGTCAACCGAGATGAAATCGGGGACTTGCCGAAGGTTTCGGAAGTTCGCCGGAAAGATCGTCGGAGGTTCGCGGAGACAACCGAAAAGGTTCGGAAGATTGGGAAAGACTCGTTGAACTCGCCATAGAATTCGGAGCCAGTGGGAGTCAGCCGGAAGGAATCAAGGGATTGCTTCGGAAGTCCCATTGGAAGATCGCCGGAAAGCTCTTGAAAGATAACTTGATGGTGTTGGTATAATTTGTCTTTAGAAGATCATAGTTAGCACTTAATTAGGGTATAGAATAGGTGTTAAACCTATCTAGACCTTTATTGGGCCAATTGGGCCTTTAGTGGGCTATATTGGGCCAAAGGTTAAGCCCATATCTGATTTCGGTAAGGGTCGGGGGTGGCACCGCCGGACAAGCGAGTGGCACCGCTTGTTGATCAACACCGCGGTAGTACCGCCTTCGAGCAAAGCGTAGTACCGCCGTGCAGCGGTAGCACCGCCGACAGTGGTTGCAACCACTGTGTCAAAGCGGTAGTATGCTTGATGCCCGGCAGTAGTACCGCCAAGACACTAACACACGCAGCGTAGTATCTGCTTGATGCAAAGCGAGTAATACCGCTAGCGATCAAATTTCCGGACGAGACCTTTTGAGCGGGATTTTGAATCCCAAAATTCTCTATAAATACCCCTTTACTTCTAGCTGGTTCAGATCTTTTGAAGTGTTAGATTTGAGTCTAAGCTATAGCAAATTCCTGCTCTCAATTGCTCAAGTGTTCACCTCTTTCTTCTACTTGTAAAATTCTGTCAGAAAGAGAGGGAACCTCTTGTAAAAGGCTGTAAAGGGGTGTTTGGTCCTTCCCCTTCAAGAGACTTGCTAGTGGAAGTTGGGAGCCTCATTGGAGGAGGCTTCAAGAGTGGACGTAGGTCATTTGACCGAACCACTATACATCGCTGCGTTTACTTGTTGTGTGAGTACTTAAATTCTGCATCGTAAATTACTTAAGCTGCAAACTGATCGGATTTCTTCTCCCTACTTCCAAGTTCATTTGCCTGAATATTTTCAAGTTAAAGTCTCTTTCGCTGAATCAAGTTCTTAAGCAAATCTTCAGAATCGGTTTTCAAGCTTTAATCATTTTAATCCGCTGCACTAATTCACCCCCCCCCCTCTTAGTGCCGCTCCGAACCTAACAGATGTTTGCTTGTATGACTAGAGCCGTAGGAAGACTCAATCTCCTACTGAAAATTCTCTTTCGCCTTTGTATTGATCATATTGCTATTTCATCCTTGCTTGTGCTGTAGTGAGATTATCTTTTAGCAACTTCAGCATTTTGTCTCTATCTTGTAGTTCCCTGTCTACTTGTTCTACTTTAGAGGTACCCAACATATATTTTGGAATTACAGGGGGGGTCGGCCATACATGGCCTCATAGGGAGTACATTTTATGGAGGAATGATAAGTTGTATTATACCACCACTCGGCCCAGGGAAGCCACTTTATCCATTCTTTTGGTCGGTCACTAGTGAAGCATCTAAGGTATGTCTCCAAACACCTGTTCACCACTTTAGTTTGGCCGTCGGTTTGTGGGTGATATGTCGTACTCATCTTTAATTTAGTGCCTTGTATCTAGAATAACTCTGTCCAAAATTTGCTCGTGAAGACCCTATCATGATCACTTACAATAGATCTCGACATCTCATATAATTTTACAATATTCTCCATAAAGATTCGAGCAATACTAGAAGTAGTGTAGGGATTACGGATGGCACAAAAGTGAGCATACTTTGTAAGACGATCAACCACGATAAAAATTATACCTTTTCCTTGTGATGAGGGAAGCCTTTCGATGAAATCCATTGATATATCAGTCCATATTGATTTTGGGATGGGTAGAGGTTATAACTTTCTGGGACTTGCCACTGTCTCACCTTTGTGTCGTTGACATATATCACATTGTGCTATAAATTCAGCAATAATATTTTTCATCCCTATCCAATAAAAATTTTGCTTAATTCTTTTATAGGTTCTACGGAACCCGGAGTGCCCAACCGCAGGTGTGGAATGCATCTCTTGAAGGATGGTCTTTATGCAAGTAGAATTTTGCACAAGCATAATGCATCCTTTATATCGCAAGTCCTTTGAGTCCCAACTGTAATGAGCCATAGAGCTTGGTGCTTCCTTTAATTTTTTTATGATTTTACTCGTTTTCAGATTATCTTACCATTTTCTCCTAATATCCTCAAGGAAGTCGCTGGTCGGAAGTGAAACAGCCAAAAATTTAGCTTGCTCGGGTAGCCGTGAAAGCGCATCTGCAACAACATTATCTTTCCCCTTTTTGTAAGTTATTTCATAATCATATGCAAGAAGCTTTGTTACCCATTTTTGCTGCTCAAGTTGTACTAAAAAGCCGCTGCATGCTTTGTGTAAAACTTTCTCCATTCGTTGTGTGCAAATTGTCGTTACGTCGCCCCCACGTTTCCCGTACAAGTATCACCTGTTTCCCCTTGCTGTAAAATTTCATAATTAATTTCAAAAAATTCCAGGAAACATCACCTAATATCGTCAACCATTCGATGCCAAGCATGGCTTCATAATCATCGAGAGAGAGGAGGAAAAAAATCTACAATTATCTCTTGGTCCTACAGCAACAATTTCACCCGTGGGCACTTACGATCACACTTCAAAATTCGTCCATTTGCGACTTTAACATCAAACCTGCTGCAATTCTCAATAGATAAGGCCATCCAGACAGCAACCTTGCTATTCATAAAATTATTAGTGCTCCCGGTGTCAATAAGAATGGTGATCGGTTGTTGCTTCAGAAATCCTCCCACTTTCATTGTTTGTGGGTTCGCGTAACCGGCAAGGGCATGCGTCATAATATCAATTGGCTGCTGTTCTTCATCCATGACCTCTTCCTCATGCTCTTGGACCTCCTCCTCCATGTCTTCAAGAGGTTCAATCAATAGGAGGCCGCCCCTTTTACAGCAATGATCGCGGTTCCATGGCTCATTGCAATGCCAACAAAGACCCTTTGCTGATCGGTCACGTAGTTCTTCTCTTGTCAATTTTTTGGGCAGCGAAGGATGGCTGGGAGCAGAAGGGGGTTTATATGTTGAGGTTCTAGGAGTGGTTCTCATCCTTCAAGCATCTTGGTTGAGTCGTTCTTCTTGTATTCGGGCAAAAGAAATCGCAGCCATCACGGTACGGGGCTGTCGCGCCTTAATTTCCCCTTTTATCTCTGGCTTGAGTCCTTCGATAAATGTTCCTAACAATTGATGGTCAGTCCAATCACGAGTAAGGTAGGATAGCTTCTCAAACCTGGTTTGGTACCCTTGAATCGTAGAGGTTTGTCGAATCTTTGCGAGTTAGCCATCGATATTTTCATACTCCGTAGGTCCGAAACGGTTCAGCAGTGCATTCTTAAATTGGTTCCATGTCAGAGCCCCATGATTATATTCCAGCCAATTGTACCATTGAATAGCATCTCCTTGAAGGTGAATGACAGCAATCTCCACCATAGCATTATCCGACATTCGGTAGTAGCGAAAGTAACGTTCTGCGCGCGAAATCCACCCCGCTGGGTCTCCTTCTTCCCATCGTGGGAAGTCCACCCTCATGCATGGCTGAAGCATGTTCAAGGGCTGTCCCTCCTTCTCTGGGGTCCTTTCTAAATTCTCTCCTTGCTGCAGTTTAGTTGGACTCGATGGTTGTCCAATTCTGAATTATACAAACAAAGTGTGCAATTTGTCTTCCAAGCACGATTCAAGCCGTGATTCAATCCGAGATTCCCATGCTTCAAATTTGGCATCAATTGGATCTTGAGAAGCCATAGCATATGTCTATAGATCAGAGATGCCCTTGTCTTTTTTTTGTTGATGGGTTAATGGCATGGGGTGGTGGAAGGTTCGGACAATAGATCGGTGATTGAAGGGTTCAGCTGTAATGGTTTACTGTTTTGGGCTGTGGAATTTGATGCTGTTAGGGTTATGAAACTAGGTTATGATGGCTACGTCTTAAGGCTAGAGGGATGCTCTAAAGACATCTTGGCTTGTGGCAGCAAGGTGGCTAGGGTTTGGTAGGTTACGGAGAAGAAAAAAGGACAAAGGTGCAATACCAGATTTTTCACCGAAAAAATTCCAGCAGTAAAGATGTAATTTTTTTCAAAAATTTTCAAAAGAGATTCAAGTAAAACTCAAAGGGGATCTACTGATAAGGAAGAGGTAATACTGTAAAAAATTTCATAGGAAGAAACAACAGCAAGAGGTTTGGCAAAATTGAGAATCACGGAGAGGTATTATAGCAGATTTTTACGTCTAAAGTGCAGCAGTTTGGACGTAAAAGATAAGTGGTTTATATTGAGAATTTTTTGACAAAACCAAAGGGAAAACCACTGTTAGGAAGTGTCAAAGCCACCGTAAAAATTTCATAGAGATTTGGATAGAAAAAATGCAATAGCAAGATCAAAAAGGCGCTATGCGGCTGAAATTCTACAGTGCGACTTTCGTTGTAGAGATGAAAACATTGCGACAAAAAGTTTATGCAGCAATATAGGAATGAATTTTTTGAATTTTTTTTAATAAGGATAACTAAATTGCGGTAGCAGTAAGGTAGATAACCAGAACCTGTTGCAATTCACGGGAAGATCAAAGGATGATCTACGGTGGTAGAGATGACGGCGGAATTCAGCGATGATCTTCTAAGCAATTGTGGGAATTGCTTTGTGTGGTTGTGGAGGGCTGGTGGATGGCTATGGAAGGGCAGCGAGATGCCAAGAACGCTGCTATGATACCAAGTGTTAGAACCCTCCATGGATTCTAAACTTGGGGTTGATCTCTATAGGGGATCGGCCTCCTTGGAACTCTATAGGGGGTTCCTTCCTCCAAGTTGCTGCTCAAAGGCTGCTAAAAGATTGATCTCTTCATTGATTAAAAGAGGATGAATACATGGCTATTTATAGGGCTTCTAAGCCCCAACTCCTAATAGGACTCTTACTCAAGACTCGTACTTCTAACCAACTTCTAATTAGGACTCCTTTTCTAGTAGGATTCCTAATTCTAATATGACTTTTTCCCTAATAGGACTTCTACTTCTAATAGGACTCTTTTCCTAATAGGACTCCTACTTCTAATAGGACTCTTTTCCTAATAGGACTCCTACTTCTAATAGGACTCTTTTCCTAATAGAACTCCTACTTCTAATAGGACTCTTTCTCTAATATGACTCCTTTTCTAAGAAGCAACCTAACCCTAACCTAGACGGCCTCTTCATCTCTTTAATAGGGATCGGCTAGATAGGATTTACATGAATGCCCTTATCAATGAAACTAAATTAGGACTCTCATAGCTAGAGTCCTAACAATGTCCCACACATCTCTCAGGAGTATGGGATACTCTATCGGACCTATGTAAAGTTGGAACTTGTGTACTAGGTATCTGAATAGATTCTGGCTATCGAATGGTGCTTGAGCAAGGTTCTCCAACCTCGCTCAACTCTATCATGCTCCCACTATATCCACCAAGAATGTGTTCCTTCTCAAGAAACATTGCTCTCTTGGCTATAAAGACCTTTTGGTCCTCAGGGTGATAGAAATAATACTCACAAGTTTCCTTAGGGTATCCCACGAACTTACACTGTTTCGTCCTAGATTCCAACTTGTCGGGGTTGTGTCTCTTGACATGGGCAGGGCAGCCCCAAATCTTAACAACCTTAAGATCGAGCTTCTTCCCATTCTATATCTCATATGGAGTAGATATTACTGACTTAGTTGGAATTCTGTTCAGAAGGTAAGCTGTAGTCTCTAGGACATATCCCCAGAATGAGATGGGTAGGTCGGTGAAACTCATCATGGAATACACCATGTCTAATAGTGTGCAATTCCTCCTTTCTGAGACACCATTAAGCTACGGTGTATAATGAGATGTCTATTAGGATAAAATCCCATGGTCTTTGAGGAATTGAGTGAACTCTATACTCAAGTACTCACCTCCTTGATCTAACCGAAGGGTTTTAATACTCTTTTCTGTCTGGTTCTCCACTTCATTCTTATATTCTTGAATTTCTCAAAAGCCTCAGACTTGTACTTTATCAAGTTCACATGTCCATATCTTGAGAAATCATCAGTGAAAATAATGAAGAAGGAGTAACCACCTATAGCATGAGTCGACATGGGACCACATACATCACTATGTATGAGTTCCAGTAACTCAATGGCTCTCTCTCCAGTTCCACTAAATGAAGAGTTGGTCATCTTTCCCCGAAGGCAAGGTTCACAAGTCGCATATGACTCATAGTCAATTGGATCTAGATATTTATTCTTTAACTTTTGAATCCTTCCCTCATGGATATGACCTAGCCTACAATGCCACCGATATGCATTGTTCACCTCTTCTCGTTTCCTCTTAGACTCACTTACACTCATGATATATGGAGCTATATCTAGCATAAATAAACCATTATGCAATGTTCTTCTCGTGATGATCTCATCATATAATATTATTGAACAATCATTGTTCTCAAAAACTAATTTATATCCACTAACTGTCAAACATAAAATAGAAATAATATTTTTAATAATAGAAGGAACATAATAGCATGTAAGGTGACCTTGCAGATGTAAGGTGACCTTACCAAGCAGATGCATATATCTAATACAATAATAGCTCTACCAAGCAGATGTAAGGTGACCTTGTCAATAGTCACTGTAGCAACATTTGATCCATTGCTCATCTTAAGGTCCATCTTGCCTCTGTTCAATCTCCTAGGTCCTGCCAGAACCTGCAATGAATTGCAGATATGATAAGCACTCCCGGTATCCAATATCCATGTGTTATCATAAGATTCTGATAAATGGAGACTAATCATGAATGTACCTGAAGCTTCTCCAAGCTTTTGTTTTGGCCTCTCTACAAAGTACTCTTTGCAGTTCCTCTTCTAGTGCCCATCTTTGATGTAGTGGAATCACTGGCCTTTATCCTTTGTTGGGTCTTTCTTGACAACCTTTGCCTTACCTATTTTGCCCTTGCCCTTGCCCTTCTTAAGGGACTTCTCAGCCTTCCTTTTCTTTCTAATCTCACTAATATAGAGAACTAGCTTCTCTTTCTTGATGGTGCTCTCTGCTTCTCTCAATATATTGAGGAGTTCTGGGAGCGTCACCTCAAGTTTATTCATATTAAAATTTATTATGAACTGAGAAAAGGAATCTGGTAGGGACTGAAGCACAAGATCCACACATAAGTTATCCTCTAGGACCATTCCTAGACCTATGAGTTTCTCGATCCACTCAATCATCTTAAGGACATGGTTCTGAACCGGTGTCCCCTCAGTCATCCTAGTACGGAAAAAACTCTTTGATATCTCATATCGCTGAGTTCTTCCCTATTCCTCAAACAGTTTGCGGAGATGTAGGAGTATGGAATTAGCATCCATATTTTTATGTTATCTCTATAACTCAGTAGTCATAGAGGCCAACATATAATACTGAGTAAGAGCGGAATCATCTATGTACTTCACATAATGAGCGATCTCATCCTCGCTTGCCCCTTCATCGATTGTAGGGATCACTGTATCAAGGACATATGCGATTTTCTCCATCGTAAGAACGATTCTTAGATTGCGAAGCCAATCCATATAATTTGGACCAATGAGGTGGTTGGCATCAAGTATGTCATATAAAGGATTTAAAAGTGATATTTTTCTAAAATTAAAGATGTAGCAGAAATAAATAACATGCAGACTTTGTAAAAATTAAACAGTTATGATAAGGACTTCTATCTTAATGTATTCCCACTAATTTTTTCACGAGACACACAACACCCTCTAGTATGTGACTCGGAGACCCCCGATGGATCTTTAGTGGGGATCGGGATCCAATCGGCATCTTAACGTAACCTTGAGGGACTCGACCAATCATGTTAAGCCCGCAAAGATAGGTAACT
Organism: Musa beccarii; assembly: GCA_024322285.1. Lineage (NCBI taxonomy): Eukaryota > Viridiplantae > Streptophyta > Magnoliopsida > Zingiberales > Musaceae > Musa > Musa beccarii. The sequence goes on from CM044396.1 coordinate 24,119,824, forward strand.
CTTACCAATCACAACTCCTTGTGATTCTCATCCTATTTGGCCTCTGAACCATTATGGTCTCGAGGGACTCGACCAACCATGATGTTCAGTTAAGTCATCACCATCATTACAAGATGAGTCTGATTCGATGATATACACTCGAGGGACTCGACCAACTCAACCTACACCGGGAATCGTTTCCTACCTATAACAATGGAAGGCCACGTGGGTCAATCTAATTGCCTCACGTTTACCGACTTAATATTATTAATAGAGGGGATTTTTTGATTTGGTCTCCTAACAAAATGTGTCACGCACATACATATTTAAAATATATTAATATCGCATGCAAATATATATATATATATATATATATATATATATATATATATCTAGTAGGTGTATAATCAATCGCACGTTACATGAGCAATCACACCAAATGATCATGGACCACATCCTAATGTGATTAGGCCCGAGCCAGTGAGCCCAATCACTCGCATCAAGATCTATGTGTGCTTCGACGCATCTCCATGTCCTGTGATCGTCCTTCTCGCTTCGTCGGTTCCGTCGGCATCTCAACGCATCTCCATGCATCGGATCGTCCGTCTCGACCTCATGGGTCTCGCTATTGTTATGCCTTCTCATGTAATTACAATATAATTACAGACACGCAGGCCCGACAATAAATGAAAAAATTAGAGGCTCGTAGGCCCCAATAATAATAATCACATGTAAACACATTACATCACAGGTCCATGATCATCTGTCCACATCATACATCACATGTATATGTTATTTTATAAGACTACTAAATAAATAATAATAGTTAATTAAACTATTTAATTAACATATATTTTTCTGAAAATAGGGATATTTAAAGAATTTTTTGAATTACAAGGGGTATTTTGGTCAGAATGTCAAAAGGGACAAAAATCGAAATTTTTGAAATTTCGAGGGCTAAAAACATCTTCTGCCCAGAAAACCCTAATCCCTCTTCTACCTGCTACATTATGGCATTGTGACGCCGCTTGTATGGCGCTTCTACTTTGCGGCGAGACCGCTGCCTCGCAGTGCACGGCCAGCTTGCGGTGGTGCCTCTACCCGCGGGCTGCGAGGTAGCACCTGCAGCCGCCGCTGCCCCCACGGGTGTCTTTGCCAGCGCCTTGCAGGTAGGCAACAGGTTGCTGGCCATTTGTCGCCACCCGTAACTTGTCTGCGGGCTCCTAGCAAGCAGCCGCCGCCGTCGCTATGCAAGCACAGCAAGGGCAGCAACACTTGCTGCCCTTCCTCACCTTTTGCGTCAATGATTTTGATGACAAAAACTGTTCTAGATCACAACACACACAGTTTAAGATCCGATCTTTGCATGAACAACCTGTCTTTAATACCACTGTTGGGAAATCCTATGGGGCGACATCTCATGCATAGCGGAAGAACAAAAAACAAAACCACAGATTTCTCGTAGAAAGGTTCCATCATCGTGCGAAGATCAGTGCATTAAAAATAAATCCGCGAAAACTACACGTGTAAAATAAAGTACCTAGGGAGATCGTATATCCTTGAATCCCTGCAGATCTGTAGGAAGGATGAAGGAGGTCAAGCATCCTCCTCTCTAGTGGTATCCACACGGTAGGGACTGCGACGATGCACCTCTCTAGGGAGAGGAGAACAGAAGGTGGCTACAAAAAGAACCCACAACCTATAGAACTTTGGTTCCCTCCTATTTATAGAGGCCCCTTATAAACCCTAATGGATATTGCCCTGTTGGGTATTGGATCTCCATCCAATTACCCAAGCCCCTTGGATTAGTGGGTGTCTATCCAATAATCTCTTATTAGTAATTATTGGATCTCATCTTAGGATCCAATAATTCAAGAGTTTAATGGATATCCAATAAGATATGGGCTCCAACGAATATCTCATATCCAAACCTCTACTCGTCGCAACACCTACCATATGTGTGTGACTCTCTAGGCCCAAAATCGAGCTGGCCATGAGTCATACTTGTTAGAACTCCTTCTGACTTGGTGAATTATTATCTCTATAATAATTCACCTGACTCATCGACTACGGACGTACTCGGCCACTACGCCATGGCCCCGAGATGATACAAGGGAATCCAATCCTTTGGACCTATCTATCCTCAGTTATCATGTATCTATAGTCCCTCATCCAACGAATATCCCAGAGACCCAATATCGAGCATGGTGTTGTCAGGCCCATACGGTCTCTCCTCGAGTCTTGCTCTTGTCGGATTTGCTCGGAGAACTCTTTCTCTCTCAATCCGAATAACCTTGACCAAGGATTTGTTCGAGCAAGAATACATGGGATATTCCTCTCATGATAGCGAGAGTGGATGATCCTCTATTGACACTCAATAGCCCTCGTAAGGTTGGCTACCACTCCTAATAATCGGTTGTACTAGATTTGAAACTTTCGAAACCTATAAGTCTGGTATCAAAGAGTGGAGTACTCATACAGGACATCTTTGGTGTTTCAAGTCTAAAGACTAGATAAACTACTGGGATTATGGAATTGTTGTCTGACGTGAGCTATCAATAACCATCTAGCATTCCGTAGGCGGATCAATCAGTGAACTCATTCCCCAATGAGTACCTACACTGTACCCTTAGTATCCTCACACGAGTAGCTATGAGACCAGCCACCTCCATCATATGGACGGGTATATAGCACACTAGTCTATCTGGTTGTCTCGATGTCCCTCTCGAGTAACCTATGACCAAGATTATTTAGAGTCTATGTTTAAAGGTGAATCGGTCTCATTATCGTGATCTCATCATGATCTGATTCCCATTGCACATATCCAAAGACATCACAATATATGCAACACGCAACATTAAAGTGATAAAATGCCTAATAATAAGCAAAGAGAAAGAATACATATCAAGTCACAAGTACCATCACTCTTGTGATTGGCTTACAGGGCACATATGACTAGCAATAATTATTTTAACCCTATTAGGGGCCAATTAGGCCCGAATTAGGGTTGTGTTGGGCCGGATGAAAGACCCACACAATACTCGAATGCCACGTTAGGTAGTGGCACCACCAGGTTATCACGGACAAAATTATAAATGGTTTATTTAGTATAATACTTATGCATGTCTGTGTCTTTTCGGTTTATTTTTATTTTATGAAGTATGTAAAGGGCTAGCCAAAGGCTTATCAGCCCCATTTGAGCGAGTTTGGTGGTCATTATAGACTTATACATAAAGTTTGCATCAGGTGGACACTTGTACTAGATCAGGTGGACACTTGTACTAGATTTCGATTTATAACGGACCAATTTTAAACCTTTGTTGTATAACCGTTCTGAGCTTGTAACGTCCATGGTTGGAATTTACATTAGCTATAAAGTGTTTGCTGAAAGGGTTGCTTGTGGATCCCATGTAAAGCACTTTCTCTATTATATCTTCTCTTTTATAAGTTCTAAGGGATCGTAGGAGGTTTCGGGGAGGCTAACCATTATGGACGGACACGCAAGAGTGCCACATGACTTAGGCAAAACTAGCTAAGTTCATGACAATTGGTATCAAAGCAAGACAAGCCCACATAGAAACACTTGGTATGCAAATGTGGGGGACCTAGTGGGGCTGTGTTGAGGGCAACCAGCATGAGCGACCATTTGGGAGAAATGGACATGGTGTTGTAGGGAAAGGAGTCGCTCGGAGGAGTGGGCATCTGAGAATGGCATTCAGAGGAATGGCCAACCCTTCGCGCAAGAGGCACTATGAGGACAAACAAGCTAAGAAAAATTGCGTAGCACACAAAGGTTGGGATGGTTGAGTTCGAGCAGTGGCTCAATGTTGGTAACCAAACTTGACGATGCTCAAGGCAAATAGGGCGCTTGGTAAAGGATGAGACCGTGCAAGGTGGAGTGGGATGTTCATGTTGAGTCTCGAATTTTAATAATGAAACTAATTGATAGTGTTTTATTATCTAATTATATTTTGAGTGGTGTAGGTCTATTATCGATCAGGATTAGACAGTTGACATAAGATGAATCAGCATTGCACCAAAAGAGATCACGTTAGTATATTGGACGTCGTGCTGGAGCTCCAGTCGATAATCGACAGAAAGCTTTGGACATCAGGCATCGGGCCAAGAAGTATGATGTTACGCTAAGGAGATCAGAGTTGCGGAGGTCAACCATCGATTGGGCAATAGCTTGCAAGAGAGGACGGTGCACCAAAGAACTGGATGAAACATTGACCAATGACATGCCAAGCAATAGGAGGTTGATTCGTGTAACTAACTAGATCGAAGTAGAGTTAAGGTTTTATGTATACAGGATTAACTACGATAACGATGAAGATATAAAGTGAAACAAAGGTCAGAGTCAAGTACGATGGAATCATTGGGAGTTCGAGAGTTCGACGGAAGTCCGAAGATTTATCGAGAGTGTTGCCGGAACTAGCCGAGAATGAGTAGGGAACTTGCCGAAGGGTTTTAGAAAGTTCATTGGAAAGATTCGTCAGAAGTTTGCAGAGCTCATTGAGAAAGATCAGATCTTGCTGAAGAAACTCGTTGGAACTCTTTAAGATCATTGTGAAGTCCAGGAGCTTGCCGGGAGTCCGTAGAATGGTGTCCGAGGGTTCATCAGAAGACTACCAAAAGTTCGCCGGAAGCTCACTGGAGGAAGTCTTGACTTTCCAGACTTTGTATTAACTTAGAAAATATCTTTAATTTTATAGTTAGTACATAATTAGGGTTAATATTAAGTGTAAATTCTATAACCCTGGTAGGGGCCAATTAGGCCCTATAATAGATTAGTTTGAGCCGAGTTTAAGGCCCAGGCTCTTCAGGTTGTACTGGGCGGTGGTACAACCCAATACACTGATAGAACCCCAGAAGAATTCTATGTAGATTGATCTTTGAGGAGGATCAACCCTTGGAACCTATAGGGGTTCCACCCTCCTAGAAGTCGGTCAAATGGCTATAATTGTAGATGAATCTTGTTATTCCAAAGAGATGGATGCTACATGATTATATAGGGCTCCAAACCCTAATCCTAGGGGCTGCTTTCTAAATGAACTACTTATTTTTCCCTCAACCATAGCCGACCGGCCCAATAAAGGGGGCGACGGCTAAGAAGCCCAAAGGCCCAAATATAAACCCTAGCCACTCTTCTTTATAGGATAGAGGCGGTTAGGTGGGGTTTAATACACTCTCACAGGGTTTTTATTAGCTGCTACTTGGTTAAGCATGACCCAACCCTGCTAAGGTCCTATCAAGCCTGCCCTCTTCAAATCAGCCTTGTCCTTAAGGCTGAGGTTCCATGAACTCAGGGAATCAGGTCTTCAGCTCCTCATATGATTCCCATATGACATCTTCGAGTGATAAATTATTCTAATGCACTAATACTTCAGTAGAGGGATGTCGACGATGTATCATGATTCTGCGGTCAAGGATGGCTTGTGGTTGGGCTTGAATATCTCCATCATCAGTAGTGTTAGGCAGTTGAATCTAGGGTGACTCATGTTCTCTCAACTTAGGCTTCAATCATAACACATAGAAGACATGGTGAATTTTGGCATACTCAAGTAATTTAAGTCTGTACGCCATAGCTCCAATATGCTTTATGATCTGATAGGACCCATAAAAACGTGGAGATAGCTTCATGGAAGCTCATGTATTGATGGAGAGTTGCTTATATGGCTGTAGGTGAAGATAAACCCAATCTCTTACTAAAAATTCTCTTTCGCTTCATCGTGTGTCGGCTTGCTGCTTCATTCTGGCTTGAGTGGTAGAGAGATTATCCTTTAGCAACCCTATCAATTAAATTTTGGTTGACCTGATCTACGTTGGCTGAGCCAATTACATACTTTGGAATCATAGGGGTCGGCTAACCATACAATGCTTCATATGGGGTACATTTTGTAGATGAATGATATATAGTGTTATATCACCATTCAGCTTAGGGGAGCCATTTCATCCACTCCTTTGGTCGGTCACTGGCAAAACACCGTAGGTACGTCTCTAAACACCTGTTCACCACCTCTGTTTGGCCATCAGTTTGTGGATGATATGCTATGCTCATCTTGAGTTTGGTGCCCTGCAACTAAAATAACTTGGTCCAAAATTTACTGGTGAAGATCCTATCATGATCACTTACAATAGACCTTGGCATCCCATGCAGTTTAATAATATTTTTTTATGAAAATCTAAGCAATACTAACAATAATGTAGGGATTTCGCACAGCACAAAAATGAGCATATTTTGTAAGTCGACCAACCACCACGAGGATTGTGCTTTTACCTTTGGAAGGTGATAGCCCTTCGATGAAGTCCATGGAGATGTCAGTCCACACCGAGTCTGGTATGAGTAGTGGTTGTAGTTTCCCTGAACTCGCCACTATTTCACCCTTTTGCTGTTGACATACATCACATTGTGCCACGTATTTAGAAATAATTTTTTTCATCCCTCTCCAATGAAAATTTTACTTCACTCTTTTGTAGGTCCTCAGAAATCTGGAGTGCCCTGTTGAAGGTGTGGAGTGCATTTAGTATAGAATGACTTTGATGCAAGGGGAGTTGGGTATAAGCACAATATGACCTTTGTAGCGTAGATCCCTCGAATCTCAAGTATAGTGAGCTATTGCACTTGGATCTTTCTCTAATTTTTTAATAATGTTGCTGGTCTCTGGATCCTTCTTTCATTCCTCCCTAATGTCCTCAAGGAAGCCGGTGGTAGGAAGAGAGATGGCTGAAAATTCAGCTTGCTCAAGTAGCCATGAGAGTGCATCTGCAATAATGTTTTCTTTCCCCTTTTGTAAATAATTTCTTAATCAAATCCTAGAAGTTTGGTTACCCATTTTTGCTGCTTCAGGGATGATATCTTCTTCTTCAAAAAGTACTTGAGGCTTCTATGATCGATTTTAATCTGAAATCGCTAACCGATCAGGTAGGGTCTCAACTTCGTTACTGTGTGCACAATGGCAAACATCTCCTTATCATAGATAGATATTTTTTTATGGGAGGGAGACAACACCTTACTGGTGTATACAATGGTCAACCATCTTACATGAGAATAGCTCCAATTCTGACTCCAGATGCGTCGACCTCAATGATAAAGGGTCTGTTGAAATCTGGTAGCGCCAGCACCGATGTCATCATCATGGCTGCCTTAAGTTTGTCGAAGGCAGTGGAGGCTTTGTCCGACCATTGGAATACATCTTTTTTCAGTAGAGAAGTGAGGGGGGCACTGATCTTTCCATAACCCTTCACGAATTTTCGATAGTAGCCCATTAGTCCGAGGAGCCCACGTAACAATTTCACGTTTATAGGTTTCGGCCAGCCCTGCATTGCTTCGATTTTTGTTAGGTCTTCTGCCACTCCTTCTTCTGATATTATATACCAAAGGTACTCTACTTTTTGTTAGAAAAAGCTATACTTTAATAGCTTAACAAAAAGAGTATTCTCCTGAAGGATCATCAGAACAAACCACAAGTGCTGAAAGTGAGTCTCAAGAAAAGGGTTGTAAATGAGAATATCATCAAAAAATACCAGCACAAATTTGTGAAGAAAGCTTCGAAAAATATCATTCATGAGACTTTGAAAAGTTGAAGGAGCATTAGTGAGTCCAAAAGGCATTACCAGGAATTCATAATGGCTGTTATGTCTACGGAAAGCAGTTTTTGGAATATCGTCTTCATGTACCTGAATTTGGTGGTAACCAGATCGAAGGTCCAACTTTATGAAGACTCGAGCTCCTTTTAACTCATCAAGAAGTTTATCCACCACTGGTATTGGGTACTTGTCCTTGACGATGATGTCATTTAGAGCTCGGTAGTCAATGCACATTTGTCAAGTTCCATCCTTCTTGCTTACAAGTAGCACCGGTGAGGAATAGAGGCTGCAACTTGGCTAAATCACCCCTATTTTAAGCATCTCCTTTACAATATTCTCAATTTCATCCTTCTAGAGGTGAGGATAGTGATACGACCGAGTGTTCACTGGTGGTTTGCCCAGAAGAATTAGAATTCGGTAATCATATTGTCGAGTAGGAGGAAGACCACGCGGTTCAACAAAAACGTCGTCAAATTCAGTGAGCAATTGGGCAAGATTTTGATCTTCAATTTTTATTTTCTTCCCCTCTGATTGCTACTGAAGATATATCAAAAAGCCACCATTTATCTTGTGTAAAACTTTCTTCATTCGTTGGGTCGAAATGGTGGTTACGTTGCTTCCGCGCTTCCTACGTAGGATGACCTGTTTGCCTTTGCAGTAGAATTTCATAATTAATTTGGAAAAGTTCCAAGAGACGTCACCTAGCATCATTAGCCATTCTATTTCTAACATGGCCTAATAATCATCAATTGGTAGGAGGAAGAAGTCGACGATAATTTCTTGGTCTTGCAGTAATAGTTTCACTTGTGGGCATCTTTGGTCGCACTTTGGGATTCGGCCATCGGCAACCTTTACGTCTAACTTGCTGCAACCTTCAATGTGGAGCACCATCCAAGCAGCAACCTTACTGTTTAGGAAGTTATTAGTACTGTCTGTGTCGATAAGAACAGTTATCGGTTGTTGTTTAAGAAGGCCTCCAACTTTCATCGTTTGCGGATTTGAGTAGTTGGCAAGCACATGTACCATAAAGTTGGTCGGTTGTGGCTCTTCTTCTACATCTTTTTCATCATGTTCAAGGCTCTCTTCTAGGTGTTCAATGACCTCTTCTTTCACTGGTTCAATCACACGAAGTCTCCCTTTTTTACAGTGATACTCGCGGCTCCATGGCTCATCATAATGCCAACATAATCCCGTTGTAGATCGCTCTCGAAGCTCTTCTCTTGTCAATTTTTTTAGTGCATAGGCTTGGCTGACAGTAAGGGGGGCTGAAGGCTTCGATATTGCTAGTTGGGGAGTGACCCTAGTCCTCTGGGCTTTGTGGTTCAATCGCTCCTCTTGAAGTCGTGCGAAAGAGATAGCCACCATAAGCGTGTACGGTTGTCGCACTTTAACTTCTCCTTAGATCTCCAACTTCAAGCCCTCAATAAATGTCCCCAATAGTTGTTTTTCAGACCAATCATGAGTTTGATTAGATAACCTTTCAAACCTAGTTTGATACTCTTTGATGGTGGAGGTTTGTCGAATCTTTGCTAGTTGTCCGTCAATGTTCTTGTAATCGATTGGTCCAAAGCGGATCAGCAGTCCTTCTTTGAATTATCACTATGAGAGGACTCCATGAGTGTGTTCAAACTAATCAAACTATTGTATAGCATCTCCTTCAAGATGTATAGCCATAATTTCCACCATAGATGCGTCTACGGTTTTGTGGTACCGAAAATATCGCTCTACGCACGAGATCCAACCAATCGGGTCTCCTTCTTCCCATCTAGGGAAGTCCACCCTCATGAGTGGATAGTAGGGATCAGTCATAGAGACTCCCCTCTCCTGGAAGTCATCTCTTTGGTCAGAGCTCTCTCCTTGATGTGATTTCTTTAGGCTCGATGGTCTACCCAAACTAAGTTCGACAAAGAGAGTCTGAATCTTATCCTCTATTCGCTTCTCGAAAGCTTCGAATTTAGCATTAATTGCCTCCTCATATGCCATAGTATATGCCTCCAAATCTGTAATGTTAATATCTCTCTTTTGTTTTCGGGTTAAAGGCATATATTGGTTGAGAGAAGTGGTGGTCGAAAGGGTTGGTGGATTGGTGGATGTAGGCTATGGTTTAGGCTTGTTTTATGGCTATTTTGGTTGCGGTTTGGAGGTGCAGTTTGATAGAGTTTTAGGGTAGTAGATGAAGGTTAGGAAGATGGTTTTAGATCTGTGGTAGATGGCAGCAAGGTTTTGATAGAAATCGGTGGAAGTTGTTGTAGATATGTGCTGTCTCGTAAGAGCAGAATTGTCATCAAAGAAATACCGATTTCTCGATAAAATTTCTAGCAAAAATCAAAAGATTTGAGGAGGGGATTTGATAGCAAAATTTTAGTTTAGATAACAGCAATGATGACAAATTGGATCAAGAAAATTTCGATAGCATAACAGCAAAGAAATCGGTGTAAGTTACGATAGCAGAATTCTCGTCGTAAAATTTCAACGGTTTGCGACAAAAATTTACAGCAACACAAGAATGTTTCAAAGACAAATTCCATGATAGATTGATCACAAATGAAAGCCAAGTTGATCTATGAAGTGCACAGGAAATTTTATTCAAAAAGGATAGCAAATAGATCTGTTTAAAGGCAGCAATATACAGTTGAAATTTTCTGCAGCAATCCTTCGTTCGCAAAGATAATAACTTTTGTGACAAAAGGAATTCACAACAATGGATAGATAGCAATACTTCTTTTTGGTATTTTGAATAAAAAATTATAGCAGCAAAAGGTATTGGTGATAGGAGAATACCATATCTCTGATGCAATTGGAGGTGGCGATAGTAGATTGATTTGATCTATGGCAGAAGATAACGGTGGAGACAGCGATAACAAGAGCAATTGTGGGAATTGCTTGGTTGATGGTGGGCAGTAGAGATAGCAGCAAAAGCAGCAAGATCACTGCTCTGATACTAGATGATAGAACCCTAGAGGAATTCTATATAGATTGATCTTTGAGGGGGATCAACCCTTGGAACGCTATAGTGTTGAATCTCGGATTTTGATGATAAAATCAATTGGTGAAATATTTGCTCTAATCTATATTGTTAAAGATAAGTGTGCAGGATCAACTACGATGGGTTAGAAACATAAAGTGATTTGCCGAGGTCAAGTCCGTCAGGTATTCAAGAGTTCATCGAAAGTCCGAAGGATCGTCAAAAGTATTGCTGGAACCCGCTAAGATCGAATCAGGAACTTGCCGGAGTTTTCGGAAGTTCGTCGCAAAGATCGTCGAAGGTTCACGGAACTTTATCGAGAAGGTTCGAAAGGTTGTCGAAGACTCGTTGAGCGTGCCATACAAGCCGGGAGCATTTTAGGAAGACGTCGGTAGAAATCCGAGGGAAATATCGGAGGACCGCCGAAGTCTCATCGAAAAGCTCACCGGAATAAGACTTGAAGAAAGTCAGCTTAAATCACTGTTAATTATGTTTTTAATTTTGTAGTTAGCACGTACTTAGGGCAAGGATTTCGAATTAATCTTGCTCTAAATTGGTAGGGGCCAACCGGGCCCTTACTGGGCCTTTTGGGCCTTGAACAAGGCCCATTCAAAGAAAGTTGAATGGGCGGCACGTAGCACCGCCTGTGGCCATCCACTTTGGTCAAGTGGCGGTAGTACCGCTGTCTGATGTCAAAGGTCTGGCACGGCGACGGTGGTGGTAGTACCGCCTCGACAGTGGTAGTACGCCTCGACAGCGGTAGTACCGCCTAGACCCGGGAATTTCAAATTTGATTTCAAATTTGGAGCCCAATTTTGAATCCATTTTGGATCTATAAATACCCCCCCTTTTCTCAGCTGAAAGGGCAACCCTTTTTAAGAGTTAGAATCTTGGTTTTGAGTCTTTGAAAAGTCTTGTTCTTGCTAAGTGTTCACCTCCTTCTTCTTGAGAAATCTTGTAAGAGTGTGAACTTCTTGTAAAGGATTGTAAAAAGGGGTATTGGTACTTCCCCTTCAAAGGATTGCTAATGGAAGTGCGGAGCCTCATCGGGAATGCTTCAAGAGTGGATGTAGGTCATTTAATCGAACCACTATACATCATTGTGTTCATGAATGTGTGAGTGTTTACATTTCTGAATCATTTCATTACTTAGCTACAAATTATTTAGTTCCTTGCTACTTCATTTACTCAAGCAACTTCTTACAAGTTCTCTTTCATCGAATCGAAATCTTCCTACGAACTTGTCTTTATACGAAATCGGCTTCAAAGTTACATTTTTAATCCGCTGCACTAATTCACCCCCCCTCTTAGTGCCTTTTCGATCCTAACAATTGGTATCAGAGCAAGGTTTACTCTCATATTGGTTTAAAACCCAAGAGAGATGGCCTACTCCGGTATGCAAGAGGGCCACTCCATTACTCGTCCACCTATGTTTAATGGGTCGGATTATACGTATTGGAAGACTCGTATGAGGATTTTTCTCATTTCTATGGATTTCAAACTTTGGAATATTGTTGAAAATGGATTTGCAAAATCTTCTCTTCCGATGAGTGAGTGGAATGAGTCGGAAAGAAAGATTTTTGCTCTCAATGCAAAGGCTATGAATGCCTTATTTTGTGCGCTTGATAAGAATGAGTTTAATCGGGTTTCTATTTGCAAATCGGCATTTGATATTTGACGCACTCTTGAAATCACTCATGAAGGCACTAGCCGAGTGAAAGAGTCCAAAATCAACATTCTTATGCACTCTTATGAACTTTTTCGGATGAAACCAAATGAGTCCATTGGAGACATGTACACTCGCTTTACGGATGTCATCAATGGATGTAAAGCTCTTGGTAAAGGTTTTTCTAACTTTGAGTTGGTAACTAAAATTTTAAGATCCCTTCCAAAGAGTTGGGATCCAAAAGTTACGGCCATTCAAGAGGCCAAGGATCTTAAAATATTTCTTCTTGAAGAACTTATTGGGTCTCTAATGACCTATGAGATGACGTGCCATGCTCATGAAGAGCTTGAGAACCCCCTTCCAAAGAACAGGAAGGATATGGCACTTAGAACACAAGAAGACCACTTGAAAGGAACATCAAGTGATAAGGATAGTGACAAAGACATTGCACTCTTGACTCGAAAGTTTAAAAAATTTATAAGAAGGAACAAATTTAAAAATGACATAAAGAATAAATTTGAACACAAAAAGGACCAAGTTATTTTCTACGAATGCAAAAAGCCGGGACACTTCAAACATGAATGCCCTCAAGCCAAGAAGAAGCAACCCAAGAAGAAGAAAGCATTCAAGGCTACATGAGATGATTCAAGTGACTCCAAGTTCGAAGAGGGAAAAAACAAAGAGGAGGCTAACTTCGCTCTAATAGCCCTTGGAGAAGAGGTTAGTGAATTATTTAGTGAAGAATTATCTTTCGATGAGCTTTCTATCGCTTTTCATGAGTTATTTGATGAATGTAGAACTATTAGTAAGAAGTTCAATTTGCTTAAGAAAGAGCATGCTTTATTGCAAAATAAGTTCAATAGCCTCCAAACTCCTTCTCTACCCCCATGCTCTAAGTGTGAGCACTTAGAAGAAATAAAAAGGGAGAACTTGCTACTTAAAGAGACCTTAAACAAGTTCAAGATCGGTAGCAAGGGCTTGGACATGATTCTTGCAAACAAGGGTCACGTCGGAAATAAAAGTGGAATAGGATTTGTAAGTGGATCTCATCAAAATCCCACCACCTTCATTAAAGGACCCACATTGCATGTATCACCCCATTTGAAATGTAATTTTTGTGGTAAAATGGGACATGTTGCTTACAAATGCCTGTTCAAGAAAATTAGTCCACAAAAATTGATATGGGTTCCCAAAGGAACCATAAACAAGTCAATGCCAAATTACAAATTAAGTAGATCAATTTGTAAGGCACCCAAAATTAAATGAGTACCTAAAAAACCATCCTCTTTTGTAGACAAACTCACAAGCTAGGAGCAAGAAATGGTATCTTGATAGTGGATGCTCAAGGCACATGACCGGAGATCCATCTCATTTCTCTATGCTCACTAGCAAAGAAGAAGGGTATGTCACCTTCGGAGACAACAACAAGGGTAAAATCATTGGCAAAGGAACCATTGGTAACAAATCAAGTTTTTCAATTGATGATGTCTTGTTAGTTGATGGTTTAAAACATAATCTTTTAAGCATTAGTCAATTATGCGATAAAGGCTATGTTGTTAGATTTGAATCTAATGTTTGCATCATTGAAAAACCAAACAATAACATATCCATGATTGCTTTAAAACAAAACAATGTCTATACCATAAATATTGATGAATTATGTAATGAAATGTGTTTTTCGGTTTTGAATGATGATGCTTGGCTTTGGCATAGGAGATTAGGCCATGCAAGCATGAAACTAATTTCTAAGATTTCATCTAGAGAATTAGTAAGAGGCATCCCAAACATGAAATTTGTTAAGGACAAGGTATGTGATGCATGTCAACTAGGAAAACAAATAAAGACTAGTTTCAAATCAAAAAATCAAATTAGCACCACTAGACCATTGCAATTGATCCATTTGGACTTATTTGGACCAATTGATATAACAAGCCTAGGAGGTAGCAAATATGCTTTTGTAATTGTGGATGACTATAGTAGATACACTTGGACCTATTTCTTGGCTCATAAAAGTGATTGTTTCAAATGTTTTTTTAAATTTTGTAAACTCACTCAAAATAAAAAAGGTTTTATGATATCATCAATTCGAAGCGATCATGGAGGTGAATTTCAAAATCATGACTTCCAAAATTTTTGTAAAATAAACGGATATGATCATGATAGGACCCTAGCAGGGTAAGGTCCTACTCAACCATGTAGCAGCTAATAAAAACCCTGTGAGAATATAATAAACCCCACCTAGCCACCTCTATCCTATAAAGAAGAGAGGCTAGGGTTTATATTTGGGTCTTTGGGCTTCTTAGCCGTCGCCCCCTTGTTACTGGGCCGGCCCGCTAAGGTTGAGGGCAAATTGGGTAGTTCACTTATGAAGCAACCCCTAGGGCTAGGGTTTGGAGCTCTATATAAGCTTGTAGCCTCCACCTCTTTGGAATAAGAAAGATCAATCTACAATTGCAGCCACCAGGCTACTTGGAGGGTGGAACCCCTATAGCGTTCCAAGGGTTGATCCCCCTCAAAGATCAATCTCTATAGAATTCCTCTAGGGTTCTATCATTTGGTATCAGAGCAGCGATCTTGCTGCTTTTGCTGCCATCCCTGCCGCCCACCATTAGCCAAGCAATTCCCATAATTGCTCTTGACATTGTCGTCTCCACCGTCATCTCTTGACGTAGATCAAATCAATCTACAGTCGCCACATCTAATTGCATCAGAGATCTGGTATTTTTCTACCACCAGTACCTTTCACTGTTGTAATTTTTCATCTAAAGTATTAAAAAGAAGTTTTTCTATCGATCCTTCGCTGCGAATTCCTTGCGTCGCAAAAGTTACCATCTTTGCGAACGAAGGATTGCTGCAGAAAATTTCAGCCGTGTGTTGTTGCCTTTAACCGATCTAATTGTTATCCTTTTTGAACGAAATTTTTTTTGCACCTCATAGATCATCTTGGCTCCCATCCATGATTGATCTTTTGTAGAATTCATCACAAAAATAAATTCGTGTGTTGCTGCAATCTCTCATCGCAAACTGCTGAAATTTTTCGACGAGAATTCTGCTATCGCAACTTGCACCAATTTCTTTACTATTTTGCTGCCAAAATTTCTTGATCCAATTTGTTATCCTTGTTGCTATCTAAACTAAGATTCTACTGTCAAACCCCCTCCTCAAATCCCTGAGTTTTCGCTAGAAATTTCATCGAGAAATCGCTATTTCTTCGACGACAATTCTGCTCTTACGAGGCAGCGCACATAGGCAGCAATTGCCACTGATTTTTGTCAAATTTTTGCTGCGATCTACCACAGATCTAAAACCCTCTTCCTTAACCTTTATCCACTACCATCTCAGCCCAAAACTCCATCAAATCGTAGCCCCAAACAGCACCCAAAACAGCCACAAAACAAGCCTAAACCGCAGCCTATATCCACCGATCCATAAACCCTTTCGGCCACCACTTCCCTCAAACAATTCATGCCTTTAACCCGACAACAAAAAAGAGAACTTAATATTACAGATCTGGAGGCATATACTATGGCATCCGAGGAGGCGATAAATGCTAAATTCGAAGCCTTCGAGACGCGAATGGAGGATAAGATTCGGGCTCTCTTTGCCGAACTCAGTTTGGGTCGAACACCGAGCCCAAAGAAATCTCATCAAGGAGAGAGCTCTGACCGAAGAGATGACTCCCAAGAGAAGGGAGGCTCTATGACCGATCCCTACTATCCACGCATGAGGGTGGACTTCCCTAGATGGGAAGAAGGAGACCCGATTTGTTGGATCTCGCGCGCGGAGCGATATTTTCGGTTTCACAAAACCGCGGACGCATCTATAGTATAAATTACAGCTATACATCTTGAAGGGGATGCCATACAATGGTTTGATTAGTTTGAACACACTCATGGAGTCCTCTCATGGCGACAATTCAAAGAAGGACTGCTGATCCGCTTCGGACCAACCGATTACGAGAACATCGACGGACAACTAGCAAAGATCCGACAAACCTCCACCATCCAGGAGTATCAAACCAGGTTTGAAAGGTTATCTAATCAAACTCGTGATTGGTCTGAAAAACAGTTATTAGGGATATTTATTGAGGGCTTAAAGCCGGAGATCCGGGGAGAAATTAAAGCATGACAACCGTACACGCTTATGGCAGCTATCTCTTTCGCACGACTTCAGGAGGAGCGATTGAACCACGAAGCCCGGAGGACTAGGGTTATTCCCCAACCAGAAATATCGAATCCCTTAGCCCCCCTACTATCAGTCAAGCTCCTGCACCAAAAAGGTTGACAAGAGAAGAGCTTCGAGACCAATCTGCCAAGGGGTTATGTTGGCATTGTGACGAGCCGTGGAGCCGCGAGCATCGCTGTAAAAAAGGGAGACTTCTTGTGATTGAACTAGTGAAAGAAGAGATCAGTGAATAGCCAGAAGAGAGTCTAGAACATGAGGATGAAGATGTGGAAGAAGAGCCACAATCAACCGACTTTATGGTACATGCGCTAGCCGGCTACTCAAATCCGCAAACGATGAAAGTTGGAGGCCTGCTCAAATAACAACCAATCACCGTTCTCATTGATACAGGCAGTACTAATAATTTTCTAAATAGTAAGGTTGCTGCTCGGATGGCGCTCTATATTGAAGGTTGCAGCAAGTTCGACGTAAAGGTTGCCGACGGCCGAATCCTAAAATGCGACCAAAGATGCCCACAGGTGAAACTATTACTGCAGGGCCAAGAAATTGTTGCCAACTTCTTCCTCCTACCAATTGATGATTATGAGGCTGTGCAGGGCATAGAATGGCTAACGACACTAGGTGATGTCTCTTGGAACTTTTTCAAATTGATTATGAAATTCTATTGCAAAGGTAAACAGGTCATCCTACGCGGGAAGCGCGGAAGCAACGTAACCACCATTTCAACCCAACGAATGGAGAAAGTTTTACACAAGATAAATGGTGGCTTTCTTATGCATCTCCAGCAGCAACCAGAGGGGGAGGAATGGAAGAAGGATCCAGAAACCAGCAACATCATCAAAAAATTGGAGGAGGATCCAAGCGCAATAGCTCACTATACTTGGGATTCGAGGGATCTACGCTATAAAGGTCATATTGTGCTTATACCAAACTCCCCTTGCATCAAAGTCATTCTGCACGAAATGCACTCCACACCTTTAGCAAGGCACTCCGGATTTCTAAGAACCTACAAAAGAGTGAAGCAAAACTTTTATTGAAAAGGAATGAAAAAAATTATTTCTGAAAACGTAGCACAATGTGATGTATGTCAACAGCAAAAAGGTGAAATAGTGGCGAGTCCAGGGAAACTACAACCACTACCCATACCAGACTCGGTGTGGACTGACATCTCCATGGATTTTATCGAAGGGTTGCCACCTTCTAAAGGTAAAAGCACAATCCTTATGGTGGTTGATCGACTTACGAAATATGCTCATTTTTGTGCTGTGCGAAATCCCTGCACTACTGTTAGTATTGCTTAGATTTTCATAGAAAATATTGTTAAACTGCATGGGATGCCAAGGTCCATCGTAAGTGATCGTGACAGGGTCTTCACTAGTAAATTTTGGACCAAGTTATTTCAGTTATAGGGCACCAAACTCAAGATGAGCACTGCATATCATCCACAAACTGATGGCCAAATAGAAGTTGTGAACATATGTTTAGAGACATACATTCGGTGTTTCACTAGTGATCGACCAAAGGAGTGGACGAAATGGCTCCCCTGGGCCGAATGGTGGTACAATACTACATATCATTCATCTATAAAATGTACCCTATATGAAGCATTATATGGTCGACCGGCCCCTGTGATTCCAAAGTATATAATTGGCTCGGCTAAGGTAGATCAGGTCAACCAAGATTTAATTGACAGGGACAAACTCCTACAGCTGTTAAAGGATAATCTCTCTACCGCTCAAGCTAGAATGAAGCAATAAGCTGACACACGAAGAAGTGAAAGAGAATTTTTAGTATGAGATTGGGTTTATCTTCGCCTACAACCATACAAGCAACTATCCATCAACACACGAGCCTCCATGAAGCTATCTCCACGTTTTTATGGGCCCTATCAGATCATAGAGCGTATTGAGCCTGTGGGCGTCTGCATGACTTAAATTACTCGAAGATGCCAAAATTCACCTTGTCTTCCACGTGTCATGCTTAAAGCCCAAGTTGGGAGAACACGAGACACCCTAGATCCAACTGCCCAACACCACTGATGATGGAAATATTCAAGCCCAACCACAAGCCATCCTCGACCGCAGAGTCGTGATGCGTCGTCGACGTCCCTCTACTGAAGTACTAGTACATTGGACTAATTTATCACTCGAAGATACCACATGAGAATCATATGAGGAGCTGAAGTCCCGGTTCCCTGAGTTTATGGAACCCCACCTTGAGGACAAGGTGATTTGAAGAGGGCGCGGGCTTGATAGGACCCTAGCAGGGTAAGGTCCTACTCAACCATGTAGCAGCTAATAAAAACCCTGTGAGAATGTAATAAACCCCACCTAGCCACCTCTATCCTATAAAGAAGAGAGGCTAGGGTTTATATTTAGGTCTTTGGGCTTCTTAGCCATCGCCCCCTTGTTACTGGGCCGGCCCGCTAAGGTTGAGGGCAAATTGGGTAGTTCACTTATGAAGCAACCCCTAGGGCTAGTGTTTGGAGCTCTATATAAGCTTGTAGCCTCCACCTCTTTGGAATAAGAAAGATCAATCTATAATTGCAGCCACCAGGCTACTTGGAGGGTGGAACCCCTATAGCGTTCCAAGGGTTGATCCCCCTCAAAGATCAATCTCTATAGAATTCCTCTGGGGTTCTATCAGATCATAACTTCTCTACTCCAAGAAATCCACAACAAAATGGAGTAGTGGAAAGGAAAAATAGAAGTTTGCAAGAAATGGCTAGAACCATGTTAAATGAATATAATTTACCAAAATATTTTTGGGCCGAAGCCGTGAATACGACTTGCTATGTTATGAATAGAGTTCTAGTGAGACCATCCCTATCTAAAACTCCATATGAATTATGGAATGACAAAAAACCCAATGTTTCTTATTTTAAAGTTTTTGGTTGTAAATGCTTTATCTTAAATGAAAAGGATGCCTTAGGATAATTCGATGCAAAATCCAATGAAGGCATATTTTTTGGTTATTCTTTCGCTTCTAAGGCTTTTCGTGTTTTTAACAAAAGAACCTTAGTTATAGAAGAATCTATTCATGTGGTTTTTAATGAAATTTTCGAATTTAAGAAAAAAACATTTTGATGATGATTTTAGCTTTGATAATTTGAATTTGAATGAATCCTCTCCTCAAAACGACAACTTGGATGCATCTTCTTCCCAAACCTCCTTACCCAAGGAATGGAAGTATGTAGATGCTCATCCCAAGGAGTTGATTATAGGAGATGCATCGAAAGGGGTTCAAACTCGCTCTTCTTTCAAAAATTTTTGTGCCCATGCCGCTTTTCTTTCTCAAATTGAACCAAAATGCATTGATGATACCTTGAAAGATGATTCTTGGGTTATCACAATGTAAGAAGAATTGAATCAATTTGAGAGGAATGAGGTATGGAAGCTTGTTCCTTGACCTAATAACCACTTAGTTATTGGTACTAAGTGGGTCTTTAGAAACAAGCAAGATGAATGTGGTATCGTGGTTAGAAACAAGGCTAGACTAGTGGTCAAAGGTTTCAACCAAGAAGAAGGTATTGATTACGAAGAAACCTTCGCTCCGGTGGTAAGATTAGAAGCCATTAGGATGCTCCTTGCCTATGCTAGTAGTAATGATTTCAAATTATTTCAAATGGATGTCAAAAGTGCATTCTTAAATGGTTTTATCTCTGAAGAAGTGTATGTCGAACAACCACTCAGATTTGAAAATTCTCTTCTACCTAACCATGTGTTTAAGCTAACTAAGGCTTTATATGGTCTAAAACAAGCCCCTAGGGCTTGGTATGAGAGGCTTAGTTCCTTTTTAATTTCAAATGATTTCACTAAAGGCAAGGTTGATACTACATTGTTTATTAAATATTTTAAAAATAATTTTCTTATTGTTCAAATTTATGTTGATGATATTATTTTTGGTTCTTCGAATGAATCACTATGTGAATCTTTTGCCAAGTGTATGAGTCATGAATTTGAGATGAGTCTAATGGGAGAGTTAACCTTCTTTCTTGGATTACAAATTAAATAACTTAGTAATGGCATATTCCTTAATCAATCTAAATATATATTAGAATTGTTAAAACGATTTAATATGGACAGCTCAAAAGCCATCCACACTCCAATGAGTACTTCCACCAAGTTAGACTTGGATGAAGGTCGAGAAAATTTTGATCAAAAGACATATAGGGGCATGATAGGTAGCTTGCTCTATCTTACTGCAACTAGGCCGGATATCATGTTTAGTGTGGAACTTTATGCGAGATTTCAAGCTAATCCTAAGTTGTCTCACCTTAAAGCCATTAAAAGAATTTTTAGATATCTTAAAGGTACTCCTAATCTAGGATTATGGTATCTAAAATCTGATGACTTTAATTTGATAGCCTATGCAGATGCGGATTTTGGTGGATGTAGAATAGATAGAAAGAGTACATCTGGAACATGCCAATTTTTAAGACATGCACTCATTTCTTAGACTTCCAAGAAACAAAATTCGGTTGCAATATCTACGGCAGAAGCCGAATACATAGCCGCAAGTGCATGTTGTGCTCAAGTCATTTGGATAAAAAAATACATTAGAAGATTATAGAATTCATTTAAATAATATTCTATAAAATGTGATAATACAAGTGCTATTTGTCTTACAAAAAATCCTATTCAACACTCTAGAACTAAACACATTGACATAAGACATCACTTTATACGAGATCATGTTAACAATAACGATGTTACTCTTGAATTTATCGATACAAAACATCAATTAGCAGACATTTTTATGAAACCTTTAAATGAGGAACAATTTGAATTTATTAGGAGGGAATTAGGCATGTTAAACTGCCCTAATAAATAAGTTTTATTGTATGAGATTTTTTTTAATTTCGGTTTTCAATGATTTGAACTTCTCTCGGATTTCTTCTTAAAATTTTGGATTTCTTTTTGACATCATCCTATCCTTGAAATCTCTAAAAACAAGTTCAGAATAAATTAAAAAAAAATTGGGCCAGCGGTAGTACCGCTTGAACCGACGGTAGTACCGCCTGGGTACTCTGCTCCCATGCGGTAGCACCGCCTGGTTAGTGGTAGTACCGCCCGAACACCCCCAAATAAAAGGGGGTGTTAGGGTCGACGGTAGAACCGACCAAAAACCCTCTCTAAGCCCTCTCCTCCTCATTTGCCTTCCTCCTAAGATCTCTCCACTCCATTCTTCCTCCTCCTAAAGGGAAATCAAAGGGATTTTTGTGATTCAAGCTCAAAACAAGGTAATAGCTGAAATCTTCTCTTCTATTCACAAATTGCATATCTTTTCCTTATTTTTTTTTCCTTTCATTTGTTCATCATCTATAGATATAGACATGGCTCCAAAGAAATCAACAAGGGGCAAAGGGAAAAGGGTGGAAGGAGATTCATTTGATCCAACCCTTTTTAGATCTAGTGAGGTAGCCTTAGGATACCCAAAGTTTGATTGTAAAACCATACATAAGGGTAAATATGTTGATCTAGGTGACCTAGGTAACCTAGAACCTATTAGATGGTTTGTTAATCTAAATGCTCTACCCATCTTGCAAATTGATGAACCAATCTATCCTAGGTTGGTTAAGCTATTCTATGCCAACATGATTATTGAAGATGATGTTTTGTCCACCTATGTGTTAGGAACTACAATTCAAATATCTGATCGTATTATATGTGAGTTACTAGGAATTGAAGAACAAAATAGAGGATGTTACTTAAGAGGGTAATGGGATATGGATGCGATCGGAGCTACCCACTCCGAAGCTTTAGAAATGATTT
The DNA here is from genome assembly GCA_024322285.1 of Musa beccarii. NCBI lineage: Eukaryota > Viridiplantae > Streptophyta > Magnoliopsida > Zingiberales > Musaceae > Musa > Musa beccarii. Next base: position 24,141,983 of record CM044396.1, read on the forward strand.
TTGCAAATCCTAACTTAGGCATCATCCCTAAAAGCTATGAGCATTTATTACCGTTTAACTCGAAATTACTTCATCATATTATAATAAACATTCTACTTCCGAAGCAGTTTCATCCTGATGAAATGAGTATGTTAGAGCTGAGTACAATGTATTGGATTATGACTAGGCAAAACAACTGCTTTGGTTATTTGATTAGACAACAGATGATAGAAATTTTCTCTAAAAACTTGATGCTGTTATATGGTGGGTTGATCACAAGACTCATTTTTGCCCATAATATTTGTGTGTCACCCGACGAGGAAGTAATATAGGCTGATAAATATAGCATTATTAATAGAAGACTTCTGAAGCGGCTTAGATGTACCTTTAGGGATGGCATTTGGATTAGGCAACCTAGAAGGGATGATATAGTTCCTCCACCAGAAGAGCAACCTGAAACACCAATCTTTAGGGGAAATGAATCTCCTCCGTCTTGTCCTGTTGATTCAGCACTGTTTGAGCCAGCTCCTGCTCCATCTATTGAAGATCCGATCATGCTTGCCTTACATCAGATCTCATCACAGCAAACTGAAATTCTGAAGGAAATGCAACTAATGAACCGCAGAATAGATTACTTGTATAGGCATTTTGGCGTTCCTCCTCTAGAGTAGCTGATGTTCTCTGTTTTAAAACACGTCCTGTTATGCTCTTGTTCACTTGTATGGATGATATTGTGTTGTTACTTTCATCTACTCAGCTTTTGAATGAACTTTCTTATTTCGATTTGATCGTAATTTTGACTTGATACCCTCCTTCTTGTGACTACTTTTTCGAATGGTTTCTTGCTCTCCCCATGGCTTACTTAATCACATGAGTGATCTCTTCTTTTTATTGATGACAAAGGGGGTGAAAAATATAATTTACCATGATGGAGTAATTGTTGTTATGATATGCTTAAAGTGAAATATGATTTAATTGTATTGCATTGCAAGTGCTTAAAAACTCTTACTCTTGAGATAAGCTACTCTTTAATATCATGCATTGTTTAAAGTACATTGTTTTTAGTGTTGATGCCTAAGCTTGTCTTTTAAGCTTTATGTGATATGACATCTATATGATTTGACTTAAATTCAAAAGATTGAATTCAAGTGTCTTTTTACCTTCTCAATTATATGGCATATAGATAGGGGGAGTTGAGTTTAACTCCATCATCAATTGATTGTCATCATCAAAAAGGGGGAGATTGTTGAATCTCGGATTTTGATGATAAAATCAATTGGTGAAATATTTACTCTAATCTATATTGTCAAAGATAAGTGTGCAGGATCAACTACGATGGGTTAGAAACATAAAGTGATTTGCCGAGGTCAAGTCCGTCAGGTGTTCAAGAGTTCATCGAAAGTTCGAAGGATCGTCAAAAGTATTGCCGGAACCAGCTAAGATCGAATCAGGAACTTGTCGGAGTTTTTGGAAGTTCGTCGCAAAGATCGTCGAAGGTTCACGGAACTTTGTCGAGAAGGTTCGGAAGGTTGTCGAAGACTCGTTGAGCGTGCCATACAAGCCGGGAGCATGCTAGGAAGACGTCGGTAGAAATCCGAGGGAAATATCGGAGGACCGCCGAAGTCTCATCGAAAAGCTCGCCGGAATAAGACTTGAAGAAAGTCGGCTTAAATCACTATTAATTATGTTTTTAATTTCGTAGTTAGCATGTACTTAGGGCAAGGATTTCAAATTAATCTTGCTCTAAATTGGTAGGGGCCAACCGGGCCCTTACTGGGCCTTTTGGGCCTTGAACAAGGCCCATTCAGCTTCTGCTTGTGCCAGGCGGTGCTGGGCGGTACTACCGCCCAGCCTGGAGCGGTAGTACCGCCTGGCCACTTTGGTCAGCGGCGGTAGTACCACCCAGACCCGGGAATTTCAAATTTGATTTCAAATTTGGAGCCCAATTTTGAATCCATTTTGGATCTATAAATACCCCCCCCTTTTCTCAGCTGAAAGGGCAACCCTTTTTAAGAGTTAGAATCTTTGTTTTGAGTCTTTGAAAAGTCTTGTTCTTGCTAAGTGTTTACCTCCTTCTTCTTCTTGAGAAATCTTGTAAGAGTGTGAACTTCTTGTAAAGGGTTGTAAAAAGGGGTATTGGTCCTTCCCCTTCAAAGGATTGCTAGTGGAAGTGCGGAGCCTCATCGGGAAGGCTTCAAGAGTGGATGTAGGTCATTTGACCGAACCACTATACATCATTGTGTTCATGAATATGTGAGTATTTACATTTTTGAATCATTTCATTACTTAGCTGTAAATTGTTTAGTTCCTTGCTACTTCATTTACTCAAGCAACTTCTTACAAGTTCTCTTTCATCGAATCGAAATCTTCCTACGAACTTATCTTTATACGAAATCGGCTTCAAAGTTACATTTTTAATCCGCTGCACTAATTCACCCCCCCTCTTAGTGCCTTTTCAATCCTAACATATAGGAGTTTCTGATAGAACCCCAGAGGAATTCTATAGAGATTGATCTTTGAGGGGGATCAACCCTTGGAACGCTATAGGGGTTCCACCCTCCAAGTAGCCTGGTGGCTGCAATTGTAGATTGATCTTTCTTATTCCAAAGAGGTGGAGGCTACAAGCTTATATAGAGCTCCAAACCCTAGCCCTAGGGGCTGCTTCCTAAGTGAACTACCCAATTTGCCCTCAACTTTAGTGGGCCGGCCCAGTAACAAGGGGGGCGGCGGCTAAGAAGCCCAAAGACCCAAATATAAACCCTAGCCTCTCTTCTTTATAGGATAGAGGCGGCTAGGTGGGGTTTATTACATTCTCACAGGGTTTTTATTAGCTGCTACATGGTTGAATAGGACCTAACCCTGCTGGGGTCCTATCAAGCCCGCCCTCTTCAAATCAGCCTTGTCCTCATGGCTGGGGTTCCATGAACTCAGGGAACCGGGACTTCAGCTCCTCATATGATTCCCATGTGGCATCTTCGAGTGGTAAATTAGTCCAATGTACTAGTACTTCAGTAGAGGGACGTCGACGACGCATCACGACTCTGCGATCGAGGATGGCTTGTGGTTGGGCTTGAATATTTTCATCATCAGTGGTGTTGGGCAGTTGGATCTGGGGTGTCTCGGGTTCTCCCAACTTGGGCTTCAAGCATGACACGTGGAAGACAGGGTGAATTTTGGCATCTTCAGGTAATTTAGGTCTATACGCCACAGCTCCAATACGCTCTATGATCTGATAGGGCCCATAAAAACGTGGAGATAGCTTCATGGAGGCTCGTGTGTTGATGGATAGTTGCTTGTATGGTTGTAGGCGAAGATAAACCCAGTCTCATACTAAAAATTCTCTTTCACTTCTTCGTGTGTCAGCTTGTTGCTTCATTCTAGCTTGAGCAGTAGAGAGATTATCCTTTAGCAGTTGTAGGAGTTTGTCCCTGTCAATTAAATCTTGGTCGACCTGATCTACCTTAGCCAAGCCAATTACATACTTTGGAATCACAGGGGCCGGTCGACCATATAATGCTTCATATGGGGTACATTTTGTAGATGAATGATATGTAGTATTGTACCACCATTCGGCCCAGGGGAGCCATTTCGTCCACTCCTTTGGTCGATCACTAGCGAAACATCGAAGATATGTCTCTAAACATCTGTTCACCACTTTTGTTTGGCCATCAGTTTGTGGATGATATGCAGTGCTCATCTTGGGTTTGGTGCCCTGTAACTGAAATAACTCGGTCCAAAATTTACTAGTGAAGACCCTGTCACGATCACTTACGATGGACCTTGGCATCCCATGCAGTTTAACAATATTTTCTATGAAAATCTAAGCAATACTAACAGTAGTGTAGGGATTTCGCACAGCACAAAAATGAGCATATTTCGTAAGTCGATCAACCACCACAAGGATTGTGCTTTTACCTTTGGAAGGTGGCAGCCCTTCGATGAAGTCCATGGAGATGTCAGTCCACACCGAGTCTGGTATGGGTAGTGGTTGTAGTTTTCCTGGACTCGCTCTTTGTTTCACCTTTTTCTTTGTTGACATACATCACATTGTGCTACGTATTCAGAAATAATTTTTTTCATCCCATTCCAATAAAAGTTTTGCTTCACTCTTTTGTAGGTTCTTAGAAATCCGGAGTACCCTGCTGAAGGTGTGGAGTGCATTTCGTGCAGAATGACTTTGATGCAATGGGAGTTTGGTATAAGCACAATACGACCTTTATAGCGTAGATCCCTCGAATCCCAAGTATAGTGAGTTATTGCGCTTGGATCCTCCTCCAATTTTTTGATGATGTTGCTGGTTTCCGGATCCTTCCTCCATTCCTCCCTAATGCCCTCGAGGAAGCCGGTGGTAGGAAGAGAGATAGCTGAAAATTCAGCTTGTTGAGGGAGCCGTGAGAGTGCATCTGCAACAACGTTTTCTTTCCCTTTTTTGTAAATAATTTTATAATTAAATCCTAGAAGTTTGGTTACCCATTTTTGCTGCTCCGGGGATGATATCTTCTGCTCCAAAAAGTACTTAAGGCTTCTATGGTCAGTTTTAATCTGAAATCGTCGGCCAATCAGGTAGGGTCTCCACTTTGTTACTACGTGCACGATGGCGAGCATCTCCTTATCATAGATAGACATTTTTTGAAGGGAGGGAGACAACGCCTTGCTAGTGTATGCGAGTGGTCGACCATCTTGCATGAAAACAGCTCCAATTCCAACTCCAGATGCATCGGCCTCAATGATGAAGGGTCGGCTGAAATCTGGTAGTGCTAGCACCGGTGTTGTCGTCATGGTTGTCTTAAGTCTATCGAAGGCAGCTGAGGCTTTGTTCGACCATATGAAGGCATCTTTTTCCAGTAGAGAAGTGAGGGGGGCACTAATCTTCCCATAGTCCTTCACGAATTTTCGGTAGTAGCCCATTAGTCCAAGGAACCCACGCAGCAATTTCACATTTGTAGGTTTCGGCCAGCCTTGTATTGCTTCGATTTTTGTTGGGTCTATGGCCACTCCTTCTTATGATATTATATACCCAAGGTACTCTACTTTTTGCTGGAGAAAGCTGCACTTTGATAGCTTAATGAAAAGAGTATTCTCCTGAAGGATCGTCAGAATAATTCGCAAGTGCTGAAAGTGAGTCTCAAGAGAAGGGCTGTAAATGAGAATATCATCGAAAAATACCAACACAAATTTACGAAGAAAGCTCCAAAAAATATCGTTCATGAGACTTTGGAAGGTTGAAGGAGCATTAGTGAGTCCAAATGGTATTACCAAGAATTCATAATGGCCGTTATGAGTGCGAAAAGCAGTTTTTGGGATGTCGCCTTCACATACCCGAATTTGGTGGTAACCGGATCGAAGGTCCAACTTCGTAAAGACTCGAGCTCCTTTTAATTCATCAAGAAGTTCATCCACCACTGGTATGGGGTACTTATCCTTGACGGTGATGTCATTTAGAGCTCGGTAGTCGATGCACATCCGCCAGGTTCCGTCTTTCTTGCGCACAAGTAGCACCGGTGAGGAGTAGGGGCTGCAGCTTGGTCGAATCACCCCTGTTTCGAGCATTTCCTTCACGATTTTCTCAATTTCATCTTTCTGGAGGTGAGGATAGCGGTAAGGCCGAGTGTTTGCTGGTGGTTTGCCCGGAAGGATTGGAATCCGGTGGTCATGTTGCCGAGTAGGAGGAAGACCGCGCGGTTCAGCAAAAACATCATCAAATTCAACAAGCAGTTGGGTGATCTTTTGATTTTTAATTTCTGTTTTCTCCCCCTCTGGTTGCTGCTGGAGATGCATAAGAAAGCCACCATTTATCTTGTGTAAAACTTTCTCCATTCGTTGAGTTGAAACGGTGGTTACGGCCCTTCCCGCGTAGGGTGACCTGTTTACCTTTGCAATAGAATTTCATAATCAATTTGGAAAAGTTCCAAGAGACATCACCTAGTGTCGTCAGTCATTCTATGCCCAGCACAGCCTCATAATCATCAATTGGTAGGAGGAAGAAGTCAGCAACAATTTCTTGGTCCTGTAGTAATAGTTTCACCTGCGGGCATCTTTGGTCGCATTTTAGGATTCGACCGTCGGCGACCTTTACGTCGAACTTGCTGCAACCTTCGATGTGGAGCACCATCCGAGCAGCAACCTTACTATTTAGAAAGTTATTATAGCTACCTGTATCGATGAGAACGGTGATCGGTTGTTGTTTGAGAAGGCCTCCAACTTTCATCGTTTGCGGATTTGAGTAGCCGGCTAACGCATGTACCATAAAGTCGACCGATTGTGGCTCTTCTTCCATATCTTCATCCTCATGTTCAAGACTCTCTTCTGGCTGTTCACTGATCTCTTCTTCCACTGGTTCAATCACAAGAAGTCTCCCCTTTTTACAGTGATGCTCGCGGCTCCACGGCTCGTCACAATGCCAACATAACCCCTTGGCAGATCGGTCTCGAAGCTCTTCTCTTTTCAACCTTTTTGGTGCAAGAGCTCGGCTGATAGTAGGGGGGGGCTGAGGGCTTCAATATTGCTGGTCAGGGAGCAACCCTAGTCCTCCGAGCTTCATGGTTCAATCGCTCCTCCTGAAGTCGTGCGAAAGAGATGGCTGCCATAAGCATGTACGGTTGTCGCGCTTTAACTTCTCCCCGGATCTTCGACTTCAAGCCCTCAATAAATGTCCCCAATAACTGTTTTTCAGACCAATCATGAGTTTGATTAGATAATCTTTCAAACCTAGTTTGATACTCCTAGATGGTGGAGGTTTGTCGGATCTTTGCTAGTTGTCCGTCGATGTTCTCGTAATCGGTTGGTCCGAAACGGATCAGCAGTCCTTCTTTGAATTATCGCCATGAGAGGACTCCATGAGTATGTTCAAACTAATCAAACCATTGTATGGCATCTCCTTCAAGATGTATAGCTGCAATTTCTACCATAGATGCATCTGCGGTTTTGTGGTACCGAAAATATCGCTCCGCGCGTGAGTTCCAACCAATCGGGTCTCCTTCTTCCCATCTAGGGAAGTCCACCCTCATGCGTGGATAGTGGGGATCGGTCATAGAGCCTCCCCTCTCCTAGAGGTCATCTCTTCGATTAGAGCTCTCCCCTTGATGTGATTTCTTTGGGCTCGGTGGTCGACTGAAACTAAGTTCGGTAAAGAGAGTCCGAATCTTCTCCTCCATTCGTGTCTCGAAGGCTTCGAATTTAGCATCAATTGCCTCCTCGTATGCCATAGCATATGTCTCCAAATCTGTAATATTAAGATTTCTTTTTTGCTATCGAGTTAAAGGCATGTATTGGTTGAGAGAAGTGGTGGTTGAAAGGGTTGGTGGATTGGTGAATGTAGGCTGCGGTTTAGGCTTATTTTGTGGCTGTTTTGGGTGCTATTTGGGGCTGCGATTTGATGGAGTTTTGGGCTGAGATGGTAGTGGATGAAGGTTAGGGAAGATGGTTTTAGATCTGTGGTAGCTCGCAGCAAAGATTTGACAAAAATTAGTAGAAATTGCTGCCTATATGCGCTGTCTCGTAAGAGCAGAATTGTCGTCGAAGAAATAGCTATTTCTCGATGAAATTTCTAGCGAAAACTTAGGGGTTTGAGGAGGGGGTTTGATGGCAGAATCTTAGTTTAGATAGCAACAAGGATAACAAATTGGATCAAGAAATTTCGGCAGCAAAGCAGTAAAGAAATCGGTGCAAGTTGCGATAGCAGAATTCTCGTCAAAAAATTTCAGCAGTTTGTGACAAGAGATTGCAGCAACACACGAATTTGTTTTTGTGATGAATTCCACAATAGATTAATCACGGATGGGAGCCAAGATGATCTATGAGGTGCACAAAACATTTCGTCCAAAAAGGATAACAATTAGATCGGTTAAAGGCAGCAACACACGGCTGAAATTTTCTGCAGCAATCCTTCATTCGCAAAGATGGTAAATTTTGCGACGCAAGGAATTCACAGCAAGGGATCGATAGAAAAACTTCTTTTTGATATTTTAGATGAAAAATTGCAGCAGCAAAAGGTATTGGTGGTAGAAAAATACCAGATCTCTGATGCAATTAGAGGTGGCGACTGTAGATTGATTTGATCTACGTCAAGAGATGACGGTGGAGACGACGACGTCAAGAGCAATTGTGGGAATTGCTTGGCTAATGGTGAGCGACAGGGATGGCAGCAAAAGCAGCAAGATCGCTGCTCTGATACCAGATGATAGAACCCCAAAGGAATTCTATAGAGATTGATCTTTGAGGGGGATCAACCCTTGGAACGCTATAGGGGTTCCACCCTCCAAGTAGCCTGGTGGCTGTAATTGTAGATTGATCTTTCTTATTCCAAAGAGGTAGAGGCTACAAGCTTATATAGAGCTCCAAACCCTAGCCCTAGGGGCTGCTTCCTAAGTAAACTACCTAATTTGCCCTCAACTTTAGTGGGCCGGCCCAGTAACAAGGGGGGCGGCGGCTAAGAAGCCCAAAGACCCAAATATAAACCCTAGCCTCTCTTCTTTATAGGATAGAGGCGGCTAGGTGGGGTTTATTACATTCTCACAGGGTTTTTATTAGCTGCTACATGGTTGAATAGGACCTAACCCTGCTAGGGTCCTATCAGTTTCACCCTCCTAGAAGTCAGCCAAATAGCTACAATTGTAGATGAAACTTGTTATTCCAAAGAGATGGAGGCCACATGCTTATATAGGGCTCCAAACCCTAGCCCTAGGGGCTGCTTTCTAAGTGAACTACCAATTTTGCTCTCAACCTTAGTCGACCAGCCCAGTAAAAGAGGGTGACAGCTAAGAAGCCCAAAGGCCCAAATCTAAACCCTAGCCACTCTTTTTTATGGGATAGAGATGGCTAGGTTGAGTTTATTATACTCTCACACAGTTTTTATTAGTTGCTACTTGGTTAAGTAGGACCCAACCCTACTAGGCTCCTATCATACACTAACTATGTCAGTATGTCAGGCAGTGGTACCACTAGATTGACGGTAGTACCGCTAGTGTCAGGGTCAAACTGGCGGTGGTACCGCCAATGACAGGCGATGGTACCGCTAGTACCTAGTAAACTCAGGATGGGATGGTTTTTTGCTCTAAGTTTGAATCAAATTGGAGCCTATAAAAACCCCTCTCATCCCTGGGTTGAAATATCAAGCACATACACTTTGAAAATAGAGAAACTCTATTTAAATCTCTAGAAATCCTCTCCTCTAGTCCTTACTTATTTTCAAGTTAAAAGAGAGGAGAGAGTGCTTGTAAGGATTACCTCCTAAACCCGTCAAAAGGAGAGAGTGTTGTAAGGGACTTGTCTTCGTATGTTGGAAGGTAAACAACTAGTAGAAAGCTGGTGGCCTCAAGTGAAGAGGAATCGGGAGTGGATGTAAGTCGTATAACCGAACCACTATAAATTCGGTTTGCATTTACTTTCTCATAATTTACATTTCAGCAAACCATCTTCACTTGCTACTCCATTTCTTCATCTCTAAATCTTGCAAGTTAAATACGTTTCCAATACGCTTTGATCAAAATTGGTTTTCATCGAAACGTGATTCTATCCTATGAAGTTTTCAACATACGAACTTGTTTGAATCACCAAAAATTTTTGTTATTAACTACTATACTATTTCACCCCCCCCCCCCCCCCTCTCTTAGTGCCGCTCCAGATCATAACAATTCAGCTATCAAAAGAGTTGTGCAAAGCTCACAAAGGTGAAGGGAATTACAAACTTAAGGAATTCGATACTCATGCAAGGGCTTGTATGCAGATGATGGACTATCCATGGCCATCCCAAGGTGACCAAAGGTTGGTGCTATGGAGCATTAAAACTTTCTCTTCGGCATGAGTAAGATATGTTCGTAAGAGGTTGAAGTGTGTAGCAAGTTCAGCATGTTGCTAGACGTAGAGGAGTACAATGGGAGCTGTATTGGCGAATAGTTACAATCTAGCAGGTGCATTTGCAGAGGCAGAACAATGCATAGTTAGTTTAGCAAAAGGCGGAGTAGTCTAAGGGGATGGACGTCTTCAAAACTTCCAGAGAGAAGGATGCGAAGAGAGAAGTTACTCCAACGGGGCAGATATCTAGGAGGGATAAGTCCCGATTCTCCAAAGGGAGAATCATATGCAATGGATCGCATATGTTGAGGAGGAGTACCTTAAGACAAAGCTCAATGGACCGAGCCAGCGATGAGGAGTTGTCAAATGATCTCGCAAGAGGCAATGCATTGGTGGATGCATAGCGAGATCAAGTGAGGGAGTGACCCAAGACAATACCAAATGAAGATAGACTTGGAGCCGATAGAGAGATCAGACTCAACAAAGGGCTGACCTGTGGAATAATGGGCGCGAGGGCCACTATTAACTCAATGCAAATCGAGGAGCAAAGCAATTTGGGGGTAACTTGGTGATGCACCCAAGCCGCATGAAGGAAGTTGGCATTGAAGATGGAACATAGAGCGAATGCTTAGAGCTTTCCTGGGACAGAGGTTAAGGACATGAACTCTTATAGAGGCAGGAGTAGGATCATATTGTTTTATAGGTTTCTTATTCTAATAGAGCAGACTCATCTTGCATGGTACCAAAGATGAAGAGAACTTCGAGGCACATGCACCTTATCTCGGTAAAGCATTTGATAGAGGAACTAAGGTGACACAACTTATAGAGGTGAAGTTAGTGTCAGAAGGCCTTGGCACAAGGCAAGAGGACAAAAGGTGGGTACTCTTGAAGAATATGTCACAGTGTTGCTATTCGAGTTACTATGAGGAAAGCAGTATGCAACGGAGATTATGCTGGTAGGGGCAGAGGCCTATGATCTAGACAATGGTGCACCAATTTCAGCGAAGTCAGCGGACTTCAAGAGAGCTACTAAGCGATTAACTATTCTAGAACTATGCTTCGTCCAAGTGTGACCCGAGAGTATGTGAACGAAGGTCGATTACCAAAGGAGCGAACAGAATCGAAAGTGGCAGAGGCCCTGCGATATGTTGGCAGAGTCCACACATAGAAAGATCGTAGTTCAAGTTCATACCACAAGGATCAGAATACAAGGAGATGTTACTAGGAGGTGATATGGTGTAGTGGATCATGGTGGAGAATAGTTCGAGGCAATGCGGCACACACAAGACCATCCCGGGAGGGACAAGATCATATAGAGGTTTGATCAGAAGCACTACTAGGAACTCCACTTTGATGAACAACATGACGGCATGAAGGGCTATGGATTTAAGGAGGCAATGCAATGGAACCATAGAGGTGGGTCTTTCGTGTGTGCATCGAATGTTATATTGAATGAAAGCCTTGGGCATCAGCATATGGGTGCTATGCACTACTGAGGGAGAAGTTCATATGCAAGTACCAGTGAGTCCCATGGGGGGATTGGATTATGCAGAGGTATAATCAGAGCAGCTGAAGAGTTGGACTACTTTAGAGCTCACATTCGCTTAAGGGAGCCCGACAAGTCAAAGGACAAGGCCAAGTAAGCGAACGTTACAACCAATGAAGCTAAGGAGAACAGAATTGATACAAGCCCTACAACATGATGGTAGAGGCCAGGCATGGGAGTTGCAGTCTGTCTTTTCATCGACTAAGGGGAACTACTCAAAGAATACAGAGGTATTGAAATAGGTGATCGAAAAAGAGACAAGGAAGCAATGACGAGTCCAGAGGGACTCAGCTACAAAAAAAAATAAAACATGGTTAGAATGAAGGTAGACTCAGAGGAGTACTGTAATGCCACAGAGACAGATCTACTAATTGTGAAGAAAGGATGCATATACAAGGCAATAGGTAGCAGTGTCATGGGCATGGTTGTGCCATAGTACCGCAGAGGCGGGACTTCCGTGGAGACATCAATCCCCTGCTCTCATGGAGGGAGAGCACTTGGTCATGAGATGGACTATGGAGGAGAAGAATGTAGAGTCAAACTTCAAGTACTAAGACAAGGCAGAAGGGTAGAGGCTAGAGAACTTCGTAAGACCGGTGTCAATGGGTTTCTCATCAAGATAGCCATAAGTGAAGGACTTTGGGTCGATTTAAGAACACTCGACTAGGGAACGAAGCAGGCAGTATATAGTGCTATACCTTTGCTACTCAGAGGAGTAAATGACAAAAATGATGAAGATGACGGTATAATCCCAAAGGCGACCAAATCCATCGAAGACTTATTCTAGGTTGGAGTGACAACTTCTTGCATTCTGGAAGTTCAATGGTATTGAGAAGGTGAATCAGAATAGCTAACTTAATGCAAGGAATGCAAGCACTTCAAATACTTCGGAAGTGTGAGCTAAGAGCAAGCGAAATCTAGTAACTAGCTCGACGCACGAAGTACAACCTCAAGGAGACGAGCGAAGCCAAGTAACCTTTGCCTTCTCAACTCTTAAGAGAATGGGTGAAACCGAGTATCCCAACCCTCTTAGTTATCCAATAGAGGAGCTCTACACAGATTTAAAGACCCTTCAAAGAGACTAATAGAAGAAAATAATTATTAAGTCCTCACTAATGGTGATCAGTGTTACTAAGAGTAGATTGTCCGCTTCATTTTCCAACTGAATGTCAATCGAAAGCGGAAGTGATGTGAACTTACTTGGATGAGACAACTAAGTGGAAGAAGATTCGATAGGAAAATTTTACGGAGAAAGGACCTGAAAACTTTAAAGTTTATGAGGTGATACTCGTTAAAGCTCCAACAAGCATCCACTCAATTCAAGCGACAAGAGATATTTGAAGACTAGCGTATATCAAATTTTGTCTTTTCCTTCACCTGAAGGATCCGCAAGAACTAGCAAGGATCAGCATAACTCTGTCGACCCCACACCAGAGTCAGAGTCATTAGCGAGTTAAAGCAACATGGCGAATCAACATTCGACTACTCAACAATAGTAGTGGAGTACAGCTAGGAGCCAAGAGGATACATTGCAGCAGGAGTAGAAGATTGAAGATCCAACAAAGGTGATGAGTTGTAGCATCAATAAAGGCTTCGACGAGGATATCGAAGGAATAAGTGGGGGAGAATGTCATGGATAAAATTATAAATAGCTTGTTTGGTGTAATGCTTATGCATGTCTATATCTTTTTAGTTTGTTCTTACTTTATAAAGTATGTAAAGGGTTAGCCTAAGGCTTATTAGCCCCATTTGAGTGAGTTTGGTAGTCATTCTAGGCTTATACATAAAGTTTGTGTTAGGTTGACACTTATACTAAATTTTAATCTGTAGTAAACCAATTTCATACCTTTGTTGTGCAACCGTTCTGAGCTTGTGATGTCCATGGTTGGTATTTGCATTGACTATAAAGTGTTTATTGAAAGGGTTGCTTGTGGATCCCATGTGAAGTGTTTTCTCTATCTCGTTTTCTCTTTTGCAGATCCTAAGGGATCGTAGAAGATTTCAGGGAGGTTGACCATTGCGGACGGATACACAATGGTGTCGCACGACTCAGGCAAAACTAGTTAAGTTCATGACAAGGTGGGCGGTAGAACCACCTGAAGGCTCAGTCTTCAAGACTGAGCCTAGGCGGTGGTATCATCCACTGATAGTGTGTCTGGGCGGTGGTACTGCTAGAACCCAGTAGACCCAGGATGGGATGATTTTTTACTCCAAGTTTGAATCCAATTAGAGCCGATAAATACCCCTCTCATCCCTGGGTTGAATATACAAGCACATTGAACCTAAAAGTAGGAAAATGATATTAAAATCCTTTCTCTCCTCTAGTCTTTATTTGTATTCGATTCAAAGAGAGGAGTGTGAGTGCTTGTAAGGGTTATCTCCTAAGCCTGTCAAAAGGAGAAGGCATTGTAAGGGACTTAATCTTCGCCCGTTAGAAGGAGGACTACTAATGGAAAGTTGATGGCCTCAAGTAAAGAGGAATCGAGAGTGGACATAGGTCGGATGATCGAACCACTATAAAAATCAGTTTACATTTCTGTCTTGTCATTTACATTTTTGTAAACCTTCTTTACTTGCTGCTCCACTTCCTCATCTTCTTCTTACGAATCCTTTCAAGTCCAAATGCAATCAAAATCAATTTAATTGAAACATAATTTTTATCATGCGGGGTTTTCTTAAATCATCGAATTTATCATATTTTATCGCTACACTAATTCACCCCCCACCCCTCTTAGTGCCGAACTAATTCTAATAGTTGGTATCAGAGCTACATTATTTCTCTTTTAGATTCACACCCACGAGAAATGGCTCTTTACGACTTTCAAGAGGGTTTTTCGATTGTTCGTCCTCCCTTATTTAACGGGTCAAACTACACTTATTGAAAAACTCGAATGAGAGTTTTCTTACTTTCTTTGAACTTGGATTTATGGAATATTATTAAAAATCATTTTCAAACTCCTTCTAAACTGATGAACGAATGATCAGATTTAGAAAAAAAAATCTTTTTTCTTAAATGCAAAGGCTATGAATGCCTTATTTTATGCTTTGGACAAAGCCAAGTTTAATTATGTTTCTACTTGTGATACGGCTTTCGATATTTAGCGCACACTTGAAATCATGCACGAGGGCACTAGTAAAGTCAAAAACTCAAAAGTAAACCTCTTAATGCATTATTTTGAGCTTTACCGAATGGCACCAAGTGAGACTATCGGCGACATGTACACCCATTTAACAGATGTCGTTAATAGTTTAAAAAGTCTTGCTAAATATTTTTTAAATTTTAAACTCACTAACAAGATTTTAAGATCCCTTCCAAAAAGGTGGGATCCTAAAGTAACAGTGATACAAGAAACTAAAGACCTAAATGAATTTCCATTGGAAGAACCAATTGACTCATTGATGTCGTATGAAATTAGCTTTTTGGAACTCGATGAACACATGAACCATCTTCTAAAGAACAGGAAAGATTTGGCATTTCGAATAAGAAAATACCACTTGAGTGATAACTCAAGTGATGAAGACAATATTGAGGACCTTGAACTTTTGACATTGAAATTTAAAAGGTACATAAAACAAAAATTAAAAAACATAAATGAACCTAAAAAGAACACCAACTCTTGCTATGAACACAAGAAGCCAGAATGCTCTAAAGATGAGTGAAGAAGAGGAAAGCAAGCAAAGAAAAATCAAGCAACGAAGAGGCAAAATGCACTTTGACGGCCTTCGACTACAAGGTAAGCAACTCAACCAAAACCCCCTTACTTTATGAAATTACTTGATGTTTTTCATGAGTGCTTAACTTAGATTATAGGAAATAAAAATTATTTTCAAAAATTATATTATGCTTTTCTTTCTAGTATTTTTGAAAAGTAAAAATTATGAATGATAATTGCTAACAAGATCAATTCCATGTTGATGATTTCGGTTTCACTTTTGAAATGATACATGATTTCAGCAAAAACTTAAGCATGACTCTTGTTTTTTTTTTCTTCCTTCACTAAGCTAGAATCATGTAAGATAGAAAAAATCTTGTTAGAATTAATAACAATGAAAGAAAGAATGTTAGAATTAAAATAATTTTGATGATGTTTTATAAAATTATGCTTAAAAATTAAAATGATATAATGAAAATGTTTGTATCATGCTTGATGATTTGAAGTAATAATCGTATGTTATAGATTAATGTGTTTTCGGTCTTAATCGCTTTCATGATGATTTTTTTATGATGCATGATTTTGAACATTCATATGTGTAATCAAATTGCATGAAATAAAAATGCATTTTCTATTCTATTGAGATTAATGAACTCATTTCATGAATCTTGTGAATCTCATGAAAATAATCATAATCAATGTTTAGAAAATAAATGTGTGTATCAATGTTTTTGGTCTTGATGGCTTTAATGACAAAACTTGTATTTCAAATTTATACGATGATGGCTTTTGTATAAATATTTGAATATACCTTATGAAATCATCATTGATAATAATGAAATGAAAATATTAAAAGTTTGTTATCATGATTAATGATTTTATGGTATCATGTATGAGGATTTGAAGGTGTTAAATCTTGATGACGGATTTTGCCTTTATGTCTTGAACTTTCATGCTTGTCTCTATTTGACATTAAAAGATAAAGCATGCTTATATGAAATAAAAAGGAAACACATGATTTTTGAAATTTGTCTATCTCTAGAGTTTTCAATTTTTCGATAAAAAAACAAATGATGAATCCATGTATATTATGTTCATGTAAATCTCCTGAATCTCAAAAATGATTTTGATGATATTATTATGAGTTTTGAGTTGACAAATTGAGTTTGAATGATTTTATGACTCTTCTCTTAATCTCTTGGAATCATGACTTTTATATTTATATATATATATATATATATATATATATATATATATATAATGTGTGAATCAAATTCTAAAAGATTTCATTTTATTATAAAGAAATTTTGTTGAAATCATGATCTTGATAATTATAACTTGAAGTTCTTTGTAAATCAAGATCATTTACCATGTCTCTTTCAGTTATTAAAAAAGAATTTTTTAAATAAAATGCAACTTGTCTTTTGATTTCTCAGAACTCAAAACTTGAATTTTTATGAATTCATGATCTTGATAACTTGAGAATTTTTACACATGAATCATGATTTTTTTTTTTTGCTCTCCTATGCTTCTTTTTATAAAAGAAGAGACTTACTCGAATTAATTATAATACATCATTTGACTTCTTGATGCTCATGACATAATTGAAGTATGGATAAAATTTGTGATACCTCGTTTGTCATAACTTGAAAATGGATGTAAAGAAAATTTTTTGCATCCTCCCCTTCTTTTCGACAATGACAAAAAGAGGAAAGAAAATATGTTAGCATTTGTAATCATGAATTGATCTTTGATATTGATATGTTTTTATATATCATGATTCTTGGTTGTATACCCTTTGTTATGAATTGAAAATTGATCCTGAAGAAAATATTTGTAAATCATGATCTTGATCTCTCGTCGTTTGATACTTGAGATTTTTCTTAGGAATCAAGATCTCCTATTTGATCTGTTGAGTTTCTTATGCAATTTACAAAGAAAAGACATCAAAGAGAATCATGTTCTTTATACTTAATACCTATGATTCTTTAAGATTCCTTAGCTCCTAAAAATTCTTTAAGTCACTTGCTAAAAAAGAGATTTATTGAAATGATTCATAGACTTCTTGGATTTATAACTTTTGGTATTCATGATATGATTTATTTATGCCTTATATGCATCACGTGATATAAAATTTTATTGATGTGAAAAGTTTGTATCATTATATTCTCTCCCTTCTTTTTGACAAAAACAAAGGGGGAGAAAGTTTTTGCTAACTTGCATATTTTCAAGAAAGGAAATTTTGCTAGCTCGATCATTGTAATGAAAAAACTTACTATCATGAACACTACCAACAATTGCAATCTTGCAATCTAAAGAGAAACAAAGAATTGCTATCTCAAAAGAAGCAAAAATGCAAAACTTAAAAAATTTACAATCTTCCACTTGCTATGCTTCTATGCTTGTATGTTGTAATGAAAATTTAGCTTGCATGTTTAAAGTGATGTAAATTATGCAAAATTGCTAGCTCATTACAAACAAAAATTTACTAAGGTAAAACTATGTTGCACTTCTCAAAAGAGAAGAAATAAGTGTTATCTTGCCTATCGTGAGAAACGAAGTACAAACTTGCACATCTCAAGAAGCAAGTAAAAATTATCATACTTGAACTTAAAAACTTGCTATGATTGAATGTTGTATATCTTGTTAGCTTGATATTGTAAACCTTACATATCTTTTAAAATAGCTAGAAGCAACTTCTTCTTTTTGTTGATGATAAAGGGGGAGAAGTAGATTGATGATTTTATGCAATATATGTTGTATTAAATATTTTTATATATTTGCATGATGTTTTTGATACATGTTACTTGGATTTATTGAAATCCAAGGGTTCTATTAATGGCATATTGATATGGGACGTTTGGTTAAACTCCAGGAGTTAATGTTAACTTCATCATTAATTAGTTGTCATCATCAAAAAGGGAGAGATTGTTGAATCTAGGATTTTGATGATGAAACTAATTAAATGTGATTTATGATCTAACTATGTTTTTAGTAGCAGGTCTACTTTCTATCAGAATTAGATAGTTGACATAGGATGAATCAGCATTACGCCGAAGGAAATTACGTCAAGAGATTGGACATCGAGCCGGAGGTTCGGTCGACAATCGACAGAAGGCTTCAGACATTGATATTGGACATCGAGCCAAGAAGAGTGGAGTTGCACCAAAGAGATCAGGGTTGCAAAGGCCAATTGTTGATTGGGCAACAGACCACAAAAGAGGATGATGCGTCAAAGAACCGGACGAAGCACCGGCCAATGATATGCCAGGTAATAGGATGCTGATTCATGTTGTAATTGTCTAGATCGAAGTAGGGTTAAGACTTAATTAGTATGTAGGATTAACTATGATAACGATGAAGGCATAAAGCAAAACGAAGTATCAGAGTCAAGTATGATCAAATCGTTGGGAGTTCGAGAGTTCATCAAAAGTCCGAAGATTCATTGGGGGTGCTACCAGAATTGGCCGAGAATGAGTCGGGAGCTTGCCAAAGGGTTCATTGGAAGTTCATTAGAAAGATTCATTGGAAGTTCATGGAGCTCACTGAGAAAGATTGGAGCTTTCCAAAGAAGCTCATTGGAACTCGCTAAGATCATCGTGAAGTCCAGGAGCTTGCCAGGAGTCCACAGGAATGTGTCCGAGGGTTCATCGGAAGACCACCGGAAGTTCACCAGAAGCTCATCAGAAGAAGACTTGACTTGTCATATTTTATTTTACTTAGAAAATATCTTTAATTTTATAGTTAACATATAATTAGGGTTAAGAATGGGAGATAATCCCTTTAACCCTATTAGGGGATAATTGAGCCTGAATTAGGGCTGTGTTGGGCCAGATCAAAGGCCCACACAGTACCCGGATGCCACGTCAGGCGGTGGCACCGCCAAGTGGGTGGTGGAACCACCTGAAGGCTCAGTCTTCAAGACTAAGTCTGGGCGGTGGTACCACCCATTGACAATGTGTCTAGGCGGTGGTACCGCCCAGTACACTAATAGTGGCAGAGTGTCAGGCGATGGTACCACCAGAACTCGGTAGACCTGGGATGGGATGATTTTTGGCTCTAAGTTTGAATCCAATTAGAGCCTATAAATATCCCTCTCATCCTTGGGTTGAATATATAAGCACATTAAACCTAAAAGTAGGAAAATGCTATTAAAATTCTTTCTCTCCTCTAGTCTTTATTTGTATTTGATTCAAAGAGAGGAGTGTGTGAGTGCTTGTAAGGGTTATCTCCTGAGCCTGTCAAAAGGAGAAGGTATTGTAAGGGACTTAGTCTTCACGCGTTAGAAGGAGGACTACTAGTGGAAAGCCGGTGGCCTCAAGTGAAGAGGAATCGAGAGTGGACGTAGGTTAAATGACCGAACCACTATAAAAATCGGTTTGCATTTGTCTTATCATTTACATTTCTACAAACCTTCTTTACTTGCTGCTCCACTTCCTCATCTCCTTACGAATCATTTCAAGCCTAAACATAATCGAAATCGATTTTCATTTAAACATGATTTTTATCATACGGGGTTTTCTTAAATCATCAAATTTGTCATATTTTACTGATACACTAATTCAAACCCCCCCCCTCTCTTAGTGTCGAATTGATCCTAACAAGTAGATGACATAAAACATAACTTACTAAGCATTAGTAAGGGATATAATATTAAATTTGAATTTAATGCTTGTATTATAGATATGTCATATAAAAATAAATCTATAATTAGCTTAAGGAGCAATAATGTGTATATTATTGATTTTAATGATTTTCATGATGAAACTTATTTTTTGATTTTAAATGATAATACTTGACTTTGGTATAGGAGATTAGGTCATGCAAATATGAAATTAATCTCACAAATAACAACTAAAATACTTATAAGAGGAATGCCTAGAATTAAATTTGTCAAAGATAAAGTTTGTGATGCATGCCATCTAGGTAAATAAATAAAAAGTAGCTTTAAACCTAAAAATCAAGTGAGTACCTCTAGACCATTACAATTAAGTTATACGAATTTATTTGGACTAATTGGCATTACAAGTACAGGAGGTAGTAAATATGCTTTTGTGATTGTTAATGATTATAATAAATATATTTGGATATACTTAGCACATAAAAGTAATTATTTTAAATATTTTATAAAGTTTTGCAAACAAGTTCAAAATAAAAAAGGTTTTATGATTTCTTGCATTCATAATGATCATGGTAGTGAATTCAAAAATCATAGTTTTCAATAATTTTATAATTTAAATGAGTATAACCATAATTTTCTACTCTAAAAAATCTACAATAAAATGGAGTTGTTGAGAGAAAAAATAGAAGTTTATAAGAGATAGCAAGAACCATGCTTAATGAACATAGCATACCCAAATATTTTTAAGTTGAATCTATTAATATGGTATGCTATGTTATGAACAAGATTCTCATAAGACCACTACTATCTAAAACACTTTATGAATTATGGAATAATAAAAGACCCAACATTTTATATTTTAAAATTTTTTATTATAAATATTTTATTTTAAATAAAAAGGATGCCTTAGGAAAATTTGATACAAAATCCAATGAAGGCATTTTATTTAGATATTCTTCTATTTCTAAAGCTTATCAAGTTTTCAATAAAAGAACTTTAGTTATTGAAGAATTTATCCATATTATTTTTAATAAGTATTCCGAATTTTAAAAAAATAAATTTGATGATGATTTTAAATTTAATATATTGAATTTAAATAAGAATTGTCCTCTCCCAAGCTACTTGGATATATGTACTTCCAAAGAATCATTATCAAAAGAATGAAAGTATGTAGATACATATCCTAAAGAGCTAATCAATATAGATACAACAAAAGGTGTTCAAAATCTTCATTTAAAATTTTTATGCAAATGCTACTTTTTTGTCTCAAATTGAACTTAAATATATTGATGATGCTCTCAAAGATGACTCATGAATTTTTGTAATACATAAAAAATTAAATCAATTTGAAAAAAAAATAAGGTTTGGATGCTTGTTCTTAAACCTAGTGATCATCTTGTGATTAGCACTAAATGAGTCTTTAGGAATAAGCAAGATGAACAATGTGTCATGGTTCAAAACAAGGCTAAATTAATGGCCAAAGATTTCAACTAAAAAGAAGGTATAGACTATGAAGAAACCTTCACTCCTATGACAAGACTTGAAGCCATAAGGATACTTCTTGCTACGCATGCTTTAAAAATTTGAAGTTATTTCAAATGGATGTCAAAAGTGCTTTTCTTAATGGTTTTATTTCTGAAAAATTTTATGTTAAGCAACCACTAAGATTTAAAAATATCCTTTTTTTCAAATCATGTTTATAAGTTATCTAAGGCTCTCTATAGGTTGAAGTAAACTTTTAGGGCTTGGTATGAGAGGCTTAATTCTTTTCT
Organism: Musa beccarii; assembly: GCA_024322285.1. Taxonomy (NCBI): domain Eukaryota; kingdom Viridiplantae; phylum Streptophyta; class Magnoliopsida; order Zingiberales; family Musaceae; genus Musa; species Musa beccarii. Next base: position 24,163,346 of record CM044396.1, read on the forward strand.
TATTCAAAATAATATCTCGAAAGGTAAGGTCGATACCACATTATTTATTAAATATTTTAAAAATATTTTTTTATTATTTAAATTTATGTTGATGATATTATTTTTAGTTCTACAAATGAATCTTTATGTGAATCATTTGCTAAGAGTATGAGCCAATAATTTAAAATGAGTTTAATGGGTGAATTGATATTTTTCTTAGGCTTGCAAATTAAGCAACAAAGTGATGAAACTTTTATTAGTCAAACTAAGTATACTTTGGATCTACTAAAATGGTTTCACTTCGATAGCGCTAAGGTCATTAACACACCTATGAGCATTTCTACTAAATTAAATATGGATAATGAAAAAGAATACTTTGATCAAAAGACTTACAGAGGTATAATAGGTAGCTTACTATTTCTTACTGTAACTAGACCTGATATAATATTTAGTGTTGGGCTTTGTGTAGTATTTCAATCCAATCCTAAACAATCTCATTATAAAGTAGTTAAAAGAATTTTTAGATACTTAAAAGAAACTCTCAATCTAGGTTTATGGTATTCAAAATCTAAAATTTTTGATTTGATTGCATGTGTTGATGCTGACTTTGTAAGATATAGAATTGATAGAAAAAGTATCTCTCAAACATGTCAATTTCAAGGTCGTGCACTTGTTTTTGGTCTTCCAAAAAATAAACCGAGGCTGAATATGTAACGGTAGGTGCATGCTGTGCATAAGTAATTTAGATAAAAAATGCCTTGGAAGATTATGAACTTTACTTGAAAAACATCCCTATAAAACATAATAATACTAGTGCAGTTTATTTAACAAAAAACCTTATTCAACACTTTAGAACTAAACATATTGATATTAGATATTATTTTATTAGGGATTATATTAATAATCATGATATATCTTTAGATTTCATTAATATAAAATATCAATTAGCAGATATTTTTTCTAAACCATTAAATAAGAAATAATTCGATTTTATTAGAAGAGAATTAGGTATATTGAATCCTTCAAATGCATGAATTATTCTCATATAATTTTGTTTAAATGGATCACTATCTTGATTTCTTGGTTTATGTATTCATGACTTATATACCCCATCATCAAATTGATCTCTCATAACTTGAACTTATTTTTTATATTAATATCCTTATGTGATATCAAAATAGTTGTACAATTGACACATTAATGTAAATGAAAAGAAATAGCACTATGAATCCAAGATATCCTTATCTTTTTTATAATGACAAAGGAGGAGAGAGAAGTAGTAGTTTGCACGTTTCAAACAGAAGTAAAAAACTTGCACATTTCTCTTTTTTATTAATGACAAAGGGGGAGAAGTTGACTATACTCTTTGATAACATAAAAATTATGATGTTTTAACTTATGATGATTTGGAACTATATATATGAAGTGTGCAATGATGTTTTAACTATGATATTTGCAATAAAAGCCACTATAATTTTTTTGACTTGAATTCAAAGAGTTGCATTCTAAGGTTATCCTTTTTTTTAATTCGAGTTCATTTCAAAATGATATATAAACAAGGGGAGTTTAGTGAAAACTCTATCATCAATTGGTTATCATCATTAAAAAGGGAGAGATTGTTGAATCCTAGATTTTGAGATGAAATCAATTGATGAATCTATGGACTAATAAATGTTTGAAATAAGTGAAGTAAGTGAAACTTCAATCATAAACTTAAATCATTGAAGTAGGAGAAACAGACATTGGACCAAAGAGCATCCTGTCAGAGATTAGGCATTGGACTGAAAGGATTAGATATTGTGCTAAGAAGATCAGATGCTATAAAAGGTTAACATGTTGATGGATTGGGCAATATGCTAAAGGATGATATACCAGAGGTTCGGATGAAGTGTTGGATGAACAAATGACATGTCGGATAATGTAGGCTGTATGATTGTAATTGTTAAGTCTTAATCGAAGTCGTTTAGAGTCTAATTGAGTTGATTTTAGGGCATAACCAAGCTAACTTAATTAGGAGCTCATTGAGCTTGAACCAGAGTTGAATTAGGCTTGTTGGAAGGCTAATTTAGTGACCTCGAGTTGAGTTAGGCGATGGTATTGCTAGGCCCAAGCGATAGTATTGCTTGTAAGATGAAAATTATGGATTGTACTTTTTCGAGAAGCTCGACGATAGTACCACTAGTGTTAGTAGTAGTATCGCTCAGTGTTAGGTAATAGTACCACCCCAAGCAGGTGATGATACCATTATAACACATTCCCATGCAATGTCAGGTAGTAGTACCGTCCAATCATGCAGTTATACTACTAGAGCCTAGGTTCCCAAGCTTTGTTAAGTAGTAGTACCATCCAGTGCAGGCGATAATATTGTCAGTATCCTAAAAACTTGGGATTTTGAATTTTTAACTCTATTTTAAAAGTCATTTGGGGTCTATAAATATCTCACTCATGCTTGCTTGGTGCAATAATAAAACCTTGTGACTTTAACTATGTAAACTCTCTTGAAAAGTATTTTATCTCTTCCTTCTTGAGTTTAGAGTACATTCTACGAAAGGTGTAATATTTTCTTGTAAAAGAGAGAGAGATGTAAAAGTTCTCTCCTAAGTTTGTAAAAAGAAGAATAAGTTGTAATAAGGATAGTAGTTAATCTTCATCCATTAAAAAGAAGATCGGTAGTAAAAGCCAATGGCCTCGACGGAAAAGGAATCGAGATTGGACATAGGATGGGATAATTGAACCATTATAAATCTAATTTACATTTCTCTTTATGCTTTTTCTTGTTATTACTAATTGATTTAGTTGCTCACTTCCCTTACTCACATTCTAAGTTAAACATATTTCTGATATGTATTTTTTGATCAAAAATTTTAAATCAAAACTAGAAATTAAAAAATCGTAAAAGGATAAAAGGAACTCGACTCTAATAAAGGATTTCAATACTTTAAAAGCTCAAGATGAATACCTCTCAACTATGCCTGAAGTCAAATATTTATAGACCCTAAAAATATAAAAGAATCATAAAAAAATATTCAAAATTAAGAGTATTGGCGATGTTATTATTGTTCTAGTTAGTACTAGCTTTGAAATAGTGCTGCTCAAGTATCATCTTTGGGAATTATTATGGCTTGCTCTACCAGGTATCACAGCCAACACCATAGATTGGCCTAAAATGAGCCAAAGTGTAGCTGAAATTCGATCTCTTTCTAGCTAAGATGAACTTAGTCTAAATTTAACCCAATTATAGCCCAAGTTATCTCTAAGTAAATCTTTTAAAAAATAACCACTTACTCTGACATTTTGTCAAAGTTTTTGTCTAATCATCCAATAATTTGTTTGAACCTTTAACCCATTATCTTGTCCTATATTATTATCTAATCCTTGGACATATTGATTTTATCCGGATATTTGATCTTATGATATAATGTAGATATTCGTTCTGATATAATGCACCATCCTCCGACCCAATACCCAAACAAGTGTCGACACGCAATGATAAGGAGCTAGAGAGACTCTTTGGATACTTTTTAATTTATGAGACATGATTTGAAAAAAAAATCAAAATAGGAGCATCTTTTGAAAAAAAAAAAAGAAAAGAAAAAGAGGATCGTTTCTTGGCTATCATCCTAAAAATAAAAACTAATATTAAATCAATTTAAAATATAAAATATAAAATATAAAATGTTTCAAAAATATGATATAGTACAGTGCTACAAAATATTAAAATAAAATAAGATATCATTTGATTGATCATTATAAACTATTTATATTTATTAAATATAAATATAGCATAAACTTTAAAATGTTTCTCTCTTTCCAATCAGATTGATATGATGGCTTAGGATTTAAGTTTTATGAAAAGAACACCTTCCAACAATACGATACAATTCAGTTGTTGTGGTTAAGAAAATAAGAATCATTATGATGGTTCAAAAGATCCAATAAGTTTAACAATGCATAAGAAAACTGTCACTATCCTCTTTTTTTACCCATTTTCCATCGACCAATTAAAAAAAAATGGTGAAATTGTAGTTCGGTTTTATTTTGTAAAGATCGCTAAAAACTCAAAGCAAAAGGGTGCTCAAACAAATTATTGGTAGTAGAATCACAAAATATTTTTCTAAAACCAAGGTTGTTAGTCGTACACTTAGGTTTAAGCTACATTTGATTAGGTTCATCAAATTAGAATCAATTTTGATATGTTGGTGTTTTAAGTTTTATAGAAATATTAAATGTTTCAAAAATAAGATCTTTATTTGGTAAATGACAAAGATATAGCTTACAGTTGACAAAAATTCTCAGTTAACCGAAATTTTGAGTATTATAATTATAAAAATGATGAGAGTTAAAATTTAGGTTTCGTCTCTTGCAAGTTATTGTATGGAATCTAGAAACCTATTTTCTATCATTTGGTATTTTAAATAAAATATAGCATAAATATATTAGAAAATGGATCTAAATTTTGTCAAAAGTTTAATTATAATATAGTTTGATTCAGATATACAACATGGATGGAAGAATTAAAGAGCAGCAGAGAATTGACCAGTTATGTTTTATATCTAGCATAATTACACGTTTTCAGTACTTTAAAATACTTAAATGTTATCAGAAAAACCATAAAGACCTGAATTTTATGTTTTTATATCTTTAAGTTATTGAAATTATTTATATCAGAAATCGAATTTTATTTTCTTATTCTTCTCATTGTTTTTTTTTGTTATGAAATAGTTCATTTCTTATTTCTTTAAGCCGATCCTTTGTTTAGGTAGACCAATATCAAGATAAAAGAGGCGAAAGAGGTCGGAAGTGACTCTGAGGGGAAAAACTGAGAAGTTGAAATGCGGAACTGCAATAAAAAAAATAACAAAATGTGGAACTACAATGAAAAATTAACAAAATCTTTTTTCCCTAAATTACCTGTAAAATTCGAGATATTCTAAATATTTAAAAATATTTTTTGCCTTTTTAATGGATTTATCTTATACATTAGTTTTTGTTATACAAATAAAAAATAGCATACAGGGATTATTCTTTCCTGATGGACATTGAATCTTAATGGGTCAAATTTATGGCAAAACTGTCAGGCATGATGATATGATAAAAATTATTTTTTTATACTTTTTATAAAATTTTATAATCTAAATATTGTTATATGGTTTTTCTAAAAAACTTAAACACTTTGGAGTTTTAGAAAATTGAGAGTTTTGGATTTTGATTAAGATTTCAAAGATATCTCTTATTGTTTAGGCTGTTTGGTAAGCATATATTTCTATTCTATAAAGATTGATTCTTAATATATATATATATATATATATATATATATATATATATATATATATACATATATATATATATTAAGAATCAATCTTTATACATATATATTTATATATATATGTATATATATATGCGTGCTATAAAATACTCAACAATGTTGTATTTTCTATTATTTGCTTTATCCTCCGCTTCAATTTTTTCCTATGTATCATGATATTTAAGCATATCCAGTGTAAATCTAGCTTCAAACAACCCTTCTAATTAATATCTCACAACATCCATTCATTCGCCTCTTGTTTACAAACCTTTAATTGGTCAATGATTTTATTTGTTTATTTGTGTTGAATTTTAGTTTTTTATTTTCATAATGTTTTGAATTGTACAATTCAAATCTTTTTTTTTTATATATATAGCATCCACTCATACCCTCCTTTGTTTGTAAAACCTTAATTGACTAAATGCCCGTATGGTTTCTTTTTTTTCTTTTTCCCTTCCTTTTTCCTCTCCATTCGTTTGTATTTCGATATGAATAATTATAGTGGTAATTTTATATAACATATATTTATTTACCCCTTCATATAGTAAGATTCTTCAAGTATGCCAACACCATTAATAATTTGGTAGACCACTTCTAATCTACGTTAATATTTGAATTGAAGAAGTATATTCAAATATAATAGGATAATTTACCGAAAATAGCTGTTAGTAATGGACTATTACTATTGGATGCTCCCATGTTTGTTTTTACTGGAGATTTTTTTTCCTTTTGATCAAAATATCCTTAATAAAATTAGATAAAGATAATGATTGTCCATCGATTAGATTTGACTTGATTTTTTAAAACTCAATTAATTCTTTTAGATGAATCAAATCAGACTAATTCAAGTAAATCCTGACTGTTTAATTTGATTTAATTGCACTTTATATTATCTTTTCATTTTTTTCAAATTATTTTTATCTTCTTCACCTTCATGTTCCGTTCGTCTCTCCGTTAGTTCCTCCTTATTCTAACTTTCTCTTTCTCTCTTTCTCAACTAATTTCATCTCTACTTTTTTCTCCTCCTACTTTACCTATATCGTCGCCTCCTCTCCCTCCCCCTACTTTCTCCTCTCACTTTTCCTCCCCTCTTATCCTACTCCCTCTCTCCCTCCTCAAATTTTTTATTTATTTTTTATTTTTACTATTTTTATTTTGACTCCATTACCACTGCTCGCTCCCTCTCTCTCTCTCCCCCCTTCTCCTCCTCACATTTTTCGTAGAAAAATTATTATACTCAAATTTATACTCATGTTATACTTATTATAAATTTAATATAAAGATATATTATTTCAAAAATTATTCATTCTAAAATCATAGAAAATTTTAAAAATGATACTAAATATATTAATATCTTGCTTTAGGAGTTTTGGAAAGTTTAGATATGCTTAGTAAAAATTTAAAAAGTTATATTTCAGTTACATTCAACCATAAATTTAACTAAAAAATAATATATTTTAAAATTTAATCACCCTAAATTCGAATAAAAATAGAAAATATGATATTAAACATATTATCATCTTACCTTAATAATTTGAAGAAGTTTAGATAGATTTAATGAAAATTCAATGACTTATACACAGTATAGATTTAACCTAAAAATATTAAAAATTTATTCAACTTAAAATTATAAAAATATTAAATATCTTAAAATCATGTGCTAATAATTCTGGAGAAACTTAATTAGTTTAATTACAATATCTTTGTTACACCAGAGTTATACTCGTTTACAAATTTGACAAAGTTCAAACTGATATAGTATGATCAGATCAAACCTGATCTAAGGTGATCTAATCCGAATCAATCAGACTCAAATGTGATGCATATATTGAACCGAACCGATTTGTGAATCTATGGCTTGAAACAACCCAATTCAAAGATATTATCAAAATTAAAAAAAAATGCTCCTTAATTAAAAACAATTATGGGGCGTAATACGGTAAAAGTTCAATACTAATGATTATTTCTGATCAATTACCCAATATAATATATATTTACTGATTAATAATCAACTAACTATTTAAACTTAAATTCGGAGGACTGTAGTAGGAAAGGATTAGATATGTAAATTTTCCCTTGTTTTAGGGCATTTCAGTCTGTCGGTCGTCTTCTTGGCATGACCTAACCTTCCCCCTTCTCTTATCCTGCTTTCGCCGTCTCTCTCTCTCACTTGGTGTCTCAAGCCACTTTCATATCCTTTCACCATCTGTTGTCTACTCAGCTTGAGCCACGTACAAGAGTTTCTCCTTTAGGTGTACCATGTCCGGTTAGGTTTTGGAGATGCCACCGTATTTTCCTTTTGTCGTAGCATTAGACAACTTTCCTAGTTTTACCTGACTCTGTCGCGGCTAATGTCGGAGCCGTGGAGCGAGGAGGCGGAGGAGGATGCGTCATCGCTGGCAGGGACGACTGACGTTGAGCTGATCAAGCGGGCATGGCGGAACGAGAAGGCCGCCCCCGAGATCCTTCAGTTCGAGGGTGCGCTCGTCCTCCGCGTCCGAGAGCAGATCCAGCTCCTTGTGAGTAACCCTAACTATTATCTTTCTCTCAGGTTGATAATCATGAGCATTGCAGATATGCCCATGTCTCGTCCCACAATCTTGCTTGTACAAATTAGCTTTAACACTTAAGGCATCCAAGTAATATTTACGAGTTGGTTTATAAGACTAGAGAATTTGTTTTTTCTTTCCTTCTCCTGTTATGTTTGATCATCTTATGGTTTTAGTTCCAAGTTCTGATCGGAGTAAAACATTCAGGCAATCTCTGTGCTTTAAGAGCTTTGTCGTACTTTCATTATTTTCATTTTCAGTCATTTTGAAGAAAAATTTTAAGAAAACATATTATAAAGGATGAACAGCTAGTAAGAAACATGTTAGTGGTAAACCAAGTGATTTGTCTTCATGTTTCATTTGTTTTGTTAACAAAGTGCAACCATATTAGGGCTAAACTTCTGTTATGAAAGAGTATCTATGGTGCAACAATAGTTCTTTACTTGCTTCTGTAAAATTGAATTGGGCTTATGCTAGATTTAATAGAACAAAGGAAACAAATCTGAATTTGGATAAAATAGTTGTTTCTTCTCTTTGAATGTGGCCTCTCCTAGAATAATTTCCTATAGAATTCTTTTGTTTTTGAATTAGTGCAGCGGATAAAAACGTTGATTTTTGTGATTTCGAGAAACTTAGTTTGAGAATAATCACGTTTCGATGAAAACCAACTTCGATTGTGTTTTAACTTAAAGAGATTCGTAAATGAAAGAGAAGGATTCGAGTGATTACAATAAGATAAAGGATTTGCAGAAATGTAAATTGCAAGAAAGGAAACGCAAACCGATTTTATAGTGGTTTGGTCCTCCGACCTACGTCCACTCCCGATTCCTCCTTTGTTGAGGTCACCGGCTTTCACTAATGATCTTCTTTCAATGGGTGAAGATTAACCACCCTTTTACAACTCTTTCTTCTTTTCAAAGGTTTAGGAGATAACCTCTACAAGTCTCACACCTCCCTTAGACAAACTTCTAAACTTTTCAAGAGGAAGGAGAGAACACTCAAGACTTTTTCAAGAATACAAGTTGATTCACTAGAGTTTTAGTTTATTTTTTCTTGTGTATTCCTTGCAGGGATGAGTGGGGTATTTATAAGCCCCAAATGGCTCCAAAAACAAAGCTAAAATTCAAATTTCCGGGTCTTCCGGGTACGGGCGGTGCAATCGCTCGTAGAACCTCAAAAACAGAGGTTCTGGCGGTGCTACCGCCAGCCTGGAGCGGTACCATCGCTGCAGCTTTACTACTGGGCGGTACCATCGCCTGCAGCTTGGAAAAGTGTGCTTTTTCACTTTTCCAGCTCATAGGCGGTTCTACCGCTAGTTTGGCGGTGCCATCGCCTGCAGTAACATTTGGGCCACTGAATGGGCCTCTCAATGAGCCCAAATCAGTCCCAATTTAGGCCCAATTGGCCCATAATTGAGTTGGTATGATTTCACCCAAAACTAACTCAATTTTGACCTAACCTTCGATCATTAAGACAAACAACTACAAGCTATGAATCTAAGTTATCCGGCATGTCATTAGTTCTCCCGGTGAACTTCCGGCGACCTTCCGGTGATCTTCCGGTGAACTTCCGGTGCATCGTCCGAACCTTCGGTGAAGTGCCCGATCCACCGGCATATTGACTCCTACAACATTCGTTCTCGGCGCATTGTCCGATTCTTTCGATCCGATGCCCGAACTTTGACTCCGGCCCAACACTTGATTCTTCTTGCTTTAATTGTTTTGCCTCTTTTGATCAAGGTTAGTCCTGCATCACTTATTTCAAAGCATAGATTAGATAACAAAGTTATCAATTGAGTTCATCATCAAAATCCGAGATTCAACAATCTCCCTCTTTTTTATGATGACAACCAATTGATGGAGTTAAACTCAACTCCCCTTATTTATATGCTATATCGAAATAAGGTAAACTTGAATTCAAAAGAAATAATAACCTTTGAATTCAAGTGAAACAATTTTGATCATATATAACATATTGTATCTAGATTTCATACATTGTGCATCATAATTTCAAATCATCGAAGTACAATATGCACAATCACAACAAATCAACATCACTTTAGGTATAACATACATGATACCAAAATATTAAGATTTTAATCATTCATCGTTACTTATTTCTCCCCCTTTGTCATCAACAAAAAGGAGGTGAATTAAAAAAAATGGTCATCATAAGGTATCATGATGCATATCATTTATCAAACATATCAAAAACATATGATACATAAGGCTAATATTTGCTTAGAAATCGAGTTGAACATAATGCAAAATATGTCATCCGAGACGGATAAATTCGAAAAATGATTTGATCATTTTTATTCATGTCTATGAAATCCGGAAAATAATCAAGTTATGAAGGATTCTTACATGAAAGAGGTTTAAGATACAATTTTGAAAATTCAAACATAAAATTATAAATTGAAAATATAGATCATTGAAGCCATTCATCAAACATTTAGTCATTCGTCAAATATACTAATAAGAGCTCATGTAAAAACAATCGTGAGAGAAAGATCATGATAAAGTTCATGAAATAGTTCAACCTGGCATTTATGAAGTGTAGCGCATCAATATCAAAAGTTTCATAGAGAGAGATTCAACTTGGCATTCTCATGAGGTGGAGGAAAAGAAAAAAACAATCAAGTCATGAAAGATCAAGAGTTAAGAATAAAGTCCGAAGAGAGTATAATAAACTCTTGAGAGCTTAATCATTTTGTAAAAATTTCATGACATTAAGCTTCAAATGATACGAAAATCATGAAATTCATTTAATCATTCCAATAGAGGTAGAAGGAGTATAAAATCAATTTTAATACTTCATCAAAAGTCATGATCTTCATTAATCGAAGGAGGAGAATCAAAATGTTACAATCGAAGAATAAAAATGAGAGCTTCATTCAAAATATGATATCGAAAAGATGTCATCCAAAATCCGAAAATAATATCAAGTTGAGATTATGTAAACCAAGGTTAAAAAATTTCGAAAAAGGAACATACAACATCTTCATGCATTAGGATAATTTAGCATGCCTAATTCTCTTCTAATGAAGTCAAATTGTTCTTCATTTAGGGGTTTTGTGAAGATGTCCGCTAATTGGTGTTTTGTATCAATAAATTCTAGAATGACATCATTATTATTGATATGATCTCATATAAAGTGATGTCTAATGTCAATATGCTCAGTTCTAGAGTGTTGAATAGGATTTTTGGTTAGACAAATAGCACTTGTGTTATCATATTTTATGGGAATGTTTTTTAAATAAATTCCATAATCTTCTAATGTATTTTTCATCCAAATAACTTGTGCACAACATGCACTTGCAGCTATATATTCAGCTTCGGCCGTAGATAGTGCAACTGAATTTTGTTTCTTGAAAGACTAATAAATAAGTGCATGTCCTAAAAATTGACATGTTCCGGATGTGCTTTTTCTATCTATTCTACATCCGCTAAAATCTGTATCCGCACAAGTTATTAAATCAAGTGATCGGATTTTGGATACCATAATCCTAGATTAGGAGTTCCTTTAAGATATCTAAGGATTCTTTTAACGGCTTTAAGATGAGACAACTTAGAATTAGCTTGAAATCTAGCACAAAGTCCTACACTAAACATGATATTCGGTCTAGTTGCGGTGAGGTAAAGTAAACTACCTATCATTTCCTTATATGTTTTTTGATCGAAACTTTCTCCACTTTCGTCCATGTTTAACTTAGTGGAGGTACTCATAGGAGTGTTGATGGCTTTTGAACCATCCATATTAAACTGTTTTAACAATTCTAAAGCATATTTGGTTTGACTAAGAAATATACCATCACTAAGTTGTTTAATTTGTAATCCTAAAAAGAAGGTTAGTTCACCCATTAGACTCATTTCAAACTCTTGGCTCATACACTTGGCAAATGATTCACATAACAATTCATTTGTAGAACCAAAGATAATATCAACATAAATTTGAACAATAAAAAAATTATTTTTAAAATATTTAATAAACAATGTAGTATCGACCTTGCCTTTAGTGAAATTATTTGAAATAAGAAAAGAACTAAGCCTCTCATACATAGCCCTTTGGGCTTGTTTTAACCCATAGAGAGCCTTAGTCAATTTAAACACATGATTAAGAAAAAGAGAATTTTCATAACCGGGTGGTTGTTCAACAAACACTTCTTCGAAAATAAAACCATTTAAGAAAGAACTTTTGACATCCATTTGAAACAATTTAAAATTATTACTACTAGAATAGGCAAGGCGCATCCTAATGGCTTCTAATCTTGCCACAGGAGCGAAGGTCTCTTCGTAATCGATACCTTCTTCTTGGTTGAAACCTTTGGCCACTAATCTAGCCTTGTTTCTAACTATGATACCAAATTCATCTTGCTTGTTTCTAAATACTCATTTAGTACCTATAACTAAATGGTCACTTGGTCTAGGAGCAAGCTTCCACACCTCATTTCTCTCAAATTGGTTCAATTCCTCTTACATTGCGATAACCCAAGAATCATTTTTCAAGGCTTTGTCAATGCACTTAGGTTCAATTTGAGAGAGGAAAGCGGCGTTGGCATGAAAATTCTTAAAAGAGGAACGAGTTTGAACCCCTTTTGATGTGTCTCCTATAATTAGCTCCTTTGGATGGGCATCTACATACTTCCATTCCTTAGGTAAGAAAATTTGATAAGAAGATGCATCCAAGTTGCTGTTTTGAGGAGAGAGTTTATTCAAATTCAAACCATCAAAACCAAGATCATCATCAAAATCATTTTTCTTAAATTCTAAAACTTCATTAAAAACTACATGAATAGACTCTTCTATAACCAAGGTTTTTTTGTTGAAAACACGAAAGACTTTAGAAACGAAAGAGTAACCAAGAAAGATGCCTTCATCGGATTTAGCATCGAATTTTCCTAAGACATTCTTTTCATTCAAGGTAAAGCATTTGCAATCGAAAACTTTAAAATAAAAAATATTTGATTTTTTGTTATTCCATAATTCATAAGGGGTTTTGGATAGAGATGGTCTTACTAGAACCCTATTCATGACATAGCAAGCCGTATTAACGGCTTTAGCCCAAAAGTATTTGGGTAAACTATGTTCATTTAACATGGTTCTTGTCATTTCTTGTAAATTTTTATTCTTTCTTTCTATTACTCCATTTTGTTGAGGATTCCTTGGAGTAGAGAAGTTGTGGTTATATCCATTAGATTAACAAAAATTTTGAAAGTCATGGTTTTGGAATTCACCACCATGATCACTCCGAATCGATGAAATCATAAAAACCCTTTTTGTTTTGAACAAGTTTACAATCGTTTTGAACAAGTTTACAAAATTTAGAAAAGCATTTAAAATAATCACTTTTGTGAGTCAAAAAATAGGTCCAAGTATATCTATTATAGTCATCAATGACAAACGCATATTTGCTACCTCCTAGACTCGTTGTGTTAATTGGTCCAAATAAATCCATATGGATCAATTGTAATGGTCTAGAGGTGTTAATTTGATTTTTTGGTTTGAAGCTAGTTTTTATTTGTTTTCCTAGTTGACATGCATCACATACTGTCTTTAATGAACTTAACATTAGGAATACCTCTTACAAGTCCTTTAGATGTGATTTGAGTGATTAGTTTCATGCTTGTATGATCTAATCTCCTATGCCAAAGCCAAACATCATAATTCAAAACGGAAAAACACATTTCATTACTAAGATCATCAATGTTTATGGTGTAGACATTATTTTGTTTGAGTGCAATCATAGATGTGTTGTTATGTGGTTTTTCAATGATGCAAGCATTAGATTCAAATTTCACAATATATCCCTTATCATATAATTGATTAATGCTCAAAAGATTATGTTTTAAACCATCTACCAATAACACATGATCAATTGAAAAACTTGATTTGTTACCTATAGTTCCCTTGCCAATGATTTTACCCTTGTTGTTGTCTCCGAAGGTGACATACCCTTCGTCTTGGCTAGTGAGCTTGGAGAATTGAAATGGATCTCCGGTTATATGCCTTGAGCATCCACTATCAAGGTACCATCTCTTGCTCCTAGCTTGTATGGGTGAATGTGTCTACAAAAGAGGATGGTTTTTAGGTACTCATTTGAACTTAGGAGCCTAAAAAATTGATCTACTAAACGTGTCATTGTTCATTGAGTTCCTTATTATTCCTTTAGGAATCCATATTAACCTTTGTGGGCTAAGTTTCTTATATGGACATTTGTAGGCAACATATTTGGATCTGCAACAAAAATTGCATTTCAAATGAGAAGATACATGTAGTGTAGGTCCTTTAATGAAAGTGGTTGGAGTATGGTGAGATCCACTCACAAATCCAATACTACTTCTATTTTCGATGTGACCCTTGTTTATAAGAATCATGTCCAAGCCCTTGCTACCGACCTTAAACTTGTTTAGGGTCTCTTTAAGTAGCAAGTTCTCATTTTTGATTACTTCTAAGTGTTCACACTTAGAGCATGGGGGTAAAGACGGAGTATCAAGTTCAAGACATTCAAGTTTATCTAGTAACAAAGCATGCTCCTTTTTTAATAAATTAAACTTTTTACTAATAGCTCTACATTCATCAAACAAATCATGGAAAGCAATTGAAAGTTCGTCGAAAGATAAATCTTTATTAATTAACTCACATACCTCTTCTCCGAAAACCATTAATGTGAAGTTGCCCTGCTCTTTGTTGCTTGCTTCTTCAATTTCCGGACCACTTGAGTCATCCCATGTCGCCTTTAGAGCTTTCTTCCTCTTTGGTTGCTTCTTTTTGGCTTGGGGGCATTCACTTTTGAAGTGCCCCGGCTTCTTGCATTCGTAACGTATAACTTGGTCCTTTTTGGGTTCAAGTTTGTTTTTAGTGTCATTTTTAAATTTATTCTTTCTTATAAATTTTTTGAATTTCCGAGTTAAGAGTGCAAGTTTATCATCAAGGTCCTCATCACTTGAAGATTCCTTCAAGTGGTTTTCTTGTGTTCTAAATGTTATATCCGTCCTACTCTTTGGAAGGAGGTTTTTTAGCTCATCATGAGCATGACATGTCATTTCGTAGGTCATTAAGACCCAATGAGTTCTTCGAGAAGAAAAGTTTTAAGGTCCTTGGCCTCTTGAATGATCGTAACTTTTGGATCCCAACTCTTTGGAAGGGATCTTAAAATTTTAGTTACAAGTTTGAAATTAGAAAAATCTTTACCAAGTGCTTTGAGTCTATAGACGACATCCGTGAAACGAGTGTACATGTCTCCGATGGACTCACTTGGTTTCATTCGAAACAATTCGTAAGAATGCACCAAGAGATTGATTTTAGACTCTTTCACTCGGCTAGTGCCTTCATGAGTGATTTCAAGAGTACGTCAAATATCAAAGGTCGATTCACAAATCGAAACACGATTAAACTCATTTTTATCAAGTGCACAAAACAAGGCATTCATAGCCGTTGCATTTAGAGCGAAAACCTTCTTCTCCGATTCATTCCATTTGTTCATCGGAAGAGAAGATTTTTGAAATGCATTTTTAACGATATTCTAAAGTTCGAAATCCATGGAAATCAAAAAAATCTTCATGCGATTCTTCTAATAAGTGTAATCCGACCCATTAAACATAGGCGGACGTGTAATGGAATGACTCTTGCATGCCGGTATAAGCCATCTCTCTAGGGTTTTAAACCAAATGAGAGTGACCAAGCTCTGATAGCAATTGTTAGGATCTAGAGCGCACTAAGAGAGGGGGTGAATTAGTGGAGCGGTTAAAAACGTTGATTTGTGTGATTTCGAAAAACTTTGTTCGAGAAGAATCACGTTTCGATGAAAACCAACTTCGATTGCGTTTTAACTTAAAGAGATTCGTAAGTGAAAGAGAAGGATTCGAGTGATTGCAATAAGGTAAAGGATTTGCAGAAATGTAAATTGCAAGAAAGGAAACGCAAATCGATTTTATAGTGGTTCGGTCCTCCAACCTACGTCCACTCCCGATTCCTTCTTCGTTGAGGTCATCGGCTTTCATTAATGGTCTTCTTTCAATGGGTAAAGATCAACCATCCTTTTACAACTCTTTCTCTTTTTCAAAGGTTTAGGAGATAACCTCTACAAGTCTCACACCTCCCTTAGACAAACTTCTAAACTTTTCAAGAGGAGGGAGAGAACACTCAAGACTTTTTCAAGAATACAACTTGATTCACTAGAGTTTTAGTTTACTTTTTCTTGTGTATTCCTTGTAGGGATGAGTGGGGTATTTATAGGTCCCAAATGGCTCCAAAAACGAAACCAAAATTCAAATTTTCGGGTCTTCCGGGTACGGTTGGTCTGGCAGTGCTACCGCCAACCTGGAGCAGTACCACCGCTGCAGCTTTACTACTGGGCGGTACCACCGCCTGCAGCCTGGAAAAGTGCGTTTTTTCACTTTTCCAGCTCATAGGCAGTTCTATCGCCAGTTTGGCGGTGCCACCTCCTACAGTAACATTTGGGCCACTGAATGGGCCTCTCAATGAGCCCAAATCAGTCCTAATTTAGGCCCAATTGGCCCCTAATTGAGTTGGTATGATTTCACCCAAAACCAACTCAATTTTGACGTAACCTTCGACCATTAAGACATAAACAAGTACAAGCTATGAATCTAAGTTATCCGGCATGTCATTGGTTCTCCCAGTGAACTTCCGGCGACCTTCCGGTGATCTTCCGGTGAACTTCTAATGCATCGTCCGAACCTTCGGTGAAGTGCCCGATCCACCGGCATGTTGACTCCTACAACATCCGTTCTCGGCGCATTGTCCGATTCTTCCGACCCAATGCTCGAACTTTGACTCCGGCCCACCACTTGATTCTTCTTGCTTTAATTGTTTTGCCTCTTTTGATCAAGGTTAGTCCTGCATCACTTATCTCAAAGCATAGATTAGATAACAAACTTATCAATTAATTTCATCATCAAAATCCAAGATTCAACAATGTTATGCAACAAACTTAGGATGACAATTTCGAACAAAAGATGACATTGGAAAATGCTGTCTACCAAATAATTCAATTGACTTTGGGCTTTGGACATGTTCAGACTAGTTCCAGAAAAAAAAAAAAAAAACCTGCTCAAGTGAAGAGATGAAAGTTTAGTACATGTTTCACCAGGAATCTGTGAAACTCATGGAAGTTAGTTTTCCAGTCTAGTTCACATAAGAACAAATTGAATTCACCTGAAAACTCTGAATTGTTACTTGGAACAATTAAAATTGAAAGTCTATGGTATACAAGCTGAGCCAAGTCTAAAAATGACATTTTGGATCTCAAATTGGTATTTGTAAGAACAACCATCTAATATTATGTGTGCTTTGATTTTATATCAGATGCTTGTTCTTCTGTGTTTTCCTATGATTCACAGGGGTAAATAAGGAATTATGTGGAACTATGCTGCTTTATAAATGTATCAGTATACCAATTTATGTGTCAAAATGTAGTGTGTATATACATATTACTTCTTCTTAGTTTTTGTTTTAATACTATCATGTTTGCTAAATTGACTAATTGTTCTCTAGGAAGAGACAGTGGAGGAATCTACGGAGAATGGTTCCAATGATCTAGTTGTTTCTCTTTACCAAATGGATTTAGATCGCACCCTATATCTTTTGAGATCTTATCTTCGAATCCGTCTACAAAAGGTATTCAAAACCTGGTGTCTTTCTTGGCAGTTATTAGCAAGCTCATAGCCTGGAGTATGCTTTCTTATAAACATAAATTTTATCAGATTGAGAAATATATGATCCATATATCCAAGACTAATCTTTGGAACCGGCTTTCTGAGCAAGAGAAGAAGTTTACAAAAAGGTAGAAAGTAAATTTATGGTATTTCAATTCTCAAGTTTTGTGATATGGTCTTAGTGTGCTTTGAATTTTCTGAAGATAATCTATTCTTTTAAAGGTGCACGGCGATACTGGAGAAGCTTCTTGAGCAGTCTGTGCTAGCAAGATTGCCCTATGGCTATGAGTCCTTTCTGAAACAGTCCATATCAAGTGAAGAAGATGATATGGGTATATCGTTTTATCTCCATTGTACTTATCTCTGTAAAATCTTCTACTCTTGCAGCAAGCTTCTTCTTCCTGTTCTGGTTAAGCACTTCAACATGCTTCTGTAGTTTGTATACACTGACTGAGATTATTTGATCTTATTGCTTATAGTTGACTGTTGGGACTAGTTGTATGGTGGTCCATAACTTATCTGATCTTAGTCCATTAGTACTAGGAGACTACAATGTGTTTTTTAAGTACCAGCCCTATAATGATTGTAAGTATCAGTCCCCATTTTAATTATTACCACACCACATCTTTATTTTATCTTACTCTAAATCCCCATGCCATTTTGTTTACAAAACCTTTATAATTTAAAATATTTGGGAAAACAGAACCCTAGAATGATTATAAGTATCAATCCCCATTTTAATTATTACCACACCACATATTTATTTTATCTTACTCCCCAATCCCCATATCATTTTGTTTACAACACCTTTTTAATTTAAAATATTTGGAAAAACATAGCTATGATGCTTTGTGTGTGTGTGTGTGATGCTATATAATTTTTATTCAGCATCCTCTGCTACCTAATGACAGATCCTTCCAGTAATCAAGGGTAAAAGTCAACAGCTGCTGTTTCCAGTTACTTCTGGCGGAAGAGTAGTGACTTCCTAATCTTGATGGGGGTCCTAGAGCTCTTGCTGCTGCCTTTCCATTCATCATCAAGAGATACTCCTACATTCTGCTTTTAGGTTCATAACCAGCTTCGCAGCCCACAGATGCTGATTCGGTTGGTGGCTTCAAGGTCAAATATGACAGAGACAAAGAGGTCATTGTGACTTGGATTTGGTTGAAGGGGGAGAAGGGTACATCAACAAATGTTACTGAACTACCTTCTTTCATAAAAAAATTAATCAAAACAAATGAAATTAGTGAAATGAATGAATATGCAATTAAAAAAACATAATTTGTGGACAAATAGGACCTTAGTTCTTTGTGTCAACCAGCAACACTTTTGAGACCCTATATGTTAGATATCTATTGAAAATTGGTTGACATTTTTACTAACTTTAATTTGGACTATCATACCTGGCCCTTTCTAAAATTAGTGGTTTTTTTACTGATATTAGTAAATGTACTTGCAATAGCGATTGCTAGTTCATGGCTAAGTGCAATATCTCATACAATGTTTAAATTCTCAGTTTGGACCTGATTGATTGGCAGCTGAGTCTGTATGGATTAACCAACCGACCCATTGTATTGATTGGTAATGCCTAGATCAGAGAGAGAAAGGAGAGAAGATGGAAGGACTAGGACGAGGAAGAGGGAGAGAATAGGGTAGGAGGAGGAGAAGGGTAGGATGAGGAAGAGAAGGTGAAGGATTGGTACAGGAGGAGGAGGTGGAGGAGAAGGAAGGGGAGGATAAGGAGGTGTGTTGATACAGTATGAGGAAAGAGGAGGCAGTGACAGTACAGGGAACAGGAGGCAGCAGCGGGTGGCAGAGGAGGGGAGAAAGAGAATAGCATGTGTGAGAGAGAGAGGGAGCACAGTTGAGATAAAAAAATAAAGAGAATGAGACAAAGAGAGATTGAGAGAAAGAGGGAAAGAAATAACAAAAAAAAAAAAAGAAAAAATGACATCCACAAAGCTAACAACTATTAAAAGCAACAAAAAAGTTACAGTTCATCGTCCAGTACAGTTCAGTATTAGAATGCTCGGTACAATGAGCTTAGCAGGCAGTACAACACATGCTTGACTGAACCAGTTGAAAATGCACAGTTAAGTCCTGAGTGGTTGTTGCCCTAATAAATACAGGCATTTGTAAACCTTGATCTTATGTAACCTTGGTGTTTTTCCATGTGATTTTTGATATATTATATTTTGTTTTTGTGCTCATGAAAGGAATAACTGATGTCCACCAGCCTTATTTTCACTCAGCTTTACAAGATATTATAATTTGTTTTAGAATTCATGACTAAAGCTACCATTAATAAACATGTTTATTGATAGATGTTTTCCTCAGCCCCTTTGACTAATTTATCCTTGATCTAGTTCCCGAGCCCCAGTTAGATACATTCGTCTTCTGCAAGGCAAAGGATGCTGTTGGAGCTTTTCAGCTGGATGACAGGTAACTGCCTTCACTCTGGCATTTGTTTTTGCTTTTCTTATTTGAGCATGTTATGCTTATATATACTTAATTAACTGTAGTGGGGATGAGATTGTGGACTTGGTTGCTGATGACTTGTATGTCATCCGTTATAAATCCATAAAAGGTTTGGTGGAGGCTGGCCAGATTGATCTTGTGTGACTCATTTAAAGGCTAAATATAGGGCAAAGAAATCTGCACCTTCTGAGAGGGGCTAAATGATGTGGTAAGAGGGTTTACCCTTATTGTATGTTCAGTGCTGTCTTAAAATTTTCCATGTGAGCCTTCAATGTTTGTTTCCTGCTTTTGTCGTCGTCATCCTTTGAAGCATGTCCAATAATATAGTTCAATTTCATTTTTGTTTAATTTATGGCTGTTGTCTCATTTATCCTCCAATCCTTTTTCTATTTCTTACAGCAAAGCAAAGAAGAGAAGTCAAAATATAATGTAGTTACTGTGCAATTAACATTCCCATGAAAGAATTGAGAAATTATGTGATCATAAATCATAGATCATTGAACAATTAGTGGCTATGTTGTAATTTCAATCTCTATGTATTAGTGATTTAAAAAGCGTTAGGCACCAAAAGATGCCAAGGTCTAAAATCGCCCGAGACGTTAGGTGCTCGCCTAAAAAGTCTAAGCGAGACGCTAAAATATAAAAATATATAATATAATTAATAAATATAATTATTTAAATAAAAATATACTATTAAATTAAGAAAATCTAAGGTACAAAATCACAATGTTACATTACTAAAAAGTCTTAAAAACCAAAATAATAAAATTTTACATCCAAGTCATTCATCATAATCAATATTATCGTCATTTTCATATAAATCATCTTCATTGAATTCATCCTCTATGTCTTGTCCTTCCTCTTTATCAAAATATGTTTCATTCTCAATGTCTTCAACAATAGCAGGAGTCGAGCTTGATTCTTTTGCACTCATTTTTCTCTTTGTCATCTGTCTTGTATATATTTGTAATTCTCCAACACCTAAAGCTTTTGCTACATCTCCCTATGTCAATCTATTATCTTTAAATACAAGCTCGTCTTTGACATCTTGCAAGTTGGCACCCATTTCTCCCACCAACCACTCATTTGAATCATCAATATCTTGTAATGAGATTGGATCAATTGTATTTCGCAAATTATGATGAACCTTCAAAGCTTGATTATACTTTATGTAAATAAGATCATGTAATCGTTGATGTTTCAACCAATTCCTTCTCTTTGAGTGAATCTGTCATATTATATAATTTAAAAATATATTAATATATCTATCTAAATAAATAAATAAATTGAAACAAAAATATTTATTGATTCTTACATGCTCAAAAACACTCCAGTTTCGCTCGCAACCCAAGCACTACATGTCAAACTAAGTACTTTGATAGTAAATTGCTGTAAGTTCGGGGCAGAATTTCCAAATAGACTTCATCATTTAGTTGCAAAATTTATATTATTATTAGCAATAACATAATAACATACTATAGATGAAATTAATTATCTCAAATTATTAATACCTGGAGACGTAGTTGTCCTAGATCGAACTGTCATTGGGATTCCAAAAAGACCTTCGACATTTTTATACAGGGATAATTCATGAATAATCTTATCTTGCATCTCAAGGCTTGGAATTAATCTTGCAACACTGATATAACCCATCCAAAACGTATGCATCAAACCCAACAGATTTAATCGTATAAAAGAATTCAGGGTTCAAATAATATCCTGTTGCATGTAAGGGACGATGAAGTTGACAATTCTATTTTTTGTCAATGATTGTAAAAATTTTCTCATATTTTCTTCATTTTTATTAAAAGACCTTTTAATCGTCTCCTTTGCATTATTCGTAGTCTTATAAATATATCACATTCCAAGCTTATTTTCATTATCCACTAATCGAAGGACTCGAATAAGAGAACCTATTATCTTTAATATATAAACTATATGATTCCAAAAGGATGACATTAAGATGATATCAGTAGCTTTTTTGTCGTTTGTTTCTTTTGTCCATTTGCTTGTCACCCATTTCTCAAAAGTAAACATGTTTATCAGATTATGTTTTTGACGATGCACACTCTGTAATGTCAATAATAAAGTAGCAAATCGAGTGACATCATATCTTATTAATTCTTTGTTGCCTGTGAATTCTCTCATCATATTCAAAGCCCCAATATGATTATAAAGAAATCCAACAATAAAAATTGCTCTTTCTAAAGTTTTCTTGATGTTTGGGATCTTTCCAATATCCTCCAACATTAAATCAATGCAATGTGCTGCACATGGACTCCAATATAAGTACTGTCTTTTTGTTTCAAGTAATTTACCTAAGACAAAGAATAATAAAAATGATAAGACTTATGAGTTTAATACATTTAATTGAAGATAAAATAATTAAAAATTCAAAAAATTTAAAAGATGAATATTACTAGCTAATATATAGTTGCTTCCATTGTCGGTTATGACTTGAACGACATTTTGTTTTTCAATTTCATCCACAAACTTGTCAAGTAAATCATATATCTTATCTCCAGATTTTACAAAAAATAAGCATTTATTAACTTCACAAACATAGTCTCTAAAGAACAGTTAACCATAAAACTAATTATACTCCTGCGTCTCCTGTCAGTCTAAGCATATGACATAATAGAGCAATCATGTGTTGCCCATGATTCTTTATGATCCTTTAGTAAGTTATTTGTATAATTCAACTCTTTTTGCAATAATGGAACTCGCATCTCATAATAACTTGGAGGTTTTAATCCCGCACCATATCTTCCAATAGCTTCAATCATTTCCTTAATTGTCTAAACGAGTAGTACTAAGAGGAAGACCAGCCTGATAGAAGAAGCGAGCAATGTGTTGAATTGTTCTTCCTCTTATTTCTTTATCACAAACATCACTTATATTTGTTTGTCTAAATTTTGAGCCTCCTGCTTGTTTTTGTTGCTTCTGTGATCCTTGAAACATATACAGATCCATCGGTCCTTTTTTAGCCTTCTTAGTACTCACAACTTCTTTTTCTTTTTTGTCGTATACTTTTTTTCCACTTGGGTTAATACTCATAGAATAATCTTCTTCTTCGTCCCTGAGATGTTCAACATCATCTACTGGAAAATTCCCATAAGATTCATTCGTTTGTATCTTCTTTTCATTCATATAATTCAGCAACTTTTCTTTTACCTCAAGTGGATACGTTTTGCAAATTGTTGTATTTTTGAAATTTCCTACTAGATGTTTTGCACGAAAAATATCACATTTTGTAGTTTTATCGTAGAACATATAGGTCACTGCATTATGATCTTTCGGATCTTTTAAATAATTATACTTTCGTACAGGATCTTTTTTTTATGTCATTATAAAATCAATTTAGTTGCTTTGTACACTTGCCATTTATCCTGAAACCTAACAATAATTTCAAATAAATAAAAATTAACAGTATTAAAATCAAAATAATATATTATTAATTTAATAAATAAAAATAGTGTTATTAGTATACAGTTAGCAGTATACTGTTAATATATTGTTAACAGTATACTATCGAAGCTAGAACTCAGAAGGAAGACCAAGCCTGCTGAGGCAATGGCAGCGGTAGCAGGCGACAGCGGCAGTGGGAGCGACGAGTGACTGTGGCAGCAATAGTAGGCGATAGTGACAACAGGCGACAGCGATAGCTGGAGCGGGAGCGGTGAGCGACAATGGGAGTGGGAGCGACGAGCGATAGCGAGAGCAGGAAGCAGTAGCGGGAGTGGCGAGCGACGAGTGACGACAGTGGCAGCGGCAGCGGTTGCAAACACCAACGGCAGCAGAGACCAATCGCAAGGGTTAGGGTTGGGGAAGTCGATGAAGTCGCGAGAGAGAGGCTGATATCGGTGATTTAGTTGGTTCAATCGAACCAACTAAATTATCGAAGACCGAACCAGACCTAAAATTCTGTTCGGTCGCTTGGTTTAATCCGGGCGCTCGCTCGAAGTGCTCGACGCCTGGGCTCGGGCGAGTGCCCAGGCGGTGCCTCTTTGAAGCGCGCCACCTGGAAGTGAAGCGAGGTACTTGGGCCTCGCCTTGCCTCGCTCAAGCGCCTAGGCGAGCGCCCGAGCGCCTAAGCGAGCTCCCGAGCGCCTTTTGTAATCACTGATATGAACTTTGTAATATGGCCTTTTCTTTGATTTCTTTTCTTCCTATAACATTGAAGGACTTGTAAACAAAAGGGTTATAAGGGTCTTAAAGGACAGCATTATATGCTGTGTCCTTTAGCATGTGGTGTTTGTTCTAAGGAGTTGGTAAATAATTCTCGACACTTGGAAGAAAAGCCAATCCTCTTTAGGTACTATTATCTTACCTGGTTACTTTATCTAAAATTGTGATTCTTAATGGTAATCATGACATGGATAACAACTTGTCCTTGTTGCTCTTTGCTAGGCTAGAGACATTTTATGCCGTAGCATAGCTAGCGATACAGGCTCAGGCATGCATGATTGTCTCCTCTTTGTCTGAATAAGCCTGAATGTCTTGTACCTGGACACGTACATGGTTTGAATTTTAAGCTAGTCTAGGTCAAGTTCATGATTTTAATACCTTTATTTAAACTAAGTGTGATCTTAGCTAAAGCTTGGCGCCAACTCATTGAAAAGCCTAGTTGCAACAAATGGGTTAAAAACAAAGCCTGGTTAGTGTTAAGGTTTTGGTTGTCATAGCTTATTGACAACAACTTTTGTAGGACAAGTAGAATACCAATCTGATGGAGGATAGGTGATCTGATTCTGAATTTGATGGAGGATGTAAGCATAGATGTAAAGAAAGTATTTTATAGGATTTGAAGAGAATAAAATATTTTAGATGAGATAAAAGCAAAAAATAGAACTACCAGATCTACATTGGATCAAGGATTAATTGCCACGTATGAAGGTCTTGTAGCTCTGAACATTCCACAGATGGACAATAGAATCCCGTCAGAAATAAGATTATGGCCTCACATCACTTGTAAGAAATTACAAGAATTTATTTATTTTCATTCATTCAGTTTTTCTATGATCTTCATGGTTTCAATTGCTTTTTTTGCTTCTCCAGGCCTCTAATACAAGTAGAATTGGAAAAATATAAAAATAAGAAGGGATGCAATAAAGAAAATTACATTTCATAGGTGAAGGCATGTCAATCATGAAAAGTAGATAGGTTTCATATTTGTTTTGACAAATAACCTGACTTGTTACAATAAGATTTTGATTAATAAACTTGTGTGTATATCATATAACTTCTTTATGGGAATGGAATCAATTAAAATCTAAGTTAAATCATCTTCATTTTTCTTTGGGATGCCCAATAAAGTCCGAGATTTGTATTCTTCATTTTTTTTTTTCATTTTTGTTCTCTTTGGGCAATCATGGTAATGAATACGAGATCATCATATGACAATTACAACTGTGTGCTGGTGGAGAAGCTGCTAATGATGCTACTTCCATTTTCTTTTTGACAGTTACGTCTGCTCTTCCTTTTGCAAACATATGGTCAGGTTGAACCGGCAAGCTAGTTTTTAAGAGTTGTCTTAAGAGTTAACTTAATTGTTCTCTTTACCTTAAGTCGCGCTAGTCTGCTCTAAGACTGCTCGTCGTTTGGTAAGGCTAATGGAGCGAGGGGAGCACAAACTAGTTCAAATTCTTGTTACAAGTGACTTTCTCTATACTTGAACTAACGCTTTCATGGAATAACTCACATGAAGCATCTAACATTTGTAAAAAGACCAATTAAATTGATAAAACTTATTCAAGAGAAAATAAATGAAAATGGTGGACCACCTCACTAACAAATGCATCATTTCATCTTTTAATTTTTTGTACTTATTGTAGAACAAATGCATCCTGCATGATCATTATTACATGTAAGCTATGTCCGCCTCTAATATAATGTTGCAAAGCTTCGATCATCTTATCACAGAAAAGTTTAATGACCTCTATATGTTAGTTAAGAAACTTGCTAAAACCATATAGTTATCTGTTGCAGGCATTGTCCATCGCAAGCATTTGTTGGATTATGGAGTTTTTGTAAGTGTTCCCGGTGACAACTTGGATTATTCAGAGACATCTGCTGCTTGTCTAAATTGAGGGTGTCCACACTTGGATGCTATCTTTTAGAAATATCCTAGTAATATGTCTAATATGCACCTTTAATTTCTTCTTAACTATCCTTATCAAACCTGACTTTAGATGCTACCAGTCAATGCAAATAGCTAGATTTCACATTTGAAATTTTTATTTAGCAATAGATCATTGTATTTCCATGATACGCCTGCTGCTGATCAGGATATTGTAATTCGACTACCATATCTTTAGGACAATTTATCAAACAAAGTTTCTTATAATCGTTTTTCACCAAATAACATCCCTCATGATCGTTGTTACTTGGGGATTATAGTTTTCATAAATATCAAATTTGTCCTCATAAAATCTTTGAACTGGTTTGGGTCAAAACACTAATCCCTCCACATCCTCCCTATCCTCTCACCTTATCCTCAGTCGTCTTCCTTTCCTTTAGAGTCCTCCCATTTTATCATCCCCTCTGCCTAGTTCATCTCTTCACTCTCTTCTTGCCCTCTCCTTTTCGTTCTCTTACTTTTAAGTTACTAAAAAAAACTCTCTTTACACTAGAAAAATCTCTTCCTTTCTTTTCCGCCTCTTATAATTTATCCAAATTAAAACTCTCCTTATTAAAAAAAAGCAACTTAAAATATATTCGTTGACAAAATTATAAAATATATTAATTTTTATAAAAATAATCCTAAATTTAATATAAAATGAAAAAACTAATATTAATTCTTATTGAAATCATATTCTAGTAGAATTTAAAAAGTTTGAGATGGTTTGATTGAAATTGATCATATTATACTTGATAATGAATTAATAAATTACGAGTTCAAATAACCTATTTAAAAAATCTTAAATTAAAAAATTAATTATCATAAAATTATTTAAAAATAAAAATATTAATGATGTTAGAATGATGAATTAGTAGATTAGTAAAAGTTTGAGATAGTTTGATTGAAGTTGACCTTATTGTTTATTCATAGGACCTATCCAACAAAATCCAAAATTTGATAATTAACTATGTTAAAATTTTATAAAAATAAAACAGATACTAATGGTGTTAGTATCATATTCTTGTAGAGTGTTGAAAGTTTGAGATGGTCTGGTAAGAGTTGACCTTGTTACACTCAAGAATAAACTAAAAGCATCCATAATAATTATACAAAAAAATTTAAATTTCAATAATTAATTTTCTTAAAATTCTCTAAAAATAAAAAAAATATTAATGATGTTTCAATGATGTTCTGGTAGATTGGTGAAAGTTTATGATGGTTTCATTGAAGTAGATGCTATTACACTCGAGAATACTCTAAAATATACTCATTTACAAAATTTATCTAAAAAAAATTAAAATTTGATAATTAATTATTCTAAAATCTTCTAACAATAAAAAAATATTGTCATAGTAGAGTGATGAAAGTTTGATGTGGTTTGGTTGAAGTTGACCTTTTGTACTTGTAAATGAACTATAATACACTCGTTCATAGAACCTATCTAACAAATTTAAAATTTGATATTAAATTATCATAAAATCTTTCAAAAAGAGAAAATTTGGTATTAATAATGATGTCCTAATTTAATCGAAGTTGATCATATTATACTTAAAAATGAACTAAAATATACCCATTCACAATACCTATCTAATTGAGAATTATGCAGTCAAGTATATTTCAATTCAAAATTTAGTATTTGGGTGAACTTTGTCTAAAACACTTTGAACTTATACATTCACACCCACATATGATTTTGATGCTCATTCATATTTTTTTTATTTTTGGAGGATTTTTGAAGAACTATAATTTGAATTTTAGAATCATTTTTAGAGGAGGAGGAAAAGGAGTGTTTTTTTAATATATATTTTTGGTTTTAGTGGTGGGGGGTGGGGTTGTCTAATTTATGAAGCATATGCATAGAACGGATCGATTCAACATAACAAAATCAGAATGGAATGGTGCAAAAAGAACCGAATCATGAATTCTGCATTGTCCCAATGTCATTTAACCTAAAACATTTAAGACATTTCTATCTAAACATTTAAGACATTTCTATCTAAATGGGAAAATAGGGGTGCTCCCAAGCAAAAATATTGGGCTTATCTTTATCATCTATCGAATTTTCTTTCATATCAACTATGACTTGTACGTTTATGTCTATATCATAACCATATTTTAATTAAATACTTTTGATCAATCTGAAGACATTTTGGCACATTTTATCATAAATAATTTAGAAAATTTTTTGATGATATATAAAGAAGTATATAATTTTATAAAAATGAGATTTAAAAATATCAATGTCCCTTTGTTTTTTATTAAGATGTTTAAAATCTTTTATATTTTGTTTTACTTCATTCCTTCAACTGATTAGACCGGAGATATATTTAGTAAAACCTCTTTATTTATTGAGGGCATCAAAAGCCCATAATGAATGAAGTATCCATTTTGTAACTCCAGAATGAATTATTCAACTTGTAATTTCGGAATGAAAACATGCAGGTACATGTTTCTTTCTATAGTGTCAATTATATAATCTATTATTTTAAAAAATATATTCTCATTAAATACTATGCTTATATAGTATAAACTATTTCTTATATTCAAAGACGACTAAATTGTGCATTTGTTATTATTTTGTTTTTTTGACTTGGGTGGATGCATTAGGCACTAGAAGGATGCATGGACCCTGGTCAAGTGCGTAAGGCATTTCAAATGCTTTTGTGCACCGAATGAATAGATGTAAATGGGACACATCGATCGTGGAGCATTATGAATGCTTTTTTCTCATAGGTCGATGCATCATGTGTAAAAGGATGTGTTGGTCTCGTTGGGTGTCTTAAATATTTTTTGTTATGAGTGGATATATCATGCATAAAAGAGAATAATTGATGGTGTCGAATGCCTTGAAAGCTTTTTTATTTTAGACTGATGCATCACACAAGAAAAGAGTATATTTGATTCTGTCATATTTTTTTAATTTATTTGTTCCTACAGAAGATTATGGCAAAGGTGCATCCCAAAAAAAACCCGTTCGACAACTAACTCAATATTCATTTATTCCTTGAGGGCATCAAAAGCTTGAAAGTAGTTCAATATTCATTTTATAAATTTAGAATGAAGATTCATTTAAAAATGTTGCTTTATGTAATATCAGTTCTATAAATATCAGTTTAATAAGAAAATTTTTTCTTTGGGTACCATGTTGATGTAGCATGCCAGTAGACTCTTTGTCATCACCTGAAGCTAATACGGAATGGGAAACGGTGCTGGTTAAACTTCATGCATTGAGCTTCGAATGAGTAAAAGTAATGGTCATATCATAATTAAAATTCATGCTAAACATATTAGGCGAAATTGAATACCTATGTTCTTTTGCTCCTCCGAATTTAAAGTCCAGCACCTATAATTATCAAAAACTTGTCATTGTAGTTACGTTTAGTTAATCGATCGTTATCCTAATCATATTGATATCTTTTAAAAGTAATATGTATTCCTGAAACTCAATAAAATTTTATATTTTCTTTCAAATTTAATAATTTAAAAATCATTGAAGTTTAGTAAATGACATTTATGAATGATTTAAATATTTATATAAGAATATTAAATTAAATTTTATGATTAGATAGAATTTTAATTTAGGAATTTTAGTTAAGATAAGGTTCACTTTCATAATTAGAGTCAAGACCGTCAAAGTGTTGAGTTCACCCCTTTATAAATAAAGGATGGATTAAGGTTCATTTTAGTTTTTATAGTTTTGGTCATGGATCACTTAAACTCTTATGGTTTGTTTATGTATAAAATAATTTTATATTTTCAAAAATATAATGTATAAGCCCCTTCCGCTAAGTTTGAGTTAACAGACTATCACAGATTTAGCTAGTTTTACTTAAGTCATGTGGCACCCTTGCGTGTTCGTCCACAAAGGTCAACCTTCTTGAAACCTCCTATGATCCCTTAGGGCCTACAAAAGAGAAGACAGGTTAGAGAAAACGCTTTACTCAGGATCTATAAGAAACTATTTTAGCAAATACTTTATTACCAATGTAAATTATAACCATGGATTTCACAAGCTTTGAATGGTTGCATAATAAAGGTATAAAATGATCCACTACAAACTGAAATCCCCCACAAGTGTTTACATGACACAACCTTTATTTATAAGTATAAAATAACTACTAAACCCAACTAAAATGGGGCTGTTAAGCCTTCGATCAGCTCTTTACATGCTGTGTAAAGCATGAATAAACTAAAAGATACGAATATACATAAACATTACATCGAATACCCCATTTATAGTTTTATTTGTGATAAGATGTTAGAGTTTGCTTACATGGATTACTGACTCATAATAAACTATTAATATAATGATACATATATTTTAAATTTTAAAAAAGGTTAAGATTAATCTTGTCAAGGAAGAGAAAGCGACAGAGGCCGGAGTGATGGAGGTAAGGAGAGTTAGACTACCATATCATAGCCACAACGGGTGGGGGCATAGGAGAGGACGAAGTATGAGATAATAGAGATGAAGACAATTAGGAGAAGAAAGAGGGATCGAGAGACCATTGCATACTTAGCGTCGAACTAATCGACACACATCTTACTAAGGTAGGACTAGAAGCTTTTGAGCTCGTCGTTAGCGAGGGAGAGATTATGTGCATATGACCCCCTACTAGGTAATAACGACTTGGTGCTACTACTAGTGGTCATTTCTACGTTGATGCCTCCTCTCGTTATTGATGATGGTCTTAGTTTTTTTAACTTAAATTATATGTATCATTATATTAATGGTTTATTGTGAGTTAGTATGCCACATAAGTATACTTTGATGTTTGTTAACTCAAACTTGATGAGTGAGGCTTATATGCTATGTTTTTAAAAATATAGAAACTATTTTTGATACGAATAAATCATAAGGGCTTAAGTGATCTATGGTCAAAATCATAAGGGTTAAAATTGATCTTAATCTTTTTTAAACTTAAATTATATGTATTATTATATTAATAATTTATTATGAATTAATATGTCATGTAAGCATATTATAATGTCTATTAACTCAGATTTACTAGGAAAGACTTATATACTATATTTTTAAAAATATAAAAGTTATTTTAGATACGAGTAAACCATAAGGGCTCATATACTTTAGGCACATAATCGAGAGAAGAGATAATTATAGCAAAGGTTTAGAGATTTAGGATCTGACACTTGTAAATTCTTATATTTAACAAGAGTTTTTAGCCTTGAAAATTTTGTATTCTCCTAGATACTCTTTTCTATGTTTCTTCATGCTCACCACCTTTTTCATGAGATTATATTACTCTAGTTTTTTTAATTTCTAATATGGCATGAGAGCTTTTTGAATTTTCTAACATGGTCTCACGGTAGGCTTGCTCCTCACGGTAAATTGATCTTGAAGAGATAAATTAAGAGAGAGAACAACGCAACGTAAGATAGAGGGTGCAAAAGTCAAGAAGTCATGGGAGGGAAATATGTGCTGTATGTACCTCTCTTATCACATAAGAAGTTGTTAGAGAGAAATTGATCTATAGAGAGAGAAACAACATTATTAGAAAGATAAAATCCAAAGAGAGAGAAACTATAGATAAATCTAAGGTGAGAGAAATTATAGAGAGAGAAAATTTTAAGGACAGAAAATTCTAGAGATAAATCTAAGAGAGAAAAATCCTAGAGAGAATAATTATTTACAATATTAAAAGGAATATATTTAATTATGATAACCATCACGCAAGAGGAGATACTGAGATCAAAAAAGCAAACGATAGATTAGATTACAACAGGAAAAGGATGATCAACATAAGAGATTACCATGATACTGATTAGTTGATAGAGAAAGAATCAAAGACTACATGTTTGGTCACCATTACGAGAATATTAATGGTATGGATGATAATTTTTATGAGTTATTTTGAATCTCGTTATTACCTAGATTTAATAGAAAATATTATTGGAGATGAAAATTATGATGAAAACTTTCTCAGGTCAAAAGGTTTAAAAGAAATTATTCTATGTAGTTTTAAAGATATGACATATGATAGAGGCTTTGAGTTACTTTTGAAGTTCAGAAAAAAAGGAGTTAATTTTTAATAGAGAAGAAGATAAAAGAGAACTAAAGCTTCTCTCTCAATAAATACTTGATAGAAGAATTATTTCATGCATCTCTATAGCTAAGATAGGAAGAGAAGCCTTAGTTGATCTGAGAAAATATCTTTGAAAAGGTATATATCCTCTTATACTATTTGAATGTAAATAAAAAAAAATTACATGATATAAAACTAGAAAAAAGGAAGATATTTCAATAGAAGAAAATAAAGAAAGACCTCTTTAGATACGATAGATTCCCCTAATAGTATTATTACTTATATTGAAGATGTCAAGATCATATAAAAGCAAGATTCAAACTATGATGCCGATAATATTGATTTTATTGGAGAAAATGATTTTGTTTTCATCAGAAGCATAAAAATGGTTTTACCTCCTTATAAAAATGAAAAGTTTACAGAGCCATTAATTAAAGATTCAAAAAATGATATTACTGATGTTGACATGAAGATAATCATTATGCAAGCTATATAAGTATGATGAAAAATTTATACCAAAGAAGTTAGATTTCTATATTGATGATTATGCTGATAAGATTGATTTCATATTTGGAGATTCGTTTAAGAAATCTAATAAGATTGATTTCAAACAAATTAAAGTTTTACAATTAATCAAGGCAGATAAGACAAATGGAGCACATAGATGGCTATTATGGATTGTGTGGCTCAGAATTCAGAGATTCAAGAAAATACTATATATAACAACAACATTGAAGAAGATTATGTCAAGTTTCAGGTATTTCCATAATATATTTTTTATAAAGTTTAATTTAAGGAAGCATATTAGAATATTAAATTATACTTTGTGATTAGATGGGATTTTAATTTAGGAGTCTTTATCATAGTTGGAGTCAAAGTCTGGAGCTCGGAGACGGGCATATCGCGGAGCATCACAAAGCACACATTGTTTGCTTCTACCCAAAGCACGCATAGTAAAGTGACGTTCGCATAGGATGAAACCCAAGTGATGAAGACACTGACCCCATCCACCTTTTCCTTCTTATTTTTGGAATACTATGTCGTGCCAACATATGGTTACATTTTGGTTTCTAGCCTCTTTTAATTTTTTTTTTCTTTCCCTTATTCGTCTCTCTTTCTATTGTAGTGTGTTCCTTTGTCTGCTTGCTGCTAAACCTATTGGTTTAGCCACTTTGTTTCTTCTATTGAATTTATTTTCCTCCACAGATCTCCTACCTCTGTAATTGCTGTTCCCCCACCATCGTAGCTTTTAGTGTCGCATTAGTTATAACACGAGGGCAATAACAAACGTCATTATTCAATAGAAAAAAAGAAAATAAAATAAAAAGAGAGGAAAAGAAGGAAGGCAAAAAGTGAAAGAGAGAAAATCGAGTGAGAGAGGAGAGAAGGGGAAGAGAGTATGTGCGATTTGATGGTCCGCATCGGTCAACATTGGCAGCAATACAAGGTCGGTTGTTGCCTTGTTGCCCGGTCACTTCCTCTTCTTTCATCTCCACCTTCTCATGCTTACTCTTTCAATAATGGAGGGAATTCCTTATGAGGGAATATTAGAGTTAGTGTCGCATAAGGATAAGAAATCCTATTACAATTATGAGTCATCGTAGAGGAAGAAATACTTGTGGTGCTATTAGATTTCTCTATAGGGTGTCTAGATAATGGGGTTCTCCAAGATTTTTGAATAGGATGAGAGAAAATATCTAAATTCTTTAGGTTTATATAAGAGGATTTATAAAAATAAATTATGCTTGATTGAGGATAACTTAAAAATTTTATAATTGATATCATATTATGAAGAATTTGACTTTTCTTCTCGGATGAAGACGAGAGTTATGGAACTATATTAAATTTTATGTCGACTCTTTGAAGGCTTTTGATTGTTGATCTTTTTGATTTGTTTTAAATTAAAAATTGTTCGTTGCTCCCCAATAGCTTTTGTGTTGGATCTAATGATAAAAGCTCGTGATAGAGGTATATATAGAATAATATCCTTACTTCCTTATATCTTCAATTAATCATAGATTTGATGATTAATCATATATTTGAAGAGCTTATCTACGTGATTTGAGTGCATGATTGAGAAAAATCTCTCCCTGAAAACTTATATAAATACTCACCTCTTTCATGAATATAATCAATCAATTTCGAAATCTATTTCTCAATTCAACATCGTATCAAAGTTCTTGCCTCGAGCAAAAATTCCTCTTCCTTGCTGTCTAGTGACAACAATTTGCCGATGATGACAACAACACTTGCTAATCTACTGCTAGTCAACAGACTTCAAGCCACCACGGTCACTATGCCTCTCCTTCGCAGTTGTTCCCTATAGCGTCAAACTCCAACCGTTGTTATTTCTTCTTTTTCCAAACCAATCCTTAATGACCCTCTTGTTTTATCTTGTTATAGGCATTATGATCGTTGGATTTGAAAGACATGGGTTTCATTTTTTTAGCTTCTCATTACCTGTAGGAGTCCCACTACCGTTAGCACCTTTTTTTTAGTACTCCGTGAGATAATCCCTCGTTGTTTTTGTGCATTAAGCTCAAGAATATGTTTATTTGCTAATATGATGGCCGGTCATAGTTC
This sequence comes from Musa beccarii, assembly GCA_024322285.1. Taxonomy (NCBI): domain Eukaryota; kingdom Viridiplantae; phylum Streptophyta; class Magnoliopsida; order Zingiberales; family Musaceae; genus Musa; species Musa beccarii. The sequence continues at coordinate 24,198,084 of CM044396.1, forward strand.
AGTTAAGATTTTAAGTGGGTTTGCTTGGACTATACTATTATTGAATAATTTATTCTATTTCATAGGAGATCCTGGTCCTTTCTTTATAGTTCTTGCATTAACCGGTCCGTAATTAGGTGTAGCTATAGAACAAGCTCATGTTTCTACGATCTCAATCTGTATTAACTTGAATGATGCTACAAATCTCTATCAATACGAGTCATTTCATAATTGAATAAAAATGAGGAGCTGGGCTACGGCTATGCTTTTGCAGCTCATTTACTTGGATTGGAGAGTGGTCCACTCTCCTTTCTGAAGTGGATAGTTCACAGTGCTCATTCTCCAAAAGAAATAGGAAAAGCCAACTCATCATGATATTTCCACTCCATTTTCATTACGAAGATGTCTCACGTCAGGATCCGTTGCGCAAACCGAAGCACCCTAACGTTATGGAAGTTCCTGGATCGTTTGCAATCAGATTAGTACCATCAGCTGCCTTCATTATTCCATTTTCTAAGTTTGCTATGGAGATGGAGTGTGGTCAGAGATTCAAACAATCACAAAGAAGCCCTTATTTCCAAGCAAGAAAGGAAAAGTTGTTTCGATCCAATACTATCTTGGGATCTGAAAAAGACACTGCTTATGTTAATTACTTTGAATGATAAAGCGCTTTCCGAGGGCTTGGAATGTCTAATTTGATGATAAGAATCTCGATGGTAATGTCTATATTAGATTCTAAGGTCGAAATATGGGAAAACCCCATCCAATTCTCGATGGAAACAAAGTTTTTCGAATTCTCCCCGGAAGAGCATTTCGAGATCTTCGAGCATATTAAAGGGTTCAATGTTACTACTATGACCTCGGCCAACACAAAAGATGAGACTTTACCACTGTGGAGCGGCTTTTTGCTAAAAGATTTAGGGGAGACCAAGTAAGATGTCGGAGAAGCGAAATATACTTGATCACAAACATAGATTGATTACTGCTAAATATGAATTGAGACGAAAGCTTTATAAAGCCTTTTGTAAGGATTCCGATCTTCCATATGAGATGCGGGACAAGCATCATTATAAGTTGTCCATGTTGCCAAGAAATAGTGGCTTTTTCACAAGTACGAAACCGATGTATTTCCACGGGTTGCCCTCGTTCCATAGTTAAGTTATTTTGCATTTCTCGTATTGTTTTTTGTGGATTAGCATCTCGAGGTCCTTTGATGGGCATTAAGAAATCATCTTGGCAGTGCAACAAAGGTTATAGCTCCACAACTGGTACATAAGCAAGGGTTGCAGGTATATTACCATATGGCTCCTGACCGAAAAGACCTAATGGAGTCATCCCAACTCTCGCATCAGAGATGATAACAGCATGGGAATCGATTGGGGGACCTCTCCACTGAATCAGACATAGACTTCTTGCAGGGTAGTACTCTTGAAAAGATGGAAGATCACCGCGTGAACAACAACTAAATTCACGAATGACACCACCAAGATATTATTAACAATTCTTTCCATCGTAAGAGAACTCTAGTTCATGTTCACGCCTACGTGCTGAGCCTGTCATTGAAGTCAGAGTTTGGGAGTGGGCCCCATTACTAATACAACAACATAGGGCTCCAAATGATAAAGACCAATACATTCTTCGTTTCGTTGGTAGAACCTACGCTCATTTTACAATATTCTAGTTGATTGACTGACTCTCTCTCATCCAATAAAAAGCTATAAGAGTATATCTGAGAGTCACTTTCAACACTACTTATTCTTTCCTTTCCAAAGCTCCACAAGACAAGCAAAAGGAGTAATAGGACATATTATAGTTGCTTGTCACTTACATAGTTGTGCGTTTAGTAGTTTAGTAGTTGCTTGGTGTCTTGCTTGTTTAGTAATTGCTTAGTCATTGACAATTGCTTGTCCTTGTGTCCTTGTGTCGCTATTTGTGAGTTCTTTCTTTGTTGAGACGAAAATCAATGTTGTAAAACTTCTTCGTTCAAGGCTTTGTTAGGATGGGGGGAAGAGGGAGTGAGAATTAGTACAGTAATAAAACGATTCAATGAAAGCCGTATAAGAAATGATATCAAAAGTATGCTTGACTTTGAGTAACTGTGATAAGTAAATAACTTAAAAAGTAATAGCAATAATAACGAAAAGTAGAAGAAAAATGTATACCAATTTATAGTGGTTTGATCATCTGACCTACGTTCACTCCTAATTCCTCCTTCGTCGAGGCTACCGGCATCCACTAATAGTCTTCCTTCAATGGGTGAAGATCAATCATTCTTTTACAATTTTTCCTTTTTACAAGTGTTTCCTCATACACATCTCTTAGTGTTAACTTTAAATTCTAGGAGGAGAGACTTCTACACTTAGAATCATAGAGTTTTCGCTTTCTTTTCTGCTTAACTCTTGCTATACCAAGCAAGAATAGCTAAGTTATTTATAGACCCCAAATGGCTTTAAGAATTGGAGCTAAAATTCAAACACCTCAAGATTTCGAGGTATTGATAGTACCACCGCCTGATAGCTTGGGAGACTATGTTTGGGCGGTGGTACCACCGCTTGACACTGGGCGGTACCATTGCTCAGACTTAGCCTAGGAGGTTGAGCCTTCAAGCAGTTTTACCACCAACTTTAGCGGTGCCACCACTTGGCATAGCTCTAGGTCACTGTTTGGGCCTTTTATCTAACCCAACACAGTCTTGATTTGGGCCGAGTTGGCCTCTAATTAAGTTAGCTCAATTCCAACCCAATTACACCTAAATACTACTTTGATCTAGACAATTATTATAAAGCTTGAATCAATTATTGTCCGACATGTCATTGGTTCATCGGCGCTTCATCCGATTCTTCAATGCATCGTCTTGTCTTATGGCCTATTGACTAATCGGCCTATTGACCTTCGCAACTTCGATTTCCTTGATGTAATTTTCGCTCTTCTTGGCCCGATGCCTAAACCCATTGTACGAAACCTTCTGTCGATAAATCGATCGATCCTTTGGCTCGATGTCCAATTTTTTGATATATTCCTCTTTAGCCCAACTTTCGATTCCTCCTACTTTAATTATATCTTCCTAATCGAAACTAGTCATGCGTCACTCAAAATGTAGATCAGATCATAAATACTATCAATTAGTTTCATTATTAAAATTTGAGATTCAACAGTCTCTCCCTTTTTTATGATGACAACCAATTGATGATAGAGTTTAAACAAACTCCCCCTATCAATATTACCATATTGATAGATCCTTTGAAATCATAGTATTTCAACATTGCATGAATCATAAGTATTTAAAAAAATCTATTTGATTATATCATTACATGCATCATAAAAACAAAACATTCATCTCATCATAATACTTCTCCCCCTTTATCATCAACAAAAAGGAGAAGTGCATCTAACAACTTTTTAAGATATACAAGTTTTACAACATACAAGCTAGTAATTTATCACTTTACAACATCCAAGCATAGCAAATTTTAAAGATGTATAATTTTGCTTCTTGAGATGTGTAAGTTTACAATTTTGTTTCTTGAGTTTGCAAGCTACCAATTCTTAGTGATGTTCAAGATGACAAGTTCTTTCTTCTTTTTTGAGAAGTGCAAGCTAGCAAATTTTGCGATATAAAAGCTAGCAATTTTTGCTTCCTTTTGTAAAGTATAAGCTAGCAAATTTTCTCCCCCTTTGTTATTGTCAAAAAGAATGGAAGAATACAATGCTATAATTTTTCTTTTTATAATAATACTCTGATCATCATATAAAAGATGTCAAGAAAATAATTTGTGATGAGAAATACAACTCCCGAATACAAGGGAGCATTGAAACATAAGAGAAAAATTATGATTCATTTGGATAAACATTTTCTTTTAGTAAAACAAAGGAATCATATTGAACAATCTTGATTTATAAAAAATCTCAAGTTATAATTATCAAGACCATGGATTGTTTGCATAAAGTTATTCTTTAGTGAGTCTAAGAAAAATCGTAGGAGAATAATGAAAAATCTTGATTCATATAATATAAATCTTAGTTCAAATGAAAGAGTCAAGATTCATTTAGATAGGTCTTCTTTTTTATGAATGCCAAAGAGAAACATGGGAGATCAAATAAGATATTTTGATTCACACAAAAAAAATATTTCAAGTATTAAATATCGAGTCATCAAGAAAAAAAAAAAAATCGAGTATCAAGTGAAGGAATCATGATATATGTGACAAAAAGGTTATCGATTCATGCTTTCAAACCATCGTTACATCAACTCATTATGGATAATTCCAAAAATATAAAAACATCAAGCATAATACAAACATTTATTTTCAAAAGATTCATCATTATTTTCAACTTATTCAATTTGACAAATCATCAAAATTTCTTTCAAGAGATTCAAAATGACATAACTAGATTCATCAAACTCTTATTAAAAAATCATCAAAACTTTAAAGATATTGAACTTTTTCGGAAAAAGAATGCATTCCTTTTTTAGTGATTTATTTCATACAATTATGCCTTTATTTTTTTATGCCAAATAAAACCATGCAATAACTTTTAGGATCGAAAAATAAATTTCATCATAAAAACCATCAAGACCAAAAATATAACACATTAAACATAAGGCATCTTCAAACAAAAGATTAGATTTATCATGATAATACATTTTCCTTTTTATGTGTTTCAATTTATGTGATTAATTTCATATATGTATGCTCAAGTTTTTCGTATAAAAGCCGTGCATCATGTTTAAAAGTGAAAAGTAATACAAAATCATCAAGATACACATAATTGCTTCTTATAACATATAAAGAATTAATCTTGTTTGATGTGCAAGTGTCATCATAAAACATGCAATTATCATGCTCAATTTTTTTATTTTTTAAAATCATTAGAAAAAAGCATGATATATTTTTTTATTGCTTACTAATTAAAAATAACTCATAAAAAATATCAAGTAATTTCATGGTAAGGTAAAAACATTTTGGGTGAGTTACTTACCTCAATGTCGAAAGCCACCGAAGCATGGTTCGCCACTTCGTCTTCGGATACACTTGATTCGTCCTTGAGTGCTTTCTTCTTCTTCACTTTTGTATACTTGTCTTTAGAGCGTCCCGACTTTTTACATTCATAGCAAGTGATTGTGTCCGAATTGAGTTCATTTTTATTTTTTAATTCTTATTTTATGAACTTTTTAAATTTTATTATTAGGAGTTCAAAGTCATTATCACTTGAGCTTTCACTCGAGTGGTCTTCTATAGTTTGAAGTGACAAATTCTTTTTGTTCTTTGGAAGGTGGTTCTCATATTCATTTTGAGTCATACATATCATCTCATAAGTCATTAAGGACCCGATAAGTTCTTCAATAGGATAGTAGTTCAAGTCCTTTGTTTCTTGAATAACGGTTACTTTTGGATCCCAACTTTTTGAAAGAGATCTTAGAATCTTGTTAATAAGTTCAAAATTAGAAAAATATTTACCAAGACTTTTTAAACCATTGACGACATCCGTAAACCGGGTATACATGTCTCTAATGGTTTTGCTTGGTTCCATTCGAAAAAGTTTAAAACTATAAATTAAAAGATTAATTCTTGAATCTTTAACTCTATTAGTACCTTTATGTATGACTTTAAGAGTGTGCCAAATCTCATGTGCAGTTTCACAAATTGAAATCCGATTAAATTTATTTTTATCCAAGGCACAAAACAAAGCATTCATAGCTTTGATATTTAATGAAAATGATTTTTTCTCAAAGTCATTCCATTCATTTATAGGTTTAGAGGGTGTTTGAAAATTATTTTTAATGATATTCCATAAATTTAAATCCAACAAAAGTAAAAAAACTCTCGTTCGAGTTTTCTAATATATGTAGTCCGTCCCATTGAACATAGGAAGATGAATAATAGAGTGACCCTCTTGAAAGCCGAAAAGAACTATTTCTCTTAGGTGTTAAACCAAATGAGAAATAACATAGCTCTGATATCAATTGTTAGGATCGGAGTCGGCACTAAGAGAGGGGGGGGGTGGTGTGAATTAGTGCAGCAATAAAACGATTCGATGATTTGTAAAACTCATTCGATTCAAAACTTTTATTTCAATAAAGCCGTATAGGAAATGATATCAAAAGTGTGCTTGACTTTGAGTAAGTGTGATAAGCAAACAATTCAAAAAGTAGAATAAAAGTATACACCAATATATAGTGGTTCGGTCGTCCCACCTATGTTTACTCTCGATTCCTCCTTTATTGAGGCCATCGATATCTACTAATGGTTTTCCTTCAATGGGCGAAGACAAATCACCCTTTTATAACTCTTCCTTTTTACAAGTGTTCCCTCATACATCTCTCTTAGTGCAACTTTAAATTCTAGGAGGAGGGACTTTTACACTTAGAATCATAAAGTTTTCACTTTCTTTTCTGCTTAATTCTTGTTATATCAAGCAAGAATAGCTAAGGTATTTATATACCCTAAATGACTTCAAGAATTAGAGCCAAAATTTAAACACTTTGAGATTTCGAGGTACCGACGGTACCATTGCCCAGTACACTTTGACACTTAGCGATACCACCACCCAATCTAGCGGTACCATCGCTTGACATTGGATAGTACCATCGCCCAGACTTAGCTTAGGAGACTAAGCTTTTAGTCGATTCCACCGCCAACCCTGGTGGTGCCACCACCTAATGTGGTTCCAAGTCATTGTTTGGGCCTTTCATCCGGTCCAACACCATCCTGATTCTAGCTTAGTTGGCCCAATTCCAAACCAATTATACCTAAACACTACTTTGATCTAAATAATTATTATAAAACTTGAATCAATTATTGTCTGGTATATCATTGGTTCATTGGTACTTCGCCTGATTATTCAGTGTATCGTTCTATCTTGCAGCCTGTTGCCTAATCGACCAGTTGACCTCCACATCTCCAATCTCTTTATTGTAATTTCTGCTCTTCTTAGCCCAATGCCTGAACCCATGGCACGAAGCTTTTTGTCGATATGTCGACTAATTCTCTCGCTCGACTTCTAATCTTCTAACATGTTTCACCCCAGCTCAACTTCCTATTCTTCCTATTTTAATTATCTCTTCCTAATCAAAGCTAACCCTATATCACTCAAAACATAGATCAGATTATAAACACTATTAATTTATTTTATCATCAAAATCTAATATTCAACACCAACAAATCCATAGCGCAATCACTGTCTCCTCATAAAAATGGCATTAATGCAGGCAACTTTTTCTTATTCAGGGCGCAACAAAGCCAATTTCCATATCAAGGCAAAGAGATAAAATAAGGGGAAGAGGAGTTTGAACGAAAGAAGATAAATGGCTCTACGGAACCAATGATTCTCTATTGTTAAACAACCCATACCCTCCACACTCAACCAGCATTCGATGGAGTATCCAACTCTGAGCAATATTAGTTATTGGTGGGGGTTTGGTCTATTAGCTGGTATTTGTTTAGTGATTCAGATAGTAATTGGCGTTTTTTTAGCTATGCATTGCACACCTCATGTGGATCTAGCTTTCAACAGTGTAGAACACATTACAAGAGATGTTGACGGCGGCTGGTTGCTCCGTTATATGCATGCTAATGGGGCAAATATGTTTCTCATTGTGGTTCACCTTCATATTTTTTGCGGTCTATATTATGCGAGTTATTGCACTCCTAGGGAATTTGTTCGGTGTCTCGGAGTTATCATAGTCCTATCAATGACTATGACAGCTTTTATAGGATACATACCACCTTGGGGTCAGATGAGCTTTTGGGGAGATACAGTAATTAAGCTAGCTCCATACCAGTAGTTCGAGATACCATAGTGACTTTGCTGTGGGGTGGTTTCTCCGTGGACAATGCAACCTTAAATCATTTTTTTAGTCTCCATTATTTACTCCCCCTTATTTTAGTAGGTGCCAGTCTTCTTCATCTGGCTGCATTGCATCAATATGGATCAAATAATCCATTGGGTATATTCAGTGATGGATAAAATAATTTCTTACCATATTTTTATGTAAAGGATATAGTAGGTCGGGTAGCTTTTGCTATCTTTTCTTCCATTTGGAGATTTTTATGCTCCTAATGTTTTGGAGCATCCTGATAATTATATACCTGCTAATCTGATGTCCACCCCACCTCATATTGTGCCAGAATAGTATTTCCTACCGATCCATGCCATTCTTCGCAGTATACCCAACAAATCCGGAGGTGTAGCACAACTTTTATATCTCTGTTTGCTTTACCTTTTTTTGAAAAATATGTTTATTTGTAGTTCAAGTTTTTGCCCGATTTACCAAAGAATATTTTGGTTGCTTTTGGCGGATCACTTAATACTAAGTTGGATCGGATGTCAACCTGTGAGGCACCATTTGTTACTATTGGACAAATTCCTTCCATTTCCTTCTCCTTGTTCTTTGCCATAACGCCTATTCTGGGATGGGTTGGAAGAGGTATTCAAGATTATTACATGGATGAAACTTGATCAAACACCTAATCAGTGAATTTTTCTTACAACAAACAGTTTGCCATTAACGAGTCCTTTGAGTATATTACACTATGAATTTACAAGCAGATGAGTTTTAGGCCTTGTTGATAGAGGCTTTGATAGGGATAAAATACTATACAATTGTGTTGGGTGCAAGGGCTTCACTTTCCAATCCGTGAAAATAGAGGACTTCATCATAACTCCTACTAACTTGCACACGGGGTATCTGGTCATCTATCCTCCACTTTCTCTTACTACCTAGGACTAGTACTATGGCAAACACGTGTCTACGTACATCAATTGACATCAGCATAACGGCATCCACACAGCCCCTTGAGGCAAACATCACTCCTATTATTCCTACCAAACCTCCAAATAGACTTGAGCATCTATCTAGAAAAGAATTGAACTTCCCGATATAGCACAATGTTGAGTAGAGGGTGCCGAACATCAAGTCATCGAATAACCCTGAACAATGAAAGAGTATGTCGCTTGTATCTCCTTTTTCCACATCAAAATCATATTATCGACTATACTTCTAACTCTAATGAGAAAGCATTCGGAACATAAAGGAATCTATGAGTAGTTTTAACGAGTTGCCCTATACCCAAGAGGAGAAAGAAAGAATCTCATGCCTTAGAGGAGAAAGAAAGAATATAAGGAACAGACAGCTTTCCTTATGAACTGTTAACCCTATAGGAGATAGAATCTCAGGCCTTATAACTGATAGCCCTAGAGAAACGAGCCCACTAGCCGAAAGGTTTGCAAACGTAAAGCTCAACCGATGAGCGTCCCTAACTTTACTTACCCAAAAGTAAAGTGACTAAAAAGCTGAAAAAACTCCAAGGACTTGCACAGAATAGAAGGAATTTTCATGGTAGGCTTTCAAAACTTACTTGCAAAAGTGTCCTTGAACTCGACCTACACCAAACAAGCAGTCTAATGTTGCGCTTACAGAGTTTTAGAAGCGTTAGATAAGTTGGAACAACAAGACTTAGTGCGTTAGCTAAAGGGAAAGATTCTTGTCCTGTCTTCATCATCTTCAAGCTGACTTCTTATGTCTAAGTCTATGAGTTCTGTTCTTGTGTCGGTGTTATAGCTCTAAGTGTCTAGGATAGAGGTTTCAAGTTAAAGTTGGCTTGCGCCTCAATTTGTTCTTCAGGCACATATTATCCTTCAGTTAAGTGAGTTTTGTATGGAAAGGAGGCAAGCAACAATGGGTAGATCTAGATCATCACTACACGGGTCAATAAAATCAGAAGCCATAGCGAGGTCTACTTCATATGAGTATCTTTCTGTTCGAGTTGAATCGATAATAGAAGTTCAGTCTCCTTCCATTCTCAAGTAAGCTGTAAGTGATGATTCAAGTAGAGAAAGAGTCTTTGTCATGGAGAGAGTCTCTTTGCATACTTTTATTTTCCTTGTAGTGGATGGTAACTCAACTATTCGCCTTTCCTTTCCCTCAAAACTTTTGAAGCTTTCCAGTCTGTACCTATTGTTGATGTCCGCCTATCCTGTACCTTAAAGCTGTGTGAGGTTCTTTCAATTTGATAAGGCTCTGATACCAAATGATAAGATCTCTTAGGGTTTTATCGTGAAAGAAGCAGAGAAAAAGTGAAAGAAGTGAAAGAAAAGGGGATAAATGATCGTTTCGAGTGGATCGGCCTCCTTGATCACCTCGAGGGGATCGACCTCCTTGATCACTTCGAAGGGATTAGCCTACTTGGGTTTAGTCAAAAAACTGAATAATATTTCCTTTTTCCTCTGAAAGAAATAGTTATATCCCTATTTATAGAGTCCCACATAGAATCCCTCAAGACTTGGACTCTTATTAACCGACTCCGTAATCGACTCTGTAACCGACTTCTAACTGAATCAATAACCGACTCCCTACTAGACAACTCCATAACATTATCCAAAATATTATCCAAAGCTTAGAAAATAAAAGGTTCATAATAGTTCCGCCCTCGTTAAATCAGCCTTGTCCTCAAGGCTAAGCAACATCAAATTCGGCACAAGGTATCTGTGGCATGTCACAACTCGCTGATCAAGTATGACCTTCACTTTTTGATGGTGTGAGCAACAGGTCGGACATTAGTTGGTGCTTTCCCAGGTATTATTGGAATCTGATTATCATGATGTCGAAGAGGTGGGAGTCCTTGTAGTTCTGTAAATACATCTGCAAACTCTTTAAGCAATGATTCAATACTTTCGGTTGGAATGTGCCATGTTATTTCTTGATCTATGCACTATAATAGTACCAGGAAACTAGTGTGTGTCTCCCAAAGAACCTTCTCCATCCGATGGTTAGTGACAGTGGTGATTTCACTTCCACGCCGGCCCTTTAGAATCACCTGCTTTCCATTAACAAAAAACTTTATTATTAGTTTAGAAAAATTTCAGAAAACATCACCCAAGGTTGATAGCCACTTGATTCCTAGCACCACTTCATAGTCTTCTAAGGGAAGTAAAAAGAAATCTATGAGCAACTCTTGACCCTGTATAGTGAGCTTTATCTTTGAGCACTTGTTATTATAAGTTAGAATCCGTCCATCAACAACCTTTACTTCAAATTTATCACAGACGTCGATGTGGTAGGATAATCAGGTGGCGATCTTTCTGTCCATAAAATTGTTGGTGCTACCCGTGTCAATCAAGATAATGACAGGCTAATGTTTCAAAGTTCCTGCAACTTGCATTATTTGTGGGTTAGAGTAACCGACCAATGCATGCACTGTGTATGTAATAGGGTCAATATCTTGATTAGTTTCTATACTTCTCTGGTCGAAATCTAACTCTTCTACTTCGAATTCCTCCTCGATTAGCTCAATCCTTAGGAGTTTTCCTTATCTGCAACGATGCTCTTTACTCCATCTTTCATCACAATGCGAATACAACCCTTTTGCTGATCTTTCCTTAAGCTCTTCTCGAGTGTTAAGGTTGTGGCTGGGAATAGATAGTGCTAGTTATAGGTGCCCTACAAGCCAATCACATGAGTGATTGCACTTGTAACACACTGCGTCAATCTCTTTGCTTATGATTATTGGTATTATCTCACATTATCTATATGTATATTGTGATGTCCTTGGATCTATGCAATAGGAATTGGATTGTGATGAGATTACGATAATGAGACCGATTCACCTTTAAACACAGACCCTAAATTATCCTGGTCATAGGTTACTCGAGAAGGACATCGAGATAACCGGATAGACTGGTGTGCTGTATACCCGTTCATATGATGGAGGTAGCTGGTCTCATAGCTACTCGTGTGGGGACACTAAGAGTACAGTGTAGGTGCTCATTGGAGAATGAGTTCACTGATTGATCCACCTATGGAATGCTGGATGGTTATTGGTACCTCACGTCAGACAGCGATTCTGTAGTCCCAGTAGTGTATCTGGTCCTTAGACTTGAGACACCAAGGATGTCCTGTATGAGTACTCCACTCTTTGATACCGGACTTATAGGTTTGGAAGGTTCCATATCTAGTACAACCGGCCATTGGGAGTGGTAGCCAACCTTACGAGAGCTATCGAGTGTCAATAGAGGATCATTCGCTCTCGGTATCATGAGAGGAATATTCCATGTGTTCTTGCTTGAACAAATCCTTGGCCAAGGTTATTCGGATTGAGAGAGAAAGAGTTCTCCGGAAGAATCCGACAAGAGCAAGACTCGAGGAGAGACCGTATGGGCCTGACAGCACCATGCCTGGTATAGGGTCTTTAGGATATTAGATGGATGAGAGATTATAGATACATGGTAACTGAGGACAGATAGGTCCAAAGGATTGGATTCCCCTGTATCGTCTGGGGGTCGCGGCGTAGTGGCCTAGTACGTTCGCAATCGATGAGTTGGGTGAATTATTATATAGATAATAATTCACTAAGTCAGAAGGAGTTCTAGCAAGTATGACTCACGGCCAGCTCGATATTGGGCCTAGAGGGTCACACACATATGGTAGGTATTACGATGAGTAGAGGTTCAGATATGAGATATCCGCTTAACCCCTTATCTTATTGGATATCCATTAAGCCCCTGAATTATTGGATCCTGAGATGAGATCTAATAATTGCTAATAAGAGATAATTGGGTAGAGGCCCACTAATCCAAGAGGCTTGGGTAATTGGATGGAGATCCAATACCCAATAGGGCAAAAGATCCATTAGGGTTTTTCAGGGGGGGGGCCTCTATAAATAGGAGGGGACCAAAGCTCTATAGGCTGGGGGTTTCTTTTGGTAGCCACCTTCTGTTCTCCTCTCCCCAGAGAGAGAGGAGCATCGTCGCAATCCCTGCTATGTGGATACCGCTAGAGAGGAGGACGCTTGACCTCCTTCATCCTCTCCCACAGATCTGGAGGAATTCAGGGATATACGATCTCCCTAGGTATCTTCTTTAACACATGCAGGTTTCATGGATTTGTTTTTGACGCACCGATCTTCGCACGATGACGGAAACTTTCTACAGAAAATTTAGGGTGTTTTGTTTTCTGTTCTTCCGCTACGCATGTGATGTCGCTCTCCCCTTGAAGGATTTCCCAACAGTGGTATCAGAGCCAGGTTGTTCGTGCGAAGATCGGATCTTAAATTACGTGTGTTGTGATCTAGAACTGGTTACGTCGCCAAAATCGTTGGCGCAAAGGCCCGGCCTACACAGCGTGAGTCGCCGGCCGGCGTGGCTTCATGGGTGACCAAACTGCAAGATAGCGTGATCGGCCGCATAGGCGGCGGCGACGCATGCACGAGGGGGGCAGCGCGCATGCGCCTGCGCCATGGCAGCGGCACTTGATTGAAGGCCGGCGTGGCGCCTGCAATGCAAACGCAGAGGCAAAGGATTAGGGTTTTAGGATAAAAGACGGTTTTGCCCCTCGAAATTTCAGAAATTCTAGATTCTGTCCCTTTGACAAAATTACCAAAATAGCCTTCGAAATTTTAGAAATTTCAGATTCTGTCCCTTTTGACAGAATTACCAAAATACCCTTATTGGTCGAATTACTGAAATACCCCTGGGAATTCAAAAAATTTCCTCTATGTCCCTGGTTTCAGAAAATTAAATATGTTAATTAAATAGTTTAATTAACTATTATTTTTTATCTAGTAGTCCTATAAAATAATATATACATGTGATGTATGATGGGGACAGATGATCATGGACCTGTGATGTGATGTATGTACATGTGATTATTATTATTGAGGTCTGCGAGCCTCTATTTTTCTCGTTTATTGTTGGGCATGCGTGCTTGTAATTATGTTGTAATTACATGAGGAGGCGCAACGGCAGCGTGACTCACGAGGCCGAGACGGACGATCTAACACATGGAGATGCATTAAGATGCTGATAGATCCGACGAAGCGAGATGGACGATCACAAGGCATAGAGATGCGCCAAAGTACACATAGATCTTGATGTGAGTGATTGGGCCAACTGGCTCGGGCCTGATCACATTAGGATGTGGTCCATGATCATCTGGTGTGATTGCTCATGTGATGTGTAATTAGTTATACACCTATTAGATAAGTATATATATATTTGCATGCGATGTAGATATATATATTAAATACGTATGTGTGTGACACATTATGTTAGGAGACCAAATAAAAAATCCTCTCCATTAATAATATTAAGTCGGTAAACGTGAGGCAATTAGATTGACCCACGTGGCCTTCTATCGTTATAGCTAGGAGCCGATTTCCGGTGTAGGTTGAGTTGGTCGAGTCCCTCGAGACTCACCTATATCGCGTCTCACCATCTTATCTACGATATAGAGATGTCAGAGGTGACCTGAGGACATGGTATACTTTGTCGAGTCCCTCGAGAGTATATCACCGAATCAGACTCATCTGGTAACGATGTTAATGACTTAACCGAACATCATGGTTGGTCGAGTCCCTCGAGGCCATGGTGGTTCGGAGGTCGAACAGGACGGGAATCACAAGGAGTTATGATTGGCAAGAGTTGTCTACCTTTACGGACTTAACGTGATTGGTCGAGTCCCTCGAGGTTACGTTAAGACGTCGATTGGATCCTGATCCCCACTAGAGATCCGCCGAGGGTCTCCGATTCACATACTGGAGAGTGTTGTATGTCTCATGAAAAATTAGTGGGAATACATTAAGATAGAAGTCCTTATCTTAATTATTTAATTTCTGCAAAGTCTGCATGTTATTTATTTCTGCTACATCTTTTATTTTAGAAAAATATTACTTTCAAATCCTTTACGTGGCATACTTGATGCCAACCGCCTCACTGGTCCAAATTATTCGGATTGGCTTCGCAATCTGAGAATCGTTCTCACGGCAGAGAAAATCGTGTATGTCCTTGATACAGTGATCCCTACGCCCGTCGAAGTGGTAAGCGAGGATGAGATCGTTCGTTATGTGAAGTACTTAGATGATTCCACTCTTGCTCAGTGTTATATGTTGGCCTCTATAACTACTAAGTTACAGAGACAGCATGAAAATATGGATGCTAATTCCATACTCCTACATCTCCACAAACTGTTTGAGGAATAGGGAAGAACTCAGCGATATGAGATATTAAAGAGTCTTTTCTGTGTTAGGATGACTAAGGGGACACCGGTTCAGAACCATGTCCTTAAGATGATTGAGTGGATCAAAAAACTCATAGGTCTAGGAATGGTCCTAGAGGATAACCTGTGTGTGGATCTTGTACTTCAGTCCCTACCAGATTCTTTTTCTAAGTTCATAATGAATTTTAATATGAATAAACTTGAGGTGACCCTCCTAGAGCTCCTCAATATGTTGAGAGAAGCAGAGAGCACCATCAAGAAAGAGAAGTCGGTTCTCTACATTGGTGAGACCAAAAAGAAAAGGAAGACTGAGAAGACCCTTAAGAAGGGCAAGGGCAAGGGCAAAATGGGTAAGACAAAGATTGTCAAAAAAGACCCAACAAAGGACAAAGGCTAGTACTTCCATTACGGCAAAGATGGGCACTGGAAGAGGAACTGCAAAGAGTACCTTGCAGAGAGGGCGAAACAGAAGCTTGCAGAAGCTTCAGGTACATTCATGATCAATCTCCATTTGTCAGAATCTTATGACAACACATGGGTATTAGATACCGGGAGTGCTTATCATATTTGCAATTCGTTGTAAGTTCTGGTAGGACCTAGGAGATTGAACAAAGGCGAGATGGACCTTAAGATGGGCAATGGAGCAAAGGTTGCTACACTGGCTATTGGCAAGGTCACCTTACATCTGCCTGGTGGAGCTATTATTGCATTAGTTGTATGCTATTATGTTCTTTCTATTATCAAAAATATTATTTCTATTTTATGTTTTACAGTTATTGGATATAAATTAGTTTTTGAGAACAATGGTTGTTCAATAATATTAGATGATGAGATCATCACGAGAGGAACAGTGCATAATGGTTTATTTATGCTAGATATAGCTTTATATATCATGAGTGTATGTGAGTCTAAGAGGAAACAAGAAGTGGAGAGCCAAACAAGAAAGAGTATTAAAACCCTTCGATCAGATCGAGGAGGTAAGTACTTGAGTACAAAGTTCACCCAGTTCCTCGAAGACTATGGGATCTTATCCCAATAGACACCTCCTTATACATCACAGCTTAATGGTGTATCAGAAAGGAGGAATCACACATTGTTAGACATGGTGCATTCCATGATGTGTTTCGCCTACCTACCCATCTCATTCTGGGGATATGCCCTAGAGACCGCAGCTTACCTTCTGAACAGAATTCCAACTAAATCAGTGATGTCTACTCCATATGAGATATGGAATAGGAAGAAGCCCGATCTTAAAGTTGTTAAGATTTGGGACTGCCCTGCCCACGTTAAGAGATACAACCCTGACAAGTTGGAATCTAGGATGGAATGATGCAAGTTCGTGGGATACCCCAAAGAAACTTGTGGGTATTATTTCTATCACCCTAAGGACCGAAAGGTCTTTGTAGCCAAGAGAGCAGTGTTCCTTAAGAAGGAACACATTCTTGGTGAAGACAGTGGGAGCACAATAGAGTTGAGCGAGGTTGGAGAACCTAGCTCAAGCACCATTTCAGAATCTATTCAGATACCTAACACACAAGTTCCAACTTTATATAGGTCCGATAGAGTATCCCATCCTCCTGAGAGATATGTGGGGCATATCAAAAGAGAGGATGTTGAGGATATTGATCCTCAGACCTACGAGGAGACTATTATGAGCATAGATTTCGGGAAATGACAAGAAGCCATGAATTCATAAATGGATTCTATATACTCCAACAAGGTTTGGATCCTAGTTAATGCACCTGAGGGTATTGTACCTATTGGTTGCAAGTGGATCTTCAAAAAGAAGATTGGAGTAGATGGAAAGGTAGAGACTTATAAAGCAAGGCTAGTAGCTAAGGGGTATCGTCAAAGGCAAGATGTTGACTATGACGAAACTTTCTCACCTGTAGCCATGCTAAAATCTATTCGAATTCTATTGGCTATTGTAGCACACTATGATTATGAGATCTGACAGATGGTCGTCAAAACCGCATTCCTCAATGGTAACCTCGATGAGGAGGTGTATATGATATAGCCTGAGGGATTCATGTCCAAGGATAACCCAGATAAGGTGTGCAAGTTGCTTAGATCCATTTATGGATTAAAGCAAGCTTCCCGAAGTTGGAACATAAGATTTGATGTGGCGATCAGATCTTATGACTTCGTTAAGAACGAAGATGAACCTTGTGTGTATAGGAAATTAAGTGGGAGTACTATCACCTTTTTGGTATTATATGTGGATGACATCCTGATCATTAGGAATGATGTAGGAATGCTCTCCACAGTAAAGACTTGGTTATCTAGGCACTTCTCCATGAAGGACTTAGAGGAAACATCTTACATATTGGAGATACGGATCTATAGAGATAGATCTAAGAGGATGCTTGGCTTGTCCTAGTCCAGGTGCATAGACACCATTGTCAAAAGGTTTGGCATGGAAAATTCCAAGAGAGGTCTCATACCAATGAGACATGGAATATCACTTTCTAGGAGTATGTACCTAAAGACTCCTGAAGAAAGGGTACACATGGATATGATGCCATATGCATCAGCGATAGGGTCTATCATGTATGCTATGCTATGTACCAGGCCTGATATAGCGCATGCTCTGTGTGTCACGAGCAGATATCAATTAGATCCAGGCTTGGAGCACTGGAAAGTAGTAAAATGTATCCTTAAGTACTTGAGAAGGACTAAGGATCTTTTACTGGTATATGGAGGTAGTAGCCTCAAGGTTGAGGGCTAATCAGACTCTAGCTTCCAGTCCGATGTCGATGATAGCAAGTCTAATTTAGGGTATGTGTTCACCCTGAATGGAGGAGCAGTATGCTAGAAGAGTTCCAAGCAAGACACTACTACTGACTCGACCACAGAGGCGGAATACATTGCTGCAGCAAAGGCAGCAAAGGAGGAAGTCTGGATGAAGAAGTTCATTACAGATTTGGGAGTCATGTCGAGCAGCGAAAAGCTGATTCCCTTATATTGCAACAACTACGGGGTGATTACTCAAATAAGGGAACTCGGGTCTCATCAGAAGTGTTCTAAGGAGGTTCCAACTTATTAGAGAGATCGTGGCCCGAAAAGATGTAGTAATGGAAAGAGTTCCATCCGAAGATAATATTGCAGATCCACTAACAAAGACATTAACTCAGATTATCTTTGAGCATCACAGAGGTCTAATGGGGATCAAATATATTGGTGATTGGCTTTAGGTCAAGTGAGAGATTGCTAGTTATAGGTGCCCTACAAGCCAATCACATGAGTGATTGCACTTGTAACACGTTACATCAATCTCTTTGCTTATGATTATTGGCATTATCTCACATTATTTATATGTATATTGTGATGTCCTTGGATCTGTGCAATGGGAATTGGATCGTGATGAGATTACGATAATAAGACCGATTCACCTTTAAACACAGACCCTAAATTATCCTAGTCATAGGTTACTCGAGAAGGACATCGAGATAACTAGATAGACTGGTGTGCTGTATACCCATTCATATGATGGAGGTAGCTGGTCTCATAGCTACTCGTGTGGGGACACTAAGGGTACAGTGCAGGTGCTCATTGGAGAATGAGTTCACTGATTGATCCGCCTACGGAATGCTGGATGGTTATTGATATCTCGCGTCAGACAACGATTCCGTAGTCCCAGTAGTGTATCTGGTCCTTAGACTTGAGACACCAAGGATGTCCTGTATGAGTGCTCCACTCTTTGATACCGGACTTATAGGTTTGGAAAGTTCCATATCTAGTACAGCCGGCCATTGGGAGTAGTAGCCAACCTTACGAGGGCTATTGAGTGTCACTAGAGGATCATCCGCTCTCGGTATCATAAGAGGAATATCCCATGTGTTCTTGCTTGAACAAATCCTTGGCCAAGGTTATTCGGATTGAGAGAGAAAGAGTTCTCCGGGAGAATCCGACAAGAGCAAGACTCGAGGAGAGACCGTATGAGCCTGACAGTACCATGCCCGGTATAGGATCTCTGGGATATTAGATGGATGAGAGATTATAGATACATGGTAACTGAGGACAGATAGGTCCAAAGGATTGGATTCTCCTGTATCATATAGGGGCCGCGGCGTAGTGGCCTAGTACGTCCGCGGTCGATGAGTTGGGTGAATTATTATAGAGATAATAATTCACTAAGTCAGAAGGAGTTCTGACAAGTATGACTTACGGCCAGCTCGATATTAGGCCTAGAGGGTCACACACATATGGTAGGTATTGCGACGAGTAGAGGTTCGGATATGAGATATCCGCTGAACCCCCTATCTTATTGGATATCTATTAAGCCCCTTAATTATTGGATCCTGAGATGAGATCCAATAATTGCTAATAAGAGATTATTGGGTAGAGGCCCACTAATCCAAGAGGCTTGGGTAATTGGATGGAGATCCAATACCCAATAGAGCAAAAGATCCATTAGGGTTTTTCAGGGGGGCCTCTATAAATAGGAGGGGACCAAAGCTCTATAGACTGGGGGTTTCTTTTGGTAGCCACCTTCTGATCTCCTCTCCCCAGAGAGAGAGAGGAGCATCGTCGCAATCCCTGCTGTGTGGATACCGCTAGAGAGGAGGACGCTTGACCTCCTTCATCCTCTCCCACAGATCTGCAGGAATTCAGGGATATACGATCTCCCTAGGTATCTTCTTTAACACATGCAGTTTTCATGGATTTGTTTTTGATGCACCGATCTTCGCACGACGACAGAAACTTTCTACGGGAAATCTGGGGTGTTTTGTTTTCTATTCTTCCGCTGCGCATGTGATGTCGCTCCCCCCTTGAAGGATTTCCCAACAGATAGGGCTGGTGGCACACTGATCATTTGTTTGTTGTCACTTCTATTTTGATGATATTTCATATTGATTTTTTCCTCCTGTATGCATGCAAATGAAATTGCAGCTATCATAGTGCGAGGTTGTTGGGCCTTAACTTCACATTTGTTGTCCAGATTAAACCCTTCAATAAAGGTACCCATAAGTTATCGTTCAGACCAATCCCTAACTTGATTCGATAATCGCTCAAATCTGCCTTGATATTTCAATACTATAGAAGTTTGACGAATTTTTGCAAGTTGTCCATCTATATTCTCATACTCAGATGGTCCAAATCGAACAAGAAGTCCCCTCTTGAATTGCTCCTATGAGGAAACTCCATGGCAGGTTTCATACCAGTCATACCATTGAATTGCATCACCGTCTAATTGGATTGAGGCTATTTCCACCTTAGACTCCTCCGGGGTTCTGTGGAAACGAATAATTTCTCTGCCCTCGAAATCCAACTGGTTGGGTCTCTATCTTCCCATTTTGGAAATTCTACCTTAATACATGGGTAGCTGGAGTCATATTCTCGGTGCACCCTTCCTGTATCTCCCGATCTGTTTAATGTGGAGTTTGAACTTCCATCTTATTGTAATTTGTCAAAATTTCCCAATAGGCTTCTTTTAAACTCATTAAAGGTCTCCTGTAGTTGGTTGTCAATTTGGGTTTCTAATGCTTCCATTTGGTTCCCAATTCAAATTTCTAATGCCTCCATTTGGTTCGTAATTCAAAATTCTAATGCCTCCATTTGATCCCCAATTCGAGTTTTTAATGCTTCCATCTGGGCTTTCACTAGTTTGTCGGTGGTCATTGTGTAAGATTGTAGATTGGTAATTCCCAATTCTTGTTTTTGATGTCTAATCAAGGGTATCCGTGCTATAAGCGTGGATTTGCGATAAATGTAAGGTTTATTGTAGTTGTTGGGAAGATAGTCGCGGGGAGGGAATCAACAGTCGTCGGAAGGACAACTGCGAGGAGGGAAATTAGCAGTGCAGCCTTGGTACCGTCGCCTGTTGTGATGGCAAGCGGGAGCGGTAGCGGAGATGGTTGGCTCGCGGTGTTTGCTCCTAAGGCCGGCAGTGAAGAGGGCAACGACGATGGTGGTCGCGGTTGAGAAGCAAGGTTGGGGCTGCGACGGTTGCTACTAAGGCTGGCAGCGAAGAGGGCAGCACGGTTCCTGTTGAGGCAGGCAGCAATGAGGGTAGCGACGATGGTGGTCACAGTCGAGAAGCAAGGTTGGGGCTGCGGCGGTTGCTGCTAAGGTTGGCAGCGAAGAGGGCAGTGCAGCTGCTATTGAGGCAGGCAGCGAAGAAGGCAACGGCAGCGATGGTCGCTCTTGAGAAGCAGGGGCGGCGTTGGGGATGGGTTGGCTAAAAGGCCGAACATGGAGGTGCGTGGCCGCTAGTAGAAATTTCGGTGGGAGAACAACCGCGAGGAGGAGATCAACAGTGCTGCCTTGTTTCCGTTGCACTGCATGCTGGCTGTGGTGGTTGCTATTGAGGCTAGTAGCGAAGAGTACAATGACAACGATGGTCACGGTCGAGATACAAAATTACAGTAAAAACTTCGAGGATCGCTGCTCTGAAACCAAATGATAAGACCCCTTAGGGTTTTATCGTGGAAGAAGTAGAGGAGAAGCGGAAGAAATAGAAGAAAAGGGGATAAATGATTGCTTCGAGGGGATCGACCTCCTTGATCACTTCGAGGGGATCAGCCTCCTTGGATTTAGTCAAAAGACTAAATAATATTTTCTTTTTCCTCTGAAAGAAATAGTTACATCCCTATTTATAGAGAGAGTCCCACATAGAGTCCCCCAGGACTTGGACTCTTATGAACTGACTCCGTAACCGACTTTTAACCGAATCAGTAACCGACTCCCTACTAGACAACTCCATAACATTATCCAAAACATTATCTAAAGCTTAGAAAATAAAAGATTCGTAACATAATTCCATTCTTTAGTTTGAAGTGCCTAGCTTATTGATATTGTGCTAATAGAGCTAAGAGTCGAGAGTACTATAGTCTAGTGCGAGGATGCCTATATAAGTTATCAAAGTAAATAGAAAAAGAAATAACTACGGAACACATAAGCTTTAGGCAATAATCATAGTACTAGGGTTTACAGTAAATGATATTTCTTTATTCTATTCAAGGGGTAAGTCAAGTAAGGAGTTTCAAGGGAATGGGTAAGTCAAGTAAGGAGTTTCAAGGGGGAGTCAATCCTCTGTTCAAGGATGAGTCAAGGGAATAACTCGCTAACCTCACTGTTGACAATCAAGTTACCTTAATGCTTGCTGCTAGCTCTAAAGAATCTGGCATTCAACTAGCATAAGTGCGGAAGAAAATAACCTCACTGTGAAACCAACATCACTCCATACTGTGAAACTCCAAAGTCAAGAAAAGAATCGTGGCATAAGAGAAACAAGTCATTGAAACCTTGGTGCTGACTGCTAGTTGTTTAAACCTAACTCCTCACTGTTGGCTCAACGCACAAGGGCATGAACTCCCGTAAGCGCTTATTTAGAGTATGTTCCCTTGCTTCTTTCATTGAATCTAGTGCACCTGGAACAATACTTTATAAAGCCTTTGATCCTACTCCTACTAACTCATTGGCTTTTGCTTTTCCCGAACTAGAATAGAATAAAAATGTCACATAATAGCTTACATCTAACCTGATCGTCTATTCTTAACTAGCTCAACCAACCCGCTTGAACTCAACTAATAAGAATGATGTTTTAGTTCGAAAATCTAGGATAACATAGTAAAAGAAAAGAACATAAAAATCTTAAATTTTCATAGAAAATAAAATTTTTATCATCATACGAAAGATTGGTGTATAAAAATTATAAAAATGAAAAACTATGTGTATAAAAAAGATATATTATCTAAGAAGATTAAATATCCCTAAAATCAATAGATCTGTGGGAGATGATGAAGGATGCCAACTGTCCTTCTCTCTAGCGGTGATCCACATGCAGGAACTGTAAAGATACTCCTTAAAGAGAGAGAAGAATAGAATGTGACAACCAAGAGAGGCCTAGCCTATGGTCCTTTGGTTCCCTTCTATTTATAGAGGTCCTCTATCAACTTAACCACAATGGATCCTGCCCTATTGAATATTAGATCTCCATCCAACTACCCAAGCCTCTTTAATTAGTGAATCTTTATATAATAATCTCTCATAGGCTCTTATTGGATCTCATACATAGGATCCAATAATTTAGGAGTTTATTGGATATCCAATAAGATATGGGCTTTAGTGGATATCTTATATTCAAACCTTTACTCATCGCAAAACCTATAAAATGTGTATGACCCTCTAGGCCTAATATCAAGCTAGTTGTGAGTTATACTTGTCAGAACTCCTTCTAGCTCAGTGAATTGTTATTACCATAATAATTCACTCGACTCATTAACCATGGTCGTACTAGGCCACTACGCCGTAATCCCCAAATAATACAGGGGAATTTAATTCTTTGGACCTATCTGTCCTCAATTATAATGTATCTATAGTCCCTTATGTTGGGAAATCCTTCAGGGGAGCGACATCACATGCGTAGCGGAAGAACAGAAAACAAAACCCCAGATTTCCCATGGAAAGTTTCTGTCGTCGTGCGATGATCGGTGCGTCAAAAATAAATCCACAAAACTGCACGTGTAAAAGAAGATACCTAGGGAGATCGTATATCCCTGAATTCCTGCAGATCTGTGGGAGAGGATAAAGGAAGTCAAGCGTCCTCCTCTCTAGTGGTATCCACATGGCAGGGATTGCGACGATGCACCTCTCTCTCTGGGGAGAGGAGAACAGGAGGTGGCTACCAAAAGAAACCCTTAGCCTATAGAGCTTTGGTTCCTTCCTATTTATAGAGGCCCCCTGAAAAGCCTAATGGATCTTTTGCCCTATTGGGTATTGGATCTCCATCCAATTATCCAAGCCTCTTAGATTAGTGGGTCTCTACCCACTAATCTCTTATTAGCAATTATTGGATCTCATCTCAGGATCCAATAATTTAGGGGCTTAATGGATATCCAATAAGATAGGGGATTCAGCGGATATCTCATATCCGAACCTCTACTCATCGCAACACCTACCATGTGTGTGTGACCCTCTAGGCCCAATATCGAGCTAGCCGTGAGTCATACTTGTCAGAACTCCTTCTAACTTAGTGAATTATTATCTCTATAATAATTCACCCAACTTATCGATTGCGGACGTACCAGGCCACTACGCCGCGGCCCCCAAACGATACAGGGGAATCCAATCCTTTGGACCTATCTATCCTCAATTACCATGTATCTATAATCCCTCATCCATCCAATATCTTAGAGACCCTATACCGGGCATGGTGCTGTTAGGCTCATATGGTCTCTCATTGAGTCTTGCTCTTGTCGGATTCTCTCGGAGAACCCTTTCTCTCTCAATCCGAATAACCTTGGCCAAGGATTTGTTCGAGCAAGAATACATGGGAGATTCCTCTCATGATACCGAGAGCGGATAATCCTTTATTGACACTCAATAGCCCTCGTAAGATTGGCTACCACTCCTAATGACCGGTTGTGCTAGATCTGAAACTTTCCAAACCTATAAGTCCGGTATCAAAGAGTGGAGTACTCATATAAGACATCCTTGGTGTCTTAAGTCTAAGGACCAGATACACTACTAGGACTACGAAATCGCTGTCTGACGTGAGGTATCAATAGCCATCCAACATTCCGTAGGTGGATTAATCAGTGAACTCATTCCCTAATGAGCACTTGCACTGTACTCTTAGTGTCCCCATATGGTAGCTATGAGACCAGCTATCTCCATCATATGGATGGGTATACAGCACACCAGTCTATCCGGTTATCTCGATGTCCTTTTCGAGTAACCTATGACCAGAATAATTCAAGGTATGTGTTTAAAGGTGAATCGGTCTCATTATCGTGATCTCATCATCATCCGATTTCCATTGTACAGATCCAAGGACATCACAATATATGCAACACGCAAGATAAAGTGATAAAACGCCTAATAATAAGCAAAGAGATAAAGTGCATATTAAGTCACAAGTGCCATCACTCATGTGATTGGCTTGTAGGGCATATATGACTAGCAATCTCTCACTTGACCTAAAGCCAATCACCAACATGTCTGATCCCCATCAGACCTCTATGATACTTAAAGATAATCTGAGTTAATGGCTTTGTCAATGGATCTGCAATGTTATCTTCGGATGGAACTCTTTCCACTACTACATCTTTTCGGGCCACGATCTCTCTAATAAGTTGGAACCTCCTCAGAACACTTCTGATGAGACCCGGGTTCCCTTATTTGAGTAATCGCCCTGTAGTTGTCACAATATAAGGGAATCGACTCCTCGCTACTCGGGATGACTCCTAGATCTATGATGAACTTCTTCATCTAGACTCTCTCCTTTGCTGTCTCTGCCACAGCAATGTATTCCGCCTTTGTGGTCGAGTTAGCAGTAGTGTCTTGCTTAGAACTCTTCCAACATACTGCTCCTCCGTTCAGGGTGAACACATACCCTGAATTAGACTTGTTATCATCGATATCGGACTGGAAGCTCGAGTCCGTATAGCCCTCAACCCTGAGGCTACTACCTCTATATACTAGTAAAAGATCCTTAGTCCTTCTCAAGTACTTAAGGATACTTTTTACTGCTTTCCAGTGCTCCAAGCTTAGATCTGCCTGATATCTGCTCATGACACTCAGAGCATGCGCTATATCAGACCTGGTATATAGCATAGCATACATGATAGATCCTATCGCTGATGCATATGATATCATATCCATGTGTGCCCTTTCTTCAGGAGTCTTTGGGGACATACTCCTAGAAAGTGATATTCCATGTCTCATTGGTATGAGACCTCTCTTGGAATTTTTCATGCCAAACCTTTTGACAATGGTGTCTATGTACCTGGACTAGGACAAGCCAAGCATCCTCTTGGATCTATCTTTATAGATCCGTATCCCCAATATGCAAGATGCTTCTCCTAAGTCCTTCATGAAGAAGTGCCTAGATAACCAAGTCCTTACTATGGAGAGCATTCTTACATCATTCCCAATGATTAAGATATCATCCACATATAATACCAAAAAGGTGATAGTACTCCCACTTACTTTCTTGTACACACAAGGCTCATCTTCGTTCTTAACGAAGTCATAAGATCTGATCACCTCATCAAATCTTATGTTTCAACTTCGGAAAGCTTGCTTCAATCCATAAATGGACCTAAGCAACCTGCACACCTTATCTGGGTTATCCCTAGATACGAATCTCTCAAGTTGTATCATATACACCTCCTCATCGAGGTTATCATTGAGGAATATAATTTTGACGTCCATCTACCAGATCTCATAATCATAGTGTGCTGCAATAGCCAATAGAATTCGAATGGATTTTAGCATGGCTACATGTGAGAAAGTTTCGTCATAGTCAACACTTTGCCTTTGACGATACCCCTTAGCCACTAGCCTTGCTTTATAGGTATCTACCTTTCCATCTACTCTAATCTTCTTTTTGAAGATCCACTTACAGCCACTGGGTACAATACCCCTGAATCCATTTCTGAATCCATGGCTTCTTACCATTTCCTCGAGTCTATGCTCATAATAGCCTCCTCGTAGGTCTGCGAATCAATATCCTCAACATCCTCTCTTTTGATATGTCCAACATATCTCTTAGGAGGATGAGATACTCTACCGGACCTACGTAAAGTTGAAACTTATGTGCTAGGTGTCTGAACAGATTTTGGAATGGTGCTTAAGCTAGGTTCTCCAACCTCGCTCAACTCTATCATGCTCCCACTGTCTTCACCAAGAATGTGTTCCTTCTCAAGGAACACTGCTCTCTTGGCTACAAAGACCTTTTGGTCCTCATGGTGATAGAAATAATACCCATAAGTTTTCTTGGGGTATCCCACGAACTTGCACCATTTCGTTCTAGATTCTAACTTGTCAAGGTTGTCTCTTAACGTGGGTAGGGCAGCCCCAAATCTTAACAATCTTAAGATCAGGCATCTTCTCATTCCATATCTTATATGGAGTAGACATCACTGACTTGGTTGGAATTCTGTTTAGAAGGTAAGCTGCGATCTCTAGGGCATATCCCCAGAATGAGATGGGTAGGTCAGCGAAACACATCATGGAACATACCATGTCTAACAGTGTGCAATTCATCCTTTCTGATACACCATTAAGTTGTGGTATATAAGTTGTGGTATATAAGGAGGTGTCCATTGGGATAAGATCCCATAGTATTTGAGGAACTGGGTGAATTTTATACTCAAGTACCCGCCTTCTCGATTTGATCAAAGGGTTTTAATACTCTTTCCTGTTTGGTTCTCCACTTCATTTTTATGTTCCTTGAATTTCTCAAAAGCTTCAGACTTATACTTCATCAAGTACACATGTCCGTATCTTGATAAATCATCAGTGAAAGTAATAAAATAGGAGTAACCACCTATGACATGAGTTGACATGGGACCGCATACATCACTATATATGAGTTCTAATAACTCAGTGGCTCTCTCTCCAGTTCTACTAAATAGAGAGTTGGTCATCTTTCCCCAAAGGCAAGGTTCACATGTCGCATATGACTTATAGTCAAATGGATCTAGATATCCATCTTTTAGCAACTTTTGAATCCTTCCCTCATGGATGTGACCTAGCTTACAATGCCAAAGATATGCATTGTTCACCTCTTCTCGTTTCCTCTTAGACTCACTTACACTCATGATATGTGGAGTTGTATCTAGCATAAATAAACCATTATGCAATGTTCCTCTCGTGATGATCTGATCATCTAATATTATTGAACAACCATTGTTCTCAAAAACTAATTTATATCCAATAACTGTCAAACATGAAATAGAAATAATATTTTTGATAATAGAAGGAACATAATAACATGCATCTAATGCAATAATAGCTCCGCCAGGCAACTATAAGGTGACCTTGCCAATAGCCACTACAACAACCTTTGCTTCATTGCCCATCTTAAGGTCCATCTCGCCTCTGTTCAATCTCCTAAGTCCTGTCAGAACCTGCAACGAATTGCAAATATGATAAGCACTCCCGGTATCCAATACCCATGTGTTATCAAAAGATTCTGACAAATAGAGACTGATCATGAATGTACCTAAAGCTTCTGCAAGCTTCTATTTTGCCCTCTCTGCAAGTTACTCTTTGCAGTTCCTCTTCTAGTGCCCATCTTTGTTATAGTGGAAGCACTGGCCTTTGTCCTTTATTGGGTTTTTCTTGGCAACCTTTGTCTTACCCATTTTCCCCTTGCCCTTGCACTTGCCCTTCTTAAGGGTCTTCTCAGGCTTCCTTTTCTTTCTAGTCTCACTAGTGTCGAGAACAGGCTTCTCTTTCTTGATGGTGCTCTCTGCTTCTCTCAACATATTGAGGAGCTCTGGGAGGGTCACCTCAAGTTTGTTCATATTAAAATTCATTATGAATTGAGAAAAGGAATCTAGTAGGGACTGAAGCACAAGATCCACACATAGGTTATCCTCTAGGACCATTTCTAGACCTGTGAGTTTCTCGATTCACTCAATCATCTTAAGGATATGATTCTAAACCAATGTCCCCTCAGTCATCCTAGCACAAAAGACTCTTTGATATATCATATCACTGAGTTCTTCCCTGTTCCTCAAACAGTTTGCAGAGATGCAGGAGTATAGAATTAGCATTCATATTTTCATGTTGTCTCTGTAACTCAGTAGTCATAGAGGCCAACATATAACACTGAGTATGAGTGGAATCATCTAAGTACTTCACATAACGAGCGATCTCATCCTCGCTTGCCCCTTCGTCGGGCGTAGGGATCACTGTATCAAGGACATACACGATTTTCTCCGCTGTGAGAATGATTCTCAGATTGCGAAGCCAGTCTGTATAATTTGGACTAGTGAGACGATTGGCATCATGTATGCCACGTAAAGGATTTGAAAGCGATATTTTTCTGAAATAAAAGATGTAGCAGAAATAAATAACATGCAGACTTTGCAGAAATTTAAATAATTAAGATAAGGACTTCTATCTGAATGTATTCCCACTAATTTTTCGCGAGACACATAACACCCTCCGGTATATGAATCGGAGACCCCCAACGGATCTCTAGTGGGGATCAGGATCCAATCGACATCTTAACGTAACCTCGAGGGACTCGACCAATCACGTTAAGCACGTAAAGGTAGGCAACTCTTGCCTATCACAACTCCTTGTGATTCCCGTCCTGTTTGGCCTCCGAACCACCATGGCCTCGAGGGACTCGACCAATCATGATGTTCGATTAAGTCATCACCATCGTTACAAGATGAGTCTGATTCGGTGATATACTCTCGAGGGGCTCAACCAAGCATACCATGTCCTCAGGTCACCGGTGACATCTCTATGTCGTAGATAAGATAGCGAGACGCGATATAGGTGAGCCTCGAGGGACTCGACCAACTCAACCTACATTGGGAATCGGTTCCTACCTATAACGATGGAAGGCCACATGGGTCAATCTAATTGTCTCATGTTTACCGGCTTAATATTATTAATAGAGAGGATTTTTGATTTGGTCTCCTAACATAATGTGTCACACACATACGTATTTAATATATATATCTATATCGCATGTAAATATATATATATATATACATATTTAGTAAGTGTATATCTAATCACACATCACATGAGCAATCATACTAGATGATTATGGACCACATCCTAATATGATCAGGCCGGAGCCAGTGGGCCCAATTACTCACATCAAGATCTATGTGTACTTCGACGCATCTCTATGTCTTGTGATCGTCCATCTCGCTTCGTCGGATCCGTCGGCATCTCAACGCACCTCCATGCGTCGGATCATCCGTCTCGGCCTCGTGAGTCATGCTACCACTGTGCCTTCTCATGTAATTACAATATAATTACAGGCACACAGGCTCGACAATAAATGAATAAAGAATAGAGGCTCGCAGGCCCCAATAATAATAATCACATTTACACACATCACATCATAGGTCCATGATCATCTGTCCACATTATACATCATATGTATATGTTATTTGTAGGACTACTAGATAAAAAAAATAATAGTTAATTAAACTATTTAATTAACATATTTATTTTTCTGAAATTAGGGACGTAAAGAGAATTTTTAAATTCTTAGGGGTATTTTAGTAATTTGACCAAAAGAGTTTTTGGTAATTCTATCAAAAGGGATAGAATCTAAAATTTCTGAAATTATAAGGGGTATTTTAGTAATTCTTTCAAAAGGGACAAAATATGAAATTTCTAAAATTTCGAGGGGTAAAATTGTCTTTTGTCATAAAACCCTAATCGCTCACCCTTACTGCGCTTGCGGCCGCCGCCACCCTGCCGGCGATGCCCCTTGCACGTGGGGAGGGCGACGACGCCGTCGTTGCCTCGCGGGCGGAGCGCCCGCGGGAGCCCAGCGTCGGCGCCTCTATGGCGCTGGCCTACGGGCACGGGCGCCCAGCATCGGCGCCTTTGCGGCGCTGGGCCGTGGGTGCGAGCGCCTGCAGGCATTGGCGGTTCTACGAGCGGGCGCAGCGCCCGCTGGCGTCCCTATGGGCGGGCCGCAGGTCTTCGGTGCAAGCAGCCTGCTTGCAGCCAGCAGCCCACCGACCGACGGTTGCTGCCTATGCAGGCAGCAAGGCTGCAAGCAACCTTGCGGCCGTTGCACGAACACAACAAGGGCAGCAACAGTTGCTACCCTTCCTGGCCCTTTTGCGCCAATGATTTTGGCATCAAAAGCAGATCCAAAACACAACACACACAGTTTAAGATCCGATCTTTGTACGAACAACCTGGCTCTGATACCACTATTGGGAAATCCTTCGGGGGAGCGACATCACATGCGCAGCGGAAGAACAAAAAATAAAACCCCAGATTTTTTGTGGAAAGTTTCCGTCGTCGTGTGATGATCGGTGCATCAAAAATAAATCCGCAAAACTGCACATGTAAAAGAAGATACCTAAGGAGATCGTATATTCCTGAATTCCTGCATATCTATGGGAGAGGATGAAGGAGGTCAAGCATCCTCCTCTTTAGCGGTATCCACACGGCAGGGATTGCGACGATGCACCTCTCTCTCTTGGGAGAGGAGAACAGGAGGTGGCTACCAATAGAAACCCTTAGCCTATAGAGCTTTAGTTCCCTCCTATTTATAGAGGCCCCCTTAAAACCCTAATGGATTTTTTACCCTATTGGGTATTGGATCTCCATCCAATTACCCAAGCCTCTTGGATTAGTGGGTCTCTACCCAATAATCTCTTATTAGCAATTATTGGATCTCATATCATGATCCAATAATTCAGGGGCTTAATGAATATCTAATAAGATAGGGGGTTCAGCGGATATCTCATATCCAAGCCTCTACTCGTCACAACACCTACCATATGTGTGTGACCTTTTAGGCCCAATATCGAGCTGGCCGTGAGTCATACTTGTTAGAACTCCTTCTGACTTAGTGAATTATTATCTCTATAATAATTCACTCAACTCATCGACCGCGGACGTACCAAGCCACTACGCCATGGCCCCCAGACGATACAGAGGAATCTAATCCTTTGGACCTATCTGTCCTCAGTTACCATGTATCTATAGTCCCTCATCCATCCAATATCCCTGAGACCTTATACCGGGCATGGTACTGTCAGGCCCATACGGTCTCTCCTCGAGTCTTGCTCTTGTCGGATTCTCCCGGAGAACCCCTTCTCTCTTAATCCGAATAACCTTGGCCAAGGATTTATTCGAGCAAGAACACATGGGATATTCCTCTCATGATACCAAAAGCGGATGATCCTCTATTGATACTCAATAGCCCTCGTAAGGTTGGCTACCACTCCCAATGACCGACTGTACTAGATCTGGAACTTTCCAAACCTATAAGTCCAGAATTAAAGAGTGGATGACTCATACAGGACTACGGAATCGCTGTCTGAAGTGAGGTATCAATAACCATTCAGCATTCCGTAGGCGGATCAATCAGTGAACTCATTCCCCAATGAGCACCTGCACTGTACCCTTAGTGTCCCCACACGAGTAGCTATGAAACTAGCTACCTCCATCTTATAGACGGGTATATAACACACCAGTCTATCCGGTTATCTCGATGTCCTTCTTAAGTAACCTATGACTAGGATAATTCAGGGTCTGTGTTTAAAGGTGAATCGGTCTCATTATCGTGATCTCATCATGATCCAATTTCCATTACACAGATCCAAGGACATTATAATATATGCAACACGCAAGATAAAGTGATAAAACGCCTAATAATAAGCAAAGAGATAAAGTGCATATTAAGTCACAAGTGCCATCACTCATGTGATTGGCTTGTAGGGCACATATGACTAGCACCTTATCCATCTAATATCTCAAATGCTGTTTATTGGGCATAATGCTGTTAGGCCGAAATGATTTCTACTTGAGTCTCACTTTAATCGGATTCCTATAGAGAACTATTTCTCTCTCAATCTGAATGACCTTGGCTAGGGATTTTCTTGAGCAAAAATACATGAGATATTCCTCTCATGACACCGAGAATGGATGATTCTCTATCAACACTCAATTTCTCTTGTAAGGTTGGCTATTATTCCCGATGACTAGATGTGCTAGATCTGAAACTTCCAAATCTATAAGTCTGATATCAAAGAGTGGAGTAATCATACAGGATATCCTTGGTGTCTTAAGTCTAAGGACCAGATACACCACTAGGACTACGGAATCATTATCAGATAATGAGGTATTAACATAACTATCTGGCATTTTGTAGACGGATCAATCAGTGAACTTATTCTCCAATGAGCACCTGCATTGTATTCCTAGTGTCCTCACACGAGAAGCTATGAGACCTAACCACCTCCATCATATAGATAGGTATACAACACACTAGTTTGTCTAGTTATCTCGATATCTTTCTCGAGTAATCTATAACCATGATTATTTAGGATTTGTGTTTAAAGGTAAATTGGTCTCATTATCATGATCTCATCATGATCTGATTCCCATTATACAAATCCATAGACATAACAATATATATATGCGGTAAGTAATATAAAATAAGAAAAATATCAAATAATTAATAACAAAAAAGAATGTATATTATATCACACGTGCCATCACGTGATTGACTTATAGGGCACCTATGACTAGTAATCTCCCACTTGACCTAAAGTCAATCATCTACATGTCTGATCCCTATCAGACCCCTGTAACTCTCAAGACAATCTAAGACAATGGCTTTGTCAATAGATCTATGATGTTATTTTCTAATGGAACTTGTTCTACTACTACATCTCCTTGGGCCATGATCTTTTTGATTAGATGGAACCTCCTTAGAACATGTTTAGACTTTTGATGAGACTTCGGTTCCTTCGCTTGAGCAATTGCCCTATTATTATTGTAATATAAGGCCTCACTACTCAGCATAACTCCTAGATCTGTAATAAACTTTTTCATCCAGACTCCCTCCTTTATTATCTTTATTGTAGCAATGTACTCCGTCTCTATGGTTGAGTCAACAATAGTGTTATGGAAAACAACCTTTTACCGTGACCGGGAGGACGGGCGGTTGTGGTCCCGAGGTTCCGAGGTCGTCGCGGTTAGTTTCGGGCCTGTCGAGACGCTAGCTCTTCCCAGCGTCCTTGGTCCAGGGGAGCCGAATGTCGCCTCTCTCCAGAGCCTGCACGAAGGCGGGTCGGATGGAGCTCCGCCCGACCCCTCCGACGCCCAAGTCAGTTCTTCCCGGAGGAAGATAAGTAGATAATTAGAGAATGATCCGGGTCTAGTGTTGCCAAAAACCCCCCTTTTGTTCACCTTCCTCCTGGCTTATATAGAGATCAGGCGAATCGGGGGTCTCGGTGTCGCGTCTGAGGATGGAATACGGACCTGACCTTGCGGGCCGAGGCTGTGATTGACCCGGGCGTGGACCTGAGGGTTGGCTCAGGAAGGTGCCGTCTGAGGCTCGAACTCTGCGACAGCGGCAAGGCGGGATGGCTGCGACGTCATCGGGGTGGAGTCCCCGGAGGCTAGCATCACGTCGCATTTAATACCCACGGCTGCTACGCCTGGGCGTCGGGCTCGGCTCGACCACGGCTTGGCCCGGCGGGGAAGCGAAGGGGCTATGACGTCGTAGAGGCAGGGTCCACAGGAGCCGGCGTCACATCACATTCAATACCCATAACAAATAGTATCTTGCTTGAAACTCTTCCAATATACTGCTCCTCCATTCAGGGTGAACACACACCCTAAATTAGATTTGCTATCATCAATATTGTACTAGAAACTTGTGTTTATGTAGCTCTCAACCTAGAGATTATCTTCTCCGTATACTAGTAAAAGATCTCAGTCCTTCTTAAGTACTTAAAGATACATTTTACTACTTTCGAGTGCTCTAAGCCTAGATTCGCCTGATACCTACTCATGACACTCGGAGTATGCGTTATATCAGGCTTGGTATATAGCATATCATATATGATAGATCTTATCATCGAGGCATAGGGTATCCTATCTATATCTGCCCTTTCTTCAAGAGTCTTTAGGGTATATTCCTAGAAAGTGATATTTCATGTCTCATCGGTATGAGATATTTTTTGAAAATTTTTATGCCAAACCTTTTAGCAATAGTGTCTATGTACCTAGACTAGGACAAGCCAAGCATCCTCTTAGATCTATCTCTATAGATCCAAATCCTTAAGATATAGGATGTTTCCCTTAAGTCTTTCATAGAAAAGTGTCTAGATAGCTAAGCCTTAATTATGGAGATCATTCTTACATCATTTCCAATGATCAAGATGTCATCCACATATAATATTAAGAAAGTGATTGCGCTCTCATTTATTTTCTTGTACACATAAGGCTCATCTTCGTTCTTAACAAAGTCATAAAATCTAATAGACCTATCAAATCTTATGTTCCAACTTCGGGAAGCTTGCTTTAGTCCATAGATGGACTTAAGCAATTTGTACACCTTATTTAGACTGTCTTTAGACATGAATCCCTTAGATTGTATCATATACACCTTTTTCTCGAGGTTGTTATTGAGGAACATGATTTTTACTAGTCATAGGTGCCTTGCAAGCCAATCACATGAGTGATGACATGTGTGATATGATATGTATTTTTTTTGCTTATTATTTATTTGATATTTTTTTACTTTATATTACTTGTTGCATATATATATATATATTGTGATGTCTATGGATCTATGCAATGGGTATTAGATTATGATGAGATCATGATAATGATAGCGATTTGCCTTTAAACACAAACCCTAAATAATCTTGGTCATAGGTTACTCGAGAGGGACATCGAGATAACTAGATAGACTAATGTGCTATATACCCATCCATATAATGGAGGTGGTTGATCTCATAGCTACTCGTGTAGGGACATTAGAGATATAGTACAGGTGCTCATTAGAGAATGAGTTCAGTAAACGATCTTGATTCAAAAGAAAAATCAAGTCATAAAAATTGAGAAATCAAGACAATCATCTAAAAAAAAATGAGAAGAGTTCATGCATTTGGAAGATTTAACATACCTAATTATTTTTTAATAAAATAGAATTATTCCTCATTCAATGGTTTAGTAAAAATATCTGCTAATTGATATTTTATATTAATAAAATATAAAGATATATCATGATTATTAATATGATCCCTAATAAAATGATGTCTAATATCAATGTGTTTAGTTCTAGAGTATTGAATAGGATTCTTCATTAAACAAATTGCACTAGTATTATCACATTTAATAGGAATGTTTTTCAAGTAAAGTCTATAGTCTTCTAAAGTATTTTTCATCTAAATAACTTGTGCACAACATGTACCTGCTACTACATATTCAGTCTCGGCTGTAGATAATGTAATAAAATTTTATTTCTTGAAAGACCAAGAAATAAGTACATGACCTAGGAGTTGACATGTTCCAGGTATGTTTTTTCTATTTATTCTACATCCAATAAAGTCAGCATCAACATAAGCAATTAATTCAAAATTTTTAGATTTTGAATGTCATAATCCTAGATTAGGAGTTCCTTTTAAGTATCTAAAAATCCTTTTAACTACTTTATAATGAGATTATTTATAATTAGATTGAAATCTAGTATAAAGTCTAACAGTAAATATAATATCAGGTCTAGTTATAGTAATATATAGCAAACTACCTATCATACCTCTACAAGTCATTTGATTAAAATATTCTCCTTCATTGGCCATATCTAATTTTGTAGAGGTGCTCATTGGTGTGTTAATGGCCTTAGCACTATCCATATGAAATTATTTTAATAGATCCAAAGCATACTTAGATTAACTAATAAAAGTTTAATCACTTAATTACTCAATTTGTAATCCTAAAAAGAATATAAATTCACTCATTAAACTCATTTCGAATTCTTGGCTCATACTTTTGGCAAATGATTCACATAAAGATTTATTTATAGAATAAAAAATAATATCTTCAATATAAATTTAAATAATAAAAAAATTATTTTTAAAATATTTAATAAATAATGTGGTATCAACCTTATCTTTCAAAAAATTATTCTTAGTAAGAAATGAACTAAGTCTCTCATACCAAGCCCTTGGGGCTTGGTTTAATCCATAGAGAGCCTTAGATAACTTGAAAACATTGTTCGAAAAAAGAACATTCTCAAATCCAAATAATTGTTTAGCATAAACTTCTTTAGAAATAAAGCCATTAAGGAAAGCACTTTTGATATCCATTTGAAATAACTTAAAATTATTACAACACATATAGGCAAGGAGTATCGTAATGGCTTCAAGTCTTGCCACAGTAACGAAAGTTTCTTCATAGTCGATACCTTCTTCTTGGTTGAAACCTTTGGCCACTAATCTAGTCTTGTTTCAAACCATGATATCAAGTTCATCTTACTTATTCTTAAATACCCATTTAGTGCCAATTACAAGATAGTCACTATGTCTAGGAATAAGTATTTAAACCTTATTTCTTTTTAATTAATTTAATTTTTTTATGTATTGTAAAAACCCATAAAAAATAATCTTTAAGAGTGTCATCAATGCATTTAGATTCCATTTAAGACAAAAAGGTCATATTCACATAAAATTTTTTAATAGAACAATAAGTTTGATACCTTTTGATATATCTCCAATAATTAGCTTCTTAAGATGAGTATCTATATACTTTTATTCCTTGAGTAAGGATGCTTTGGAAGTAGATGCATCCAAGTTGCTTGAAAGAGGAGAATTTTTATTTAAATTCAAAGTATCAAAATCAAAATCATCATTAAAATTATTTTTTTAAAATTTAAAAAACTCATTAAAAATAATATAGATAGATTCTCCAATAACCAAAGTTCTTTTATTAAAAACTCGATAAGTTTTAGAAATAGAGAAATATCCAAGAAAAATACCTTCATCGAATTTAGCATCAAAATTTTCTAAGGTATCCTTTTCATTTAAAATAAAATATTTATAACCAAAAACTTTAAAATATGAAATATTAGGTTTTTTATTGTTCCATAATTTATAATGAGTTTTAGATAGTAGTGGTCTTACAAGAACCCTGTTCATAATATAGCATATCGTATTAATGACTTTGGCCAAAAAATATTTAGGTAGGCTATGTTTATTAAGCATGATTCTCCTATCTCTTATAAACTCCTATTTTTTCTCTCAATAACTCTATTTTGTTATAGATTTCTTAGAGTAGAGAAATTATCCTTATACCTATTTAAATAATAAAATTTTTGAAAAACATGGTCTTTAAATTCACCACCATGATCACTACAAATAAAGGAAATCATACAACCCTTTTCATTTTGAACTAGTTTACAAAACTTTAAAATATATTTAAAGCAATCACTATTATGTGCTAAGAAGTATTTCTAAGTATATCAACTATAATCATCACTAATTATAAAAGCATATTTACTATCTCCTAGGCTTGTTATGTCAATTAGTCCAAATAAATCCATATGAATTAATTATAGTAGTCTAGAGATACTTAGTTAATTTTTAGATTTAAAACTACTCATTATTTGTTTACCTAGTTGGCATGTATCACAAACTTTATTTTGACAAATTTAATTTTAGGCATATCTCTTACATGACTTAATCTCCTATACTAAAGCCATGCATTATTGTTTAAAATCGAAAAGCAAGTTTCATCACAAAAACCATCAATATCAATAATATACACATTATTAGTCCTTAACGCAATCATAGATCTATTTTTGTGTGGCATCTCTATAATGCAAGCATTATATTCAAATTTAATATTATATCCCTTATCATACAATTGACTAATGATTAATAAGTTATGTTTTAAGCCATCTATTATTAAAATGTCTTCAATCAGGAGGTTTAATTTGTTACTTATATTTCCTTTACTAATAATTTTTCCTTTGTTGTTGTCTCCGAAGGTGACATATCCTTCGTTTGGCTAGTAAACATAGAGAAATGTGTTCCTAGTTTTTGATTGTAGATATATCTATAAGAAAGAGAGTTTGTTTTTAGATATCCATTTAACTTTGGGTCCCTCATGATTAAATCTACCTATCTTGACTATTGATATTAAATTATTTATGATTCCTTTAGGAACTCAAATTAATTTATGTGAGCTATATTTTTTGTATAAACATTTATATGGATAATGACCATATCTATAAAAAAAACACATTTAACTTTATGGAAAACATGTAATATAGATCCTTTAACAAAGGGCTTTTATTGAGTGTTATTACTCATAAAGCTAATTCTTTCCTTTCTATAAACATGACCCTTATTGGCAAGAATTATGTTTAATGATTTGTTACCAGTTTTAAATTTTTTTAATGTTTGTTGTAGCAAAATATTTTTCTTCTTAAGTGAATCTAACTCTTCACACTTAGTGCAAAGATTTAATAAACATTTATCATACTCAATTTTTAATTTATCAAATTCATTAGAAAGAGATACATGATCCTTTTTTAATAATTTATATTTTTTATCAAATATTTTAAGCTCATCATACAATTTATCAAATGCATCAAGTAATTCATTATAAGGTAAAAAAAAATTATTTGAGTCACATACCTCATTGCCGAAAGGCATTAATGCGTAGTTCACCACTTCATTTTTGTTGGTTTATTCTTCATTTTCAGATGCACTCGATTCATCCCACTATCACGAACGGTCATCGCACACTTGTAGCAACTTCGTTCAATGAACCGTTCGTCGCTCGCTCATGCATCTACATATCCTTGGCAGCCTATTTTGTCATGTTTTAGTGTGTTTTCCTTATAAAAATATAAGAAACAGCAGCTCGTAGCGCTGCAGAATGATCGCTCGCTGCATCTGCCCAAAAACCCCCAAAACAGCTCCGTTTTTGTGTGTCATAGGCTGATTTCTGCAGGCCGCAGCCACCCCAATTTTGTCAACTATCTCAGCACTCAGGAACCCCCTGGGTGGCACATGGCTGGATGAGTCTTCGGTATAGTGTCAGGCGTTGAACACTTTCACAAGTTTGCACGTCAACTTGACGGAAACTTGCCTTCGCACCTGGCACTCGAGTAGTTGTTTGCAGACTTACAGTTGCTCATTCACCCTTCTAAAGTCCTTATTTTTCTCCTCTCTTTCTCTGCTTTCTTGCACTCCAAGTGCTCATTCAATTGCTCGTAAAGCTTCCCTCTTCGCGAGACGTCGGGACTTGTCCACCGCTCATTTTCAAAACTAATCAACTTTTCTTTTTACAAGTCTTACGGGACCTACATGAGGTTGTAGTTCGGCTGACCCTTTGTGGACGCATATGTTGTAAGGGCACCTCAAGACTTAGGCAATCCAAGCTAAGTCTGATCGAAGTGGGCACAAAGGTGATTCTTGACTTAGGCAACTCCAACTAAGTCCATGTTTGCTGCAAGGGTACCTCACCGCTTAGGCAATTCCAACTAAGTTCATGATATTATGGTATCAGAGCAGGCAAGCAATTTGAGTAAGCAGCGAAGAAACTTCACAATCTCGCTATGGCGAAACATTACGGTGAATCGAGCAAGATGGGGCAAGCCGGTTAGTTGCCCCAAGCAGCCGCAAGTGGGCTGCATGTGCAAACTCGCTCCCTCACTGCTGGAGCCGCTCAAGAGGAGCGGGGCAATGAATATGATGAGCAAGAAGTTGGCTACTTGTCGTGAGCGGAGGAGGCACAATCTAGAGTGTCAATCGGGAAGAAGTGCCATCAAGAGAGGATCATAGCGGCGGAAACCCACTTGGATGTTCTTGAAGCGAGCTTGGACGAACTCTACCAAGGTCAAAATAGGCTTCTTGGTGTAGAGAGCTCGCAAGAGGAAGCTGAATCTTGGATCGACAAGGTTGAAGCCCTAGTCGACTGACTAACGGATGGCACCAAGGACTCCGTGTAACATTTATAAGAGATGGTGACGGAACTCACTTCCAGAGTGGTAGTGCTCACAAGGGCGTTGAATATGGGAGGAAGCAATACCCGTATTGTGCCGACACAAAGCTTCAAAGTGCTCCACCCACATTGCTATGGGGGTGCTAGATATGCTAAGGAGCTTGAGAATTTCCTGTTTGATATGGATCAATACTTTCGAGCCATGAGGCCGGACTTTGAGGACACCAAAGTTTTGATAGCGACCATGTATTTGAACGGAGATGCAAAGCTTTGGTGGAGAACCCGTTGGAAAGAGATTCAACAAGGTCAGTGCCGAGTGGACACATAGGATGACTTGAAGCGTGAGTTGAGAACTCAATTCCAGCCCGAGAATACCAAGTTCGTCGCAAGGAGGAAGTTGAGACAACTCCATCAAACGACTTCCATTCGGGGCTATGTGAAGTAATTTTCTGTATTGATGCTGGACATTCAAGATATGTCTGAAAAAGATAAGCTGTTCAGCTTTCCTGACGGCCTGAAGCTATGGGCTCAATAGGAACTTCATCAACGGAATGTCACTAATGTGATCGGAGCAATTATAGCTGCAGAAAGGCTCACCGACTTTGTTTCTTCGGAGGACCCGAGGAAGAAGAAACAGTCTATAGGAAATCACTATCTAAAGCATCCTCCTGGGAGGGAACTTGGGGGCGAGCAAAGGAAGAAGAGTTTCCAAAAGGGGCCAAACACAAAAGGCAAGACCCTAAGATCCAACGGATGCTACTGGTGCGGAGGACCATACAGGGTGTGGAAGTGCCCACAAAAGCAGGCACTCAATGCCTTATTAGCTTCCATCAACCCCCCCAAGCCAAACAAGGGCAAGGCAGTTGCTCTCAGTTCGAGTAGCTCTGAATCTGGTAACGACGATGAGAAGTCGCAAGGACCTCGAATGGGTGCGATGTGTTTGTTGAATGCATTGCGGGGTCAAGTGGGGGAGAATATAAAGCCGAAGCAACACAAAGTAGGAAGTAGTGAGCTGATGTATATGGACATCAGGCTCAATGGCTAAACCACCCGGGCAATGGTGGTCACGGGCGCTACCCACAATTTTATTGCCAACCGAGAAGCAAGGCGACTTGGGCTAACCTTGGAGAAGAACCCAAGTCGAATGAAGGCGGTGAACTTCGAGGCCAAGCAGATCTTCGGGCTAGCAAAGGGAGTCCCTATCAAGATCGGATCTTAGAGCAGGAGCACAAACATAATGGCAGTGCCATTGGACGACTTTCAAGTGATTCTTGGAATGGAGTTCATGCATGCCGCGAAGTTGGTGCCAATGCCATTCCTAAACTCCTTATGTCTGATGGGAGGTGACAACCCCTACGTGATTCCTGTGTTTCAGGGAGAAAATAAGGACCCCCACCAACTATCGGCATTGCAACTGAAGAAAGGGGTACGCAAAGGAAAGTTAACTTTTGTGGTTACGATGAAGCTAGAACCACTTGACGGGGAGGCCATTAAAGAACCTATTGTGGTGGAGAACGTCCTGAAGGAGTTCACAGATATTATACCACTTGAGTTGCTGAAAACACTGCCACCACGCAGAGGCATGGATCATCTTATTGAGCTGGTGCCAGGAGTGAAGCCTCTAGTGAGACCACCATACCGCATGCCCCCTTCTGAGTTGACAGAGCTCAGAAAGTAGTTAGATGAACCACTAAGCGGTGGTCTCATCCACAGTTCTAAAGTACCATTCGGAGCTCCAGTTCTCTTCCAAAAGAAATAAGATGAGAGTCTCCGACTATGCATCGACTATCGAGCCCTTAAGAAGGTGACTGTGAAGAATAAATATCCCATCCCGCTCATTGTGGACTTATTCGACCAACTGGGCAAAGTAAAATATTTTTCCAAACTCGACCTTCGGTCGGGGTATTGGCAGGTGCGTATTGTTGAAGGTGATGAAGCGAAGACTACTTGTGTGACCAAGTATGGACCATTTGAGTTCTTGGTGATGCCTTTCGGCTTAACCAACGCTCCAGTTAGATTCTATACTCTTATGAACCAACTATTAAAGGAATATTTGGACAAGTTTGTGGTCGTCTACTTGGACGATATCGTCGTCTACAACCGAATACTTGAGGAGCATATTGAGCACCTTCAAACAATCTTCAAAGTTCTCAGGGAGAATACTTTGTTCGTGAAAAGAGAGAAGTGCTACTTTGCTTAGACGGAGATCTTATTCTTGGGGCATCGAATCGGTAATAATTCTATTCGAATGGACAAGTCAAAGATGCAAGCTGTGGCAGAATGGAGTACTCCAAGGAAGGTGCCAGAGTTGAGATCCTTCCTTGGTTTTGTAAACTACTATCGACGCTTTATAATAGGGTATTTGAAGCGTGCAGCTCCACTGATGGAGTAGCTGAAAAAGGAGCAGCCTTGGAGATGGTCCGACAAATATGAAGTGGTATTTCAAGACCTAAAGGCTATCGTCATGAAAGAACCGATGCTCAAATTGCTAGATTATGGGAAGCCCTTCGAAGTCCATACAGATGCTTCCGACTTTGCTATTGGGGGAGTACTCATGCAGGAGGGCCACCTAGTGGCCTACGAAAGCTGTAAGCTCAACAAGACCAAGCGACGATATCCAGTGCACAAGAAGGAGATGACAGCGGTGATCCACTGTTTACGAGTGTGGCGACACTACCTTCTCGGATCGTGATTTGTACTGAGGACAAACAACATCGCATTGAGTTGCTTTCAGACTCAGAAGAAACTCTCTCCAAAGCAAGCACGATGGTAGGACTTCCTGGTAGAATTTGATATGGTAATGGAGTACAAGCCCGACAAAACAAATGTCATAGCCGATGCGTTGAGCCAGAAAGTGGAGCAAGTGAATGCTATATAACTGGAGGGCAGAGGCCAAATCAGTCAGTTGCACTCCAACTTCCTTTCTCGGATTAAGGAAGGACTGTACAGTGATCCCCAGGTGGTAATCTTGATGCAGCTAATCCAAGAAGGCAAAGCACGACGATTTTGGGTCCAAGAGGGACTCGTCTACACTAAAGGGAATAGAGTTTATATCACTCGAGTAGACAATTTGAGGCGTAAACTCTTGAAGGAGTGTCACGATTCCCTTTGGGTAGGACATCCGGGCATTCACTTAACATTGGCTCTCGTGGAGAGGTATTCTATTGGTCGAAGATGGGGACGGATGTGGAGGAATATGTTCGAACATGCCTAACTTATCAACAAGATAAGGTGGAGCAGCGGAAGCCGGTGGGACTTTTAGAGCCGTTGCCCGTACCAGAAAGGCCATGGGAGAGCATTTCTCTAGACTTCATATCAAGCTTGCCGGCAGTAGGGGGACTCGGATCGATACTTGTGGTGGTCGATCGATTTTCGAAGTATGCAACCTTCATTGCTGCACTCCTACACTGTTCAGCAGAGGTAGCGACGAAGCTAATGATGAAGAATATGGTAAAGTATTGGGGAGTCCCACACAATATCATAAGTGATCGAGATGCTTGGTTTCTGGGACGATTTTGGACCTAGCTATTCAAATTATTGGGGACGAAGCTATACTTCTCCATAAGCCTCCACCCCTAGACAGATGGCCAAACTGAGAGAATAAACTCGCTCTTAGAACAATATCTTCAGTACTACATGAGTGCCAACCAACGAGATTGGGTGAAGCTATTGAACATAGCTCAATTCTCCTACAACCTGCAGCGAAGCTCTACGTCCAACAAGAGCCCCTTTGAGATCATCACAGGACAACAACCGTCGACATCTCACACTTTGGCTATTAGATATACAAGGAGTCATCTGTCCGCATATCACTTGGCAAAAGAATGGTATCGAAATGCAGATATTGCATGGGCCTACTTGGAGAAGGCGGCCAGAAAGATGAAGAAGTGGGCAGATTTGGGAAGGCGACCACAAGAATACAAAGTCGACGATTTGGTGTTGGTAAAGCTCCAACCAGCATCACTCCAATCTTTAGAAACAAGGCGTACAAAGGATTGGTGCATAAGTATGATGGCCCCTTCCTAATTACCAGTATGGTGGGCAACGTCTCCTACAAGTTGTAGCTGCCGGCGTGGCTTAAAATTCATAATGTTTTCCATACTAGCAACTTGAAAGCCTACCACTCCGATCCGCAAGATGCTTCCTGAGGCGTTTCAACTCGACAACCTCTCACCAGAGCCTCCTACGAGAAGCGAGTTGAGACCATTTTAGTGGATCGCAAGACAAAGCTATCCAACGGAGCGGAGCAGACTGAGTACTTGGTGAAGTGGTGGAAGCTTCCCAGAACTGAAGCCAGTTGGGAGCTAGAAGATGCCCTCTGACATGAAGAGACAGCCATCA
Organism: Musa beccarii; assembly: GCA_024322285.1. Lineage (NCBI taxonomy): Eukaryota > Viridiplantae > Streptophyta > Magnoliopsida > Zingiberales > Musaceae > Musa > Musa beccarii. Next base: position 24,242,599 of record CM044396.1, read on the forward strand.
AAGCCTACCGACAAGCGTCGACGAGGGCGCCGATAGTTTAAGTGGGAGAGAATGTCACGAACGGTCGTCGCACACTTGCAGCAACTTCGTTCAATGAACCATTCATCGCTCGCCCATGCATGTACATATCCTTGGCAACCTGTTTTGCCATGTTTTGGTGTGTTTTCCCTGTAAAAATGTAAGAAACAATAGCTCACAATGCTGCAAAATGATCGCTCGCTGCATCTGCCCAAAAACCCCTAAAACAGCTCCGTTTTTGTGTGTCACGGGCTGATTTCTACAGCCCGCAGCCACCCTAATTTTGTCAGCCATCTCAGCACCTAGGAACCCCTCAGGTGGCACATGGCTGGATGGGTCTTTGGTATAGTGTTGGGTGTTGAACACTTTCACAAGTTTACACGTCAAATTGACGGAAACTTGCCTTCGCACCCGGCACTCGGGGAGTAGTTGTTTGCGAACTTACAGTTGCTCATTCATCCTTCTAAAGTCCTTATTTTTCTCCTCTCTTTCTCTACTTTCCTGCACTCCAAGTGCTCACTCAATTGCTTGTAAGGCTTCCCTCTTCGCGAGACATCAGGATTTGTCCGTCGCTCGTTTTCAAAACTAATCAACTTTTCCTTTTATAGGTCCTATGGGACCTGCATAAGGTTACAGTTCGGCTAACCCTTTGCGGATGCATATGTCGCAAGGGCGCCTCAAGACTTAGGCAATCCAAGCTAAGTCTGATTGAAGTGCGTGCAAAGGTGATTCTTGACTTAGGCAACTCCAGTTAAGTTCGTGTTTGCCGCAAGGGTGCCTCATCACTTAGGCAATTCCAGCTAAGTGCGTGACACCATGTTACCTTGAGTATTTTCTTCTTCTTTTGTACCAATAACTTCTTTAATTATGGACACTCTTTTTTGAAGTATCTAAGTTTTTTGTATTCATAGCAAGATATTATGTCCTTTTTAAGTTTATTTTTATTTTTAGAATTTTGTTTTATAGAGTTTGTTTTGTTTCTTTTCAAGAATTTTTTAAATTTTCTTGTGAGGAGTGCCAAGTCATCATCATCATCATCATCATCACTTGAGTTTTCACTCGAGTGATTTTATTTGATTCTCAATGCAATATCCTTCATATTCTTTAGAAGGTTATTCTCGTGTTCGTCATATACTATACAAGTTACTTCATAGGTCATTAATGACCCTATAAGTTCTTCAAGAGAAAAATTATTCAAGTCCTTTACTTCTTGTATTATAATTACATTTTATATCCCAACTTTTTAGAAGGGATCTTAGAATTTTGTTAACAAATTCAAAATTAGTGAAATATTTACCAAGAGCTTTCAAACCATTGACAACATCCATAAAACGGGTATACATATTACCAATGGTTTCATTTAATTTCATTCTAAATAATTCATAACTATGTACTAAAATATTTATCTTAGATTTTTTTACTTGTGCATTCATGAGTAACTTCAAGTGTGTGCCAAATATCATGTACAGTTTCATATATAGAAATATGATTAAACTTATTCTTATCTAAAGCACAAAATAAAGTGTTCATAGCTTTAGCATTTTAAAAAATATTTTCTTCTCTAGATCATCCCATTTATTCCTAGGTCTAGAGAATTTTTGAAAACTGCATTCAACAATATTCCATAAATCAAAGTCTATAGAAATCAAAAAATCCTCATCCATATTTTCCAATACGTGTAGTCCGTCCCACATTGAACATATGAGGATGAGTGATAGAGTAACCCTCTTGATTGCTAAAAAATATGATTTAATCTCTTTTGGGTGTTAAACCAATTGAGATAACTTGGCTCCAATATCAACTGTTAGGATCGTAGTGGCACTAAGAGAGATGTGTGTGTGTGTGGGGGGTGAATTAGTGCTTTCGAAAAGTTGAATCACTTCAAAAAATTTCATTTGATTAAATCTATGTCGAAAATACATTTAACTTAGAATGAGAGTAAAAGTAGTGAGTAACTAAATCAGAAAGCAATAAGAATAAAAAGAACAAAGGAAAAGCACACTGGATTTATAGTGATTCGATCATTATGACCTACGTCCACTCCCGATTCCTTCTTCGTCGAGGTCACCGGCTTTCACTATCAATCTTCTTTCAATGGGCAAAAATCAATCACCCTTGTTATAACTCTTTTCTCCTTTTCACAGGTTTAGGAGAGAACCTTTACAACTCTTAAACCTCTCTTAGAATGAACTCTAAACTTTAAAGAGAAGGAGAACTCTCAAGAGTTTACAATAGAGTTTGCACTCTAAGAATCACAAAATTTTCATTCACAGTTCTTATCTAAACCTAGTAGAGATAATTAGGGTATTTATAGGCCCTAAATGACTTAAAAAATAAAGCAAAAAATGTCTCATCTTGGATTTTTGGGTACTAGCAATACTACTACCTTACACCCTAGAAGACCGTGTATTGGGCGGTACTATCGCTTGACACTAGTAGTACCACCGCCAAGTCTTCCAAAAAATATACACTTCGTACGTTTTAGCTTATAGGTGATTCCACCGCCTAGTCTGGTGGTGCTACCACTTGACCCAATTGTAGGTTACTGAATGGGCCTTATAATAGCCCTAAATTAACCTTAATTTAGGCTCAATAGGCCCCTTATTAAGTTAGCATAGTTATACCCAAAACTCACTCAATTAAGACCTAAACTATAACGATCAAGACAAAAATGATTATAAAACATAAATCTTATATTATCCGGTATGTCATTAGTTCATTTAAACTCTCGATGTATTATGCTTTCCTTCGGCATATTGCTCAATCCATAAGCATATTGACTCTCGCAACATCCGATTTTAGTGCAATGTTCAATTCTTCCGACCTTATGCCCGATCTCTAACTCCGACCCAATGTCTAATTCTCCTACTTCAATTGATTTATCTTTTCATGATCGAAGATAGTCCTGCATTACTTTTTTCAAATATAGATTAGATCATAAACTCATCAATTGATTTCATCATCAAAATATGAGATTCAACAAATGTTATATTTATAAAGTTATTATAAAAGTCGATGAATGATGTAAGAAGCAACAACACTTTATCTTCTTCATCAATTTTCACATAAACTTTCTTTAGTTGATCTAATATTTATTTGAAGATATTCATATGCTTAGCCAAGTCTCCGTCTTCCTTCATCCTTAGCCTATATAACTTTCACTTCATATATAATTTATTAGTTAAACTTTGAGTCAAATAAAACCTTTTTGATTTATCCCAAATAATCACAACAAAGTCATCATTAATAATATTATTAGCATTGTATAGATGAATAGTACTCATATACTTGATGAATCTCATATTTTGATTATGAAACTAATTGATTGTGTTTTATGATCTAACTTCATTTTGAGTTACGCAGGTCTACTATCGATCAGGATTAGACAGTTGACGCTAGAGGAATTGACATTGCACCGGGTGATCACGTTAGGATATTGGATGTCGAGCCGAAGGTTCGGTCGACAATCGGTAGAAGGCTTCGTATGTCGGGCGTCGGGCCAAGAAGAGCGTGTTGCGCCAAGGATATCGGGGTTATGGAGGTCAACCACCGATTGGGCAACAAACGCAAGAGAGAACGATGCACTGAAGAATCGGATGAAGCACCAACCAATGATGTGCCGGGCAACAGAATATCAATTCGCGTTGTAATAATTGTCTAGATCAAAGTAGAGTTTTGTTTATGTATGTGCAGGATTAACTACGATAACGATGAAGATGTAAAGCAAAAAAAAGTGTCAGAAGACAAGTGCGATGGATCATTGGGAGTTCGAGAGTTCGACGAAAGTCCGAAGATTCGTTGGGAGTGCTGCTAGAACTGGTCGAGAACGAGTAGGGAGTTTGTCGAAGGGTTTTTGGAAGTTTACTGGAAGGTTCGTCGGAAGTTCACGGAGCTTGCCAAGAAAGATCAGAGCTTGCCAAAGAAACTCGTTGGAACTCACCAAGATCATCGTGAAGTCCAGGAGCTTGTCGGGAGTCTGCAGAATGGTTTCTAAGGGTTCGTCGAAAGATCGTCGGAAGTTTGTCGGAAGCTCGTCGGAAGAAGTCTTGACTTATCGGACTTTGTAATAACTTAGGAAATATCTTTAATTTCATAGTTAGCATATTAATTTAGATTAGGATTAGGTGTTAATGCTATAACCCAAGTACGGGCCAATTGGGCCCGAGAACAGACTAGTTTGGGCCGAGTTTAAGGCCCAACCAGTGAGCTGGAAGTGCCCGGATGGTGGCACCACCCAGGACCTGAGAGCCCGGGTGGTGGCACCACCCAGTACTCGAGAGCCCATGCGATGGCACCGCCGGGCTGGGCGGTGGCACCACCCAGTGCACTGTTAGTGTCAGACTGACAAGCAGTGGCACCGCCACTAATAGGCGATGGCACCGCCAGCACCGAGAAAATCAAAAGTGATTCAAATTTGGGCTCCAAATTTGAATCCTTTTGAGGCCTATAAATACCCCTCTTATTCATGGTTGAAAGGGTGTCTAGAACTGAGAAAGAAAAAGGGAAAACTCTGTTGAAATAGTATCAAAATCTTCCCTTTGAGCTTTAAGTGTGTTCTAGTCCAAGAGAGGGGTGAGAGGCCTTATAAGGGTTACCTTCTAAGCCCATCAAAAGGAGAGAGCTGTAAGGGAGTTGATCCTCGCTCGTTGGAAAGAGGATAGCTAGTGAAATAGCCGGTAGCCTCAAGTGAAGAGGAATTGGGAGTGGATGTATGTCGTATGACCGGACCACTATAAATTGGTTTGCATTTATATTCTTTTAATTTACTTTACTACAAACTATCTTCACTTTGATGCTCTACCTTCTCATCTCCTTCTTATGAATCAATTTACTTCTAAAGCATCTTTCGTTGTGGATTTAATCGAAGCATAATTTTCAACATATGAAGTTTTCGAAAGTTATTTTAAATCACCGAATTTATCGTTCCTAAATGCTGCACTAATTCACCCCCCCCCTCCTTAGTGCCACTCAATCTCTAACAATCTTGTTATTTCTCATTCGAATTTACACCCATGAGAAATGGCTCTTTATGGCTTTCAAGAGGGCTTTTTGGTTGTTCGTCTTTCGTTGTTTAACGGGTCGGACTATACTTATTGGAAAACTCAAATGAGAGTTTTCTTGCTTTTAATGAATTTGGATTTATGGAACATTATTGAAAACCATTTTCAACTTTCCTCTAAACCGATGAACGAATGGTCGGACTTAGAGAAAAAATCTTTTTCTTCAAATGTAAAGGCTATGAATGCCTTATTTTGCTCTTTAGACAAAAATGAGTTCAATCAGATTTCTACGTACGAAACAGCTTTTGATATTTAGCAGACACTTGAAATCACGCACGAGGGAACTAGTAGAGTTAAAGACTTGAAAGTAAACCTCTTATTGTATGATTTTGAGCTCTTCCAAATGACACCAAGCGAGTCTATCGACGACATGTACACCCGCTTCATGGATGTCATCAATAGCTTAAAAAGCCTTGATAAATATTTTTTGAATTTTGAACTAACTAACAAGATCTTAAGATCTCTTCTAAAAAGGTGGGATCCTAAAATAATGGCGATACAAGAAATAAAAGATTTAAATGATTATCCTATTGAAGAACTCATTGGGTCTTTAATGACCTATGAAATGACATTCTTAGAACACAATGAACTCGATGAACACATGGACCACCTTCCAAAGAACAGGAAGGATTTGACACTTCGGACTATAAAATGCCACTTAAGTGATGACTCAAGTGATGAGGATAATGTTGAGAATGTTGAACTTTTGACATTAAAATTTAACAAGTTCATTAAACAAAAAGTAAAGAACAAAAAATGAACTTGAACGGAGGAAGAGGCCAAAGAAGGGAAAGACACCCAAGGACGAATTAAGAACTTCCATAGGTGAAATGACAAATTAGGCTTTGATGAGCTTCGTCAACGAGGTAAGTATCTCACCCGAAATGCTTTTACCTTTGCTTTATGAAATTACATAATCCTTTCATGAGTTGCTTAATATAGTTGGTAGAAATTATTTTTAATATTTATTCTTTTTTTTAATTAAAAATATGAATGATGATTGTATGATGTACGATAATGTGTGTACTCCTAATAGAACTAATCCATGCATGTATCTTGATGAGTTACATTGGTTTTTTCTTCTAAACATGTTGTTTGACTATTTTATACCATGCATGAGTTTTTGAAGTAATGTTGATTTGAAACTCTATGTTTTGGATTAACGTGTTTTTGGATTAATCGTTCTTATGACCAATTAAGATGACATAATGCATGAATACCTAAAAAGATGAATTTCATGTATGCTTTTCCATATCGATTTTCAATTTTAAACATGATACATATCTATGTATGGATTTCGTTAAAGTCTTTTGATAATGGATGTTTATATCATGCTTATGATTTGAAAACCTCTATATTGGATTAATGGGTCTTAATCATTTTTATGATGAAATCATTTCTAAATATAATGATGCTTTCGATTTAAAATAAGATGCATTGTATTTGACATATGAAATTTCTTGATGACTAAATAATGCTTGAATGAGTTAAAAAGATCGATATCCTAAAAATAAAAGAATTATCATTGGAATTAGAATGATGATATCATGCTTGATGATCTTTTTGATGAAGTTTACCTCTCGCACTTAAATATGGATATTTGCATTGATTTGGCAGAAACTTGAACATACCTTATGAATACAATTTGCATGAAATGTAAATAATAAATATATGTGATGATTTCGGTTTTTGATATATTGCTTAGTCTTTGCATAAAAATCGGAACATGTTCACTTAGATTGAAACACATAAAAATAGGAAAATGTACTATCATGAGGATTTGAAGTTGTTATATCTTGATGACAAACTCATGTTTTGGTTTTAAAATTTGATACTCATCTTTTGAAACATGAGTACACATATATGAAACAAACAACTTAAAATGAAACACATTACCATGATAAAGTGAATCTCTTGAATCGAATCTTTTGAAAAATGTCACATGCTTAATGTGATTCGATGATCTTTATGACAAAATTTATCTTTTCATCTTGAATGTTGATATTTGTTTTTATTAAGGGCAAAAGCATGGTTATAAGAAGCAAATTATATATAAAAATGAAATGCAATCTTCTATCTTGTCGATTTTTCAATAAATCTATGCTTGTCATGTAATGAATTTATTAAATGTGTGATTTTTGAGAATGATTTCAGATTTGAAAATTGCTTGATTTGTATTTACGACATAAGATATATTTTAAATATGAATCATGCTTCAATCATATTCTATCTCCCTTAATTTATTTTGTTCTCCTATAATTCTTTTTGATTTACTAAAAAGGAGAACCTACCAAATGAATCATGAATGAATCACTTATCGATATATCTTTTTGAAATATCTTTTTTAATGTGATGTTGATAACTTGAGATATCTTTTGAAATTCATGACATGAGATTTAGCCTTTATGTTTTAAACGTTCATGCTTGTTTCTATTCGACATAAAAAAAAGACAAAGGCATGTTCATACGAAATCAATGCAAATCACTAAAAGAGAAATGTATGTTTCTTGAACATCTCTCTTTTTCTAAAGTTTTAGATTTTCCAAATAAAAGACAAGTAATAAATTCATTTATGATATTTTATAAATCACTTGAATTATGAATGAGATTTTGATGATATGGTAATAACTTTGTTCATGTTATGAATATTAAAAATGATAATTTGATTATGAGTCTTGATTTGATGAATTGACTTGAATGAGATTTTGTTTCAACCAAATTATGAATTTTCTTTTGATGTCTTGACTTGAAAATTTTCAAGAAATGTGATTATTACTTGATATTTGATACTTGAAATTTCTCATGAAATGTGATCTTGATGAGAATTCCTATGCATGAATCAAGTTGTTCTTTGTACTATATCTTTTTAAATGAATCATGAGCCTTGATGTCATATATTTCATGATATAGAAGTGATAAGATTTCTTTACCTTGCATGTCTTGTGTGATGATTGAAAATTAATTTTCTTTGTGATAAATCATGAATCATGACTTGATCTATGATATTGATATATTTTTATCATGATCCTTGATTGTATAATTCTTTTACTCTATTAAAAGGATTTATCAAATGAATCATGTCCTTAAATTTTTCTTGATATTATGACATGATTTCTTTATATGGCTTGAAATTTTTTAGCAATTGAGTCCTCCACTTCGTTTTGACAATAACTAAGGGGGAGCTAGCTTGTTAGCTTGAATATTGAATTCATATTCATAACTTGAATTTTGATGATAGAAACATTTATGTCAATATTTATTTCTAATATCTCATTTTTCATTTTGATAAAAAAGGAAATCAATTACAATATTGCATCCTCCCTTCTTTTTTAGAATGATAAAGGGGGAGAAAAATTGCTAGCTTGAAGCAAAATTACTAGCATGGAGAAAACTTACTAGCTTGAGTATCACAAGAAAAAGTGGCAAAAGTAGCTAGCTAGAACTTGCAAAGAATTGCAATCTTGCAATCAAAAGAGAAGCAAAGAAGTGCTATCTCAAAAGAAGCAAAATGCAAAACTTAGAAAGTTTGCACTTGCCATGCTTCTATGCTTGTATGTTGTAATTTTTTGCCTATTTAAAGTGATGAAATGCTTATACAAATTGATTGCATATCGCAAAGGAAGCAAAGAAGGTGCAAATTGTACATCTTTGAATACAATTTGCTTGCACTTCTCAAAAGAATATAGAAAAACTTGCTATCATGAACACAATTATAACAAGTGCTATATTGCCTATCATGAGAAACTTGCCATGATTGAATGTTGAATGTTAATAAAAATTTAGCTAGTATGATTGTAAAACCTGCATATCTTTTAAACTAACTATGATGCAACTTCTCCTTTTTGTTGATGACATAGGGGGAGAAGTAGATTGATGACTTCATACATTGTAATGATAGTTTGAAATATTTACATGATGAATTGATGTTTTTCTCATAATTTGTGATAAATGTTACTTGGATTTGAGATAATTTAAGTATTCTATCAATGGCATATTGATAGGGGGAGTTTGGTTAAACTCCAAGAGTTATGGTTAACTTCGTTAGTCATCAATTAGCTATCATCATCAAAAAGGGGGAGATTGTTCAATTTCAAATTTTGATGATGAAACTAATTGATTATGTTTTGTGATCTAACTATGTTTTGAGTTACGCAGGTCTACTATCGATCAGGATTAGATATTTGATGCTGGAGGAATTGATGTTGCACCGAGTGATCACGTTAGAATATTGGATGTCGAGCCGGAGGTTTGGTCGACAATCGATAGAAGGCTTCGTACATCGGGCATCGGGCCAAGAAGAGCGTGTTGTGCTAAGGATATCAGGGTTGCGGAGGTCCACCGTCGATTGGGCAATAAAACACAAGAGAGGATGATGCATCAAACAATTGAATGAAGCACCGACCAATGATGTGCCGGGCAACAGAATATCAATTCGTGTTGTAATAATTGTCTAGATCAAAGTAGAGTTTTGTTTGTGTGTGTGCAGGATTAACTACGATAATGATGAAGACGTAAAGCAAAACAAAGTATCGGAAGATAAGTGCAATGAATCGTTGAGAGTTCGAGAGTTCGGCGGAAGTCTGAAGATTCGTTGGGAGTGCTGTCGGAACTGGTCGAGAATGAGTAGGGAGCTTGTTGAAGGGTTTTCGGAAGTTTGCTGGAAGGTTCATCGAAAGTTCGCAGAGCTTGCCAAGAAAGATTGGAGCTTGCCAAAGAAGCTTGTTGGAACTCGCCAAGATCATCGTGAAGTCCAGGAGCTTACCGGGAGTCCACAAAATGGTTTCCGAGGGTTCGTCGGAAGACCACTGGAAGTTCGCCGAAAGCTCGCCAGAAGAAGTCTTGACTTATCGGACTTTGTAATAGCTTAGAAAATATCTTTAATTTTATAGTTAGCATGTTAATTTGGATTAGGATTAGGTGTTAATTCTATAACCCAAGTAGGGGTCAATTGGGCTCAATAACGGACTGGTTTGGGTCGAGTTTAAGGCCCAACCAGTGAGCTAGAAGTGCCTAGGACCCGAGAGCCCAGGCGATGGCACCGCCCAAGACCCGAGAGCCCGGGCAGTGGCACCACCTAGGCTGGGGTAGTGGCATTGCCCAGTACTCGAGAGCCCAAGCGGTGGCACCGCCGGGCTGGGCCACCAGCACTAGGAAAACCGAAAGTGATTCAAATTTGGGCTCCTCTTGAGGCCTATAAATACTCCTCTCATTCATGGTTGAAAGGGTGTTTAGAATTGAGAAAGAAAAAGAGAAAACTTTGTTGAAATAGTGTCAAAATCTTTCCTCTAAGCTTTAAGTGTGTTCTAGTCCAAGAGAGGAGTGAGAGGCCTTGTAAGGATTACCTCCTAAACTCGTCAAAAGGAGAGAGCTATAAGGGAGTTGATCCTCGCCCATTGGAAGGAGGATAGCTAGTGGAAAAGCCGGTGGCCTCAAGTGAAAAGGAATTGGGAGTGGACGTAGGTCGTATGACCGAACCACTATAAATCGGTTTGCGTTTATATTCTTGCAATTTACTTTACTGCAAACCATCTTTACTTTGATGCTCTACCTTCTCATCTCCTTCTTATGAATCAATTTACTTCTAAAGCATCTTTCGTTATGGATTTAATCGAAGCATAATTTTCAACGTATGAAGTTTTCGAAAGTTGTTTTAAATCGTCAAATTTATCGTTCTTAACCGCTGCACTAATTTACCCCCCCCCCTCTCTTAGTGCCACTCGATCCCTAACAATACTTTGTCTCAAGCTCATTCTAATATTCGTTATTCATTTTTTTTAGTTTATCTGCTTGTCCCTTCAACATTCGTTTCAGGATTTACTAAAGGTCCTTCACCCTCCCTTATCATTGGGTAAAAATATTTTTGAATTAAAATTTTCTATAGTAAAGCCAATAGAAATAACCAATGACATCCTTGTTGAATCTTTAATCACTGAATTTTTTGAGATTGATACTACTTTATTAGAGAGAGAAAAAAGATTTTTAAAATCAAAAGAAATAGTAGAGATCAAAAATCAAATAACATATTAGTAAATCGATGTAAGATTTAATGTGGTTTGGCAACTCTCATCGATGTTTATGAAAAAAATTAAATTCTTCAATATATGAGATTAATTTTAAGACTATTGAAGTATCCCCAATCAAGTATAACTCCCCTTATACACCTTTAATATAAATCAAAAAAATTTCTCTCTCAATCCTTTTTAGAAACCCTTGAGATCATTCTTAGGAACACCAAATATCTTGACTCTTCCTCTCATCAAAACCCTCAAACTCAAGGTGTATTCATAAGAACAAATTTTAACTTATTGAGATTCATAAAAATGCTTATCACCCCTAATAATATAATATATAATTAATTTTAATAGAAGCATCTAGCCATGCTTGTGGAAAATTTTCAGGGTGGGGAGGCATTGACTTTTTTGTTTTTTCTGTTTTTCCCCTCAATGGTTCGGTATGTGTTTTATTATTATTATTTTTTCTTGAAGGAGATTTTCTATTGATAGCATTGGAAGGAGCGGGGTCGTGGGGGTTTCCACTTAATTGAGGGTTTTGGTTAGTTTTAATTTGAAACAACAGTGTTGGTCCGCTACTGCACATAATACGTTTTATTGTGAAATAAAGCTTTTGCAATTTAAAGCCCTCGAGCATGTAAATAAATGTCATTGGTCAGATCTAGTGTATTGTGGAACCCAATATTTCAGGTTTCGGTTGGACTTTAGATGATTTTTTTTTTGGATATTTGTATTTCATTTATCATCACTGTTATAAAGAATTAACCATTCATTTATGATTAGCTTTAGGAGTCAGTGGTCTTAATTATTCCTTGGACGAGATTCTAAGGGTTTACTCATATAGAGTTCTATTGCACTTAGGCCTGATGGAGTAATTAAGGTGCCCCACACAGCACAATTTTGAATTTGTAATACTTTACCGTAGCTTTCCTTTTTCTGACTTCTTCTATTGACCCTATTTTTGAATCTTTTCCTTTTCTGAGTTTTTCTTGCTATCAAATAGCAGCAAGTCCGGCAGTCCTTGTGCTTCTCTTTATCTTGTTATTGATGTAACCATAGTCATTAGATAGCATATGTATATGAAAATAACTGATCTCAAATTAAATTACAAAGCTGTTGCTGATTCCATATGAATATTTAAACTGCTAATATTGTGAGATCAAAATTTGACCCTAAATCTTATGGTGGTCTATTATCATATAAGCATAACCTGAGGTCCAATTAAATTGGTACATATTATCTGATTCTTATGCTTTTCTTGTTGCAATAGGATCTTATTGAGAAAAGATGTTGAGAATTCCAAAGGTCATTAGAATCCCACAATCTATATGTTCCGTATATCCAAGTGAGTGGTTTCAATTATGTTATTGTCATAATAACGATGACATAAGTTACACAATATCAATGATCAAATAAAGTAATTTTTATTAATCATAAATGGGGAGGTTATCTCAAAATGCTTTTAATTACACAATATCAATCACAAGTGAGAGGTTCAAATTGCATTATTGTCAATGATCAAATAAAATAATTTTCATTTAATCATAAATGAGGAGGTTATCAAAAAATACTTTTAATTACTTTTATGATGAATAAAAGTATTAAGGATAAAATTAAGCATGACGCTAAATATTTATATGCAAGAGGGAGTAGCTTAATTGAGCACCTTAGAGAGGCATCTTGTGAAACAAGGACTTGTCAAGGAATATAAAAGAATATGTATAATGAAAGGCATCGTCCTATAAATATTGAAACATCATCCTTCTAATAACGATATGCACCATCCTTGTAATAATGAAATATGTCGTCCTTGTATTATTGATTTTTCTAAACAATGCTCACATACCTTGTAAGATGTAAATCCTATTGAATGCTAATTCTAAAGTTATATTTGAGAAAATGATGCTTTTGTGAACCTGTAATTTCCTCAAAATACACTAATTTTCAAATGTTCTTCTCCAAAGTTAGATTTGTATTATTACCTTTTATTACTTTGTATATGATGTTATTATTCTATAAATTCCATCCTTTACATATGATAGTGAACAATCATTGACTAAACCTGGAGTAAATGATGAACGTAAGTCATTTTTAGATGAAGTTTCCCTTTTTTGCTTTAAAACAATTCAAATGAAAAATATCTTAAGTTAGTCATACTGGGCCAACTATTGAAAGGCATTTTTGCAAAAATATACGTAGATATAAATGCTTTTAGGCATTTTAATGATGAAAAGGTAATGTTTGGAGATATCAACTGGGGTGGAGGGGCAACGATACAACACACTATATTTTCTATGGCTCTAGTCCAAATATTATTCTAAGGATAAATAAATAAGACGTAGATAGACAAATGCAAGGAAGACTATTTTAACAGAGTTTTTTTTCTAACGACTTGGTAGGTTATGGAACAAAGAAAAGAAGATATTATCTAACATCAATAAAAATAAAAGGATAAATATCAAACTCATTTTGGCTCAACAAATAACTCCCAGAAATGAAGGGTCTCACACTTTCACACAAAAGGTACACATGGACGATTAAATTATACGCTTGGAAACACAATGTAGTCTTAAACCACTCGGTTGATGATTTCAATTACAACTTATTACCTTTTTAAGTACCCCAAGCACAAAAGAGGAAATATATAAATTTTCTTTCGTTTGAGGTTAGCTTACAATTTTTTTTTTTTCTCCTCAAGTGATCTTGGTAGGGGGAGAAGAGCTACATTAGATGTGTCACATGACAACCAATTTTTAGTTGCTAAAATTCCTAAAATAATAAAATTATTTTAATGTAAATTAATAAAATAACGTATGCATTATTTGCTTATACTTCATGGGATATCATCTTGCTTTTCTATAATAGAAGCTAAAATGATTATGTTATCATCTTTGGAACAATGTCTGATGATTGGACATCTTTTGTCATCATTAGATTCTCTAAAATTGTCTATCATGACCTGTGCATGTTTGGTAGTTTACAGACATGTCCAAGTCATTCATGTATTGCTTTGAGAGATGATCTTCGTTATTAGCTAAATTTCTGATATGGATTTCTTTCCATCCTTGTAGAGCATTTCAATTAGACATCTTCCTATTTTTCTTCCATTTTAGGTTAGCTTGCTTTGTTCTTCCTTAGGTGTTCTTGTTAGGTGGCGTAAAGTTACATAAGATGTTTTCATATGCCAACTTCCTGCATATATAAGAACTAAAATACAAAAGCTCTTTAAAGACAAATAAACAGAACAACTCTTGCATCATACTTTTGATGCGTGGAAAGTCTCGAGTTCAAATTAGATAGCTTCGGTTTAGACAAATGATGTTAGTCAGTAGTCTTATCGGATCAGGTTGTTATATGTTGAGACTAATTGATTGCCATTCAGAGCTATCAGTACCTCCCATTGAGTCGATATTTAAAAAAAATCATAAAATTTAATACAGTTTGGTATTAGTCATCTTGCAGTCTTATTAGATGGTGTGCCTAATAAGGTAAGCTTATCGGACTATACACTCAAACTTAACCCAGTGAAATTGCTCGTTTCATGGACCAATTAATCATCAAACCAGTAGATATGGATTTGTACTGTTTGGTACAGTTGATGTTTAAATCTTGGACCAAGTTTTAAAATCTCAGTTTGATATTGGACTCGTATGGTCAAAGTACATCTGGTTATCTGTTGACTTTTAGCAAGATTCAAAATATATAATTTATTCTTAGTATTGGAGTCCAAATAAGCCCTACAATTTGAGATGGGAACTAAGGAGATCCTTTCTCCTTAATTTACTTTATTGATGTCACCCTTTATTTGATCCTGTTTTAATAATAACAACTTCAACTTGCACCTCTGGATAAAACAAATAATAAGTCATTGGCAAGGTTTTAAATGTCGCCAATATATACATACCAGGATTGTTAGAAATTAATTGGACCAAAAACATGACTTACCGATTGATATTAATTTACTTTATTTTTAAAAAGATACCAGATGGACAATACAAATTGAAGATCGCACTAGATCTATAAATCTTTTGATTAATACTGGTTAGATAGAAGTCTCCAAAGTAGCTTTATTGACCTCCATGCCTTTGAACTATATGGATATTTGAGTTTCATTGATTAGATCCATAGATCCCCAAATCTGTAACCTTAAATTAAGGTCCTCCAACCTTTGTTTATGAATGTTTATTTCTTGTGCCTTCTTTATCGATCATCAGTGATTACTCTAGGGAGTTGTAAATATTGCCTTGCTAATTGATAAGCTTACTGCTTCCTTCCGATGGAAGAATATTGATGGATTGATCCTCCTGCATTCATCTCTTTTGACTTTTGCAAAATGTTGTTTTTGACCCCACCTCAGTATATCCGCAAGGTATTTGTTACTGAACGTATGTATCAAGTTGCGGTTTTGTTATTCTCCTGTAACTTCAAAATCCTGCGTGTTCTTTGAGTTTTGCTGACTGTCATCACTACAATTGTTGATAGTTTTTGACAGGTCATTTGACCTCTTGACTAAAATGGAAATTTTCATGAAGAAAAAAAGAGGTCAATGGTTGCTAACAAATTGATGTTTTATATTGTTCAGATTTTTATTTTTTTCAATCTTAATTTTTATCAAATTCTTATTTTTGCTTTTAATTTGGTTACAAACCACTAAATTTGCATCCTCGTAATGAATGTCTCCTGACCTCTGTCATGCTTGTAAACTAATTGAAATGCATTACCATGTTTACAAATGATTATGCTTGTTCTTTTTTTCTATTAGGTACGCTTGGATGTCTATGGTTAATTATAATAAAAGCACTCTTGTGAGTCTCTTATGTGCATATGTTTTTTTTTATTTCTTTTTCATCTGTGGTGGAATACTTGTACTAGTACTGATATATGTTAGCATCAAGTCCAGCACTAAGAGGAGGGAAGGGTGAATTAGTACAGCAATTAAAAATATCAATTTTGAAAACCATTTCGGTGAAAAGCTTCGTTCAATTGAAACATATTTCGACAAAGACGTATAACTTTGAACACGTTTGTAAGTGAGTAGAGAAGAAATAGAGTAGTTGCGGTTAGGTAAAAAATAGAGTGTAGCTAAGCAGTAAAGAAGAAAAGTGTATAGCAAGGAAATAATACACCAATTTATAGTGGTTTGATCATCCGACCTACGTTCACTCTCGATACCATCTCCGTTGAGGTTACCAGCTTCTACTCTTAATCTGTTTTCAATAAGCGAAGATCAAAACACCCATTTATAGATCTCTTTACAAGTTGCTCACTCTCCTTATACAAGTTTCTAAGTCTAGAACTGGTGGATGTGAACTCTCAAAATTACAAGTAACGATTTTACTATAATCTAATTCTTTTGTTCACTTCTCTACATCCATAAGCAGAGAAGTGTGGGATATTTATAGGCCTTAATTGGCTTTAAAAATGAAGCCAAAAAAGGTCTTGTCCCAGATTTCTGGGTTACTAGCGGTACCATCACCTATCCCTAGTGGTACCACTGCCAATGGTCTTTAACACTAGTGCTAGTCATATGTGCCCTACAAGCTAATCACATGAGTAATGGCACTTGTGACTTGACATGCACTCTTTCTTTTGCTTATTATTATTAGATATTTTATTACTTTATCTTGCATGTTGCATATATTGTGATGTCCTTGGATTTGTGCAATGGGAATCAGATCAAGATGAGATCATGATAATGAGACCGATTCACCTTTAAACACAGACCCTAAACAATCCCGATCATAGGTTACTCGAGAGGGATATTAAGATAACCGGATAGATTGGTGTATTGTATACCTGTCCATATGATGGAGGTGGTTGGTCTCATAGCTACTCGTGTGGAGACACTAAGGATACAGTACAGGTGCTCATTGGAGAATGAGTTCACTGATTGATCCGCTTACGGAATATTGGATGGTTATTGATACCTCACGTCAAATAGCAATTCTGTAGTCCCAGTAGTATATCTGGTCCTTAGACTTAAGATGTCAAGAATGTCTTGTATGAGTACTCCACTCTTTGATACCAGACTTATAGGTTTAGAAGTTTCAGATCTAGTACAGTCGATTATTGGGAGTGGTAGCCAACCTTACGAGGGTTATTGAGTGTCAATAGAGGATCATCCGCTCTCGGTATCATGAGAGGAATATCTCATGTATTCTTGCTCAAACAAATCCTTGGCCAAGGTTATTCGGCTTGAAAGAGAAAGAGTTCTCTAGGAGAATCCGATCAGAGCGAGACTCGAGGAGAGACCGTATGGGCCTGATAACACCATGCCCGGTATAGAGTCTCTAGGATATTAGATGGATGAGGGACTATAGATACATGGTATCTGAAGATATATAGGTCCAAAAGATTGGATTCCCTTATATCGTTTGGAGACTACGGCATAGTGGCCTAGTACGTCCACAGTCGATGTGTCGGGTGAATTATTATGGAGATAATAATTCACTAAGTCAGAAGGAGTTCTAATAAGTATGACTCACGGCCAACTCGATAATGGGCCTAGAGGATCACACACATATGGTAGGTACCGCGACGAGTAGAGGTTCTGATATGAGATATCCGCCGGAGCCCCTAACTTATTAGATATCCGTTAAGCCCCTGAATTATTGGATCCTAAAATGAGATCCAATAAGAGCTAATAAGAGATTATTGGGTAGAGACCTACTAATCCAAGAGGCTTGGATAATTGGATGGAGATCTAATACCTAATAGAGTAGGATCCATTAGGGTTTATAAAGGGCCTTTATAAATAAGAGGGAACCAAAGGTCTATAGGTTGGGAGTTTTTTGGTAGCCACATTCTATTCTCCTCTCCCCAAGAGAGGAGCATCGTTGTAGTCCCTGTTGTGTGGATTATTGCTAGAGAGGAGGACATTTGAACTCCTACAAATCTGCAAGGATTTAGGGATATACGATCTCCCTAGGTACTTTCTTTTTACACATATAGTTTTCGGATTCGTGGATTTGTTTTTGACGAACCGATCTTTGCATGACGACAGAACCTTTTGCGAAAATCTAGGGTATTTTATTTTCTGTTCTTCCACTATGCATGAGATATCGCCCTCTTAGATTTCCCAATAGTGGTATCAGAGCCAGGTTGTTAGTGCGAAGATCGGATTTTAACTATGTGTATTGTGATTTAGAACAGCTTTTGTCATCAAAATTATTGGCACAAAAGCCAAGGAAGGACAACAACCATTGCTGCCCTTGCTGCGCTCCAAGAGCAGCCACGGCCAAGGTTGAAACAAGCAGCGCTAGTGGCCTACCTGCCAAGGGCAGGCGATGGTGCCCGCTTGTAGGTGGCTCGCCTGCAAGGGCCGACCGCGCTCGCGGGTGCTACGCCCGCAAGGGTGGCGTCGCCCGCAGCCCATGAGTCACTCGTAGGGGCAGCGCCCACGGGGCGGCGCCGTAGGGGCGCCCCCTCGAAGGGATCGCGTTGCTTACGGGCCACCCACGGGAGGGGCAACAGCTGTGTGGACTGCACTTGCCTGCTGCGGTGGCGTCGCCCGCAGGCGAGCCGCCCGTGGACATGGGTGGCGCACCGCCGCGCCTCCCCCGCGCAAAGGCCACCGCCGGCAGGGTGGCAGCGATCTTAGCATAGCGGTTGGAACACTGCAAAGGAGGGATTAGGGTTTTCGAACAAAAGATATTTTTGCCCCTCGAAATTTCAGAAATTTTAATTTTATCCCTTATAGCCGAATGACCAGAATGCCCTCTAAAATTTTAAAAATTCCCTATATATCCTTATTTTCAAAAAAATATTAGTTAATTAAAATATTTAATTAACTATTATTATTTATCTAGTAGTCCTATATAATAACATATACATGTGATGTATGATGTGGACAGATGATCATAGACTATGTGATATGATGTGTATACATGTGATTATTATTATTGGAGCCTATGAGCCTATATTTTTCTCGTTTATTATTAGGTCTACATGCTTGTAATTATATTGTAATTATATGAGGAGACACAGTGGGAGCGAGACCCACTAGGTCGAGACGGACGATCCAACGCATGGAGATGCATTGAGATACCAATGAAACTGACGAAGTGAGATGGATGATCACAGGGTATGGAGATGCACCGAGGCACACATAGATCTTGATGTGAGTGATTGGACCTATTGGCTCAAGCTTGATCACATTAGGATGTGGTCCATGATCATCTGGTGTGATTGCTCATATTATGTATGATTGGTTATATACCTACTAGATATGTCTATATATTTATATGTGATGTAGATATATATTAAATATGAATGTGTGTGACACATTATATTAGGAGACCAAATAAAAAATCTCCTCTATTAATAATATTAAGTTGGTAAACGTGAGACAATTAGATTAACCCATGTGGCCTTCCATCATTATAGGTAGGAACCAATTTTCGGTGTAGGTTGAGTTGGTCGAGTCCCTTGAGACTCACCTATATCGCGATTCGCTATCTTATCTACGACATAGAAATGTCACTAGTGACATGAGGACATGGTTTGCTTGGTCGAGTCCCTCGAGGGTATATCATCGAATCAGACTCACAATGTAACGATGGTGATGACTTAGCCAAACATCATGGTTGGTCGAGTCCCTCGAGATCATGGTGGTTCAGAGGCTAAACAGGACATGAATCATAAGGAGTTGTGATCGGCAAGAGTTATATACATTTTGGGCTTAGTGTGATTGGTCGAGTCCCTCGAGGTTATACTAAGATGCCAATTGGATCCCGATCCCTACTAGAGATCCACCGAGGGTCTCCGATTCATACACCGGAGGGTGTTGTGTGTCTCGCAAAAAATTAATGGGAGTAGATTAAGATAGAAGTCATTATCTTAACTATTTAATTTTTATAAAATCTGCATGTTATTTATTTTTGCTACATCTTTAATTTTAGAAAAATATTGCTTTCAAATCCTTTACGTGACATGCTTGATACCAACCACCTCACTAGTCCAAATTATACCGATTGGCTTTGTAATTTGAGAATTATTCTCACGACGAAAAAAATCGCATACGTCCTTGATACAGTGATTCCTACGCTTGATGAAGGGGCAAGCGAGGATGAGATCACTCGTTATGTGAAGTATAAAGATGATTCCACTCTTGCTCAGTGTTATATGTTAGCCTCTATGACTACTGAGTTACAGAGACAACATAAAAATATGGATGCCAATTTCATACTCCTACATCTCTGTAAACTATTTAAGGAACAGGAAAGAACTCAGTGATATGAGATATCGAAGAGTCTTTTCTATGCTAGGATGACTAATGGGATACCAGTTCAGAACCATGTCTTTAAGATGATTGAGTGGATCAAGAAACTCATAAGTCTAGGAATGATACTAAAGGATAACCTGTGTATGGATCTTGTGCTTCAGTCTCTACCAGATTCTATTTCTAAGTTTATAATGAATTTTAATATAAACAAGCTTGAGGTGACCCTCCCAAAGCCCCTCAATATGTTGAGAGAAGTAGAGAGCACCATCAAGAAAGAGAAGCTAGTTCTTTATGTTGGTGAGACCAGAAAGAAAAGGAAGGCTAAGAAGTCCCTTAAGAAAGGCAAGGATAAGGGCAAAATAGGTAAGACAAAGGTTGCCAGGAAAGACCCAATAAAGAACAAAGGCTAGTGCTTTCACTGTGGCAAGGATTAGCATTGGAAGGTGAACTGTAAAGAGTACCTTATAGAGAGGGCGAAATAGAAGCTTGAAGAAGCTTCAGGTACATTCATGATTAGACTTCTTTTGTTAGAATCTTATGATGACACATGGGTATTAGATACCATGAGTGCTTATCATATATCCAATTCGTTATAGGTTCTGGCAAGACCTAGGAGATTGAAGAGAGGCGAGATGGATCTTAAGATGGGCAATGGAGCAAAGGTTGCTACAGTGATTGTTGGTAAGTTTATCCTACATATGCCTGGTGGAGCTATTATTATATTAGATACATGCTATTATATTCCTTCTATTATCAAAAATATTATTTCCATTTCATGTTTGACAGTTAGTGGATATAAATTAGTTTTTGAGAACAATGGTTGTTCAATAGAATTAGATGATGAGATCATCACGAGAGGAACGTTGCATAATGGTTTATTTATGCTAGATACAGCTCCATACATTATGAGTGTGAGTCAAAGAGAAAATAAGAAGAGGTGAACAATACATACCTGTGGCATTATAAGGTAGGTCACATCCATGAGAGAATGATTCAAAAGTTGTTGAAGAATGAATATCTAGATCCATTCGACTATGAGTTATATGCGACTTGTGAACCTTGCCTTCGAAGAAAGATGACCAACTCCATTTAGTAGAACTGGAGAGAGAGTCACTAAGTTATTGGAACTCATACATAATGATGTATGTGATCCCATGTTGACTCATGCCATAGGTGGTTACTCCTACTTTATTACTTTCATTGATGATTTCTTAAGATACGGACATGTGTACTTGATGAAGTACAAGTCTGAGGCTTTTGAGAAATTCAGGGAATATAAGAATGAAGTAGAGAACCAGACTGGAAAGAGTATTAAAACCCTTCGATCAAATCGAGGAGGTGAGTACTTGAGTATAGAGTTCACCAAGTTCCTCAAAGACCATTAGATTTTATCTCAGTGGACACCTCTTTATACACCATAGCTTAATGGTGTATTAGAAAGGAGGAATCACACACTGTTAGACATGGTGCATTTTATAATGAGTTTCGCCGACCTACCCATCTCATTCTGGGGATATACCCTAGAGACCACAGTTTACCTTCTGAATAAAATTTCAACTAAGTCAGTAGTGTCTACTTTGTATGAAATATGGAATGGGAAGAAGCTCGATCTTAAGGTTGTTAAGATTTGGGGGTGCCCTGCCTACGTCAAGAGACACAACCCCGACAAATTGGAATCCAGGACGAAACAGTGTAAGTTCGTGGGATACCCCAAGGAAACTTATGGGTATTATTTCTATCACCCTGAGGACGTAAAGGTCTTTGTAGCTAAGAGAGCAGTATTTCTTGAGAAGGAACATATTCTTGGTGGAGATAGTGGGAGTATGATAGAGTTGAGCAAGGTTGGAGAATCTAGCTCAAGCACCATTCCACAGCTAAAATCTATTTAGGTACCTAGTAATAGAAGTTAAGATTTTCCTTGATAAACAGTTAAGATTTCCCCAACTACACGAGGAAATCTCATAGATCTGTTGAAGAAATCTTTATCCTAACATGAGGAAATCTTCATTCTAATATGTATAAATAGAGAGCACCACTACCAAATCATTGAGGGAACATCTTCTTATGCTTAATTCTTTCATGGTCTCAGAGCACCTTGCCTAGAGCAAGCTCCTCACTGATCTCCCCCTCCCCCTTGCTTCCTCTGCTTCCATGGGCGAAAGCTTCCCCTCCGCTGTCATCAGTAGATTCCCGTTCCCTCCCCTTGGTGCCTATAGCGAATCTTCCCCTTCCCTTTCTGAGATGATGATGGTCATACTACAGTTGTCACTTTCTTCCCAAAAGGAACTCCGACCACATCCTCCTATTGTCGTCGGTTTTTTTCTGACTAACGGATCTCCACCCCAGTGCTCTTTGCTGCCTCCTCTTTCACCTAGCACACAAGTTCTAACTTTACGTAGGTTCGGTAGAGTATCCCATCCTTTTGAGAGATATGTGGGACATATCAGAAGAGTGGATATTGAGGATATTAATCCTCAAACCTACGAGGAGGCTATTATGATTATAGACTCCGGGAAATGTCAAGAAGCCATGAATTCATAAATGGATTCCATGTACTCCAACAAGGTTTGGAATCTGGTTGTTACATCTGAGAGTATTGTACCCATTAGCTACAAGCGGATCTTCAAAAAGAAAATTGAAGTAGATAAAAAGGTAGAGACCTATAAAGCAAGACTAGTAGCTAAGGGGTATCGTCAAAGGCAATGTGTTGACTATGACAAAACTTTCTCACCCGTAGCCATGCTAAAATCTATTCAAATTCTATTAGCTATTGTAGCATACTATGATTATGAGATCTGGCAGATGGATATCAAAATTGTATTCTTCAATGGTAACCTCGAGGAGGAGGTATATATGATACAACTTGAGGGATTCGTGTCCAAGGACAGTTCATATAAGGTGTGTAGGTTGCTTAGGTCCATCTATGCATTGAAGTAAGCTTCCTAAAGTTAGAACATAAGATTTGATGAGGTGATCAGATCTTATGACTTCGTTAAGAACGAAGATGAGCCTTGTGTGTATAGGAAGGTAAGTGGGAGTACTATCACCTTTTTGGTATTGTATGTGGATGACATCCTGATCATTGGGAATGATGTAGGAATACTCTCTACAGTAAAAGCTGGACTATCTAGGCACTTCTCCATGAAGGACTTAAGGGAAGCATCCTACGTATTGGGGATACGGATCTATAGAGATAGATTCAAGAGGATGCTTGGTTTATCTTAATCAAAAGGTTTGGCATAAAAAATTTCAAGAGAGGTCTTATACCAATGAGATATGAAATATCACTTTCTAGGAGTATGTCCCCAAAGACTCCTGAAGAAAGGGCACACATAGATAGGATACCATATGCCTCAATGATAGGATCTATCATGTATGCTATGCTATGTACCAGGCCTGATATAGCGCATGCTTTGAGTATCACAAGCAAGTATCAAGCAGATCCAGGCTTGGAGTACTGGAAAGCAATAAAATATATCCTTAAGTACTTGAGAAGGACCAATGATCTTTTACTAGTATATGGAGGTAGTAGTCTCAAGGTTAAGGACTACACGGACTCGAGCTTCTAGTCCGATATCGATAATAGCAAGTCTAATTCAGGGTATGTGTTCACCCTGAATGGAGGAGCAGTGTGCTGGAAGAGTTCCAAGCAAGGCACTACTACTGACTCGACCACAGAGGTGAAATACATTACTGTAGTAGAGGCAGCAAAGGAGGGAGTCTGGATGAAGTAGTTCATCATAGATCTGGGAGTCATGCCAATCAGCGAGGAGTTGATTCCCTTATATTGCGATAACTTTGGGGCAATTACTCAAATAAGGGAACCTGGGTCTCATCAGAAGTGTTTTGAAGAGGTTCCAACTTATTAGAGAGATTATGGGCTGAAGAGATGTAGTAGTGAAAGGAGTTCCATCCGAAGATAACATTTTAGATCCACTGACCAAGCCATTATCTCAAATTGTCTTTGAGCGTCAAAGGGGCCTGATGGGGATCGGACATGTAGGTGATTGGCTTTAAGTCAAGTGGTAGATTGCTAGTCATATGTGCCCTGTAAGCCAATCACATGAGTAATAGCACTTGTGACTTGATATGTACTCTTTCTTTTGCTTATTATTATTAGGTATTTTATTACTTTATCTTGCGTATTGCATATATTGTGATATCCTTAGATCTATGCAATGGGAATTGGATCGTAATGAGATCACGATAATGAGATCGATTTACCTTTCAACACAAACCCTAAATAATCCCGGTCATAGGTTACTCGAGAGGGACATCGAGATAACTAGATAGACTGGTGTGTTGTATACCCATCCATATGATGGAGGTGGTTGGTCTTATAGCTACTCGTGTTGAGACACTAAGGATACAATATAGGTGCTCATTAGAGAATGAGTTCACTGATTGATCTGCTTATGAAATGTTGGATGGTTATTGATATCTCACGTCAGACAGCGACTCCGTAGTCCTAGTAGTTTATCTGGTCCTTAGACTTAAGACACCAAGGATGTCTTGTATGAGTACTCCACTCTTTGATATCGGACTTATAGGTTTGGAAGTTCCATATCTAGTACAGCTGGTTATTGCGAGTGGTAGCCAACCTTACGAGGGCTATTGAGTGTCAATAGAGGATCATCTGCTCTCGGTATCATGAGAGGAATATCTTATGTATTCTTGCTCATATAAATCCTTGGCCAAGGTTATTCGGATTGAGAGAGAAAGAGTTCTCTGGGAGAATCCAATTAAAGCGAGACTCGAGGAGAGACTGTATAAGCTTGACAACACCATGCCCGGTATAAGGTCTCTGAGATATTAGATGGATGAGGGACTATAGATACGTGGTAACTAAGGATAGATAGGTCCAAAAGATTGGATTCCCTTGTATCATCTGGGGACTATAGCATAGTGGCCTAGTACGTCCACAGTCGATGTGTTAGGTGAATTATTATGAAGATAATAATTTACTAAGTCAGAAGAAGTTCTGACAAGTATGACTAACGGCCAGCATGATAATGGGCTTAGAGAATCACAAACATATGGTAGGTGCCACGATGAGTAGAGATTCAGATATGAGATATCCGTCGAAGCCCCTAACTTATTGGATATCCGTTAAGCCCCTAAATTATTGGATCCTAAGATAAGATCCAATAAGAGCTAATAAGAGATTATTGGGTAGAGACCCACTAATCCAAGAGGCTTGGATAATTGGATGGAGATCTAATACCCAATAGGGCAGGATCTATTAGGGTTTATAATGGGTCTCTATAAATAGGAGGGAACCAAAGGTCCATAGGCTGGGGGTTTTTTATTAGCCACCTTCTATTCTCCTCTCCCCATGAGCGGAGCATCATTGCAATCTCTATCATGTGGATTATCGCTAGAGAGGAGGACATTTGAACTGCTTCATCTAGTCCTATAGATATGTAGAGATTCAGGGATATACGATCTCCTTAGGTACTTTCTTTTTACATATGTAGTTTTCGGATTTACGAATTTATTTTTGATGCACCGATCTTCGCACGACAACGAAACCTTTCATGGAAATCTTAGAGTTTTGTTTTATGTTCTTTCATTGCACATGAGATGTCGCCCTCTTGGATTTCCCAACAACTAGTTGGTACCACTACCCAATCTGATGGTACTATCGTTGGACATAGTCTCGGTTACTTGTCCTGGGTGGTACCACCACTCAGTCTAGTGGTACCACCGCTTGGTAGTTAATAATTACTAGTTGTACCACTACCCAAACTCTTGGGAGACTGAACCTTGGGCGGTGGAGTGCCACTGCCAAACAAGGTTCAACACACTATTTGGGCCAACAATCTGGCTCAAACCAGTCTGGATTCAGGCCCAATTAGCCCTTAACTGAGTTAGTAGGATTATCTCTTAATCTTAACTCTAATTATACCCTAACTATGATAATTAAGATATCTACTTAAGCAAGTAAGTCCAGTGGGTCAAAAGTTCTTCTAGTGAGCTTCTAGCAATCTTCCGGCGGACTTCTGATGGACTCTTAGCGATCTTCCAATGGACTCTTAGCAAGCTCTTAAACTCTTGATGATCTTCTTGGCAAACTCCGATGAGCTTCTTTGGCGAGCTTCGATCTTTTCAGCAAGCTCTGGCGAACTTCTAACGAACTTCTCGGTGAACTCTCGACATACATTTTAGCAAGCTCCTAACAAACTTCTTGGCAAATTCTGGCAACACTCCTGATGAACTTTCGATAAACTTTTGACAAACTCTCGGACTCTCGACGAATCATTCGATCTTTGACTCCGACACTATATTTACTTAATGTCTTTATCATAATTAATCTTACACACTTTTCTCAATATATAGATTAGATCAATAGTTTATTAATTGATTTTATCATCAAAATATGAGATTCAATAATCTCTCCCTTTTTTATGATGATAACCAATTGACGACGGAGTTAACCTTAACTCCTCCTATCTATATGCCATACTTGAGTAAAGACAAACTTGAATTAAAACCTTTGAATTCAAGCTTTAACTGATAAGATTCATCAATATGCACAATATGATACTAGAAGCATGATACTAAGCATGATCATGATTCTTCATTTCAAGAACGATACCATACATTTATCATGATATCAAAATTTATCATCATGATTGTAACCATTTATCATTTCAATTATGATGTTAAACACGATACCAATTTTAAGTACAATACCAAATTATTAACATGATGATAGATTTTCATCATTTCAAAGCATGATACTAATTATAGTAAACATGATACCAATTTCTAAGCTTGATAAATATTTATCATTTCAAGTGTGATACATGTCGAGCATGATATATTTCAAGTATGATACCAATTTATTAACATGATGTCAAAGCATGATAAACATTCATCATCTCAAGCGTGATACCAATGATATTTTAAGTATGATACATTTCAAGCATTTACGATACCAAGCATTCATCAATTTATGATTTTCTCCCCCTTTGTCATCAACAAAAGGGAAATGGGCAATTATCATTTCATGCATGCAAGTTGTACATTATTGCAATAGCAAGAGAGTTCCATTGCAAAGGAAATGTGCAAACTAGTACTTACTCTTGCTAGCACTTCTTTTTAGCTTTGAAATAGGCAAGCTAGCAAAGATGAAAAATAGGTGAAAGTATCCACATGAGTTCTTCTTGAAAAGAGAAGGAATGAGTTCATTCATCAAGAAGGATCGAGCTATCGAAAATCCATGAATTATATAAAGAAAAGAATCCATTCAAGTTATCAAAAATTATTTCATCAAGAGCTAAAGGATTCATAAAAATAAAAAGAAGAGAGGTTCAAAATCATTGTAGAAAAATTCACACAAAAATTAAGTGTATCAATAAAATTCGTGAATGACACTTCTTCTTTTGTAAGTATAGGGAGGTTGTAAGGGTATCAAAAATCATCAAGTGACGGAGCAAGGGTATCAAAAATCCATGAAATGAGATAAGAGGAAGAAGATACAAAATAAACTCGATAAAAGCTCTATTTACGAAAAATTGAAAAAGTTCAAAAAAGTATACAAGAAACTCATGCATTCAGACAATTTAACATACCTAATTCTCTTCTAATAAAATTAAATTGTTCTTCATTTAAAGGCTTTGTAAAAATATCAACTAATTGATGTTTTATATCAGTAAATTCTAAGGTTACATCATGGTTATTTACATGATCTCTTATAAAGTAATGCCTAAGATCAATATATTTAGTTCTAGAGTATTGAATGAGATTTTTTGTTAAACATATTGTACTTGTGTTATCATATTTTATGAGAATATTCTTTAAGCGAATTCTATAGTCTTCTAATGTGTTCTTCATCCATATAACTTGTGCACAACATGCACTCACTACTATATATTCGGCTTCGGTAGTAGATAGTGCAACTAAATTTTGTTTCTTAGAAAACTAAGAGACAAGTGCGTGACCTAAAAATTAACATATTCCATATATGCTTTTTCTATCTATTCTACATCCAACAAAATCAGCATCAGTATAAGTAATTAATTCAAAGTTTTTGAATTTTGGATACGATAATCCTATATTAGGAGTTCCTTTTAGATATCTAAGAATCCTTTTAATAGCTTTAAAATGTGATAGCTTAGGATTAGATTGAAATCTAGCACAAAGTCCTATACTAAATATAATATATGGTCTAGTTATAATGAGGTAAAATAAACTACCTATCATACCCCTATAAGTTTTTTTATCAAAGCTTTCTCCACTATCGTCCATTTCTAACTTAGTAGAAATACTCATTGGCATATTGATAGCATTTAAACTATCCATATTGAATCGTTTTAGCAATTTTAATATATATTTGGTTTGACTAAGAAAAATTTCATCACTAAGTTATTTGATTTGTAAGCCTATGAAGAAGGTTAGTTCATCTATTAAGCTTATTTCGAACTCTTAGCTCATACTTTTGACAAATGATTTATATAAGGACTCACTTGTGGAACCAAAAATGATGTCATTAACATAAATTTGAACAACAAATAATTATTTTTAAAATTTTTAATAAACAATGTAGTATCGACATTTGCCTTTAGAGAAATTATTTTGGATGAAAAAGGAGCTAAGTCTCTTATACTGAGCCCTTGTGGCTTGTTTTAATCCATAGAGAGCCTTGGTTAACTTAAATACATGATTAGAAAAAAGAGTATTCTCAAATCCCAGAGATTGTTCAACATAAACTTTTTCATAAATAAAACCATTTAAAAAAGTACTTTTGGCATCCATTTAAAATAATTTAAAATTATTACAACAAGCATAGGCATGGAGCATCCTTATTACTACTAATCTTGCCACAGGAGCAAAGGTTTTTTCATAATCAATACCTTTTTCTTAGTTAAAACCTTTGGCCACTAATCTAGTCTTGTTTCTAACCATGATACCAAATTCATCTTGCTTGTTTCTAAAGACTCATTTAGTATCAATCACTAAATGATCACTAGGTTTAGGAACAAGCTTCCACACTTCATTCCTCTCAAATTGATTCATTTCTTTTTGCATTGCGATAACCCATGAATCATCTTTCAAGGCATCGTCAATGCATTTAGGTTTAATTTAAGAAAGAAAAACAACATTAGCACAAAAATTTTTAAAGGAAAAACGAGTTTGAACACCTTTTGATGTGTCTCCTATGATTATTTCCTTAGGATAAGTATCTACATACTTCCATTTCTTAGGTAAGGATATTTTAGAAGAAGATGCATCCAAGTTACTTGTAGGAGGAGCGGTTTCATTCAAATTTAAAGTATCAAAATCAAGATCTATCATCAAAATTATTATTTTTAATTCAAAAACTTCATTAAAAATAACATGAATAAATTCTTCTATAACTAAAGTTTTTTTATTAAAGACACAAAAAGCTTTAGAAGTAGAAGTATAACCAAGAAAAATATCTTCATCAGATTTTGCATCAAACTTTCCTAAGACATCTTTTTCATTTAAGATAAAATATTTACAACCAAAAACTTTAAAATATAAAACATTTGGTCTTTTTTTATTCCACAATTCATAAGAAGTTTTAGAAAGTAATTGTCTTACTAGAACCCTATTCATGACGTAGTATGCCATGTTAACGGCTTTGGCTCAAAAATATTGGGGTAGGCTATGTTCATTCAAATGGTTCTTGTTATTTCTTGTAAACTTCTATTCTTTCTTTCTATTACTCCATTTTGTTGAAGATTTCTTAGAGTAGAAAAATTATGATTGTATCCATTAGATTCATAAAAGTTTTGGAACTCACAGTTTTGAAACTCACCACCATGATCACTACGAATCGATGAAATCATAAATCTTTTTTCATTTTGAACAAGTTTACAAAATTTTAAAAAACACTTAAAGCAATCACTTGTGCTAAAAAATATGTCCAAATATATCTACTATAATCGTCTACAATTACAAAGGTATATTTGCTATCTCCTAGGCTTGTTGTATCAATTGGTCCAAACAAATCCATATGGATCAATTGCAATGGTCTAAAGGTGCTTATTTGATTCTTTGATTTGAAACTACCTTTTATTTGTTTTCCTAGTTTACATGCTTCACATACTTTGTCTTTAACAAACTTAACGTTAGGAATATCTCATACAAGTTCTTTAGATGAGATTTGAGAGATTAGTTTCATGCTAGCATAACTTAACCTCATCATCATTTAAAGTCAAGCATACACGTTATTAGTTAACCTCATTAGTTTCATGCTAGATTTGAGAGATTAGTTTCATGCTAGATTTGAGAGATTATGCCAAAGCCAAGTATCATCGTTTAAAGTCAAAAAGTACATTTTATTATAAAGATCATCAATGTCAATAGTATACACGTTATTATATTTTAAGGTAATCATAAATATATTTTTGTGTGGTTTTTCAATAATGCAAGCATTAGATTCAAAGCTTATGATATATCTTTTATCACACAATTGACTAATGCTCAAGAGATTATGCTTTAAGTCATCTACTAATAATATATCTTTAATCAAAAAGTTTGATTGGTTACCTATGGTTCCTTTGCCAATGATTTTACTTTTGTTGTTGTCTTCGAAGGTGACATACCCTTCGTCTTGGCTAGTGAGCTTAGAGAATTAAGTTGGATCTCTGGTCATATTCCTTAGCATCCACTATCAAGGTACTATCTCTTGCTCCTAGCTTATGATTGTAAACATATCTATAAGAAAGGAGGGGTTTTTAGGTACCTATTTGACTTTGGGTGCCTCATAAATTGATCTACCTAACTTGTCATTTTGCATAGAGTCCTTTATGGTTCCTTTGGAAACCCAAATTAACTTATGTAGACTATATCTCTTAAATGAATATTTATGAATATAATGTCTGAGTTTACAATAAAAGTTGCATTTGTTGTGGGGTGACACATGTAAAGATGGGCCTTTGACAAAGATGGTTGACTTTTGGTGAGTGTTACTCAGTCAATTCCATTTCTTCTATGAACGTGGCTCTTATTGGCAAGAATCATGTTCAAGGGTTTACTACCAAACTTAAATTTTTCTAGAGTTTCATTTAGTAGCAAGTTTTCCTTTTTAAGTGCCTCTAAATGTTCACATTTGGTGCATAGAGGTGATATCTCATTGTCATGCTTTAATTTATCAAATTCACTAATTAGAAAGGCATGCTCCTTTTTTAATAATTTATACTTTTTGCTAACTAATTTGTATTCATCGAATAAGTCATGAAAAGCACTCAATAATTCATCGAAAGATAGATTTCATCAAATGAACTACTTATCTCATTGTCAAATACCATTAGCACGTAGTTTACAACCTTCTTGTTGTTTTGCTCCTCGTCTTCGAAAGCACTCAGATCATCCCACATAGCTTTGAGTATTTTCTTCTTCTTTGGTTGCTTCTTCTTCACTTGGGGACATTCACTTTTGAAGTATCCTGGTTTCTTGCATTCGTAGCAAATAATGTGTTCCTTCTTGAGTTCATTTTTGTTTTTAGTGCCATTTTTAGATTTGTTTCTTTTTATGAATTTTTTAAACTTTCTTGTTAAAAGTGCGAAGTCATCATCATCATCGTTCTCATCACTTAAGCTTTTTCTCAAATGGTCTTCATGAGTTCGAAATGTCAAATCCTTCCTATTCTTTGGAAGGTTGTTTTCAAGTTCTTCATGTGCATTGTAAGTCATTTCGTAGGTCAATAGAGACCTGATAAGTTCTTTGAGTGGAAAGTTATTCAAGTCTTTAGCTTCTTGAATTGTCATTACTTTAGAGTCCCAACACTTTGGAAGAGATCTCAATATCTTATTAACAAGTTCAAAATTAGAAAAACTTTTACCAAGAGCTTTGAGACCATTGACGATATCCGTAAACTGGGTGTACATGTCTCCAATTGTCTCACTTGGTTTCATGTGAAATAATTCATAACGATGAACCAAAAGATTTATTTTAGACTTCTTTACTTTATTAGTGCCTTCGTGTGTGATTTCAAGTGTATGTCAAATGTGATAAGCCATTTCGCAAATAAAAACTCGATTAAATTCATTTTTGTCTGAAGCATAAAATAAGGCATTCATAACTTTGGTGTTTAAAGAAAAAGTCTTATTCTCCAATTCATTTCAATTATTCATTGGAAGAGAAGACTTTTGAAATCTATTTTCGATAATATTCCATAGTTCAAAATCCATAGAAATTAAGAAAATCCTTATTCTAGTTTTCCAATATATGTAATCCGTCCCATCGAACATGGGAGGACATGTGATTGAATGGCCCTCTTGATTATCCGTAAATGTCATCTTTCTTGGGCTTCAAACTAAATTGAGAGGGACCTTACTCTAATACCAATTGTTAGGATCAAATTCGACACTAGGAGGGGGGAGGGTTTAAATTAGTGTAGTGGTTAAAAATTTCAATTTCAAAAACTAATTTAGTGAAAAGCTTCGTTTAATAAAAATATATTTTAGTAAAGATATTTAACTTTGAACACATTTGTAATGAGTAGAGAAGAAGTAGAGCAGTTGTAGTTAGGTAAAAAATAGAGTGCAGCTAAGCAGTAAAGAAGAAAAGTGCACAACAAGGAAAGAACATACCGATTTATAGTAGTTTGGTCGTCTGACCTACATTCACTCTCGATACCTCATCCATTGAGGTCATCGACTTCCACTCTTGATCTTTCTTCAATGAGCAAAAATCAAAACATCTCTTTACAAATCTCTTTACAAGTTGCTCACTCTCCTTATACAAGTTTCTAAGTCTAGAACCGGTAGATGTAAACTCTCAAAATTACAAGTAACGATTTCACTATAATTTCAGTTCTTTTATTCACTTCTCTGTATCTCACAAGTAGAGAAGTATGAGATATTTATAGGCCTCTATTAGCTTTAAAAATGGAGCCAAAAAAGGTCTTATCCTAGATTTCTGGAATACTAGCGGTACCACTACCTATCCTTGGCGGTACCACTACTAATGGTCTTTAACACTAGGTAGTAGCACCACCCAATATAGTGGTACTACTACCATACAAAGTCTCGACTATTGGTCCTACGGTACCATTGCCCAGTTTAGCGGTACCACCGCCTGGCAGTTAATAACTTCCAACAGTATAACTACTCAGTCTAAGCGATACCACCACTTAGACTCCTAGGAGACTGAGTCCTAAGCGGTTCTACCGCCTAGTTCTGATGATGCCACCGCTAGACAGGGTTCAACAAACTGTTTGGGCTAATAGTCCGGCCCAAATTAGTTCGGATTTAGGCCCAACTGGCCCCTAACTGAGTTAGTGGGATTACCTTCCAATCCTAAGTCTAATTACACCCTAACTATAATAATTAAGACATCTACTTAAGCAAATAAGTTCGGTAAGTCAAAAGTTCTTCCGGTGAGCTTTCGGCGATCTTTCGACAGACTCTCAACGATCTTCCAATAGACTCCTTGCAAGGTCTTGAACTCTCAATGATCTTCTCGGCAAACTTTGACGAGCTTCTTTGGCGAGCTCCGGCAAACTTTCGATGAATTTCTTGACGAAATCCCAACGTATATTTTGGCGAGCTCCCAACGAACTTCTCGGCAAATTCCGGCAACATCCCGATGAACTTTTGACAAACTCCCGACGAACTCTCGAACTCTCGACGAATCATCCGATCTTTAACTTTAGCACTATATTTTCTTAATGTCTATCATAATTAATCTTACATATTTTTCTCAACATATAGATTAGATCAATAGTTTATCAATTAATTTTATCATCAAAATATGAGATTCAATAATATACACATATTAATTGTAACAAACATGTTATTAGTATTAATAAGGCTCGACGCTCGTACAGAGGTGATTGTCATTAACTTGAAGAAGTGCTTCATTAAAATTATTTTGTCAAGATTCTAATATCAAGTAGGAACACTATTTTTGGTACTTTCAATCTAGGGCTAAAGTTACAATTATGGCCCTTGATTTTTAATAATTAAACCTTCAGGATTGCTAATAGGGTTTACTTTACTAATTCGTTTATATATATCAATCAATCAATAGTACAAAATGTACTACTCCATACCAATGTGCCATATGTCAGTATGACAAAGTGTATCGACAACACGAAAAAATAACCGAGAATAGCTCTAATTTTTTTAAATAAAAAATATTAGATTAGTATTTTTAAGTTAGAAATAAATATAAATTTAATATAATTTTAGTAAAAATAATCTAAATTATGAAAGAATAGTAGTATATATCTTTTTTGAGTTAAAAAAAAGCTTTGTTGTATTTTCTAAATCGTTCTTGAATTTGGAGAATGTCAAAACTTTTACTTTTGCCATTGATTTGTTACTCCATACTAAAAGATTGATTATTGTACTATTGCTTAGAAAAAAATGACTAACTGTACTACTATTAACCGTAAGATTCTCTATAATATGACCTTTGTAGAGTTGTGTGTTAGCAAGTTACATTTCTCGTTGTTCTAATCTTTGCTTTGATCTTGACTTCTCCTTTGCTTGTCTTTTTTAACTCTTGCTTGGGCCAATGCATTAGAACAGCTTAAGGGGGGCAAGATTATCGATTTGTCATAAGAGTCATTTAAGCAATGGTAAACTCATCTTATGGCCTAACATCTTATGTAATACTTGTTCTTATGCCATTGCTTGTTTCATTGTGCATTAGTAGGTGTTAAGAGCAAGTCCTGTTTTCAAGTGTTAGCTTATGGAGTTGCAGGTCGCATTAGGGAGCTGCTTAACCAGGGTTGGCAAATGGGCTTGTGTCCTTTAACAAGCTATCTAACGTAAGGCTGCCTCAATTTGTTTAGGCTTCGCTATACTATGCTAAATTCAATTCAATTACTTCTATATTGGGTGGAAGCACTATCAAATAATCTTTCTTTAGTTCACTTTTTGCCTATATAAGTGATTAAACTACGACGTCAAGAGTCAGTTTTAAAGCAAAAGAATAAGCATTAGCACCCACTCAACTAATAGGAACCGGCACCCCCAAGAGCCAAGAGTAAGCTAATGCATTACGAACATAATAAAATAAGAAGTTTGCTTGCTCGAACTCACGCTTAAGCATAAAGGTCTATGGTTTCTGTTTCTGTCCTTCTTTAGCACGTTGTATTCTCTTTTTCTCCTTCTGAAGTGCCCAGTAGTTTCTATATGAACAAGCATTTGTGTTTGTTAAAGCATGGCTAAATGTATCAACTCCTTTTCCCTTTAACGCGTAGCGGACTAACTGTCCCAACTGTTTGAAGTCTCGTATGTATCAAGAAACTTCTACCTCAGGGACCAACCTAAACGGGTGCATTTCGTACAAGTAGACTTCGTCAAGTTGCTTCAACCCCGTGGACCAGCCTAGGCTTTTAAGTATAGGTGAAGACACTTTGGACGTTATGCGTTAGCTGACTTTGTTGTTCATTAGCGAGTTCCACTTGTTCTCTAAACTCACTTATTGATCATTTCATTGAGAACCATTGGCACAGGCAAACTTCCACTTCACGTTAAGGTAGTTCTACGTCATTTTAGCCTAATATCTTTGTTGATTTTCTCTTATGCCTCTATTCCTTTTGCACTCTCTTCTATTATGA
Source organism: Musa beccarii (assembly GCA_024322285.1). Taxonomy (NCBI): domain Eukaryota; kingdom Viridiplantae; phylum Streptophyta; class Magnoliopsida; order Zingiberales; family Musaceae; genus Musa; species Musa beccarii. Next base: position 24,278,458 of record CM044396.1, read on the forward strand.
CTCTTTGTTCAGCAAGTAAAGAGTGAGGAAGCAGAGCAAGCAATAGAACCCAATTGCAAAGGTGAGCTCTCTAATGTCAAAAACATGACTCGCTTATAACTCCCTCCTAATGCTAAAAGATTGGAACTCCAACAACTCGAACTAACGCACAATGGGTTGCACCATTGCTTGCAACCGTTGTTCGTCTTGCACCATTGCTTGTTCCCCTGTGGGCAGTAAGTGTATGAGTTGACCTGAAGAGGCTATTCGTTGACGTAGAGTCAGGTAGTTTTGTTAATCACGACACGACGTAGCATCATACTTGATATTGGCACCCTTGCTTATTGAAGCCTTGAGGGTTGAATGAATAGTATCCCAATCATGAAAGAGAGGTGAAAAAAATTAATATATCAAAGTCTGTGTTGAAAAAAACTCGTTAAAACGGAATATTTTTTTTTCTCTTTGTGTATCAAAATAGGTTCCTCATCAAAATATCAATTTGATATCAAAAGTAAATATTAATCAGAATAGCATAAATATTAAAACAATGAATTTTTAATATGGAAAACCCAATGTAAAAAAAATCACAGGACCGTACTCCACTTCAAACTTCCACTATCACCAATAATGATAATAAGTTTACAATAAATCTTCTCTAAAATAACAAGAGGATCATAATAATATCAAGACCACATATCTTGGCTCAAAAATTACATATCATCATCACATGGATGGATCTCATCAAAGAAAAGGTTTATGTCTCACCAAGTAGGTATAGTAAAAAAATACTTTAGAGAGGATAAACTGTAGATCAGCACCATTAGGATTATAGAGCTTGCTACAAGGATTCTCCACATAAAATTTGGACTAAAACTAACGAAGTTTGGCCACTGATCGTCGAGTAGAAAGCTCAATATCCTAATTTTCTCTCTCCTTTTTCTCTCTATGTTCTTTCTTTCTGCACCGCCACAGTTTCCTTTTGCTGCATGCACAAAACCTTCCCTACCCTCAACTATGCACATCTCCTTTTTCCTTCTTTTCTTTTCTTTTAATTATTGATTTGGGCTTAGTGGCCCAATTCTCTAGTCCAAGCCCACAAATAAGCTAGACCCAACAATTCTCTCCCTCTAACTCAGATGGTGGGCTATACTAAGTCCACTCTTCGCCTACATGCTTCAAGCTTTTTCTTAGGCAAAGACTTTGTCAACATATCTGATCTATTCTCATTGGTATGTTGGGATTGAGAGCAGCACTAAGAGGGAGGGGAGGGGGGGAGGGGGGTAAATTAGTGCAGTGGATAAAGATGATAAATTTTGAGATTTTAAAAATGATTTCAAAAACTTTGTATGTTGAAAACTTCATTTTGACTAAAACTCGATTTCAATTAAAGCATATCGGAAAGTGCTTAAAGTAGGGAGTGTTTAGAGAGGAAGAAGGACAGTGATGAGTAAGTTGAGCAACGAAAAAAATATGGTTTGCAAAAATATAAAAGATAATACATAAACACAAACCATTTTTATAGTGGTTCGGTTATCCAACCTATGTCCACTCCCGATTCCTCTTCGCTTGAGGCCACTGGCTTTCCATTAGCTGCCTTCGTTTCAACAGTCGAAGACAAACTCCCTTACAAACTCTTTTACAAGGTTTTCCTCAACCACCTCACTTAAGACCAACTCTTTAAAGTTTAGGAGGAGGAGTTTCTACCAAGAATTACAGAGTTTTCCCTTAGTTTTCTTTCACAATTCTTACTCACCCAAGCAAAAATAACTGGGGTATTTATAGACCCTAAGAGGATTCAAATTTGGAGCCCAAATTTGAATCACCTCGGATTTCAGGGGTACTGACGGTACCATCGCCAGTGCTGGGCGGTACCACCACCCAAGCTGATTGCTCCTATCAGTGTATTGGGCGGTACCACTGCCCAGCCTGGCACATTGATATTATCAGTGTATTGGGTAGTACTACTGCACAACTAGCGGTGCCACCGCCTATGTACTTTGCCCCAAGGCGGGTACTACTGCCCAGTCTGGGCGGTACTATCGCCTAGACCACCTAGGAGACTGAACCCAGGTGGTATCATCGCCTTAGTCTGGCAATGCCACTGCTAGACAAGGTTTAGCAACCCTATTTGGGCCTTGAGTCCAACCCAAACTTGTTTGGGTACGAGCCTAACTGGCCTTTAACTAAGTTAGCCCAATTACAACTTAATTAGTTCTTAATCCTACTTCGATCTAGACAATTATTACAATGCTTAATCGAAATGTCGCTTGGCACGTCATTGGTATATCAGCGCTTCATCTGTTTCTTCGACGTATCGTCCTCTCTTGCAATCTATTGCCCAATCAACAGTTGACGCCTACAACCTGATCTTCTTGACATAACTTCGCTCTTCTTGGCCCGATGCCCGATCTTTATTCGAAGCCTTCTGCCGATCGTCGACCGGACCTTCGGCTCGACGTCCAATCTCTTAACATGATTTCTTCTAGTGCAACGTCGATTCTTTCTGTGTTAATTTTCTAATCCTAATCGAGAGTAGACCTGCGTGACTTAAAATATAATTAGATCATAAATCACTCTCAATTAATTTCATCATCAAAATCCGAGATTCAACAATCTGCTCCTTTTTTATGATGATAATTAATTGATGATGGAGTTAACCTTTAACTCCCCAGAGTTTAAACAAACTCCCCCTATCAATATGCTATTGATAGAAACATTGGATTATTCCAAATCCAAATAACATTCATCACATATTATGAATAAAAAACATCAATCCATTATGTAAATATATAAAATCTTTAATTTAATGCATGAAGTTATTAATCTACTTTTCCCCTATGTCATCAATAAAAAGGAGAAGTAGCATCTAGCTATATTTAAAGATAAGCAAGTTTTTGCAACATGAAGCTAGATTTGCATCACAACATATAAGCGCAAAAGCATAGCAAGTTTTTTTAAGTTCAAGTATGGTAATTTTTACTTGCTTCTTGAGATGTACAAGTTTGCACTTCGTTTCTCATGATAGGCAAGATAACAATTTTCATTCGCTTCTTGAGATATGTAAGTTGCACTTTGTTTCTTCTCTCTTGAGAAGTACACTTTAATTTTGCCTTGCATGTTTGCGATTTTTGCAAAATTCATCACTTAAACATGCAAGCTAAATTTTCATTACAACATACAAACATATAAGCATGTCAAATGTAGGATTGCAAATTTTCTAAGTTTTGCAATTTTTGCTTCATTTGATAGGCAAGATCTTTCTTCCCTTTTTTGAGGAGTGCAAGCTTACAAATTTTGCTTCCTTTACATGCTAACAAGGCTAGCAATTCCTTCTCCCCCTTTGTCATTGTCAAAAAGAAGGGAGGAAGCAATGATATAAAAATTTCATTTACATCCATTTTTCATATACATTTGCATCAAAATATACATTCGTTATCACATGATGCATACAAGGAAGTATTGAAACATAAAAAGAATCAATTTAAGCATATAATGTTTCAATCATCGAAATCAAGACATGAATCCAAAAGTCATAAATCAAAATATTCATGAATCATTTTAACAAGTCTCCTATTTAGGAAATAACAAGAAGTCTTAGGAGATTAAATACAAGATATTGATTTATACATAGGAATTTTTATCACGATCATGATTTCATAAGAAGAATTTTAAATAAATAGTTCCGAGAAATCCAAATCATGATTCACAAATATTTTCTTTACATTCACTTTCAAGCTATGATAAAAAGAATAAATCAATGATTCAATCATTAAGCACATTTCTTTTACATCAATTTTGAATCATCATATAAGGTTTACATGACAAAGAAATCATATCATTTCTATATCATGAAGGATATGATATCAAGGCTCAAGAAGAACATGATTTATTTGAGAATGGATAGCACAAAGAGCACCTTAATTCATGCATAAGAATTTTCATCAAGATCTCATTTCAAATTCAAGTGATTAACAAAATATCATAAATAAATTTATCACTTGTCTTTCATAAAAAATCAAAAACTTCAAGAATCATACATTTCTCTTTTTATGATTAATTTCATTTGAACATGTCTTTGTCTTTTAATGTCAAATAGAGATAAGCATGAAAGTTCAAAACGTACAAGGCAAAATCTTATAAAACAACTCATCAAGCATGATTTTAAATATCTATTCTCAAGACACAAAAAAAGAGTAAATCAAGAAATCAATCATATCATGTCATGAATTGGCATTTTAAGTTATCATGAATTCATTAAGATTCAAATATATGGTTCTGAAAAATCAAGATCTTGACTATGATAAAGCTCATTCAAGTTTGAATCATCAAAATCATTTTCATGATTCAAGAGATTCACATGAATTCATTAATCTAAAAAATATAGTAAATATAATTTCTTTTTATGTGTTTCATCTTATAAGCATGCCTTTTGCCTTTAAAAGAAATGTTAACATTCAAGATGGAAAGACAAATTTCGTCATAAAGATCATTGAATCGTAACTCATTAAGTATGCGGCATTTTTCAAAATTGATTCAAGATATTCACATGATTCATGAAATGAGTTCATTAATTTCAATAGGATAGAAAATCCATTTTCATTTCATGCAATTGATTTCGTATAAGCATATTTAAATTTTCATGAAAAAACCATGCATCATGTTGAAAGCGAAATCATCAATATGCTTGCTTCTATCTTTTAATCATATTTGGTGTGCAAGTATTATCTTGAAACATACCATTAATTTTTAGTGTAAAAAATCATGCATCTTGTTTGAAACCAAACGCAGTATAAAACCATCAAGATTCATGAATTTATCATGATCATACGCTTTCCTTTTCATGTGTTTTATTTGTTTCATATAAGTATATTATAGGTTTTTTTTAATAAGAAAGTCATCATCGTATGACTTCAAAACAAATTTCGTCAAGCCGAAAAACACATTAATCCAAAATAGAAGATTTCAAGTCATAAGCATCATACAAACATCTATCATGGATCAAGTCTTTTTAAGACTTTAAAGAGATCCATACATAGATATGTATTATGTTTAAAATTGAAAGCTGATATTGAGAGCATACATGGAATTCATCTTTTTTTGGTGTTCATGCATTATGTCATCTTAAAATGTCATCTTAATTCGACATGAAAATGATTAAACCAAAAACATGTTAATCCAAAACATAGAGTTTTAAATCAACATTACTTTAAAAACTCATGCATGATATAAAATCGTCAAGCATCATGTTTGGAAACGATATCATCATGAAGATCATCAAGACAAGCACATTGTATCAAAATATGAGATTTCAAATTATTATTTCAAATCCTCATGCATCATTAAGTATGAAAACCGAAGTACACAATCATAATCATGCTAATTAACTTTTGTGTCAAAACCATATATCAAAATCTGATACAGAAATCATAAACATTCATGGAATTATATAAATCATCCAATCATTAATCATAATTTTTTACTTTTCTAAAATAATAGAAAGAAAAAGCATAAAATAAAATTCCTACTAACTATATTAAGCAACTCATGAAAGGATCATATAATTTCAAAACAACGTAAGAACATTTTAGGTGAGTTACTTACCTTGTAGTCGAAGCCCGTCAAAGTGCAATTTGTCATTTGCCTTTCGAAAGTTCTTGATTCGTCCTTGGGTGTCTTCCTTTTCTTTGACCTCTTTCTTCGTTCAAGTTCATTTTTAGTTTTATATTTTTGTTTAATGAACTTATTAAAATTCATTGTTATGTGTTCAATGTCCTCATCACCGTCACTTGAGTTATCACTCAAGAGGTCTTCATTTGTCCAAAATGCCAAATCCTTCCTGTTCTTTGGAAGGTGGTTCATGTGTTTATCATGTTCATTGTGTTCCAAGAATGTCATCTCATAAGTGATTAAAGACCCAATGAGTTCTTCAAGAGGCAAGTCATTTAAATTTTTAGCTTCTTGTATAGTCGTTACTTTAGGATCCCACCTTTTTGGAAGGGATTTTAAAATCTTATATACGAGATCCAAATCCAAAAAAGATTTGCCAACAGCTTTTAGACTATTAATGATATCCATGAAATGGGTGTACATGTCGCCTATAGTCTCGCTTGGTTGTATTTGAAAAAGCTCAAAATCATGCAATAAGAGGTTTACTTTTGAGTCTTTGACTCTACTAGTTCCCTCGTTCGTGATTTCAAGTATTCGCCAAATATCAAAAGCCATTTCGCATATAGAAATCTGATTGAACTCTTTTATATCTAAAGTGCAAAATAAGGCATTCATAGCCTTTGCATTTAAAGAAAATATTTCTTCTCTAAGTCCGACCATTCATTCGTCGGTTTAGAGGGAAGTTGAAAATCATTTTCAATAATATTCTACAAATTTAAATCTATAGAAATCAAGAAAACTCTCATTCGAGTTTTCCAATATGTGTAGTCTGATCCATTAAAGAACGGGGGACGAACAATCGAAAAATCCTCTTGAAAGCCATGAAGAGCCATTTCTCACGAGTGTATCCGAAAGAGAAATAACGAGGCTCTGATACCAATTGTTAGGATCGAGAGCGCCACTAAGGAGGGGGGGGGGAGGTGAATTAGTGCAGCGGATAAAGATGATAAATTTTAGGGTTTCAAAAATGATTTCAGAAACTTCGTACGTTGAAAACTTCGTTTCGACTAAAACCCGGTTTCAATTAAAGCGTATCAAAAAGTGCTTAAAGTAGGGAGTGTTCAGAGAGGAAGAAGGATAGTGATGAGTAAGTTGAGTAATGAAGAAAGATGGTTTACAGAAATATAAAAGATAATACATAAACGCAAACCGTTTTTATAGTGGTTCGGTCATCCGACCTATGTTCACTTCTGATTCCTCTTCGCTTGAAGCCACTGTTAGGGATCGAGCGGCACTAAGAGGGGGGGGGGTGAATTAGTGCAGCGGATAAAATGATAGATTTTTCAGCGATTTAAAATAAGTTCGGAAACTTCGTACGATGAAAGCAACGTTTCGTTTGAAACCGATTAGGTTGCGTTCTAACTTTAAAGCATACGTACGAAGATGAAAAGGAAGTGGAGCAAGTAAAGTAAAGGCTTGCAGCAAAGTAAAGAGATAAAATAGAAATTTAAACACTCACACAATCAAGACGCAGCGATGTATAGTGGTTCGGTCAAAGTGACCTACATCCACTTCCGAAACCTTCTCCGATGAGGCTCCCTTCTTCCACTAGCAAATCCTTTTGAAGGGGAAGGACCAAATACCCCTCTTACAACCCTTTACAAGTGGTTCACCCTCTTACAAGATTACACAAGAAGGAAATGAGGTGAACACTTAAGCAAATGAAAAACAAGACTTTCCCAAGACTTATTTTCAAAATCTAACTCTCTAAGGGTTCACTTTCAGTTGAGAAAGGGGGGGTATTTATAGATCCAAAGTGGATTCAAATTTGGGCTCCAAATTTGAAATCAAATTGGAGTTCCCGGTTCTAACGGTGTCAAAGCGGTGCCATCACTTTGTGTCGATCTATTGGCCCGACCGACACACAGGGAGGTACCACCGCCTTGACCGGTGTGGTGCTACCGCCTGGCTTTCAGTCTTTGGCAGTGCTACGCTTGACCAGCCTGTTGTTGGCGGTGCTACCACCCAATCTTTGGTTCTGTTTGGGCCAAAAACTTTGGCCCAAACTAAGGCCCAATGGCCCCTACTTTGGGTTAAAGGATTAACACCTAATCCTAACCCAAATTAATGTGCTAACTACGAAATTAAAGACATTCCTAAGCTATTATAATGTCCGCAAGTCAAGTCTTCTTTCGTCGAGCTTCCGACGAACTTCCGATGGTCTTCCGACGATCCCTTGGAAGCCATCCTGCGGACTCCCGACAAGCTCTCGGACTCCACGGTGATTTTGGCGAGTTCCCCCAAGCTTCTTTGGCAAGCTTTGATCTTTCTTGGCAAGCTCCGCGAACTTCCGACGAACCTTCCGGCGAACTTCCGAAAGCCCTTCGGCAAGCTCCTTACTCGTTCTCGGCCGGTTCCGACAGCACTCCCAATGAATCTTCGGACTTCCATCGAATACTCGAACTCCCAACGATCCATCGCACTTGACTTCGACCCTTTGTTTCACTTTACGTCTTCATCCTTATCGTAGTTACTCTTGCACAAACAAACACTCTACTTCGATCTAGACAGTTATTACAACGCAAATTGACATTCAGTTGCCCGACACATCATTGGTCGACGCTTCGTCCGATCCTTCTGCACATCGTCCTCTCATGCGGTCCGTTGCCCAATCGGTGATTGACCTCCGCAATCCCGATATCCTTGGCGCAACACGCTCTTCTTGGCCCAATGCCCGATGTATGAAGCCTCCTGCCGATAGTCGATCGAACCTCTAGCTCGACATCCAATATCCTGACGTGATCACCTCCGGCGCAACGTCAATTCCTCCAGTGTTAACTATCTAATCCTGATCGATAGTAGACCTACGTAACTCAAAATGCAATTAGACCACAAATCACAATCAACTAGTTTCATCATCAAAAATCGAGATTCAACAATCGCCCCCTTTTTGATGATGACAACTAATTGATGACTAACGGAGTTAACCATAACTCCCCGGAGTTTAACACAACTCCCCATATCAATATGCCATTGATAGCTACACTTGGATTTTCCCAAATCCAAGCAACATTCATCACAATGTTAAGAGAATCAATCAAACCATCATATAAATATATAAAATATTCAATCAATGCATGAAGTCATCAATCTACTTCTCCCCCTATGTCATCAACAAAAAGGAGAAGTAGCATCATAGCTAGTTTAAAAGATATACAAATTTTTACAACACACTAGCTATTTATCACATCATTCAACATTCAATCATGGTAAGTTTTTCAAGGATGTCCAAGCATAGCAATCCATCACTTGCTTCTTGCAATTCATCATGGCAAGTTTACACATTCTTTGCTTCCTTTGCATATTCTAGCTACCAAAATTTTTCTTTGCGATGCATAAGCTAGCAATAAATCTTCTCCCCCTTTGTTTTTGTCAAAAAAAAAAGTGGAGTACAAATAGTTAATGCTTTGATTATGACAAAATAATAAATTTACAACATGAATTTTCAGCATATTAAGTCATGAATTCAAGGGAGTCAAAAATTATGATATGAGAGAAAAAGATGATAAGCAAGCAATCAATAATGATAAGCAAGCTAACATACCTTACGACACGCAAGTTAGCTTCCTTTCAATTTTTCTCTTTTACAACTAAGTTTCCCTTTTGCAAGCCATCAACTTTTTGTTTGCAATGAGCTAGTAATTTTTGTAAAATTTATAAAATTTTAAACATGCAACCTCATGAGTTAAAAAATAATGCAACTTTACAATTTCTTTCTTCTCATTTTGAGAAGTGCAAGTTTTGCCTTTTGCAAGTTCTAGCTAGCTATGTTTGTCACTTTCACTTGTGATACATAAGCTAGCAAGCTAACTCCCCCTTTGTCATTATCGAAAAGAAGGGAGGAACCAATGAAAAATTTGCATCAATCAATATATCAATCATCACATGATGCATACAAAACATGATGCAAAGAATTCATGAAAGATATCAATATGAAATATCAATAAGGATCAACACCAAAAGACATCATTCATGATTCATCATAAAGCAAATTTCATTTATGTCAAATGTTCAATTTACCACACAAGGCAAAGAAATCTTGTCATTTCTATATTATGAAATATATGACATCAAGGCTCATGATTTATTTAAAAAGATATAGCACAAAGAGTAACTTGATTCATGCATAAGAATTCCAAGTATCAAATATCAAAATATCGAGACTTGGATTATGATAAAGCTCATTCAAGTTCGAATCATCAAAATCATTAACATAGTTTATGAGATTCACAAATGACATAAACTTGAATTGTTTTCCTCTTTAGTAAATGATAAAAAGAAGCAATCATAGAGGAGAATATTTTGATTCCCAAAAATATCTCAAGTCAAGAATTCAAGGTTATGATTTCAAGAGATCAAGAGATGAATTAAGAATCTTTAATAAGTCTTATTCAAATTCATAAAAGATATCAAGTCAAGCAAAATTTCTTTTAAATCAATATTCAAATCATGACAAGTCATATTTTAAGTGTTTGCATTAATATTTCAATCATCAAGTCATGTGTATTGAAACATAAGAGAAAAATCAAATTGTGCATGCAATATTTCAATCTTCAAAACATATTTTCTCAAGTTGAGTATCAATAAGTTAAGAGAAAATAATTTATGATTTATTTAGATTTTTTTTTTTAACAACATGGGAGAATCATGGTATGAAGTGAGAGATCTTGAAAGACTCAAGTTATCAAGATCACAATGTAGTTTAAGCTCATTCAAATCAAATTATTAACTTGGAACTCATAATCGAATCATCAAAATCATTTTCGAGATTCACAAAATATCATGAAATCATTAATCTCGATAAGATAAGAAAAATATCTTCTTTTTAAGTTGTTTGTTTCATACAAGTGTACTCATGTTTCTAAAATGAGTATCAAATTTAAGACCAAAACATGAGTTTGTCATCAAGATATAATGCCTTAAAATACTCATGATATCATAAAATCATTAAGCATGACAACCAACTATCATTATCAATGATGATTACATAAGGTATGTCCAATTATTTATATGAAAGTCATCATTGTATTACTTTGAAATACAAGTTGCCATTTAGCCCATTAAGATCAAAAGCATTACACGTAAAGCATCATGATAGTGCAATTTCTCATTTTTTTATGTGTTCCATTTCAAGTGATTTGACATTCATATGAGTATACTCATGTTTTTCATATAGGTCCAAAGAGCAAGTTCCAAGAGAAATCATTAATACCGAAAACATGAGGCATATTTTTTTAAAATATTCATCATGTTTATTTTCATGAGATTCACAAGACTCATAACATGAATTCATTCATCTCAATAGAATGAAAAAAATACATTTTCATTTTAAGCAATTTGATGTGAGCATATTCAAATTTTTTATGAAAACATGTATCAAAATAAAACACAAGCTTAGTCATAAAACCGTCAAGACCAAATATACAAAAATGATAACACACTTTCAATTTTTATGTTAAAAGGCCATGTTCAAATTTTTGTCAAAATCATGCATCAATTAATAAATTCGAAAAATAAGTTTCATCATCACAATATGACACTTTATTACTTCAAAAGCTCATGCATGATATAAAATCATCAAGCATCATGAAAAGCAATAAAAACATTAAGATACATATGCGTGGATTAATCATAATAGGTGTACAATCATTATCACAAATCATCATACATCATTCATCAAAAAATTTACTTTTCAAAAATCCTAGAAAGAAAAAGCATAAAATAAAACTTTATTTCCTACTAACTAAGTTAAGCACTCAAGAAAAACATCATGTAATTTCATAACAACTCAAGGGATTTAAGTTACTTACCTCATTGACGAAGCCCATTAATGCGTAGTTTGCTTCTTCTTTCCTTGATTCTTCTCGGTGAGCCTTCTTCTTCTTCATTGGTCTCTTCCTCCATTCAAGTTCATTGTTGATTTTAGATTTTTGTTTAATGAACTTATTAAAATCGATTAAAGGTTCAAGGTCCCCTTCATTGTCCTCATCACTTGAGTCATCACTCAAGTGGCATTCTCTTGTTCGAAGTTCAAAAACCTTCTTGTTCTTTAGAAGGTGGTTCAAATGTTCATCATGTTCCAAGAGTGTCATTTCATAGGTCATTAATGACCCGATTAGTTCTTCAAGTGAAAAATCATTTAAATTTTTAGTCTCTTGTATTGCGGTTACTTTTGGATCCCAACTCTTTGGGAGGGATCTTAAAATCTTGTTAGTGAGTTCAAAATTCGAAAAACATTTACTAAGACATTTCAAGCTATTGACGACATTCGTGAAGCGGGTGTACATATCGCTGATAGTTTCGCTTGGTGTCATTCGGAATAGCTCAAAATCATGCAATAAGAGGTTTACTTTTGAGTCTTTAACTCTACTAGTTCCCTCGTGCGTGATTTTAAGTGTTCGCCAAATATCGAAAGCCATTTCGCACATTGAAATCCGATTAAACTCATTCTTGTCTAAAGCACAAAATAAGACATTCATAGCCTTTGCGTTTAAAGAAAAAGACCTTTTCTCCAAATCTGACCATTCGTTCGTCAGTTTAGAGTAAGGTTGAAAGCCATTTTCGATGATGTTCCACAAATCCAAATTCATTGAAAGCATGAAAACTCTCATTCGAGTTTTCCAATATGTGTAGTCCGAACCGTTAAAGAACGGTGGACGAAAAACCGAAAAGCCCTCTTGAAAACCATTTAGAGCCATTTCTCATGGGTGTAAGTCCGAAAGAGAAAGAACGTAGCTCTGATACCAATTGTTAGGGATCGAGCGGCACTAAGAGGGGGGGGGGTGAATTAGTGCAGCAGATAAAACGATAGATTTTTCAGCGATTTAAAACAGGTTCGGAAACTTCGTACGATGAAAGCAACGTTTCGTTTGAAACTGATTTAGTTGCGTTCTAACTTTAAAGCATGCGTACGAAGATGAAAAGGAAGTGGAGCAAGTAAAGTAAAGGCTTGCAGCAAAGTATTGCTTGCTTAACGGTTAAACAACTATCACATAATTATCAAATTTCAACCTCATTTCAGACATTTCTTCTAACTTAATGAATTCTGATGTCCTGGATTTTTATTTCATCCTCTCTTTGCCAATAGGATTAGGGGCAGCCATCTCCCTTGTAATCCCAAGGATTCATATTTGTATTCTTCCATCTTCTTTTAATGCTATTGGTATTCTGAGCTAGACCTTATTCTCTTAATAAAACAAGAATATAGGTTGCTTTCACACTCACCCTACTATCTGTTGGGAAAACACCTGTTAAAGTGAAATAATTTTTTTCCCTCTTTGTATATCAAAATAGGTTCCTTATCAAAATACCAACTTGATATCAAAAATAAATATTAACCAGAATAATATAAACAGCAGAATAATGAATCAATCACAAGTGAGACCAAATTTTTTTAACGTGGAAAACCCTACGAGGGAAAAACCACGGGACCGTAGTCCACTTCAAACTTTTACTATCACTAATAATGATAACAGATTTACAATAAGTCCTCTAAAATAACAAGAGGATCATAATACATTCAAGACCATATATCTTGGCTCAAGAATAGCATAGCATGTCATCATCACATGGGTGAATCTCATCAAAGGAAAGGTTTAGGTCTCACCAAATAGGTATAGCAGAAAAGTACCATAGAGAGGATAAACTATAGATCGACACTGTTATGATTGTAGAGCTTGCTGTAAGGATTCTCCACATCAAATTTGGGTCAAAACTAACGAAGTTTAGCCACTGATCGTCAAGTAGAAACTCAATATCCTAGTTTTCTCTCTCCTCTTTCTCTCTTTGTTCTTTCTCTCTCAACGCCGCCACAGTTCGCTGCATGCACCGCTTTGCTTTGCTTTTTGCTGTTCATCCTCAATTGCACATGCCTCTTTTTTCTCTTTTCCTTTTTTCTTACTTTTATTTTATTGGTTTGGGCTCAAAAGCTCAATTGTTTAGTCCAAGCCCACATATGGGTTGGACCCAACAATTCTCTCCCTCCAGCTCATATGGTGGGCTGTATTAAGTTAGCTCTTCGCCTACATGCTTCAAGCTTTTTCCTTAGACAAAGACTTTGTCAACATATCTGATCCATTTTCATTGGTATGCATCTTTTCTAATTGTATTTCTTTCATCTCAAGCATATCACGAATCCAATGGTATCTCACATCAATATGCTTGGATCTAGAATAGTATGTTGAATTCTTGAAGAGGTGAATGCTACTCTAACTGTCATAGTAAACAGTATATTCTTCCTATTTTAAGCCCAATTTCTATAGAAACTTTTTCATCCACAAAGCTTCCTTACAAGCTTCAGTAATGGCTATGTATTCTGCTTATGTGGTTGATAGAGTAACACAATTTTATAACTTAGATTGCCAAGAGACTGCTCTCCCTGCAAATGTCATCAAGAACCCCAAAGTGGCCTTCCTGGAATCAGTATCATCTGTCATGTCTGCATTTGTGTACCCTTCTAACATAAGTTCACCACTTTCAAAACATAAACACAACCTAGAAGTACCTCTTAGATATCTTAATATCCATTTTACTACTGCCCAATGTTCTTTTCCAGGATTAGAGAGAAATCGACTAACAACTCCAACTATATATGCTATATCTGGCCTAGTACAAACTATAGCATACATCAAACTACCTACCACAGATGAGTAAGCAACTTTGAACATTGCTTCTTTTTCTTTCTCACTAGTCGGACATTATTTTGAGTTGTGCTTAAAATGACCTACAAGTGAAGAACAAACTACTTTGGCTTTACTCATATTGAATCTTTCAAGAACCTTCTCAATATAGGTCTCTTGAGATAGCCAAATCTTCCCTTTCTTCCTATCACGAAGAATCTTCATACCAAGTATTTGTTTCACAAATCCCAAGTCTTTCATGGCAAAAGACTTACTTAGTTCTCTTTTAAGCTTTTCAATTTTATTAGTATCATGGCCAACAATCAGCATATCATCAACATATAATAGGAGAATAATGAAATCATTATCTGAAAAATTCTTTGTAAACACACAATGATCAGATGTGGTTCTATTGTACCCTTGGCTCATCATAAAGGAATCAAACTTGTTATACCACTGTCTGGGTGCTTGTTTGAGACCATATAAACTTTTTCTTAGCTTGCACACTAGATTTTCTTTTCCCTTGACTTTAAAACCTTTTGGTTGCTCCATGTAAATTTCTTCTTCTAGATCACTATGAAGAAATGTAATTTTTACATCAAGTTGCTTAACTTCTAAATTCAAATGGGCAACTAAACCAAAAATAACTCGGATAGAGGACATTTTCACCATAGGAGAAAATATTTCTTTAAAGTCAATATATTTCTTCTAACTAAATCCCTTCATAATTAGTCGTGCCTTGTATCTTTGTTGTGAGCTATTATTTTCAGTCTTCAATCTGTAAATCTATTTATTCTTAAGAGCTTTCTTCTCTTTAGGTAATTTTACCAAGTCATAGGTGTGGTTCTTAAGCAAGGATCTCGTCTCTTCTTGCATGGCTTTAACATACTCATTCTTGTGCTCATGTAAAATAGCTTCTTGGTAAGTTTCTGGCTCTCCCCCATCAGTAAGCATAACATACTCATGTGGAAGATATCTTATAGATGGTTGTCTCTCTCTTGTATATCTTCTCAATGGAATCTCAACTTATGGTGGAGGTGCTTACTCAGTTGGTTCAACTTCATCAACTGTAGGAGCATCATCACTAACACTCTCACCACATTCTTCTTCATCATCTCCCCTATGATCATCATGAACTACAAGTGAAGGAACAAGACCCAAACTCCAAGGAATATAAACAGAGGTTTTTGGCTTCTCAATTGTGTCACCATTATCAAACAATTGATCTTCAAGAAATACAACATCCCTGCTTCTAACAATCTTCTTGTTCATTAGATCCCATAATCTATACCCAAACTCTTCATGACTATATCCTAAGAAAATACATGCCTTTGCCTTATTATCAAGCTTGGATCTCTCATCTTTGGGAATATGTACAAATGCTTTGTACCAAAGACTATCAAATGATTATAAGATACATCTTTCCCTTTCCATACTCTCTCTCGAACATCACCTTTCAGAGGAACTGATGGAAAAAGATTTATCAAGTTAATTGTAGTTCTCATAGCCTCACCCCAAAATGACTTAGGTAACTTGGCATAGGAAAGCATACACCTAATCCTTTCTTCAATGGTTCTATTCATCTTTTTTACCACACCGTTTTGCTGAGGAGTTTTTAGAACTATTTTCTCAAGCCTAATACAATAAAACCTATAATAATTCTCAAAAGGACCCCTGTACTCGCCACAATTATTTGCTCGAACACTCTTTAGCTTTTTTCCAGTTTCTCTTTCAACACTAACATGAAATTCTTTGAAGACATCGAGTACCTGGTCTTTAGATTTCAAAGCAAAAGCCTAAACTTTTCTAGAATGATCATAAATAAAAGTAACAAAATAAAGAGTACCTCTAAGAGTTCTAGTTTGCATAGTACAGACATCAGTATAAACTAAATCAATAATATTTAATCTTATAGATGGCGGATAAGTATGAAATGTAACTCTATGTGTTTTTCCAACTAAGCAATGATCACAAGATTTAAGAAAGGTATCTTGCAACTCTGGTAAGAACTACTTTCTAGCAAGAGTCTGAAGTTCCTTCTCGCTGATATGACCAAGCCTCTTATGCCAAAGATCTATGCTTTCACCCTTTTGAATTGCATTAATCTCTTCTTTGTATAGCTTAGCTTTCATAATATAAAAAGAGTTAAACTTCTTTCCTCTTGTCACAACTAGAGAACCTTTAGTGAGCTTTCATTTGCTTTCACCAAAATAGTGTGTAAATCCCTCATCATCAAGTCTACCTGTAGATATCAAATTCAGACGAATATCTGGAACATATCTAACATCTTTGAGTATTAATTTGCTCCCAGTACTGGTCTCTAAGCAAATATCTCCAATACCCATAATCTTGGATGTACCACTGTTTCCTATTCTAACATTGCCAAAATCACCAACAGTATAGGATTTGAAGAAATCACCATGAGAAGTAATATGGAATGAAGCACCAGAGTTAATTACCCAGTTACTATCCTGAGTTGTAAGACTAACACATCCATCATCACAAACAATAATGATATCGATAACCTTCAGCAGCAACTGTATTGGTCTCATTTTCATTTTTCTTCCTTTCATTCTATTCTCGCTTCCAAACCTATACTCTTTCTTCATATGACCTAGTCTGTTGTAGTGGAAATACTTGATATCTCTTCTAGACTTGGATCTTCCTTTGTAACCATGTGGATTTCTACTATGACTTCTTCCTCGTCTTTCTTGCTTTTTAGTAACAAGTGCACCAAAAGAAGATTCTTCCTGTTCTTTCCTTCTGGTATCTTCATTCAGTAAATTATCTTTAACCATGTCTATGGTTAGATTCTCCTTTGGCATGAAGTTACAAATTGTCACAACATAAGTTTTTCAACTTTCTAGTAAAGAGCTGAGAAGTAACAATCCTTGTATTTCATCATCTATATTCATTTTCATAGCAACCAACTTGTTTGCAAGACTCTGAAATAGGCTTATGTGCTCAACAATGTTGCCACCATCTTTATACTTCAAATTAACAAGTCTTTTGAGGAGAGAAATTCTATTTCCCATTGTCTTTTTCGCAAAGAGATTTTCTAGCCTTTGCCAAACAATATCAGCTCTGGTTTTATCAGAAATATGCTCATGTAAATTTATATCCATCTATCTTCTAATATAAGCAATAGCTTTTCTGATAAAACTAGAGCTGATATTGTTTGGCAAAGACTAGAAACTTTGTATGATTGAAAGCAACATTCATTTGAAATCATTTCGATTGCATTTTAACTTGAAAGCATACGTAAGAAGGTGAAGAGGAAGTCAAGTAAGTAAGGCAGCAAAATAAAGATGATTTGCAGTAAAGTAAGTTGTGAGAAAGTAAATGTAAATCGATTTATAGTGGTTCGGTCGTGTGACCTACGTTCACTCCCGATTCCTCTTCACTTGAGGCTACCGGCTTTTCCACTAGCTATCCTCCTTCCAACAAGCAAGGATGAACTCCCTTATAGTACCTCTCCTTTTGACGGGCTTAGGAGATAACCCTTACAAGGCCTCTTATCCCTCTTTTGAACTAGAACACACTCAAGGCTTAGAGGGAAGATTTGACAAGAGTTTTTCTTATCTTTTTTTGGTTCAAGGCCGCCTCTAAACTCTGAATGAATGGGGTATTTATAGTCCTAAAGAGGATTCAAATTTGAAGCCCAAATTTGAATCACCTTGATTTTTAGCATTCTAGCGGTACTGGGCGGTGCCACCGCCAGTGCTCTTGGCCTCTGGGCGGTACCACCGCTAGCACTATTCTAGCACTATTCCAGAAGGCTGAATGACCCTAATTTCAACCCAAATCAGCCCAAATAAGGCCCAATTGGCTCCTACTTGGGTTATAGGATTAACACCAAATCCTAACCCAATAACTATGAATTTTAAAGATATTTCCTAAGCTATTATAAAGTTCGACAAGTCAAGACTTCTTCCGGTGAGCTTCCGACGAACTTTCGGCGGTCTTCCGACGAACCCTCGGAAACCATTCTGTAGACTCCTGGCAAGCTCCTGGACTTCACGATGATCTTAGCGAGTTCCAACGAGCTTCTTTGGCAAGCTCCGATCTTTCTTGGTAAGCTCCATAAACTTTCGATGAACCTTCGGACTTCCATTGAACTCTCGAACTTCCAACGATCTATCGCACTTGTCTTCCGGCACTTTGTTTCGCTTTACATCTTCATCATTATCATAGTTAATCCTGCACATACAAACCAAAACTCTACTTTGATCTAGATAATTATTACAATATGAATTGACATTCTGTTGCCCGGCATGTCATTGGTCGGTACTTCATTTAATTCTTCAATGCATCATCCTCTCTTGTGTTTTATTGCCCAATCGGCGGTTGACCTCCGTAACCCCGATATCCTTAGCGCAACATGCTCTTCTTGGCCCGATGTCTATCGTACAAAGCCTTCTGCCGATTGTTGACTGAATCTCCGGTTCGACATCCAATATCCTGACGTGATCACCTAGCGCAACGTCAATTCCTCTAACGTCAACTGTCTAATCTTGATCGATAGTAGACCTGCGTCACTCAAAACATAGTTAGACAATAAAACATAATCAATTAGTTTCATTATCAAAATCTGAGATTCAACAATCTCCCCCTTTTTGATGATGACAACTAATTGATGACTAACAGAGTTAACCATAACTCCCCAGAGTTTAATCAAACTCTCCATATCAATATGCCATTGATAGAAACCTTGGATTATCCTAAATCCAAGCAACATTCATCACAAAATATGAGAATCATTTAAACCATCATGCAAACATATAAAATATTTAATTTAATGCATGAAGTCATCAATCTACTTCTCCCCCTATGTCATCAACAAAAAAGGAGAAGTTACATCATAGTAAGTTTAAAAGATATGCAAATTTTACAACACACTAACTATTAGTCACATCATATAACATTTAAGCATAGCTTTGCAATACAACATCCAATAATACTATTCAACCATAGCAAGTTTTAAGATATGCAAGATGACGCTTGATATTCAAGTTCTTTTCCTCTTTTGTAGGCTAGTAAGATAGCAAGTTTGCACTTTGATTTCTTTGTGATATGCCAAGCTAACAATTTTCTTTCTCTTGAATGAGCTAGCAAAATTTTCATTTAAGGTGCAAGCTAGCAATAAACTTTCTCCCCTTTTATCAATGTCAAAAAGAAAGGGAGGATGATGATATAAACTTTTCACATAAGTTTGCATAAAAAAAGTTTACATCAATCTTCAAATCATGATACAAATATATCAATTTAGTGGATCAAGTCATGATTCGTGATTCATCATAAAAGATATCAAGAAGAACACAGTTTCTTTTACTTCAATATTCAAATCATGACAAGTGATACATATCAAAATTCTCCATGAATATTTTAATCATCAAGTCATGAATCATACAAAGAAGTATTGAAGCATAGGAGAAAAAATCGATTTAAGCATGCAATCAAGTTCAAGTCATGAATATTAATTCAACAAGCTAGCTCCCCCTTAGTTTTTGTCAAAATAAAGTGGAGGATTCAATGGCTAGAAATTTCAATCATTAAACAAGCCATTTATGTAAAGAATTCATGAATAATATCAACAAGAATCAATTCATGAATACCAAAGATATGATTCACGGTTCATTAATGTCCTTTTTCAACAAAATCAAGATCAAGATTCAATGATTCATCCTAAAGCAAATTCTCTCTTATATCAATTTTTAATTATCACATAAGGCATATAAGGCAAAGAAATCTTGTTATTTCTATATAATGAAATATATGACATCAAGGCTCATGATTCATTTAAAAAGATATAGCACAAAAAGCAACTTGATTTATACATAGGATTTTTCATCAAGATCACATTTCATAAGAATCAAGATATCAAGTTCACGAATTCATAAAAATTCAAGTATTGAAGGCAAGATACATTTTATTTAAAGAATTTTTTTTTCATAAAACGGAAGGAGTATGATAAACGATCTTGATTTATAAAGAACTTCAAGTTATAATTGTCAAGATCATGATGTCAATAAAATTTCTTTATAACAAAGAATCACATGAGCACTTGATTATTGCATAAGAATTCTCATTGCATCAAGATTTATGAATTCTTTCTCTACAACATGAGATATAATAGTAATGATATCAATCATGATTCATTTGGTAGAGATAGTAAAGACAATAACTTGATTTATGCATTTGAGCTCTCATTACTTAACAAGTCATGATTCCAACAAAATAAGGTTGTGATTCCAAAAGTCTAGAAGTCATGAATCATTAAAAAAAATCTTATTCTAGTTCAATTCATCAACTTCAAACACATAATCAAATTATCAAAATCATTATCGAGATTCAAGAGATGAACATAATATGCATAGATTCATCATTTCTCTTCCATCGAAAAATTGAAAACTTTATTGAAGGATTTTCAAGAGACATGCATTTCTCTTGCATTAATTTTATATGAACATGCCTTCGACTTTTTAAGTCAAATAGAAACAAGCATGATCATTCAAGACTTAAAAGCAAAATCCATAAAACAACTCATTGAGCATAATTTCAAACATCCATTATTAAGCCATGATAAAAAGAGTAAGTCAAAGATTCAATCATCTTATGTCATGAATTCCAAAAGACATCTCAAGTTATCAACAACACATTAAAAGGATATTTCAAAAAGACATATCGATACGTGATTTATTTGTATCATTTTATTCGAATTCATGATTCTTTTTTAAAATGTATCTCCCATCGTAAATGTGAATCAGGCATTTGTCAAATCCGAAATCATCCTCAAAATTATATTCAATAAATTCATACATGACAAGCATAGATTTATTAAATTTTCTCTTAAAAAATCGATAAGATTGAGATAGAGGATTGCATTTTGTTTTTATATGTTATTTGCTTCTTATAACCATGCTTTTGCCCCTAATAAAAATAAATGTTAACATTCAAGATAAAAAAAGTAAATTTTACCATAAAGATCATTAAGTTAAATCACATTAAGTATGTGGCATTTTCAAAAGATTCGATTTAAGAGTTTCACATGGATTCATCAAAACTGAAAACTTTAGAGATAGAAGAATTTTCAAGATCATGCATTTTCTTTTTATGAATTACTTCATGTAGGCATGCTTTTGTCTTTTAATGCTAGATTTATATATCATCGTATAAATCTGAAAAGTAAGTTTCAAGAGAAATCCAAATGCATGATATAGTCATTTATTATCCAAAATATTCATCATGTTTATTTTTATGAGATTCACAAGATTGGTAAAATAAATTCATTAATCTCAATAGGATAGAAAATGCATTTCCATTTCATACAATTGATTTTATGTAAGCATGTTCAAATCTTCATGTAAAGACCATGCATCATTTTTAAAACCGAAAGCATCATCAAAACCATTAAGATCTAAGAATTCATCATACACATTATTTCAAAATATGAGATTTCAAGTCATCAAGTATGATACAATCATTAAGTATATTTTCATAATGCATCATCAAAATCATTTTAATTCTTTCTTTCATTAGTTATAACAAGATGATCGATGCTCAAATTTTGCTAAAATTATTTTATAAATTTCATCATAAAAATGATTAAGAATTATTATTCCAAGATGGAAGTTTTCAAATTATAAGCAAGATATATACATCTATCATCAAAAGACTTTCAAGAAATTCATACATAGATATGTATCATGTTTAAGATCAAAAAGCGATATGGAAAGTATACATAGAATTTCATCATCTCAAAATGTCATCTTAATTCATCATGAAAACCATCAAGTCCAAATATACATTATTCCAAAATGTAGGATTTTAATCTTCATCGTTTCAATTCCTCATTAAGCATGATACAAAAATTTAAAGATCAAGTATCATATTTAGAGACAAAATGTTAACTATCGAGTGTTTGACTCTACTCGTTCCTTCGTGTGTGACTTTAAGTGTGTGCTAAATATCGAAAGCCATTTCGTATGTAGAAATCCGATTGAACTCATTTTTGTCTAAAGCGCAAAATAAGGCATTCATAGCCTTAGCATTCAAAGAAAAAAAAAATTTTTCTCTAAGTTCGACTATTCGTTCATCGGTTTAGAGGGAAGTTGAAAGCTGTTTTTAATAATATTCCATAAGTTTAAATCTTGAGAAATCAAGAAAACTCTCATCCGAGTTTTTCAATATGTGTAATCCGAACCGTTAAAGAACAGTGGACGAACAATAAAAAAACTCTCTTGAAAGCCATTAAGAGCCATTTCTTATAGGTATAAATCTGAATGAGAAATAATGAGGCTCTGATACCAATTGTTAGAGATCGAGCAGCACTAAAAGGGGGGGGGGGTGAATTAGTGCAGTGGATAAATACGATAAACTTCAGCGATTTTAAACAACTTTCAAAAACTTCATATAATTGAAAGCATATGGGCTGGACCCAACACTATCATGTTATTGCTTGTTTTACACTTCAAAAACTATGACCTGATACTTCAAATAAGAAGGTCATAATCTCGGTTAAGGCTGAAGAAGGTCATAATTTCAGTTAATGTAGAAGTTGGCCTAGTCAGAACAAATAGGAAAAGAGGAAGCAAGGGTGTAAGTGAATGAGTTGGTAGGGTGTGAATTCCACTTGTTGAATTGAGTTAGGAACCTTGCTTATTAAAGGGCAGAGGTAGAGTTGAATTCAGTTTTGAGTTATGCTCATGAGGCAGAGTTGAGATCAATTCTAAGCCTATAAGATAATAATAAGGAGAGGGATGTGCCCAATGAAACTATTGGTAAGAAAAATCCATAATTTCCCAATAAATTTTTCTAAAGAATTGCTCATGACCATAACTTCCATATTGATTATCGCTTGAGCAGCTCTCGTTAGAGAATTTATTAACACTTGAGCAGCTCTTGTTAGAGAAAGAGAAGATAGAGAGAAAGCACAAAATCTAGGAACTTCAATAATGTTAGTGTGATTCGGTTTGAGCAATCTTTCCACGACAATAAGATCATACGGCATTTCAAGTTCTATGTTTTAATTTCTCCAATCAGCTAAGATCTGTGGCAATGCATTATGTTCCCTTCTTCTTTCCCTTATTCTGGGGCCTTTCAGAAAATTCCATTATAGATTCATCCAATTAGAAACTGGTTATAAATTATAGGGCTGGAGACTCAAACTGGATCTCCCATTGCCCATAAGAGAACTTTTACTTAACTGCTACTCACACTTTAAGAGACATTTGAAAGGAGATTATTGGGAACTTGCATGAAAATAGATAACCTTAGAAAAGTGGACTCACTTGTTTCATTCAGTACACCTAGAAAGCATGCAAAGAATAATCTCATCAATGGCAACATTAGCAAGCAAGCAAGTAACAAAGTAGTAAACTTTAGAGTTTAGGAGTGCAAACAACCTATTGGAGTTTTTGTTGAAAATCTAGATAGGAAGAAAGGATAGAGATTTCAAACAGAGGAAGAGTAGGAGAAGAGTAACTCTCTATTTTTCTCTCAAAATACTCTTTACAATTTCACAAACTCTATTCTTTCATGAACCAACATATGGGGTTTATATAGTCCCCAAAGATACATCATATTTATTGTATTCAGAATGAATACAATAACCAGTGGTCATTTTGACTTGTCCTTCCATAGACATCTAATCTATCTTTTCTTCTTCTTGAGAGAATGAATCTCCTTCATGCATGAACCTTTTCTTGAATTAATTAGTCTCTATTGGAATAAGTTTATTTCCAACATTATCCCCCCTTAAACTTGTTCCATCTGTCATCCCAAGTTTCCTTCGAAGTTGTTGAAATATATACCTCTTCTTCAAGAACTCCATTAAGAAATGCTGATTTGACATCCATTTGTAAAATTTTCCATTTCATTTGAGTTGGTGCAAATACTTCTTCGTAGTCAATCCCATATTGTTGTTTGTATCCCTTTGCAACCAATCGTGCTTTGTATTTCTCTATCTTCCCTTGTGCATTTCTTTTTGTTTTGAAGATCCACTTAACACCGATCGCTTGGTGGTCTTCTGGAAGTGTAGTAAGCTCCCATGTATCATTTTTGTTAATTGCACGAATCTCTTCATTCATTGCTTGTCGCCATTTTTCTTCATTACAAGCTTCTTCGAAGGTTAATGGATCATATCCTGCAAAAAGACAAAATAAAGAAAGTTCGTCATTGTTAGTATCAATCCTTCGAGTCACATCATAGAGCTCCTGAACTGGTCTTGTCCTTCTTATAATCGGACTTCTTGAATCAAGTGACCTAGCTGATCTAGGTGATGATTCCGGTAAAGCCTCTTCGGTGTTTCCTTGTATTATATCATCATCTTCTGAAGCTATGACTTTCTTATGCTGCTCATCACTTTTCCAGTTCCAAATCTGTTGTTCATCAAACTCAACATCTCTTGACATCACAACTTTATTTGTGATAGGATTGTAGAGTTTATAACCACTAGAATTTTCAGCATAACCTAACAAAATGCATTTCTGACCTTTATCCTCCAGTTTTGTTCTCTTTTCCTCTGGTATCTTAGCAAATGCAATGCTTAGAAAATCCTCAAATGATCAACTCTTGGTTTCAAAGCTCCATGCTTCTTCTAGTGTAACATTTCCAATTCGCTTTGTTGGAAACCTGTTAAGCAAATAAACTGCAGAGGCAACAGCATCTCCCCAAAATTCTTTAGGAATTCTTCTTTCCTTTAACATGCATCGGACCATATTAAGTATAGTCCTATTTTTCCTTTCTGAAACACCATTTTGTTGAGGTGTGTATGGCATAGTGAATTGATGAAAAATTCCATTGTTTCTACAAAAGCTTTCAAATTCATTTGATGTATATTCACCACCTCTATCTGTTCTTAAACATTTAATCCTACAACCACTTTGTCTTTCAACCAACTCCTTAAATTCTTTGAATTTACTGAAAACTTCTTTCTTTTCTTTTAATATATAAACCCAAGTTTTTCCACTATGATCATCAGTGAATGTAAGAAAATACCTGCTTCCTCCAAGTGATACTGGACTGATAGGGCCACAAACATCTGAGTGTACCAAATCCGATGCCATGCTCTTCTTATTCTTCGACTTTGAAAGGCTTTTTTCTTGCTTACCCATAACACATACTTCACATAGTTTTGATGGGTGATCAATTCTTGGCATTCCTGTCACCATATTATACTTCTCTAGAAGTTTCAAAGCCTCAAAATTTAAATGAGCATATCTAAGATGCCATAATGTAGAAATGTCCTCAATATCAGTCTTAAAACAATTTGATCGATTAAGAATACATAAATGCAGAGGAAACATTCTGTTCTTTGCCATTTTCACATGTGATATCAATATTCTATCCTTGTCACGAATTGAAAGAGCCATATCTTTCATCTCAATATTATAACCTTTTTCAAGTAATTGTCCCAAACTCAAAATATTATTTTTCATATCAGGAACATAATAAACATCCAAATACATAACTCTTTACCATTATTTAGTTCAAGGAGAATTTGACCTTTGCCTCTTCTTGGTCTCGAGACATATCACCTAATGTAATATTTCAGAATAATTTGTATCTATTTCTGAAAATAAATCTTTAATACCACACATATGATTTGAAGCTCCAGATCTAAATACCATGTCATAGATTGATCTTCTTTCAATTTATCATATGTCATCAGAATACTTGATTTTCATTCTTTTCTTTCTGAACAAAATTTGCCTTATCACCTTGGTTGTTAGGATTGTAATAGCATTCAAAAGAGTAATGTCCGTACCTTTTGCAAATATAGCATTGTATTTCAGACCTTTTAAAATTTCTGCCACGTCCACGGCCTCGGCCACGTCCTCGACTATAACCTTGGCCTCTTTGGCTAGAATTTTCTCCACCACCTTCATTGTTTGGAGATTCTGATTGGTCGATTTCGCCTCCTCTTCCTCTTTGTCCATGACATCTTCCTCTTTGAAATTTTGATTCACCTCTGTTTTCAAGAGTAAGCTTGGTTTGTAGTGCTTGCTCCAAAGTTCTGTCTTCTCCTCTTTTGGTAATCCTTTGTTCATGAACTTGAAGAGAACCCATAAGTTGTTCTAAAGACATTGTTTCCAAATCTTTAGATTCTTCAATCGCAACAGCAATAAAATCAAATTTTGGATCTAAAGATCTCAATATTTTTTCTATTACTCTTTGATCACTTATTTGTTCACCATTTCGTCTCATTTGATGAACAATAGAAATGACCTTTGAGAAGTAATCAGAAATAGTTTCAGAAGTACCTTGTTGTAATTTTTCAAAGTCGGCTCGTAAAACTTGCAAACGAAGTTTCTTTACCTTATCAACACCACCAAATGCTTTTTGAAGCATTTCCCAAGCCTCCTTTGAAGTATTTGCTGGAGCGATGATCTCGAACATTGTATCGTCAAGTCCTTGGTAGATCGTGAACAAAGCCTTTTTCTCCTTCTTCCTTCTATCTTTGAGTTGTTTTCTTGCTTCTGCATTCATTGCTCCTTCTTCTGTTGGATTTGGCTCAACAAATCCATCTTCTACAAACTCCCATACATCTTGGGAGCCTAGAAGAACCTTCATTTGGATGCACCATATATCATAATTTTCTTTTGTCAATCTAGGGATCTGAATTTGGATGGTACTTGGGGAAGAGGCCATTGCTCAACCTATGCTCTGATACCAAATGTTGAAAATCTAGATAGGAAGAAAGGATAGAGATTTCAAACAGAGGAAGAGTAGGAGAAGAGTAACTCTCTATTTTTCTCTCAAAATACTCTTTACAATTTCACAAACTCTATTCTTTCATGAACCAACATATGGGGTTTATATAGTCCCCAAAGATACATCATATTTATTGTATTCAGAATGAATACAATAACCAGTGGTCATTTTGACTTGTCCTTCCATAGACATCTAATCTATCTTTTCTTCTTCTTGAGAGAATGAATCTCCTTCATGCATGAACCTTTTCTTGAATTAATTAGTCTCTATTGGAATAAGTTTATTTCCAACAGTTTTCAAGGCTAGTGCAAGGTCTACTAAAGCGACGAATGTAGATTCAGGTAGTATTAACCATAGAGGGAGCGGGAACAAAATAATCACATCAAATTTTCTACTGCAAGGGAAAGCCAAGTTATAGGAATAGCCACTGGGCGCTTAAGTTATAAGTGAGTTTCTAGAATAAACAACAAGATTAAGTGCTTACATAAGTCTGGGTGCTAAGTGCTGTAAGGAAAGGTAGAGCAAAGCTCAGCTATACTTATAATACTGCTCACAGTAAACCATACTTATTGAGTTGCTCACAATAAGCCATACTTGAGAAAGGCTATGTCTAGTTGTTCATCATTTTTCACTTAACAATTTGTCTTTCCTTGACCCCCATCTTCCTCCCTTACCTCTAGACCCAACCTCCTTTAAATTTCATCTCTCTACTCTGTTTTTATTGTCTGCTTGTTGTGACAATTTTGATTTAAAAGGCTACTTGCTACGACTACTCTGATTTTCATAGTTTGATTTTCTTGTCTACTTGCTATGACTATTCTGGTTTTAAAGTCTGCTTGCTACAACTACACTAAGTTAGGAATCCCTCCATCCTATGAGAGTGATGATGAAACTCTTTCATTTAACTTTGAATATAGCATTCATATTCTATAATTTAGTAAATCAACAACTTATTTAACTTTACTACTTAAACCTGTTTCTAAAGGTATATTATAAACACTCCTTTGAATAGTAGTTGAAGTAAATAAGCGGCTACCTTTAAGCTTTAATCACTCATTGTGGCATCCAAATATACATTATTAATGATGATTTCCCTTCACCCGACCTAATAGCAATTGGCACTACCATTATTCTATATGCGTTTTTCCATTTAGCAAGAAAGAGAACTCTAGGTGATCCATTTGTGAGGAGTGAGTATGATCCCCTTCTTTAACATGTTTTGCTTGTTGAATTCTAGTTACATATGCACTATAGAGATAAAAGACTGAAAACTCTTTACTCATATATGTGAATATGATAAGTTTCGTTTTATGCATATATTATATAAGCTCTATCACATCTTCTTAAAATTATCCATTGTCTTTTCTTTCCTTTTCTTTGTATAAACTTGACTAATATCTCATCAAACTCTATAATCTGAATCTTAGGTGATATGTATAAAATACTAATCCTCAGTTCATACATTACCCTTAAATTGTGTAGATGGGGCCATTAACTCCCTAGGATCATTGTCACCATCAGTTGAGGTACTTGTATTCATTACCATGTCTTCAAACTAAGGAGGCTATTAAAAGAGATTGAGAAGGTTCTCGTCACTTAACTCAATTCTTTCTAATGATGTAACTAATGCTATTACTTTTTTCTTTGCCTTTGCCTTTGCACATTAGGTAAACAACTATGATAGTTGGGTGTCTCTAATTTCTTGAGTAGTCTGACTAGATGTTGTCCAACTCCTTTCATCATATTCTGACCAAGGGCGATCTTGGTCCATATGAACTTTAGTTCTGTGATCGATTATCTGTAAGTATTGCTTGACCATAAAATCATATGTGAATGCTTTCTTGATCTATTCTCTTTTTGTAATCAGTATATATCTAAGATAAGGCCTATGGGGATGCTTATCTATATCGATCTTACAAAGGACAATATAAAGTGGTTTCACTCTTATTATAATTTCATTCACGGTATCCAAAAATCTAGTAGAAATAATAACCTTTTTCATTTTGAATATCTAGAATCATATTATTTCTATGAGGTGACCATTGTCTTGAGACTATACTTCTTTTGTTGGATTGACTTTAAAGTAATGAAATTTATAACAAACCGAGTGACTTCAAGGTAGAGTATTTCACCATTTATATACTTTTGCATCAAATAGTAGATCCAATGACGATTATATAGAAACTTTATAATCGATTGTGTTTGAGCTACATACTTACTAATTGATGGTAGCTTGCAAATATCCTTCAGTATTACATCTATTCAATGGGTTGCACATGGAATCTAAAATAATATTTTTCTTTTCTCTATCAATTTTAAATTGACCTTCTTAAAATTGGTTCCATTGTCAATGACTATCTAGATAATATATCATGATCTAATCTCTTCTATCATAGTGTCCATTAGGTTTTCAATATAGCTTACATCTTGAATCTTGTCAAAAGCATTAACTGATTTATGAAAACTCACCCACTTACTACAATACAGAAGAAAATTGATGATACTCATTCTTGTTAACCTTATCCAACTATTATAGATTAGTGTCACCCAATGTTTGGCTTATTGCCTTTTGAAGGATTTGATTTAGTCCTTTAATTCTGACACCTCCTCATCTAAATATACGTCATGGATCTTCTTTAATGTTGGAGGTTGGATTCCCATGCTAATCTTTTAAATAGAGAAGACCATACTCTAATAATATAGATTTTGAATTGTGTTTATTAGAATCCTATAAAAGTTGAACCATTTAGTTATTACCTTCCTAATATCATGCTTCATTTCTTTTATATATGTATTATCAATTTGTGTTTGCTCTATTGTTTGTAGAGGATAAACTTACATATAAATATCAATAATATCTAATGTTGACCTCCTACTAAGTTTCCCTGATAAAATCATAAATTCTACCTTGTCTCATGCTAATAATCTAGCTTAATCGAGGAGGGTCAATTAGTTATCTCATGCTAGTCGATCTCTGAAATCCCTGTGATGCAAGCTAATTGCCACTGTCATTCTCCCATTGTAAATTAGGTTGTCAATGCCTTATTGCTTTCTTGTACATGTACTAATGCTATAGTGATGCACGAATACTAACTTTGAGATCCTAGTCGATATCATCATCATGACTCTCATATTTATCATAAACTAATTCATGTGTAGCCCTATAGTATTTTCTTCTGCTCTTACCTTTTTTTAAATTATATCTTCTCTTGCTTATTGTAAGTTATCTTGAAATGATTTATAGGCCTTCGTCAAAACCTTCTTGTATTTTGTAATATTATAATAGCCATCGACCAAATGCATCTTCAATTGGATAGTTCCTCCACCCTTACTGATATATTCATAATAAATATATTATCAATAATAATAGTTCTAGTCTATCTTTTAAGCATGATCCTAAATGTCATCAGGTGTCTATTCCTTTGGTGTCATAT
This sequence comes from Musa beccarii, assembly GCA_024322285.1. Classification (NCBI taxonomy): domain Eukaryota; kingdom Viridiplantae; phylum Streptophyta; class Magnoliopsida; order Zingiberales; family Musaceae; genus Musa; species Musa beccarii. The sequence continues at coordinate 24,308,870 of CM044396.1, forward strand.
TTCTACCAATATTAAATCAAATAAGTAGGTTACGATTAACCTTAATTTGAAATAACAAGGTCAATCAACCTATTTGACATTAAATACATAGAATTAATTCAATATATGTCAAATTACGATCAACTCATAATTAGATACACTAATCATAATATTAAAAATACTAATTACTCCATAATTAACCCTCTTTTACTATAATAAATATATCAAACACTAATAATTAATTATTACATAAAATTGACCTAATAAAGGGTCAAATAACTATAACCTTATCATTAAATACACTAATTATAATATTAAAAAATTTATTGAATCTTAATTAGTCTTATTTTATCCTTATAAAGATGTCAAACACCTTAAAAGATATTAAATATGTAAATTTGGTTCAACATAGGTCAAATTATGATGAAATCATCATTAAATACATTAATCTTATGATTAGCATAGTTAATTATTTTCTAATTATTCATCTTTCACCACTATAAATATGTCAAATATTTTAATATATATAAAAGTTATTTAATTGATCCGATATGAGTCAAATTTTTATTAAATACATTAAAAATACTAATTATATCATTAACATAGTTAATTAATTCCTAATTATCATTTTTCACTATTATAAACATATCAACACCCTAATAGGTATTAAATATATTGGATTAACTTGGATCAAATTTTTATTAAATCATCATTAAAATCACTAATTGAGTATTAGAAGATTTAATTAAACCTATTATAATATCATAAATATATAAATCACCTTAAAATATAAAGATTTGACCTATTAAGTGTCTAATTTAAAAAAAATAGCATTAAACACACTAATCATAAATTAAAGGCTTTAATTACTCCCTAATGAACACTATTCTACCATCATAAAGACCTCAAACAACATATTACACACTAAGAATATAGAATAAGCTTAATCATCTCATAAATCATAAAAAATAAGATATATATATATATATATATTTGATTAGAGAGTTCTTCAAACTTAGATGTTAATCCTTCATAATTATCCTCGTAAGCTTGATCCAATCCATAAATCATAACTTTGTAGAGTTCAAGAGAGTGCAAATGAGAAAATGAGAGAAATATGTGAGTAAAAAAGTGATTGAGAGATAGATAAGTTAGAGAGAGTGAAAAGAGAGAGAATGAGGGGATAGAAAGGGTTTAAAAACTCTTAGATTTGGTTCAAATGATTAAATGGACTGTTTGAATAAATCCTAGCCATTGATCAATATATATCAAAATTCGATTATGGATCACCCGATACAAGGTAGTTTGTGTGCTAGTCCCTTAACAGATCACTACATACTGCTCGACCATCTGGTATAGGTCCGCATGGTGAACCATGGTTACTAACATCTCATTCCCTAATTTTGGCTATTTTTGGAAGGAAAAAATAATTCATCTCTATAATAAGTTGAAGGGCAAGGATGATGTCTAATACACAATCTATTTAATGGGTTATTACTCAATTTGAGAACCAAGGTTTGTAGTTTCACTCAGGTTGGTATGATACAAGTGAACGTGATGGTTTGATAGATGATCAGAATATAGACCATCCTATACCAGTGGGATATGTGTTGGGGGGAGGACATATTGATTGATACATCCCCTCATATATAGGTTAATAATAATTGGATTTTGATTGATATAATCTAATGGCCTTGATTGAATTGGTTCCAACGACTAATTTGACTATTGGACCCATTTGAATGGATATTTAATTATATTCCTTATCCCACTTTCATTCTCTTTCACTCTTACACTCTTTCTCACTCAAATCATTCTATTTCTCATAATTTCTCACTTTTAAATTCAATCAAAACTAAAATATGATGAGTAAAGGCTCACTTAGGAGGTTTAAGACATTCTAACACTTCATACTTTAATAAAAAGGTATCTATTCCTTTACTTTTTTTTGTTAATTTATAATATGATTACCTCCATTCTATCTAGTTAATGTATATTTGGATTATTCACATATTTATAGTAGTAAAATATACGTAATTAGGTAATACTATAACTTTTAATTATTTGATTAGCGGAATTAATACTGATTTCCTCGATATTGGACCTATATTTGGTCAATTTTATCTGATAAATACCATTTATGATCAAACACATGTTTATAGTGGCAAAGTATCTATTAAAAATATATCTTCAATCAAAAGACTTAATTTGTTATTAATATTTTTGATACTAATGATTTTTTCTTTATTGTTATCTCTTAAGGTGATGTATCTTTCATTTTGCTCATTACTCTTGCTTGAAGAACATACCTAAAAGGAAGAAAAGATTGATTTTGGTACTTATATTCCTTAAGGTCCCTTAAGATTAAAATTATCTTTCTTACCTTTAGGGTTTGAATTTAAAATAGTTCTTTTGAAACCCAAATAGATTTTGTATATATGTTAATATTTTTCTTTATGATAGCAAGAATAAGCATAGTGATCATGTTTATCACAAAAGTTGCATATGCCTTTAAATGAGGTGTGTGCTCTTGAGACATGCAAGGTTAGTCGTTTAACAAACTTAGTTACATTATATTTTATTTTGTTGGAATGAAAACCAATCCATTCTTTTTTAAAATTTTGAACTCTTTTAGCTAAAATCATATCAATTGATTTATTTCAACCTCAAATTTAACTAGAGCTTGCTTTTTCCTTATTATATTTTCAAGATGAGAAGATTTTGAGTTGTCACACCAAGTGCAAGGAATAAAAGATTTCAAGTTACATTTGTCATAAGCATTTTTTAAGCATATCAAACTCATTAGTAAGTAAAGCATAATTTTTTTCAATGAATTATATTTTTTATTAATTTTTTTAAATTCATCATAAGTCTTGAAATGTTTTATGAGATTCTTCACTTGATAAAGAGGTTTTGGAGGAATTAATTACCATAGTATCGAATGCCATAAGAGCATAATTTGCTAGTTATTCTTCGATGGTTTGCTCTTCGGCCTTAGTCCCACTAGAGCCTTCTTCATTTGAGCATTCCTCTCTTAATAAGTTTTTATCTTCTTTTCCATATACTTTGTAAATCATCTTATAAGTTATTAATAACCTTATAAGTTATTTAAATGAAAGATCGTTTAGGTCCTTTTCTTCTTGAATTGTGGTGATTTTTGCATCCTAGCTTTTTGAAAGTGACATAAAGATCTTACTTGATATATGATTAGAAAAAGATTTACTAAAAGCTTTTAATATACTGATAATATCTAAGAATTGGGTAAACATATCGTCAATGAATTCTTTTGGCATCATCATAAAATATTAAAAATTATGCTCAAGTAAACCTATGCCTTCATGGATAGTATTCAAATTATACCAAATATCAAAAGTGGTTTCACTAATAGAAATCCGATTAAAATTATTTCGATTTGAGGCAAAATACAAAGCATTTATCACTTTAACATTTAAGTGAAATAATTATCTTTTAGAATCCATCTATTTTCTAAAAGATTTTATCACTTCAAAACCATCTACGATTTTAGAAAGTTTTTTAAAATTATTATCAATAATAAATCATGATCGAGTGAATACAAGAAACCCTCATTCTAATTTTTCAAAAACTATAATCTATCCCATTGAATATAGGATGACATATGATAAAGCAACCCTTTTGATTACTTAAAAAGTCATTAGATCTCTCTTGTGTGTTAATCCATTTAAGAGACTCTCACTCTAATACCAATTATTAGGATCTTAATAACACTAAGAGAAAAGGGTGAATTAGTGCTATAGTATATTTAATTGATTTTAAAATTTGATTAAGAAAATAATATGTATCAGAAACACAATTAATAAAGTATTAAGTGCAAGTCAAAGTGAATGACAATAAGTGAGTAATCATCAATAAAATTTATAAGTAAAAAAAGATACAAACTAATTTGTAGTGATTTGATCTTCTTAACCTACATCTACTCTTGATTCTTCTTCTCTCGATGCCACTAGCTTTCACTATCAATTTTACTTTAAATGAGTGAAGATCAATAACTCTTTACAACCCTTCTCCTTTTTGAAGTTTAGGAGAAAACCTTCATACTCACTTTTTTTATAAAGGACCTCTTGTCTCCTACAACTTAGTATTATAACTAAACTAAAGGAAGAGAAAAAGACTCATACAATGCTCAAAGAGAGAGCTATAACATTGCACAAACTCAAGAATGAATGCTCTATTAACCAAGCCTAAGTGAAATATTTATAGCCCTCTAAAAGGCTTCCAAAATAGAGTCAAAATTTAAAATTTTGATATTTTGAAACATGAGTAGTGCTACCATTGAGTTCAGATAATACTACCATTGTAATCTTTAAAATAAAGTTGCAACACTGGACTCCTACAATACTTTCTTCATGATTTTTGACAAGGAGCTCAATGCTAGATTCTCATGATACTACTATCATAATTTTTTTTAATGAAACCATAATACTGGAATTTGACATTACTATTATTGTAGTTTTTTATACGACACCACCAAATTTGACTTTGGTGATACTACCATTGTCATAGATAGTATCATTATTGACTTAGTTTATGTCATGTTTTTGGCCTTCTAATAACCTAAATTCGGCTTAACTTTAAGCCTAATGACTTTCATGATAAATGAACTTTGTTTCAACTCAATACCAACTCAAATTGGTCCAAAATTATCTCAATCAAGACGTTGACTTATCAATCACTCATCTAGCACATCTTTAAAGCTTTCGACATATTGTCTACTCTTCCGGTATACCATTTGATCTTTTAGTATTTCATCTGAACATCTAGCACATTGCTCTATCCTCTGACATAATGCTTAGTCCTCCAGCTTATCGATTTTGCTATAATATCTAATCTTTCGATATGATATCAAATCTTTTTACAACCATCCTTGCCTTGTATTTAACCTATGAGTTATTTTCTTTTCTTTTTTTTCAATCTGAAGACCTATTTGTTCTTTAATATTTTTTTCCCATTAAGCAATTTTATTAAGTTAAATATATAATTCTCATGCAAGGATTTCAGCTTTTCCTACATGAGACTTAACCATCTATCTTTCTACTCATGTAACATATTCTCTTAGTAATGTTTTAACTCTCACTCATCAATAAATAACATATATTCATGGGAAGAATACCTTCGAGAAGGTCAATGCTCTCTAGTGAATCTTTTTAATTAATGTTCAGTTTGTAGTTCTAAAAGGCCTTTCTCAACATTTCATTAGCATTATCATTTGAGAGTATATCACTATGATATTCCTGTTTGTCTCCACCATCATCACTGACTACCAGGGGAGGAGGCACTGGACTCAAATATATAGGATGTTCATTGAATGATTTTGATTCCTAAATTTTCTCAAAATCTTCAAAAGTTTGATCTTCAAGAAATACCACATCTTTGCTTTGATGACTTTTTTATTTTTAAGATCCCATAATTTGTAACTAAATTCTTCATGCGCATAACCCAAAAAGATACATTGTTTAGATTTATCATCAAACGTTGAATTCTCATCATTTAGAATGTGAACAAATGCTCTATAACTAAATACTCTTAACTAATCATAAGAAACATCCTTCCTTTTTCGAGCACATCTCCATCAAGTGGTATTGAAGGAGAAATATTGATCAAGTATATTGTAGTTTACATAGCTTCATCCACAAAAGACTTAAAGTTTAGTTTGAGAGAGTATACATCTTATTCTTTCACTAATTGTGTGATTCATTCTTTTTACAACTCCATTATACTGTGCTGTGCTATCTTCGGAACTATATTTTCAAGCCTGATGTCATATTCTATACAATATATTTCAAATGGGCCTCTATATTCTCCACCATTATAAGCTCTAATGCATATAAATTGCTTTCCTATTTCTCTTTCAACATAGGTATGAAAATACTTAAACATATTAAGCACGTAATAAATTTCAAAGGAAAAGCTCAAATCTTTCTAGAATAATCATCAATAAAAATAATAAAAATATAAAGTACTACCAAGAGTTCTAATATTCATAGTGAGTATGAATTAAATCCAAAATATGATTTTCTAAAAGAAGATAATCTTTGAAATGTAATTTTATGTTGCTTACCAACTAAACAATGAGTATAAGTTTTAAAGGCATCTTTGCCATAGAAACAAGCTTCTTTCTAACAAGAATATGAATCCCTTCTCGATACTGTGGTCAATTCTTTTATGTCATAATTCAATAGAGTCATTAACTATAATAATTCTCCCTGAATTGATCTCACTTGTGTCATATAAAGGTTATTGGTTTTCCTTTAGCTAGCTCAAGATTATCCTTTGTGTGCTTTCATTTCTCAACCTTATCATCCAATACACCTATAAAAATTAAGTTATTGTTCATTTCGAGTACATGTCTCATATTATTTAATATCATTTTGCATCCAATGCTGGTTTCTACCTAGATCTTTGCCTTCTTCATAATTTTTGCTATCATATTAATTCCCATTCTGATATGACCAAAATCACCACTTGTACAATATGTAAAAAATTCACGTTGAGAGATAACATGAAATGAAGTAGCTGAATCAATAACCCAAGTAGAATTTTGGCATGTAAGATTAATTACACTATCACAATATTTAATAATAACATCATTAAATAAAACTGTAGTTATATGTTTTTCTTCTTTCTTTTCTTCATTGCATTTTTTTCGATTGTTCCCTTTTTAATATTCTACACTCTCTTTTCATGTGTCCCAACTTATCACAATGATAACATCTCATACTTGATACGAATTTGGGCCTTTCTCTTGACTTACCATGATTTTTAGAATTTTTAGTGTTATCTCTCTCCCTTTTTTTTTGGTAACTATTGCATTAGACTAGAAAACAAATATATGTTCCTTTTTTCTATTAGGACTAAAATTGACACTAAGAGAGGAGGGTGAATTAGTGTTGTCATAAAAACTTTCATCAATTCAAAAAACTTCATTCGATAAAACTTGTATCGGAAAAGCATTCAAACTTAGAGAAAGTGTGAAGTAGAGCAAGCAGCTAAACTGGCAAGCAATATAAAGAAAAGCAGCAAGAAGAGTTCACATCGGATTTATAGTGGTTCGTTCGTCGTGACCTACGTCCACTCACGATTCCTCCTCCGTCGAGGCCATCGACTTTCACTATCGATCTTCCTTCAATAAGCGAAGATCAACTACTCTCTTACAACCATGTTCTCCTTTTCATAGGTTTAGGAGATAATCTTTATAATTCGCTCACCCCTCTCTTATACTAAAATTGAAACTTAGAGATAGAGGGGAATTCTCAAGAGTTTACAACAGAATTTTCACACTACATTATTCTCAGTTATTATTTGTTCTGAGTAGGGATGAGAGAGGTATTTATAGGTCTTAAATGTTTTAAAAAATAGAGCCAAAAAGGGTCTAATCCTGGATTTTCGATCTAGATGAATTATCACAAAGCACAAATCATATGTTGTCCAGTATGTCATTCGTTCTTCTGACATTTCGTCTGATCCTTCAACGTATCATCCTCTCCTTCGGTGTATGTCATCAGTACATTGACTTCCTGTAACATTCAATCTCCTTAGTGTAAAGTCTAATTTTTTCAGCACGAAGCCTAAACTCATGGCACGAAGTCCTTTAGTCGGCATTGATGGGTGAAATAAAAAGGATAGGCAACAAACAATAACTTTTGTATATGAACAAATACTAGCAGGCTATAACATACAGCGGAATTAAACAGAAATCATAATCAAATATAATACCAAGATTTACATGGAAAACCCCTTCAACATGAAGGGTAAAAACCATGGGGCAAACCATAGAAAATCCACTATAGAAATAATGAATGTACAATTCTCGAATCTCTTGCCCAAAACCCAAGCAACAATCACAAGAGAATAACTGGGATACAAGGATCACGTCACTGTGCACAATATCCAAAACCTCCTCAAGCAATTACAGAAGAATTCACTGAAGATCTGATCTAACCTGAGATGAGAAACTGTTTGGATGAATGAGAATAATTTCTGTGTTTTCCTTGTCTTCTTCCCTTTCTTTTTCTCTTGTTTCTCTGCCCTTTTCTTCTCTCTTTGAATCCCTAATGTCACTGCGAAGATTCTACCCTTTGCTGCGATATTTTTATCTATTTAATTCGCAGCCACCATTAGCCCCTATATATATATTTAAGTTTAGGTTAGGGTTTAGGAGAAATAAGAGGAGGGCTATGGGCTACTAAAGCCCATAAGGGCTGAACTGGGCTCTCAGCCCAACAACCTCCTCTTTCAGCCCATAAGGGAGGCTGTCCCATGACTCCTTAGTGTAAATCCATGCCGACCAACTATCGACACATCTCCTGCCTCTCTTTTGGTAAGGTCTTTGTCAACATGTCTGCTCCATTATCATCTGTATGAATTTTCTGAAGTTGCAACTACTTCTCTTCAAGTACATTTCGAATCCAGTGATATCTGACATCTATATGCTTTGACTTGGAATGAAAAACTGGGTTCTTACATAAATGGATGGTACTCTGGCTATCACAATACACCACATAGTTTTACTGTTTCAACCCCAATTCTTGTAAGAATTCTTTCATCCATAACATTTCTTTGCAAACCTCTGTAGCAGCAATATATTCTGCCTCTGTGGTGGAGAGAGCAATACACCTTTGTAATCTGGATTGCCATGACACAGCTCCCCCTGCAAAAGTAAGTACAAAACCTGATGTGGATTTTCTTGTATCAATATCTCTAGCCATATCTGCATCTGTGTAACCCGTTAGCACAAGTGATCCATCTCCAAAGCTTAAATAAACCTTAGAGCTTTCTTTGAGATATCTCAAGATCCACTTCACTGCTGCTCAGTGCTCTTTGCCTAGATTTGTAAGAAATCTGCTAGTAACACCTACTACATATGCGATGTCCGGCCTTATACATACCATTGCATATATTAAACTTTTAACTGCCGAAGCATAAGGAACCTTTTGCATTTTCTCCTTCTCTTCATCACTTGACGGACTCTGTTCTGAGCACAACTTGAAGTGACCTGAAAGAGGAGAACCAACTGGCTTTGCATTGCTCATACTGAACCTTTCTAATACCTTCTCGATGTATTTCTCCTGTGATAACCAAATCTTCTTATTTTTCCTATCATGAGAAATCTGTATGCCTAGTATTTGCTTTGCTGGCCCCATGTCCTTCATTGCAAAGGACTCACTCAGTTCTTTCTTCAACCTATCAATTGTATGCATATCTTTCCCAAGGATAAGCATATCATCAACATAAAGTAAGAGAATAATAAAATCTTCATCAAACCGTTTGATGTACACACAATGATCTGAAGCCATTCTTTTGTATCCATTTCCAATCATAAATGAATCAAACTTTCTATACCACTGTCTTGGAGCTTGCTTCAATCCATACAAACTCTTTCTTAACTTGCAGATAAAATTTTCTTTACCTTTGACTTTGAAATCTTCTGGTTGCTCCATATAAATTTTCTCCTCTAAATCACCATGAAGGAAAGCTGTCTTCACATCTAACTGCTCCACCTCCAAGTCCTGGCTAGCAGCAATACCTAGAGCAACATGAATAGAAGACATTTTAACAACAAGAGAAAAAATTTCTTCAAAGTCAATACCTTTCTTTTGACCAAAGCCTTTCACAACTAATCTAGCTTTGTACTTTGGTTGAGAACAATATTCTTGAGTCTTCAACCTGAAAACCCACTTGTTCTTCAAGGCCTTCATTCCCTGTGGAAGTTGCACCAAATCATATGTATGATTCTTCTGTAGAGCATCCATCTCTTCCTGCATAGCAACTAGCCACATTTTTTTCTGCTCACTTTCAATTGCTTCCTGGTAACTCTCTGGTTCACCTGCATCAGGAAGCATCACATACTCATCTGTAGAGTATCTTCTGGAAGGCTGACATTGTCTTGAAGATCTTCCCAACTGAGGTTCTGTGGGAAGCTGCTCCTCAACTTCTTCTTGCTCAACATGTCTTGCAGGTAGATTAATATCTGGTTCTATACCATCTTCCTGCACATCTCCCCCATCACCTTGATATACTGAAGGAATAACTGGGTCACAATCTGCTAATCCTTCTACAGAAGTCTTGGCTGGTGCCTCCTTCTTCAAATCCTCAAGGGTTTGATCCTCAAAGAAGACCACATCTCTACTTCTAAACACCTTCTGCTTTTCTGGATCCTAAAGCTTGTAACCAAATTGATCATGTGAGTAGCCAAGAAAAATACATTCTTTTGTCTTACCATCCAGCTTGGACCTTTCATTATCTGGAATGTGTGCAAATGCACGACAACCAAACACTCTCAAATGCTTATAGGAAACATCTTTTCCTGACCAAACATGCTCTGTAACATTAGCATCTAGGGCTGTACAGGGAGATAAGTTGATCACATCAACTGTAGTCCTCAAAGCCTCATCCCAAAACCTTTTGGGTAGCTTTGCCTGTGAAAGCATACATCTGATCTTTTCCATGATGGTGCGATTCATCCTCTCTGCAATTACATTATGTTGAGGTGTACCAGAGGCTGTCATCTCATCTTTGGATGCCATGTGACCTGCAATAATCATCAAACAATCCTGTATACTCACCACCATTATCTGATCTTATGCATTTCAACTGTCTTTCTGTCTCCCTTTCAACTCTGGCATGAAACTCTTTGAAGATACCAATAACCTGATCCTTAGTCTTCATAGTATAAGCCCAAATTTTCCTAGAAAAGTCATCTATAAAAGTAACAAAGTAAAGTGCACCACTAATGCCAGGAACATTAGTAGAACCATTAGGAGTTTTTGTCCTCAAAGGACCACATACATCTGTATAAACACGGTCCAAGGCATGCATTTTTCTAGACAAAGCAGGACTAGCAAATGAAACTCTATGTTGTTTACCAGCTAAACAATCAATACAAGGGTTCAAATGTATACCTCTAAGGTTAGGCAATACCTCTCTTTTGGAAAGAGCTTGCAGTCCCTTCTCGCTCATGTGTCCTAATCGCTTATACCACAACTTCATGCTGAAGTCTTTCTCTATAGCATTTAACTGTTCACCACAAGCTTTGGCCTGTAACCTGTACAAAGTAAGACATTTCTTTCCATTAGCTATAACAAGAGAACCCTTACTGAGTTTCCATTGCCCTCTGTGAAACCTGCTATCATAGTCTTCATCATCTAGTCTTCCAACTGAAATTAGATTCAGTCTCAAGTCAACTACATGCCTCACATCCTTAAGTACCAACTTGCATCCAAGGTTGGTCTTTATGTGGATGTCACCCATGCTAATGATGTCTGTTGTGCCATGGTTGCCCATCTTGACAACACCAAAATTTCCAGACCTGTACGTAGCAAAGAACTCCCTCCGTGGTGTAGCATGATAAGAAACTCCTGTGTTAATTATCCACTCGAGATCCTGACACACACAAGAAAAAATATCATCAGAAGGAGACAAAATCAAATAATCAACAACCTGCACTATAGCAGTAGTATTCTCTTTTGACTCTGTAGACTCCACTTCTTTTCCCTTTTTCTTGCTCTTCTTAGGATGCTTACACTGATTCTTATAATGTCCTTTCTCACCATAGTTATAGCAAACAATATCTTTCCTTGATCTTGACTTGCTTCTACCTATGCATGAACTGCTTCTATCTTTAGACCTTGACCTTCCTCTGTTCTCTGAGATAAGTGCCTGTGAATCAATCTGAGATACTGTTGAGTTCTTTCTTCTCAACTCCTCATTCAACAAACTACTTGTTACTTGACTCATGGTAACAATACCATCTGACGTAGAATTACTGAGGGAAACCACCAGTGTCTCCCAACTTTCTGGCAATGAACTGAGAAGTAACAATGCCTGCAACTCATCATCAAGAGACATTTTCATAGAAGATAACTGGTTAGTAATACTCTGTATTTCATTCAAATGCTCAGCAATAGAAGCACCCTCTTTATATTTTAGGTTCACAAGTTTTCTGATCAAAAAAGCTTTGTTGCCAATAGAGACCTTCCAACTTTTTCCAAAGAGAATATGCAGAACTTTCAGTAGAAACATGGTGAAAGACACTATCATCGAGCCACTATCGAATGAATCCAACCGTTTTTCGATCTAATCTCTTCCACTCATCATCTGTCATAGTTGTGGGTTTTTCACTATCTCCTTGCAAAAGTCCATACAAATCTTTGCAATACAAGAGATCTTCCATTCTTGGTTCCATATCATCCAATTATTTCCGTTCAAACTAATCATGCGAGAAACATTACCAGCCTCCATGTTCAAACACAAAAATTAAATCACCAAAACCTTGTTCTGATACTAGTTGATGGGTGAAATAAAAAGGATAGGCAACAAACAATAACTTTTGTATATGAACAAATACTAGCAGGCTGTAATACACAGCAGAATTAAACAGAAATCATAATCAAATAGAACACCAAGATTTACGTGAAAAACCCCTTCAACGTGAAGGGTAAAAACCATGGGACAAACCAGAGAAAATCCACTATAGAAATAATGAATGTACAATTCTCGAATCTCTTACCCAAAACCCAAGCAACAATCATAAGAGAATAACTGGGATACAAGGATCACGTCACTATGCACAATATCCAAAACCTACTCAAGCAATCACAGAAGAATTCACTGAAGATCTGATCTAACCTGAGATGAGAAACTGTTTGGATGAGTGAGAACAATTTCTGTGTTTTCCTTATCTTCTTCCCTTTCTTTTTCTCTTATTTTTTTGCCCTTTTCTCCTCTCTTTGAATCCCTAATGTCGCTACGAAGATTCTGTCCTTTACTGCGATGTTTTTATCTATTTAATTCGTAGTCACCATTAGCCCCTATATATAATTAGGTTTAGGTTATGGTTTAGAAGAAATAAGAGGAGGACTATGGGCTGCTAAAGCCCATAAGGGCTGAACTGGGCTCTCAGCCCAACAGGCATGTCGACCAATCTTCTTACATGTTTAACTCCAACCCAATGTCCGATTTCTTCTGCTTCAATTAATTTGCCTTTCCTTGATCGAAGCTAGTCTTATGTCACTCAAAATACAGATTAGATCACAAATTCATTAATTGATTTCATCATTAAAATTTGAGATTCAATAATCTCCTCCCTTTTGATGATAACAACTAATTGATGACGGAGTTTAAACTAAACTCCGCCTATCAATATGCCATATTGATCGAACCTTTGAATTCATAGAATTATAATTATTTCATCATTACATGCATCAAAAGAACCAATTGATCACATCATTGCATGCATCATAAAATTATGCATAATCAAAACATCCAAATACATCATACCATGCATGATTATCATAACTTATACATCATCATCATATCTTCTCCCCCTTTGTCATCAACAAAAAGGGGAAGTGCAACTAGCAATTTCTAGACTTCCAAGCTAGCAATTTTTTAGAGATATGCAAGATAGTAAGCTTTTTCTTGAAATGTTCAAGCTAGCAAACTTTGCCTCTCTTTTGAGATGTGCAAGCTAGCAATTTTTAGAGATGTTCAAAATAGTAAGTTTTTGCTTTTTCTTGAGATAGTAACTTTTTTGCTTCTCTTTACAATGTGCATGCTAGTAAGTTTTCTCTCATTGAAATGTGCAAGCTAGCAATACTTTCACCCCCTTTGTCATTATCAAAAGGAAGGGAATAATACAATGGTACAAAATTTTTTCCTTTTACATCAATTTTCAAATCATGATAAATATTAATAACAATAATAATTTTACATCAATATTTCAATCATAAAAAATGAAAGATCAAGTCATGAATACTAAAAGACCATGAGTCATTTTTGAAAAATCTCCTCTTTAGTAAATAACGAAAAGAAATATTAAGAGATTAAATAGTCAATGATCTTCAAAGAAAATTTTAAGTCATGAATTCCAAAAAATCAAGAGAAAAATCATGATTCATTTAGAGAAATATTTTATTTAATAAAATATAAGAATCATACGAGAATAAAGAGTAAGGGATCTTGATTCATATAAAGAGAATCTCAAGTTATAATTATGAGAATTCAAGATCATGATATAGATAAAAACTTCTCTATAGTAAAAAGAAACATAGGAGAATTTGATTCATGTATAAGAAATCTCAAGTCATCAAGATCATGATTCATAAAAAATTTCAAGTATCAAGTGTAAGATTTGGATAAAACTCATTCAAATTTAAATCATCAAATCATCAAAATTACTTTCAAGAGATTCAAAATGACAAATAGATTTTTCAATCTCTTGTTGATAACTCGATAGGATGGAGAAATTTAAAAAAAAAATGTATTCCCTTTATAGTTTCAATTTGTGTGATGCCCTATTCTTTCATACAAATGCATTATATCAAAACGAAAAGCAATGCGGAAATCATCAAGATACACATTTAAGCATTCATAGAATTATTCTTATTTTATATACAAGCATTAGATTCAATTTAATATCACTTATTTCACAAATACTTAATGAGTTATATCTACTAACAAAGCATCTTCAATCAAAGGTTTAATTTGTTCCAATGCATATGATCTTTTCTTTATTATTATTTGTTGTAGTAATATATTTTCCTTCTTAAGTAAATCTAACTTTTCATACTTAATGCAAGGAATTAATATGTAATAGTCATAATCATTTTTTAATTTTTAAAAATTTTAAAATCACTAGAAAGAAAAGTATGATTTTTTATTTATATTTTATATTTCTTACTAACTAATTTAACATCATCAAGCAACTTATGAAATGCATTAAGTAATTTCATGGTACGATAAAGGGGTTTTGGTTGAGTCACTTACCTTGTTGTCGAAGGCCACCAAAGCATAGTTCATAATCTCGTCTTTGGATGTACTCGATTTGTCCCAAGTCGCTTAAGTGTATTCTTCTTCTTTTATTACGAACATTTGCTTTTGACATGCCCTGGCCGATTGTATTTATAGCAAGTTATTGTGTTCTTTTTAAGTTTATTTTTATTATTTGATTCTTATTTTATGAATTTTTTAAATTTTTATTGTTAGAAGTTCAAGATCATCATCATTATCACTTGAGTTTTCTCTTAAGTGGTTTTCTATTATTCTAAGTGTCAAATTATTTTTGTTCTTTGGAAGGTTGTTATCATGTTCATTATATTCCAAACAAGTTATTTCATAGGTCATTAACGACCTGATAAATTTTTCAAGCAGAAAATTATTCAAGTCTTTTGTCTCTTGTATTGTCGTTACTTTTGGATCCTAACTTTTTGTAAGGGATCTTAGTATTTTGTTAACAAGTTCAAAATTAGAAAAATATTTACCAAGACTTTTTAAACCATTGACGACATTCGTAAATCGGGTGTACATATCTCTAATGGTTTCGCTTGGTTCCATTCGAAACAATTCAAAACTATGTATCAAAATATTACTTTTAGAATCTTTAACTCTACTAGTGCATTCGTGTGTGACTTCAAGAATGTGCCAAATCTCATGTGTCATTTTGCAAATAGAAACATGATTAAATTTATTTTTGTCTAGGGCACAATACAAAGCGTTCATCGCTTTAGTATTCAAAGAAAAGTTATTTTCTCCAAATCATTCCATTCGTTCATTGGTTGAGAAGACTTTTGAAAAATCATTTTCAATGATATTCCATAAATCAAAGTTCATAGAAAGTAAGAAAATTCTTATTCGAGTTTTTCAATACGTGTAGTCCCTCCCATTAAACATAGGAGGACAAGTGATTGAAAGACCCTCTTGAAAGCTAAAAAAAGTCATCCCTCTTATGTGTTAAACCAAATAGAGAGAAACGTCACTCTGATACTAACTATTAGGACCGAAATCGGTACTAAGAGGTGGGGTAAATTAGTACTATCGTAAAAACTTTCGTCGATCCAAAAAACTTCATTCGATAAAACTTGTATCAGAAAAGCATTTAAACTTAAAGAAAGTATGAAGTAGAGTGAGCAGCTAAATCAGTAAGCAATATAAAGAAAAAGTAGTAAAGAAGAGATCACAACGGATTTATAGTGGTTCAGTCGTCATGACCTACGTCCACTCTTGATTCCTCCTCCATCGAGGCCATCGGTTTCTACTATCGATCTTTCTTCAATGAACGAAGATCAACTATCCTCTTACAACCCTTTTCTCATTTTCATAGGTTTAGAAGATAACCTTTACAATTCGCTCACCCCTCTCTTAAGCTAAAACTAAAACTTAGAGCTAGAGAGGAATTCTCAAGGGATTATAGTAGAGTTTTCACACTATATTGTTCTCAAAACTTGCTTGTTCTAAGCAGGGATGAGAGGGATATTTATAGGCCCCAAATGGCTTCAAAAATGGAGCCAAAAAGGGTCTCATCCCTAGTCTTCGGGATACTAACAGTACCACCGCCTATAACACTGACACTAGCTGATACCACCGCCCAGTCTGATGGTACCACCACCTGACATAGTCTCAGAGACTGTGTCTTAGAGACTGAACCTCTGATGGTACCGAGATTCAACATTTTCTTCATTGAATAGACTTTCTTTCATTGCACTTATAGACAACTTGTTTTTAGGAGCAAAATTATTAAGAGCTGCCATAAAATATTTTCAACTACCAAATAGGGTGCCAAGGGGAATACAAGCCTACAACTCATCCGTTTGTGAAACTTTTAGATTATTCAACTAATTCATAATATCTTGGAAGTCATTCATATGCTCATTCATACTATTTTCATCTTTATATCTCAAATAAGTAAGTCTTTTAACTAAGAAAACTTTATCTATGAGGCTTTTCTATCATAAAAGTTTGTCAATTTTATAAATAAAAAAATGTATTTGTTTCTTGAGATACATGAGAGAATACACTATTGTTAATCCATTGTCTGATCAAACTAATAATTTTTTTATTCATATGTTCTCACTCTTTTCTTGTTTTATCATTTGGATTGGCCTTTTGTCCTTATAAAATAAGATATCCTCCATCTTAGGCATTCAGATAGAATAATTGGTTGTTATTAATTTGAAATAGTGCTATCTGAATCTTCTATTTGATTCATATAAGAACAATCCGAAGAATCTTGCTCTTATACCACTTTATTGAGAAAGATTGGATAGAGTTCTAAATTTGTGGAAGTAACAAACATCATAATCTTCTTCTTCCATCTTTATGTGAATCAAATAGAATATAATTTATCATCAAATATATTATCAACAATTTAATAGTATAGGTTAATCAGATTAGTAATAAAATACTAAATAAATCATGAGACAAAATTTACATGAAAAAATCCTTCAATATGAAGGAAAAAAATCACAAGCAAACTAGGCCAATCTTCCCTTACAGAATAATAGGATTATAAAGTTCATTCTCTCTAGATTAACTATAAGATATCAAATATTATGTGAAAAAGTAGATACTTAGATGAGTTTCAAGAAACCATAGAGAAAAATTAAGTAGAAGAAATTTTTTTAAATATCTACATTGATCAATTCAGAGAGCATGATATTTAAATCAACATACCAAAAAATCATAACAATCGAAACCAATTTCACTAACCAACATCGAATCTGTCTTCTCTCTAAATAAAAGTTATTTTTCTTCCTTAAGTATGATAGTCATCTTTAGATTATTCTTATCTTACTCACATGAGTCCCACCACTTAATTAATCCTATGAGTTAATTAACCCTATGAGTCCCACCACTTAAGTCATAGGTGGGACCATCCAATAAGAAAAAAAGGAAGAGAAGGGGGAATGAAGGAGTGAGAAGAGCAAAAGGAAAAGGAGGAGAGTGAGGGACAACGAGCTATGTTGTTGGTGGTGGGATAAAGGCGATGATAGTGTCGATGGTTGAGGGTGATCGGTGGAGGATAGAAGAGTGTTTTTATTAAATTGATAAAAAAAGATATCATTGGTAAAAGCCAATTAGGCGGAGTCATTGGTAAAAACTCAATAATAAGTTTTTTTATAGATAAAATATATAAAATAAAAAAAATTATCAAAATAATTTCATTTTTATTAAAGGATTAAAATTCTATTCTGCTCTACAAGGATACGTGGTCGGCACATATTATGTAGCATAACAGAGGGAGAGAGAGGCAGATTTATAAAAACTAGAAAATTGAAAGTAGAAACCATTTTAGGCAAGTCTAGATCGCATCATAGCCAAAAAAAAAAAATTAGACCTTTCCTAATGAAGAAGGTATTTTTATTTCTAAATATTTTTGACTGGAATAGAATCAATTTTATTCCATTCAATACTTATTGAGGGTTTGTAATATCATTCGATAAAATTTTAAAAATATTAATTAATTTAATTGATAAAATATCTTATATATAAATAAATAATATGGTCCCCACTTACGAAAAAAAATAATGTTACTAGATGTTTCAAAATTATATTAACATAATTGTTACCTCAATTGAAAGTTTGAATGCTATATTCAAAATAACAAATCAAAGGCTCAACACAAAATCAACAAGAAAATTAGGGTTTTTTTAATTTAAAACATGGAAACAGAATTTTCATTTAAATAGAAACATTAAATAAGACTTTTTTTGGTATTTTCTTTTTTTGATTAATCCAAAGATAATGTATGAGAGAAAATATTCTTTTAAGATAACAATATTTATTCCCTTAACAGAATTAGAAAAAGGTGACCTACAATTTTTTTCTTTAAGACAAGACATTTTTTTTTTGAAAAGTGAATAATAGAAAAATCATCTCGATGATGATCAAATCCTAAGTAGAGTTTAATACAAAAAAAATACCATGGAGATATTAAGAAAAAAATAATTATAACAAAACATATTCAAAATATGGTAAAGTATACAAATGGTTAATAATGCTTTCTATTTTGACTCATTGTTTGCCCCTAAGAAATTTTAAGGGTCTTCTTAAGATTCTCTAAGAAATTTAGCTCCAACAACCTACCCAACCATATGAATACTTTACTAAATTATGCATTAGAAGAGCTTTTGTTGGGCATGCTCCTAACAAATTTGTAGGATCAACTGTCAAATCCCCCATATGTTATGATCGTTCATGGAACTAGGGGCATGAATTAGTGCTAATGCAAATTGAAACAAACTTTAAAATTTTGATCAAGAGAAGCATTAGGGACAATGGTAAGCAAGTAAATACAAGTGAAAAGCACGGACATGAGATGGGGAGATAAATTAATTTTATAGTGCCTAAGTCTCGTGCACATTAAATTATAACTAGCATATCAATAGAAATAAAAATAATATATAAATATTATCTTCATTTAGAGATATGATTTGTGATGTCCATTTTTCATAAATATAATAAAGGACATACTCATATTTTTAGATTTTAAAATTGAAGTACATGCTTCTCAAAATATATTATTCACAACGTTTTATGAAATTTTTGTTGAACATACATAGTTATCAATATCTATTTTAAGCATATTTTGTAGAAAGAAGGCATGACCCTTCGATGCAATAAGATAAAGTGTACTAGCAGACTTGAATATAAGATTAATTTATGACAATAAGTACATATATAGTGATTAAAAATGATGATTGAATTTTAATCGAGCTTAAGTGAATCTCAAGGCTTGAATGATTGTGGCCATGATTAAAGTTGGAAAGTTTGAGTTTTAAATATCATATATGTGAAGAATAATAAGTTACATAGGCATGGATAAAGTACTTAAAAAATTAAATAGAAATATAAATCAAAGAGGAGTATTATACTAAAAATATTTAGATATATAAGTAAGACTAAAGGACGAGTTTAGACAAAAATTATCATCTTTATCAAATTAAATTAGACTTAATTGAAGTTATTACAACCTTATAATTATATTAGTAAAAAAAACTTAAAATAAGATCTAATGGGATTAAAACGTAGACCTCAAAATAACCTCATGAGCACCCCTACTTTATTTTGGTATCATTCTTTTTATTAATCTAATAACCTATGACCCTTTCTCTCCTTTCCGGTCATTCTTTTAGCTCTTCTCATGAAGGCTAGGAAGTCCTAGCTCTGAGGAAGGTTGAGATAAGAAAAACCCTATTCTTCTCTTACTATTGTTAGAATTAAGTTTGGCACAAAGAGGGGGGTGGGTTGGGTTGGGGTGAATTAGTGCAATAGTAAAAATGTTTAACTTTATTTTCGGAAAACCCTGTTTATACAATGAAAAGTCGTTTGGATTGAAAGCGTATCGAAAATGCTTTAAACCTGAGAGTGATTGTAAGAACTTAATGAAGGTAGTGAGCAAGCAAAGTGATTTTGCAATATAAATAAAAGCAGAATAGAAATTCCACAGCAAGGAAAGAACACACTGATTTATAATGGTTTAGTCATCTGATCTATGTCCACTTCTGATTCCTCCTTCGTTGAGGCTATCGACTTTCACTAGTAGCTTTTTTTCAAATGGGTGAAGACTAACTACCCTTACGAACTCTTTTTTTTACAAGTCATCCCTCACACACCTCTCTTAGAAATTAACTTTAAGATCTAGGAGGAGAAATTTCTACACTTAGAATCACAGAGTTTTCCCTTTGTTTTCTTTCTTAATTCTTACTATCCTAAGCAAGAATAATTGGGATATTTATAGATCCCAAATGGTTTCAAATCTTGGAGCCAAAATTCAAACACCCCAAAATTTCAAGGTACTAGCGGTACCACCGCTAGTGTTGGGCGGTACCATCACCTATGCTTTCTGACACTAAGCAGTACCACCACCCAGTCTGGTGGTACCACTGCCTAGTCTGGTGGTACCACCGCATGATATAGTCTTGAAGACTATCTTGGAGATTGAGCCATCGATGGTTCCACCGCTTGGTCTAGCGATGCCACCACCTGACCTACCTCTTGGGTCACTTTTTGGGCCTTTCACTTGACCCAACACAACCCACACTTGGGCCTAATTGGTGGCCCCTAATTGAGTTGGCTCTATTCCAACCTAATTAGTCATAAAACATACTTTGATCTAGATAATTATTACAAAATATGAATTAATTTATCTGGCATGTCATTGGTCCATCGGTGCTTCATCTAATTCTTTGGCTCATCGTTCTCTCTTGCGGCCTATTGCTTAATCAATAGTTACTGTCACGCCTCCCCACCCCCCCTCCCACATCCCAGATTTAGGAAGTGCGACCCTATCTTAAAATCGATAACATTACAATTTTAACAATAATCTAATCCTAAAATCTAAACTAACATTTGAGGACACTAACAATCATTTGAGTCATAAATCACATCTAAAATCCATAATTCATAAAACTTGTGTAGTTTATAATCATAAACAACATCACTTAATGTTTTATTAAATCCAAAGTTAACTCAACTAAATAATAACCACATCATAAATCTATACTGTAAGAATTCATACAAATTAGAACTCTAACCATTTGCCATAAGTTCATATTATTATATAATTTAAACTAAACATTTCAAATCCTAAACATGAGATGTCCTTTAACTTTTACAAAACACATAAGTTCAGATTTATCATCAATATTTTATTAAACACAAAATGTACTTATACAACAAAATCATATCAACTACTAAAGATCAGCCCAAAATCTTCTAGCTTTCCACTACCTCAGCCCAATTTAAACATCTCAGGAAATGATAAGCTAACTTGAAAAATTTATATAGCAATCGGACTAACATATCCATGGTGAAAGAGAATAGTTTTCAATGAACTTGATATCAAAATGCAAAACAAGATATAAGAAAATGTATATATCATCTTATCATATACTGAATCGCAAATGTCATCTTATTTAAACCTATTTGGTTCATAACAAATAGAGTAAAGAGTAATTGGAGCATATCAGATAACATAAATAGTATTTCAGAGTATATCAAATAACACATAGGATATTACAAAGTATATCAATGGTGCACATGATATTTCAGAGCATATCAATGGCACATAGGATATTTCGGAGCATATCAATGATGTATGAAATGTTTCGGAGCATATCAATGATGTATGAAATGTTTCGGAGCATATCAACGGTATATGAAATATTTTAGAATATATTAATAATGTATGAACTGTTTCTGAGCATATCAAGGGCAAATATTTTGGAACAAATCAAAGACGTATGAAATGTTTCAGAGCATATTAAGAGCAAATAAAATATTTCAGAATGTATCAATGGCATATGAAATAATTTGAAATATATTTCAAAGTATAACAATGGCATATGAGATATCTCAGAGTATATCAATATAATAAATAAGAAACAGAAGCTTGAATGTCATATCCGATGTTACATTCATTTCATTCTCATCCAAAGTGCATATATAAACACATAAGCAATGCTTTGGATAATATATCAAAAACACAAAAGGTGTAATAGGATCTCAAATAGAATCTCTCATGTCTGGGAGCATCATCCATCTATGTTTGGATGAAGCTAGAGGGGGCCGACAAAGCATCGTGGGCTCTAAGCATATACGCTTTACTATTTCTGGCAAAAGTCCAAATAATCCCTTTGCCATTTCTGGCAAAGGTCTAAATAATCCCTTTACCATTTCTAGCAAAAGTCTAGACAATCCCATAGCCACCAAAGTATAAAAGATAGTGTGAGCAATAAAAATTGATACACATCGGAGGCATATGGGAAACAACAAAACATATATATGCCTACACAAAACTTTACGATACAAACACAAATTGTGCATAATAAATTCAAGGAGATAAATAATTGAAAGATAAGAGGATACAAGAATTTTAAGGATTAATGTAAAGCTCAATTGAAGTAAAGATTTTAACTAAAATCAAATTCCAAATCAATGAAACAAGAATAGGCAGAATCGACAAAAGCTTGATTCTAGTAGAATTTGAGAGGCACATTATATAAATTATTTTGATAACCAATGCTGCTCTAAATTACTTAAGGTATCATTAGAAAACTATATCAATCTACTTTCCAATGAATTCAGATTTGTAAAGTATTGAGCTTCCAACATGGAGTTACAAATAATTTAGTAGACAAGGGTTAGAATTTATCATCCCTGTTTTACAAAATCAATAGGACCAATTGAAATAGATGTTTCAGTAGGAAAATATGCTTCAAATCTTTCAATATAGGTATCCACAGAAATATCTATGTACCTAATTTCCAACAAAATATATTATGCACAAATCAGAGTTCTCAATAGGGAGTTATAACCAAATTAGTATCAAGAGGTCAGAAATTACAATCTCTATTTTATAGCATCCATAAGGTCAATCGAAATAGAAATATAGGTAGTTATTTAGACTCCAAATTTTTTAATCTAAGCAATAAAAGAAAGATCCTTGAGTCTAAATTCTAATTAATTAATTTTTGTATAAATCAGAGTTTCCAACAAAAAGTTACAAGTAAAACAGTAACAAAAGGTTAGAACTTACAAATCTATATTTTACAGAATTTATGTTGGTTTGGCAAGTCTCATTTTAGTCCCACATCGAGAAAATCAAGCTTGTTATTTCTATTGCAACTATAAATAAGGGCTTGGGCTTTAAAGCTAAATGTACCACAAGAAAAGCCTAATAGTTTTCTTTAGGTTTAATTTTTATTAAGCCCACACTTAGTTAAAATACTTTGGGCTTTTTCTTGTTTAGTAGTTTTGGGTGTTTTATAGCCTAGAAACATTTTTGAAGGCATTTGTAATTGTCCCTTTTATAATAGAGATTTTGCTTCTTTGTCCATGGACGTAGGTCAATTGACTGAATTACGTAAATTTGGTGTCTTTGTCTCTTTTAGTTTTTTCTGCTTTATTATCTCTACTGGGTTGCCAAATTACCCTCTGGTAAATTTCCTGGGGCTAGCTCTAACAAACTGGTATCAGATTCTGGTTTTGAGATCTTTTGGCAACGATGACAATAACAAAGGTCGTTGTCAAGAAATTCGACAGAAATATCAACTTCGGCATGTGGTAGCTCAAGATAGAAACCATTCTGGTTCAAGACAGAGTTGATTTGGCACTATAGGGAGCTAAGAAAATTTCAAATGGTACGTCAAAGGAAGATCTTACAGGTATAGATAAGATTGCCCAATCAAGCATTATTCTAAATCTCTCTGACGAGGTTTTACGGGAGGTAGCTATGGAGACTACGGCTAAGAGCATATGGGACAAGCTTAAAGCCTTGTATATAAAGAGGATAATGGAGAACCGTCTCTACTTGAAGTAGAGTTTATATATGCTTCGGATGACTGAAGGTACATTTATACTCTTACATCTTGATAAATTTGATTCCTTAGTTATGGATTTGGAGAATATAGATGTAAAAATTGATGACGAGGATAAGACACTATTACTTTTGTGTTCTCTTCCCCAATCCTTTAAGTATTTCCGTGATATTATGATTTATGAAAAATAAATAATTTTATATCAGGAAATTAAATCTACATTAAAATCTAAGGATCAAATAGATAGGGATATCACTAGGGAAAGTAGTGGGAATCAGGTTGAGGGTTTGATTATTAGGGGTAAAACTAATAAAAGGAAATTTGATAATAGTAGATCTAAATCTAGATCTGAATCCAGACATAGAAATTTGGAGTGCAGATATTGTCATAAATTGGTGCACACTAAGGCTGATTGCTTAAAATTAAAAAATAAATTAAAGTAAAAGGAAAAAATTATTGAGAAAACTACTAAGTCCGCTGAAGCTAGTGTAGCAACTGATGAGAATGATGGAAATATTTTTTTTGCTACTAATGATAAGACGAGGTCTAAAAATGAATGGATTTTAGATTCAGGTTGTTCTTATCACATGTGTCCCAATAGGGATTTATTTTTCACATATGAATCTTGTAATGGTGGAATTGTTTTGATGGGCAATAATGTCACGTGTGATATTATTGGTAAAGGCACAATCCGAATTAAAATGAATGATGGTATTATGAGGATGCTCACTAATGTTAGACATGTTCTTAATTTGAAAAAGAATCTCATCTCTTTAGGCACCCTAAAAGCTCTTGAGTGTATATACACAGCTGAAGGTGGAGTTATGAAAGTTTGTAGAGGTGCCCTTGTTATTATGAAAACTTGTAGGTCTGGTAGCTTGTATATTTTGCAAGGAACTATTGTCACAGGCTCGGTTGCAGTCTCGTTATCATCATTGTCTGATTCTGACATCACCAGATTATGACATATGCATTTGGGTCATATGAGCGAAAAAGGTTTGAGCTATCTGTTGCTCAGTCACCATAATCAGATAAAGAGGAAGAATATATGGTGCATTTTTCTTTGGTATACTTCTAGGGTGAAAGGATACAGATTATGGTGTCCTAATCCCAAATCCCCAAAATTTATAATAAGTTGAGATGTTACTTTTGATGAATTGTCTATGTTATCTTCCAAAGAGGAATCTACTAGTTGTACAAATGATAGTGCATAGAAGCAGGTGGAGCTTGAGAATGGTAGTTCTAATTCTTTTCAATCGAACTCTTCTACTCAGAGAATGCCAGTAGATGGTCTCGAGTCTACTAATGAAGATGATCCAAAAGAAGAGTAATATTTCATAGCCAAGGATAGACCACGGAGAGATATTCGACCACTATAAAAATATGCAAATTTGGTTGCATATGCTTTGTCTGTTACAGAAGAAATAGGTGGAGTTAGTGAGCCTACTACCTACTCAGATGTACTTTCTTGTGATGATTCCACTAAGTGGTTGATTATGATGAATGAAGAAATTGAATCTCTCCATCAGAATAGAACTTGGGATCTTGTGAAGCTGCCTTCGGGAAAGAAAATTGTTGGATGCAAATGAGTCTTTAAAAGGAACGAAGGTATTCCAGGGGTTGAAGATGTAAGGTACAAAGCACGATTGATTACAAAGGGCTATAGTTAGGTACATGGTGTTGATTTTAATGACGTATTTTCACATATTATTAAACATAGCTCTATTCATATTTTGCTTACTTTAGTTGCTATGTATAATTTGGAATTGGAGCAACTTGATGTCAAGACAGCTTTCTTACATGGTGAACTTGAAGAGCAAATTTACATGGAGCAACCTCATGGATTTAAAGTTGACGATAAGGAAGACCATGTTTGCTTGTTAAAGAAATCCTTGTACGGATTAAAGTAGTCTCCAAGATAGTGGTATAAGAGGTTTGATTCTTTTATGTTGGGTTATGGTTACACGAGGAGCATGTATGATAGCTGTGTCTAATTCTAGAAGTTAAATGATGGCTCTTTTGTGTATTTGTTGCTTTATGTTGATGACATGCTTATTGCAGCTAAGAATTTATCAGAAATTCACACTTTAAAAATGCAGCTGAGTAGTGAATTTGAAATGAAAGATTTAGGAGCAGCTAAGAAGATTCTTGGCATGGAGATCAAAAGAGATCGAGGAGTTGGAAAATTATTTTTGACCCGGAAAATTTACCTCAAGAAAGTCTTGGAGAGGTTTGACATGAAAAATGCTAAGCCAATGAGTACTCCTCTTGCTAGCCATTTTCGGTTATCTATTGCTCAGTCACCACAATCAATTGAAGAGGAAGAATATATGATGCAAGTTCCATATTCCAGTGTCATTGGCAGTATTATGTATGCGATGGTTTATACTCGTTCAGATATTTCACAAGTAGTCAGTGTGGTTAGCATATATATATGTCACACTCGGGTAAAACACATTGGCAGGTTGTAAAGTAGACTCTCAGATACTTGCAAGGGACTTCAGATGCTTGTTTGGAGTTTGAGAAAAATCATGACACTTTGGTTGGTTTCGTCGACTCTGATTATGCTGCGGATCTTGATAAATGAAGATTTTTGATAGGCTATGTATTTTACGTTAGCGGTTGTGCAGTTAGTTGGAAAGTTTCTTTACAACCTATCATGACTTTATCTACTACAAAGGCAGAATATATAGTAGTGACAAAGGTGATCAAAGAAGTTTTATTGTTAAGAGGTTTGTTTGGCGAATTATGTCTGCATCAAGGTGTTACTACAATTTGCTATGATAATCAAAGTAATATTTATTTGACTAAAGACCAAATATATCATGAGAGGACGAAACATATCGATGTGAAGTTTTATTTTACTCGGGATACCATTGCCGAGAGAAAGGTCCTTGTTCAGAAAATTCATACGAAGGACAATCCAGCTGATATATTTACGAAGCCTCTTCTGATTTATAAGTTCAAGTAGTGCTTGGACTTGGTTGGTGTTCATTATTGGTGATTGCCTATTGGGGCTTTTGTGAAGAAGGTAGAGCAAGTTTACTAATTGTCAATGTTGGAACATGCCAAGGTGGAAATTTGTTGGTTTGGCAAGTCTCATTTTAGTCCCACATCAGGAAAATTAAGCTTGTTATTTCCTATTGTAACTATAAATAAGGGCTTGAGCTTTGAACCCAAATGCATCGCAAGAAAAGCCTAATAGTTTGCTTTGGGCTTAATTTCTATTAAGCCTATACTTAGTTAAACTACTTTGGGCTTTTTCTTGTTTAGTAGTTTTGGGTGTTTTATGGCCTAGGAACATTTTCCTAAGGTATTTGTAATTGTCCCTTTTATAGTAGAGTTTTTGCTCCTCTGTCCATAGATGTAGGTCAATTGATCGAACTACGTAAATTTGATATCTCTATCTCTTTTAATTTTTTCTGCTTTATTATCTATATTGGGTTGCCAGATTACCCTTTGGTAAATTTCCTGGGGCCAGCTCTAACAATTTATAGGGTCGATTCAATTATAGATTTGGGTAAGGAAATTAACTCCAAATCTATCAATCTTTATATCAAAAGAAATAGCTATGAGTTTATTTTTAGATGAATTAGATTTTTCATAAATCAGAGTTCGGTATATAAAGTTAAGGCTATAAAAGTGCAGTAAGATCAGAATCTGTGAAAATTTCAGATTTACCGTTTGGTGCATAACCAACAGGGATATCATATATGAAGCCAAAATCTTCTAAAATTTTCAGGATTAAGATGAAAAAAAAGATCAAAATTGCTATAGTATGGGGTTAGAACACTTGCCTTTGAGAATTTTTTATCCCAAATGAAAAGACCCTAAGCCCCAATTTTCTTCTCTTCTTCTCCTTTTTTTCTTCCTCTTTCTCTCTTCCTTCTCCAACGCTTGTTGTTTTCTCAAGTTTCTTAGGAACAAAAGGCAAAAAGGCTTCAGCAATGGAATTTGTTATTTT
Source organism: Musa beccarii (assembly GCA_024322285.1). Lineage (NCBI taxonomy): Eukaryota > Viridiplantae > Streptophyta > Magnoliopsida > Zingiberales > Musaceae > Musa > Musa beccarii. The sequence goes on from CM044396.1 coordinate 24,336,944, forward strand.
ATGCATTTTACAGTTTAGTTCTTAGATTGTATATATTTATAATTAGGTCCTTAGATTTTTTTTAAAAATAGATCCCCAAATTTTATAAATAGATCTACAAATTTATAAATAGGTTCTCAAGTTTATTTAGGCTCTTCTACAGAATTTAAAATGAGTAATTATATTACAATTAGAAACTTGTACGAAAATTTAGAAACGATGGATGTTATAGTTGTCCTCCATAACTCCAATTTTTTGGGCGCAATTTTGCTCTTCTAGGCCCGATACTTGAGTCCATCGTCTGAAGCCTTCTTCTGATACATCGATCGATCCTTCGGCTTGACGTTCAATCTTCTAATATATTCTCCTTCGGCCCAACATTTGATTCTTCCTACTTCAATTGTTTATTCCTGATTGAAGGTAGTCCTACGTCACTCAAAACGTAATTAGATCACAAACACTATTAATTGGTTTTATCATCAAAATCCGAGATTCAACTACTATATCTAGGATTTTGATTTTATAGGTCATAGACTAATCTTTTTTTATTACTTTTAAGTAACATATACTTTAAATTAATAATATTTAATTTTTGAATATATTTTATATGAATCTCTTGTTGTTCCAAAGCTTATCCGAGCTTGATTTTGGGATCTTTTGGCAACGATGATAATAACAAAGATCGTTGTTGAGAAATTCGACAGAAATATCAACTTTGGCATATGGCAGCTCAAGATGGAGGCCATTTTGGTTCAAGACAGAGTTGATTTGGTACTATAGGGAGCTGAAAAAATTTCAGATGGTACGTCAAAGGAAGATCTTGCGGGTATAGATAAGAAGGCTCGATCAAGCATTATTCTAAATCTCTCTGATGAGGTTTTATGGGAGGTAGCTATGGAGACTACGGCTAAGAGCATGTGAGATAAGCTTAAAGCCTTGTATATGAAGAGGATAATGGAGAACCATCTCTACTTGAAGCAGAGTTTGTATATACTTCGGATGACTGAAGGTACATCTATACTCTCACATCTTGATAAATTTGATTCCTTAGTTATGGATTTGGAGAATATAGATGCGAAAATTGATGACGAGGATAAGGCACTATTACTTTTGTGTTCTCTTCCCCAATCCTTTAAGTATTTTCGTCATACTATGATTTATGGAAAAGAAATAATTTTGTATCAGAAAATTAAATCTTTATTAAAATCTAAGGAGTAGATAGATAGGGATATCACTAGAGAGAGTAGTGGGAATCAGGCTGAGGGTCTGGTTGTCAAGGGTAAAACTGATAAAAGGAAATTTGATAGTAGTAGATCTAAATCTATATCTAAATCCAGACATAGAAATTTGGAGTGTAGATATTGTCATAAAATGAGACATATTAAGGTTGATTGCTTTAAATTAAAAAATAAATTAAAGCAAAAAGAAAAAATTATTGAGAAAACTACTGAGTCCGCTGAAGCTAGTGTAGCAGCAGATGAGAATGATGGAAATATTTTCTTTGCTACTAATGATAGAACGAGGTCTAAAAATGAATGGATTTTAGATTCGGGTTGTTCTTATCACATGTGTCCCAATAGGGATTTGTTTTCCACATATGAATCTTATAATGGTGGAATTGTTTTGATGGGCAATAATGTCATGTATGATGTTGTTGGTAAAGGCATAATCCGAATTAAAATGAATGATGGTTTTATGAGGATGCTCACTAATGTTAGACATATTCTTGATTTGAAAAAGAATCTCATCTCTTTAGGCACCCTAAAAGCTATTGGGTGTAAATACGCAGCTGAAGGTGGAGTTATAAAAGTTTCTAGAGGTGCCCTTGTTGTTATGAAAGCTTGTAGGTCTGGTAGCTTATATATTTTGCAAGGAACTACTGTCACAAGCTCGGTTGCAGTCTTGTCATCATCATTGTCTGATTCTGACATCACCAAATTATAGCATATGCATTTGGGTCATATGAGCGAAAAAGGTTTGAGCTATCTGCTGCTTAGTCACCACAATCAGATAAAGAGGAAGAATATATGGTGCAAGTTCCATATTCCAGTGCCATTAGCAGTATTATGTATGCAATGGTTTGCACTCATCCAGATATTTCACAAGCAGTCAATGTGGTTAGCAGATATATGTCACACCCCGGGTAAAACACATTGTCAGGCTATGAAGTGGATTCTCAGATACTTGCAAGGGACTTCAGATACTTGTTTGGAGTTTAAAAAAAATCGTGACACTTTGGTTGGTTTTGTCGATTCTAATTATGTTGTGGATCTTGATAAATGAAGATCTTTGACAAGCTATGTATTTTGCGTTGGTGGTTGTGTAGTTAGTTAGAAAGCTTCTTTACAACCTATCGTGGCTTTATCTACTACAGAGGTAGAATATATGACAGTGACAAAGGTGATCAAAGAAGTTTTATGGTTAAAAGGTTTATTCGGCGAATTGTGTTTGCATCAAGGTGTTACTACAATTTACTGTAATAATCAAAGTACTATTCATTTGACTAAAGACTAGATGTATCATGAGAGGACGAAACATATCAATGTGAAGTTTCATTTTATTCGGAATACCATTGCCAAGAGAATGGTCCTTATTTAGAAAATTCATACAATGGACAATCCAGCTGATATGCTTACGAAGCCTCTTTTGGTTTACAAGTTCAAGCAGTGCTTGGACTTGGTTGGTATTCATTGTTGGTGATTGCCCGTTGGGGCTTTTATGATGAAGGTGGAGCAAGTTTGCTAATTATCAATATTGGGACATGCCAAGGTGGAGATTTGTTGGTTTGGCAAGTCCCATTTTAGTCCCACATTAGGAAAATCAAGCTTGTTATTTTCTATTACAACTATAAATAAGGGCTTGGGCTTTGAAGCCAAATGCACCACAAAAAAAGCCTAATAGTTTGCTTTGAGTTTAATTTCTATTAAGCCTACACTTAGTTAAAATACTTTGGGCTTTTTTTGTTTAGTAGTTTTGGGTATTTTATGGCCTAAGAACAATTTCCTAAGGCATTTGTAATTGTCCCTTTTATAGTAGAGTTTTTGCTCCTTTGTCCATGGACATAGGTTAATTGACCGAACCACGTAAATTTGGTGTCTTTGTCTCTTTTATTTTTTTCTGCTTTATTATCTTTATTGGGTTACCAAATTATCTTTTGGTAAATTTCCTGAGGCTAGCTTTAACAAACTAGTATCCTCTTCTTCTCCTTTTTTTTCTTCTTCTTTCTCTCTTCCTTTTTTCTCCAACGCAAGCTGTTTTCTCAAGTTTCTTAGGAACAAAAGCCAGAAAGGCTTTGGTGATGAAATTTATTATTTTATGCATTTTACAGTTTAGTTCTTGGATTGTTTATATTTACAATTGGTCCTTAGATTTTTTAAAAAATAGATCCCTAGATTTTTATAAATAGATCCTCAAATTTATAAATAGGTTCTCAGGTTTATTTAGGCTCTTCTACATAATTTAAAATGAGTAATTATATTACAATTAGAAACTTGTATGAAAATTTAGAAACGATGGATATTGTAGTTGTCCTCCGTAACTCTAATCTTCTTGGCGCAATTTTGCTCTTCTAGGCCTGATGCTCGAGTCCATCATCTGAAGCCTTCTGCCGATATATCGATCGCTCCTTCGGGTTGACATCCAATCTTCTGATATATTCTCCTCTAGCCCAACGTTTGATTCTTTCTGTTTCAATTATCTATTCCTGATCAAAGGTGGTCCTGCGTCACTCAAAACATAATTAGATCACAAACACTATCAATTAGTTTTATCATCAAAATCCAAGATTCAATAACTATATCTAGGATTTTGATTTTATAGGTCATAGACTAATCTTTTTTTACTACTTTTAAGTAACATAGACTTTAAATTAATAATATTTAATTTTTGAATATATTTTATATGAATCTCTTGTTGTTCCAAAGCCTTTAGTATAACTTTAAACTAAGATCAGTGTATAGAGTTATGAGTATCACAATCTAAGATACTTCAAATCTCATATTTTCTAAGATAGGGTTTTACTTAAGCTGAATTGATCCTATTAAGGATATAACTGGACTTTATTCTTTTGAGATACTTTTAAAAGTTTTCTTAGGCTTCTATGGAATTTGGAATTGAGTGAATACTACCTCTATGCACTATGATATGAGGTTTATAAGTTTATATAGTCCTAACTTAGTTTCAATAAAATGGAATAAGTGTTGGTGGTTAAATTAGAAGCATAGTTTAGCCTCCAAATAATTTTATTTTAAGCTCAAATTTGATATGTATTTAGTTTTATATGTCTCCTAGTTTTTTGAAAAATTTTATGATAATTCAAGATCGTTTGATTAACTAAAATAATGAAGGAAAATTTCTTCAAAAAATTATGTGATGGTTTAATTGATACTAATTAGTTTATTTAATTATAGTATAAATTATTAAAAAATTAGTGGTGAAATTAGATAAATTTTTAGGTTTAGTATACTCTTTTATTAGGGATTTATGAAAAATTTCTATGAATTTTGCTATGAATTATTATAAATAAATAATTCAAGAGGTATGATTCTTAATTAAGGATCAGACAATTAGGCTTTTGAGCCCAAATCAATAAAAAAAAGAAAAAAAAGGAGGCATGTGCAGTTCAGGATGAACAGCAAAAAGCGAAGTGAAGCAGTGCATGTAGTGAACTATGGAGGCGCTGAGAGAGAAAGAACAGAGAGAGAAAGAGGAGAGAGAAAAATAGGATATTGAGTTTTCTACTTGATGATCAGTGGCTAAAGTTCATCAGTTTTGATCCAAATTTGATGTGGAGAATCCTTGCAACAAGCTCTATAATCATAACAGTGTCGATCTATAGTTTATCCTCTCTAAGGTACTTTCCTACTATACCTATTTGGTGAGACCTAAACCTTTCCTTTGATGAGATCCATCAATGTGATGATAACATGTTATGCTATTCTTGAGCTAAGATATATGGTTTTGATGTTATTATGATCCTCTTGTTATTTTAGAGAAGACTTATTGTAAACCTGTTATCATTATTAGAGAGAATGGAAGTTTGAAGTGGACTATGGTCTAGTAGTTTTTCCCGCATTGGATTTTTCACGTTAAAAAATTTTGGTCTCACTTGTAATTGATTCATTATTCTGTTGTTTATATTATTCTGGTTAATATTTATTGTTGATATTAAGTTGGTATTTTAATAAGAAACCCATTCTGATACACAAAGAGGGAAAAGAATTATTCCGCTTTAATAAGTTTTTTCCCAACAAGTGGTATCAGAGCAGCAGGTTATTTCCTATTAATTTTTATTGTGTGATTGAAATGGAAGAGTTAGATAGTATGATTAAATTAAACTCATCAAATTATTCCATTTGGAAGTGTATGATAGAAGACTTGCTATATTGTAAAGATTTGTATAAGCCCATCAAAGTTAAAGAAAAATCTTTTACTATAGAAGAGGAGGAATGGGAGGTCCTGTTGAATCTTGGATTTTGATGATGAAACTAATTGATTATGTTTTATTGTCTAATTATGTTTTGAGTGATGTAGGTCTACTATCGATCAGGATTAGACAATTGACGCTGGAGGAATTGACGTTGCATTGGGTGATTATGTTAGGATATTGGATGTCGAACCGGAGGTTTGGTCAACAATCGACAGAAGGCTTCGTACATCGGGCATCAGGCCAAGAAGAGCGTGTTGTGCCAAGGATATCGGAGTTACGGAGGTCAACCGCTAATTTGGTAACAAAACGCAAGAGAGGACGATGCATTGAAGAATCAAATGAAGCGTCGACCAATGACGTGTCGGGCAATAGAATTTCAATTCGCATTGTAATAATTGTTTAGATCGAAGTAGAGTTTTGGTTTGTGTGTGCAAGATTAACTACGATAATGATGAAGATGTAAAACGAAATAAAGTGCCGAAAAACAAGTGCGATGGATCGTTGGGAGTTCGAGAGTTCGACGAAAGTCTGAAGGTTGATCGGAAGTTCGTGAAACTTGCCAAAGAAGCTCATTGGAACTCGCCAAGATCATCGTGAAGTCTAGGAGCTTGCCGGGAGTCCGTAGAATGGTTTCTGAGGGTTCGTCGGAAGACCACCGGAAGTTCACTAGAAGCTCACCGAAAGAAGTCTTGACTTGTCGGACTTTGTAATAACTTAGGAAATATCTTTAAAATTCATAGTTATTGGGTTAGGATTAGGTGTTAATCCTATAGCTCAAGTAGGGGCCAACTAGGCCTTATTTGGACTGATTTGGGTCAAAATTAGGGCCATTCAATCTTCTGGAATAGTGCTGGCGGTGGCACTGCCCAGGACCAGCAAGCTGGGCGGTGGCACCACCCAGAGGCCGAGAGCACTAGCGGTGGCACCGCTGGCTGGGCAGTGGCACCGCCCAATACCGCTAGAATGCCGAAAACCAAGGTGATTCAAATTTGGGCTCTAAATTTGGGCTCCAAATTTGAATCCTCTTGAGGCCTATAAATACCCCACTCATTCAGAGTTTAGAGGGGGCCTTGAACAGAAAAAAGATAGGAAAAACTCTTGTCAAATCTTTCCTCTAAGCCTTGAGTGTGTTCTAGTCTAAGAGGGGGATAAGAGGTTTTATAAGGGTTATCTCCTAAGCCCGTCAAAAGGAGAGGTGCTGTAAAAGAGTTTATCCTCGCCCGTTGAAAGGATGATAGCTAGTGGAAAAGCCGATGGCCTCAAGTGAAGAGGAATCGGGAGTGGACGTAGGTCGCATGACCGAGCCACTATAAATCGATTTGCATTTACTTTCTCACAACTTACTTTACTGCAAATCATCTTCATTTTGCAGCCTTACTTACTTGACTTCTCATAACTCTATGCTCCTAATTTGATAGGTGTACCACTCCTTACCACACTTGATCATTAAAGAATATTATCTTTCACTTAAATCTTCATTTTTTAGTTAAATTAGATAAGTATAAGTTTAATTTATTATAAAATAGTGATCATATAAATTATCGTATTCATAATACATTTTGGAAAGCATGTTTCAAATGATATAATTATCATAAGCTAGACATGAGCCAAATATAAATATATATATTTTATAAGTATAAAAATATTTAAAATATTAAAAAATATCTTGTATGCATTCATGTACTATGATATAGAGTGCATATGTTTTTTATAACATATGGTGTGAGAATGCATAGATATGTTATGATGTTCAATGCATATATATGTTGTACTATGTAGTATGGGAGTGCATGCATGTATTATGATGTATGGTAAGAGAGTACACGTATATATTATAATGACATGTAATATATAAGTATATATATATATATATATTATGATGTGAGATGATGTAAAGTCCATAAATTTGCTGTGTTCTATATTTGTATATAAACATTTTGAATTATTTTAACGTAGGATTTTATCTCTTTTTGTTGCATTTGTTATGTTATAGGGTTATGTTTGCTAAAGAAGTTATAGGATAAGGGGTTTATCATTAAATGTCTCTTGTCGATGATTTAAAAATATTATATACATGATATGATACATATTTACCTAAATAAACTTATAAAGACTTATACTTACTAAGTTATTACTCAATATAGACTATATTTTATAGGTAAAGATATTAGTACCCACCTAAGTGATTAAATCGAGAAGTACGCATATGTGAGCCCATGCTAGTGCAGATATAGATAATGACCTATGTGTTGAATCCTAAATTTTGATATTAAAACTAACTAATAAATTTATTGGACTAATATGATTTTGAGATAACTAACATAGAAAATACTTCGATCATGGACTTAAACCATTGAAGGGCCAACTATCAAAGTAGGAGTAAAACGTTGTGCTAAGAAAATTATTGTATTGAAAATTGAATGTCAAGCTAGAGGATTAGTTAACATGTCAGAGATCAAATATTAATTTACTATAAAATAATGACCATATAAATTATTATATTCATAATATATTTTGGAAGCATGTTTCAAATAATATAATTGTCATGAGTTAGGCATGAGCTAAATGTAAATGTATATATTTTATAAGCATAAAATATTTGAATTACAAAATTAATATTTTGTACACGTATATATATAATGACATGCGTTATGAGAGTACATGTGTTTTTTATGATATGCGATATGAAAGTACATTGATATATTATAACATAAAATACATATATATGTTATGACATATAGCGTAGAAGTATATGTATATATTATGACGTGGTATAGAAGTGCATGTATATATTATGACATACAGTGTGGGGTGCATGTATATTTTATAATATGGAGTATGAGAGTACACCTATATATTACGATAATATGCAGTATGGGAGTGCACATATATGTTATGATATGAGGTATAAAAATTCATGAATTTTCTATGTTTCCTATATGTGTATATAAGCATTTTGATTTATTTCGATTTAGAATTTTATCTCTTTATTTTACATATGCTATATTATAGGATTATGCTTGCTAAAAAAGTCATAGGATAAGAGATTTATCATTAAATATCTCCTGTCAATGATTTTAAAATATTATATACATGAGATAATATATGTTCACCTAAATAAAATGCAAATACTTATATTTACTGAGTGATTACTCACTATAAACACTATTTTATAGATAAAGTTACTAGTATTCCATCTAAGTGATTGAGTTGGGAAGTGAGCACATGTGAACCCATGCTAGTGTAGATATGGACAATGACATGAGTATTTGTATGTGTATAACTTTTATACATATTGTGTAGGTGTATTTTTCTTTTACTTAGAAGTTATAATTATGCACATGCATCAAAATTTTTATATACAAAGAGAACTCTATCATTTTATTTGGTAAATTATCTTGTTCTTCTTTTAAGATTGCCTACACTCCTATTAATAATAGTAAAGGAACTGAAAAATAATATCCTAATTTAGTCATGCATATAGGGTATGGGTGGAACTAGGAGTAGGGTATTATAAATTTATAGTAGTTCGGTTATCTCGGGTTACATCCACTTCTAATTCATCTTCCCTCAAGGTCATTGATTTTCACTACTAATCTTACTTTCAGGTGAAGATCAACTATTATTTAACACTTTCTTTTTTTTAAGGTTTAGAAGTAAACCTTATACTTGAGACACTTTTCTCTCAACAAATAACAACCGTTCAACATAAGAAAGCACTTTTCACAAGATAAAATCCACACTTAAGCTTAAGAACCCTTGTAAACACTTCATCTCAACTCATCAAATTGGTGAGATATTTATAGAGGTTTCATATGCCTCAAATTATTGAGTGAATCAAGGAAAGGTACTCTAAAACAGGAGATATGCCAAGCGATATTACCACCTATCTAGGTGGTATCATCATTAGAGTTAGGTGGTGCCATTGCTTAGACTAGGTTACCAAGCCTAATAAGGGCCTAAAACTACTCATGGAGTAGCCTAATTCAATTTGATTTAACCCTCAACTTGGCATTACTTAAATTTATCCTAATCGAAACCCATTAATTTCAAATAAGACTATAGATATTAGCATCCTTTCGACATATCACTAAAGCCTCCGATATATTGTCCACTCTTCCGGAACATTACTGATCTCTCAATATTTCATCTGATCTTCTGACATATCATTTTATCCTTCAATATATCATCTAATCCTCTAACATATTGACTTCACTGCAACATCTAATCTTATAGCATGATATTCGATACGATGGTAAACAAAGGATTTCAAATTTGATATGTGAAAATAATTTTGATATGATGGTATACAAAGGATCTCAAGAACAAGTCATCAAAGACAAGTTATAGTTCTTAAGTCATAGAGACCAAGAAGTCACAAGAACAATTAGTTATAAGTATCAAAGTGTCATAAAAAGGCCAAGTTGAGAGCATTTGTATGATCTATATTTTTTAAATGAATATTTATAAGTATAATATCCAATAAGCAATGACAATAAAAAATATAACAAAAATTACACATCGAATTTATAGTGATTCAGTCGTCGTAACTTAAGTCCACTCCTGATTCCTCCGTCGAGGTCACCAGTGTTCACTAATAATTTTCTTTTAGTGGGAAAAGATAAACTACCCTCTTACAACTCTTTTTTCCTTTTCATAAGTTTAGGAGAGAATCTTTACAAGTCTCACACCTTTTATAGAATAAGTCTAAAACTTATAGAGGAGAGAGATACTTAACACTTTTCACAACTTTATAACTTAGAATCATAAGGCTTTTTGTTCTCTTTTTATGCTATTTTAAGCAAGAAAGAGCATAGAATTTATAAACCCCAAATGGCTTAAAAAATGGAGCAAAAAAAAGTTTCATCTTGTGTTTCTGAGGTATTGGCAGTACCACCGTCAGTACTAGTCGGTACCATCGCCCAGTCTGGGCGCCTGCAGACTGACACTAGTCGATACCACTACCTAACATAGTTTGGGAGACTATGTCTAGGCAGTACCCACCGCCAAGTCTTCTGAAAGAAGTACATTTTATACTTTTCTAACTAACAGGTAGTTCCACCACCTGTTTTGGTGGTGCCACTGCCTGACCCATCTTTGGGTCACTGAATTAACAATGAGCCTAACTTAGCCCCAAATCAGGCCTATTAGGTCCCCTAATTGAGTTAGCATAGTTATGTTGAATCTTGGATTTTGATAATGAAACTAATTGAGTGTGTTTTGCTGTTTAACTACGTGTTGAGTTACGCAGGTCTACTATCGATCAGGATTAGACAGCTGACGCTAGAGGAATTGACGTTGCACCGGAGGTGATCACGTCAGGATATTGGATGTCGAGTCGGAGGTTTGGTCGACAATCGGCTGAAGGCTTCGTACGTCGAGCATCGGGCCAAGAAGAGTGTGTTAGGCCAAGGATATCGGGGTTGCGGAGGTCAATCGCCGATTGGGCAACGGACCACATGAGAGGACGATGTGCCGAAGGATCGGACGAAGCGTCGACCAATGATGTGTCGGGCAACTGAATGTCAATTCGTGTTGTAGTAACTGTCTATATCGAAGTAGGGTGTTTGGTGTTTGTTTGTGCAGGAGTAACTACGATAAGGATGAAGACGTAAAGCGAAACAAAGGGCCGAAGTCAAGTGCGATGGATCATTGGGAGTTCGAGTGTTCGATGGAAGTCCGAAGATTCATTGGGAGTGCTGTCGGAATCGGTCGAGAACGAGTAGGGAGCTTGCCGAAGGGTTTTCGGAAGTTCACCGGAAGGTTCATTGGAAGTTTGCGGAGCTTGCCAAGAAAGATCGGAGCTTGCTAAAGCAGCTCGGGGGAACTCGCCAAAATCATCATGGAGTCCGAGAGCTTGCTGGGAGTCCGCAAGATGGTTTCCGAGGGATCATCGGAAGACCGTCAGAAGTTCGTCGGAAGCTCACCGGAAGAAGACTCGACTTGCGGACTTTGTAATAGCTTAGGAATATCTTTAATTTTATAGTTAGCACATTAATTTAGGTTAGGATTAGGTGTTAATCCTATAAACCCAAAGTAGTGGCCATTGGGCCTTGATTTGGACAAGGTTGGGCCAAAAGTTTTTGGCCCAAACCCAACCAGCAGGCTGGGCGGTAGCACCGCCCAGCAGCCACGTGCCGGGCGGTAGCACCGCCCAGCGCATGGAAAGCTAGGCGGTAGCACCGCCTGGCTGTGTTAGTCTGCCAGACTGACAAGCGGTAGCACCGCTTTGGCCGTGTCGATCTGTCAACTGACATGACAGTGTAGCACCGCCTCTAATAGGTAACAGTAGCACCGCCAAAGACTGAACTCTAATTTGATTTCAAATTTGGAGCCCAAATTTAAATCCATTTTGGATCTATAAATACCCCCTCTTTCTCAGCTGAAAGAGAACCCTTTTTTGAGAGTTAGAAATTGAGGAAAAGGCTTAGGAAAGTCTAGTTTTCAATAGGTTGTGTTCACCTCCTTCTTTCTCTTTGAAAAATTTGTAAGAGTGTGAACTTCTTGTAAAAGGGTTGTAAGAGGGGTATTTGGTCCTTCCCCTACAAAAAGATTTGCTAGTAGAAGTAGGGAGCCTCATCGGAGAAGGCTTCGGAAGTGGATGTAGGTCATTTTGACCAAACCACTAGACATCGCTGCGTCTTGATTGTGTGAGTGTTTAAGTTTATGTTTTATCTCTTTATTTTGCTGCAAGCCTTTACTTTACTTGCTCTACTTCCTTTTCATCTTCTTACGTATGCTTTAAGTTAGAACGCAATCAAATCGGTTTCAAACGAAACGTTGCTTTCATCGTACAAAGTTTCCGAAGCTTGTTTTAAATCGTGAAAAAGTTATCATTTTATCTGCTGCACTAATTCACCCCCCCCCCCTCTTAGTGCCGCTCGATCCCTAACAATTGGTATCAGAGCCATGTTCTTTCTCTTTCGGATTTACACCCATGAGAAATGGCTCTAAATGGTTTTCAAGAGGGCTTTTTAGTTTTTCGTCCACCATTCTTTAACGGTTCGGACTACACATATTGGAAAACTTGAATGATAGTTTTCATGCTTTCATTGAATTTGGATTTGTAGAACATCATCGAAAATGGCTTTCAACCTTCCTCTAAACCGATGAACGAATGGTCAGATTTGGAGAAAAGGTCTTTTTCTTTAAACGCAAAGGCTATAAATATCTTATTTTGTGCTTTAGACAAGAACGAGTTCAATCGGATTTCAATATGCGAAATGACATTCGATATTTGGCGAACACTTGAAATCATGCATGAGGAAACTAGTAGAGTTAAAGACTCGAAAGTAAACCTCTTATTGCATGAATTTGAGCTATTCCGAATGACACCAAGCGAAACTATTGGCGATATGTACACCCACTTCACGGATGTCGTCAATAGCTTGAAAAGTCTTGGTAAATGTTTTTTGAATTTTGAACTCATTAACAAGATTTTAAGATCCCTCCCAAAATGTTGGGATCCAAAAGTAACAACAATACAAGAGACTAAAAATTTAAATGATTTTTCATTGGAAGAACTAATCGGTTCACTAATGACATATGAAATGAGTTTCTTCGAACATTTGGAACATGATGAACATATGAACCACCTTCTAAAGAATAAGAAGGATTTGGAACATCAGACAAATGAATGCCACTTGAGTGATGACTCAAGTGATGAGGACAATGAGGACATTGAACTTTTAATGAATCTTAATAAGTTCATTAAACAAAAATCTAAAATAGATAATGAACTTGAACAGAGGAAGAGGCCAAAGAAGAAGAAGAAGGCTTGCAAAGAAGAATCAAGTAGAGAAGAGGCAAAATGGGCTTTGACGGTTTTCTACAATGAGGTAAGAAACTCACCCAAGTTGCTTCTACCTTATTTTGAAATTACATGATGCTTTCCATGAATGCTTAACTTAGTTAGTAGGAATTTTTTCATGCTTTTCTTGTGTTTTTAGAAATTAAAAAAAATATTTTAAAAATTATACTATCCTTTTCTTTATAGTATTTTTGAAAAGTAAAAATATGAATGATGATTGTATGATTTGTGATAATGTTTAGACACCTAATAGAATCAACCCATGCATGAGTATCTTGATGGTTTACATTGTCTCTAAACATGATGCTTGATGATTTTATATCATGCATGAGTTGTTGAAGTGATGTTGATTTAAAGAACTTCTATCTTGGATTAATGGGTCTTAACCCTTTTTATGATGAAATTTTTATTGATATATGTCTTCATGAAATAAATTATAAAGACCCAACCCACAAATTTTCAAAATGAAAGAAATGTGGCTTTGATGTTACCTTGTGTTATATTTGAACTTAATGGGTTTCATGATGAAAATTATTTTTCAGATTTATAAAATGATGTATGATTTTACCAAAAATTTGAGCATCGATCATCTTGTTATAACTAATGTAAGAAAGAATTAAAATGATTTTGATGATATTTTCGTTTTTAAATATGATGCATGACATTTTCATATGAAAAATTTGAACATTCTTATGAAAGGTCAAATCACTTAAATTGAAACTCATAAAGATGAGAAAATGTACTATTATGATATTTGATGCATATGATCTTGATGGATTTAATGACAAACTTATGTTTTGAATTTCTACAATGATGGGTTCCATATAAATGTTTGAACATACATTATGAAATCATCATTGAAATGAAAATACTAAAAATTTATTATCATGCTTAATGACTTTGTGATATCATATCTTGATGACAAACTCATGTTTTGGTCTTAAATTTGATACTCATCTTTTGAAACATGAGCACACTTGTTTGAAACAAAATGAAACACATTATCATGATAAATTAAATCTCATGTCTTGAAACAATGTGTTGTTTTGACAATGTTTATAATGAAGTTTGTCTTCTAGTTTTGAATATTTTGATTTGGCATATAAAGGCAAAAGACATACTTATATGATGAAACATAAAGAAATTATATTTACTATCTTATCGAGATTAATGATTTCATGATATCTTAAGAATCTCATAAATTATAGAAGTGATTTCGATGAATTGATTATGATTTGATAATTTGAACTTTTCTCTCATGTTTCAATACTACTTTGTATGCTTCATGACTTGATGATTGAAATAATGATGTAGACTTTTGATGTATCACTTGTCATGATTAATGCAAATTGCTAGCATTTTGAATCTCGAAAATAATTGCTTCTTTTTATCATTTACCAAAGAGGAGAACAATTCAAATTTATGTTTTTTTGTGAATCTCATAAACTATGTTAATGATTTTGATGATTAGAACTTGAGTGAGCTTAAACTGCATTGTGATCTTGATAACTTGAGTCTTTCAAGATCTCTCACTTCATACCATGATTTTCCCATATTGTTGAAGAAAAATCCAAATGAATCATAAATTATTTTCTCTTAACTGATTGATACTCAACTTGAGAAAATATGTTTTGAAGATTGAAACATTGCATGCAAAATTTGATTTTTCTCCTATGTTTTAATACACATGACTTGATGATTGAAATATTAATGCAAACACTTAAAATATCACTTGTCATGATTTGAATATTGATATAAAAGAAATGTGCTTAATGATTGAATCATTAATTTATTCTTTTATCATGGCTTGAAAATGAATGAAAAGAAAATATGTTAGCACTTGTAATCATGATTTGATCCTTGATATTGATATGCTTTTATATATCATGATTCTTGGTTATATGACATTTATCTTGAATTAAAAATTGATAAATATGAATTTTGATCTTGCTAAAAGGAAAGTTATAAATTATGAATGATATCTTTTGGTTTTAATCCTTGTTGAATTTATATATTGATATCCTTCATGACATGATTTCTTTGCATTATTGTCTTGTATGCATCATGTGATGATTGATATATTGATTGATGCAAAATTATTTCATTGAAATATTATTCATCCCTTCCTTTCGATAGTGACAAAGGGAGAGCTAGCTTGCTAGCTTATGTATCACAAGTAAAAATGACAAACATAGCTAGCTAGAACTTGCAAAAGGCAAAACTTGCACTTCTCAAAATGAGAAGAAAGAAATTGCAAAGTTGCATTATTTTTTAACTCATGAGCTTGCATGTTTAAAATGTTATAAATTTTACAAAAATTACTAACTCATTGCAAACAAAAAGTTGATGACTTGCAAAAGGGAAACTTAGGTGCAAAAGAGAAAAATTGAAAGAGAGCTAGTTTGCGTATTGCAAAGTATGCTAGCTTATCATTATTGCTTGCTTGCTTGTCATAAATTTCTCTCATACCATGATTTGTTTATGACTCCCTTGAATTCATGACTTGATATGTTAAAAATTCATGATGGAAATTTGTTATTTTGTCATGATGGAAGCATTCATGTAAAGGGAAAAGAATTGTATTCTTCCCTTCTTTTTGACAAAATCAAAGGACGAGAAGATTTATTGCTAGCTAACATGATTAATTTGCTAGCTTATTCAAGAGGAAAAAAATTGCTAGCTTGTGCATCAAAAGAGAAAATCTTACTAGCTTGAACATTGAGAAGCAAAAAGTTGCTATCTCAAGAGAGGCAAAAATCTTGCTCAATTTTACTTCTTTAAAATTGCTTACATTTTTGTTACAAATTATTATTGAATCTCATGCAAGATTATTTGAAGTATTTGATCCTCCCTTTCTTTTTGATGCCAACAAAAGGGGAGAAAGTTTTTAGCTCGAACATTACAAAAATTTGTCATCTTGATTCCTATTTTGCAACTTCATGAGAAGCTAAGAATTGTTATATCAAAGGATGCAAATATTACTATTGCGAGAAACAAGGTGCAAACTTGCACATCTCAAGAAGCAAGTGAAAATTACCATCATTGCCCATCCTTAAAACTTGCTATGATTGAATGGTATTATTTGATGTTGTATTGTAAAAATGTTATATGATGTGATAAATAGCTAGTGTGTTGTAAGAAATTTGCATATCTTTTAAACTAGCTATGATGCTACTTCTCCTTTTTGTTGATGACATAGGGGGAGAAGTAGATTGATGACTTCATGCAATGTAATGATGCTTGAATATTTTATATATTTGCATGATGGATTTATATTTCTCACTACATGAATGATACATGTTGCTTGGATTTGGGATAATCCAAGTATTTCTATCAATGACATATTGATAGGGGGAGTTTGGTTAAACTCCGGGGAGTTATGGTTAACTCCGTTAGTTATCAATTAGTTGTCATCATCAAAAAGGAAGAGATTATTGAATCTTGAATTTTGATGATGAAACTAATTGAGTGTGTTTTGTTGTTTAACTATGTGTTGAGTTACGCAGGTCTACTATCGATCAGGATTAGATAGTTGACGCTGGAGGAATTGACGTTGCATCGGAGGTGATCACATCAGGATATTGGATGTCGAGCTGGAGGTTCGGTCGACAATCGGCTGAAGGCTTCGTACGTCGGGCATCGGGCCAAGAAGAGCGTGTTGCGCCAAGGATATCGGGATTGCGGAGGTCAATCGCCGATTGGGCAACGGACCACATGAGAGGACGATGTTGCCGAAGGATCAGACGAAGCATCGACCAATGATATGCTGGGCAACTGAATATCAATTCATGTTGTAGTAACTGTCTAGATCGAAGTAGGGTGTTTGGTGTTTGTTTGTGCAGGAGTAACTACGATAAGGATGAAGACGTAAAGCGAAACAAAGGGCCGAAGTCAAGTGCGATGGATCATTGGGAGTTCGAGTGTTCGATGGAAGTCCGAAGATTCATTGGGAGTGCTGCCGGAATCGGCCGAGAATGAGTAGGGAGCTTGCCGAAGGGTTTTCGGAAGTTCGCTGGAAGGTTCGTCGGAAGTTCGCGGAGCTTGCCAAAGCAGCTCGGGGGAACTCGCCAAAATCATCGTGGAGTCCGAGAGCTTGCCGGGAGTCTGCAGGATGGTTTCCGAGGGATCGTCGGAAGACCGCCAGAAGTTCACCGGGAGCTCACCGGAAGAAAACTCGACTTGCGGACTTTGTAATAGCTTAGGAATGTCTTTAATTTCATAGTTAGCACATTAATTTGGATTAGGATTAGGTGTTAATTCTATAAACCCAAAGTAGGGGCCATTGGGCCTTGATTCAGACAAGGTTAGGCCAAAAGTTTTTGGCCCAAACCCAGCCAGCAAGCTAGGCGGTAGCACCGCCCAGTGCATGGAAAGCTAGGCTGTAGCACCGCCTAGTTGTGTCAGTCTGCCAGACTAACAGGCGGTAGCACTGCCAGCACCGGGAACTCTAATTTGATTTCAAATTTGGAGCCCAAATTTGAATCCATTTTGGATCTATAAATACTCCCTCTTTCTCAGTTAAAAGAGAACCCTTTTTTGAGAGTTAGAAATTGAGGAAAAGGCTTATGAAATTCTAGTTTTCAATAGGTTGTGTTCACCTCATTCTTTCTC
Organism: Musa beccarii; assembly: GCA_024322285.1. Taxonomy (NCBI): domain Eukaryota; kingdom Viridiplantae; phylum Streptophyta; class Magnoliopsida; order Zingiberales; family Musaceae; genus Musa; species Musa beccarii. The sequence goes on from CM044396.1 coordinate 24,354,772, forward strand.
TTTAAAAAATTTGTAAGAGTGTGAACTTCTTGTAAAAGAGTTATAAGAGGGGTATTTGGTCCTTTCCCTACAAAAGGATTTGTTAGTGGAAGTAGGGAGACTCATCGGAGAAGACTTCGGAAGTGGATGTAGGTCACTTTGACCAAACCACTATACATCGCTGCGTCTTGATTGTGTGAGTGTTTAAGTTTCTATTTTATCTCTTTGCTTTGCTGCAAGTCTTTACTTTACTTACTCTACTTCCTTTTCATCTTCTTACGTATGCTTTAAAGTTAGAATGCAATCAAATCGGTTTCAAACGAAACGTTGCTTTCATCGTACGAAGTTTTCAAAGCTTGTTTTAAATCGTGAAAAAGTTATCGTTTTATCCGCTGCACTAATTCACCCCCCCTCCCCTCTTAGTGCCGCTCGATCCCTAACAAGTTACGCAAAAAAATAACTCAATTGAAGATCTAACTATGATAATTAAAACTTAAACAATTACAAGATAAGAATCTAAGTTGTTTGGCATATCATTGGTTCATCTGAATTCCAAGCAAACTTTTGGTGCATCGTCCAAACCTTCAGCATATTGTTTGATCCATCAGCTTGTTGACTCCTACAACATTTGATTTTGGCCCAACGTCCAATTCTTTCGGCCCGATACCCGATTTCTGACTTTGGCCCAATGTATGATTCTTCTTGCTTTAATTATTTTACCTTTTCTTATTCATATTAGTCCTACATCACTTTTCTCAAAATATAGATTAGATCATAAACTCATCAATTGATTCCAAAATCTGTGATTCAACACATCTCCTCCTCTCCATCTCTTTGCTGCAATGTCCCTTGTGTGGGAGGATAGCAAAAGAGTTGTCCCCTTCCTTTCTCACTACTGCTACCACCCTATTGCATGGTGGAGCATCATCATGAGGAGGAGATGCACTACTACCATCCACTGTATGGACTTCCATTTGAGAGGAGTCCATGAGAGCTCCTTCATCCAACGAGCCAAGATCTGCACGTTAAGAGATATACGAGTTCCCCTATGTGAGAACGTCTCACCCCTTTTGAACGAGGTTTTGAGCTTTTGCCTCCCAGTCATCTTCTAATAATCCGATGCTATTGTGTTTGCGAACCATTTTCATTTTTGTTTTTGTTTCCACTGTACATGTGATGCTTATGTCATTTCCCAACACTCTCGACCCTTCAAGCACTACTATGCTCGGCTCCACTAGCTCTTTATGTGTCACTACACCCAACCTCCCAACCCTTCATGCACACTATGCCTAGCTCCAATGGTCCATTGCACCATCGCACCTAGTCTCCTAGTCCTTTGTTTGTCACCACACCCTGCCTCTTAACCTTTTGTATGCCACTACACCTGAGCTCTCGATCCTTCATGCACCTCCATGCCCAACTCCATCAGCCTTTCATGCACCATTGCACCTAACCTTTGTGAACTACCATGCTCGACCCCACTAGCCCTTTATGCGCCACTATATTGACCATACCATCTCACTATGCCATCTTACTCAGACCATATCATCCCATCATACTTTCATACTTGGCTATATCATCTCTTATGCTATTGTGCCTAGTCAAGGTACTAGCCATTAATATGTTGAGTTAGGCCTAATAAATCAGGTAGTTGAGTCGAGCATTCCATCATCTCTTACACTGACAACATATACCAATTAAATTATATCTCTTGACTAGTGCTCCTCAGCTTACAAAGTGAGGGGGCATATGTTATGGCAAAAGTGATATGGTTGATCCATCAGCACTAGCATCCTATACTAACACTATCATCCTGTGCCCGACACCTTTTCACCATAGGGCTAAGCCACCTAGTCAAACACATGAAATTTGTTTTAGCAACCTTTCGCTACTACCTCACGTAATCGTACTTTATAAGTGTCCGTGTAACACATGCACGAGTGAACTTTATGTCATGCTTTTACTTTAGCTTTTGTTGAATAGGGAGAATTAAAGCATGCTATAACTTGTGATTTTTTTGGTGATTATATAAATTATGTTTATATGTTTAACAAATGCAAATTATTGACTTACATTTATCCTTTGTTTATGACTAACGTCAACTTATGATATTTTTTGGTGGTTATATAAATCATGTTTATATGTTTAACATATGCAAATAGTTAAATTGCACTTATGACTAATTGTCAACATTATATCTGGATAATGATTGAATATTGAAACTTGATTATATCTTAATATTTGGGCTTGAAATGAGTGAATCTTAATATTGATGAAATCATTTTTTTTCAGTTAAATTTAAGACAAGCATTTAAAATGATATATACTCTTTTTATTTTGGGTGCAAGTTATACCTTTATCAAGATGGCATGTAGACACTAGGGGCCTTGTTAGATATTTGTCATCAACTAGTTGTCATCATCAAAAAGGGAAGAATATTAAATCCTATATTTTGTTGATGAAATCAATTGTTAAATTTGATAAACTAATATGTTGAGATAAGTGACATAAGAAATACTTTAACTATAGACTCTGATCAAATGTCGAGCTAGAGAGTCAAATGATATGCCAGAAAATTATCGTACCAAAAATTGATGTCGAGCTAGAAGATTAATTGACATGCCAAAGATTAGATTATGTGTTAGTGATTTGGATATCATGCCAAAAGGATCATATATCATATCAAAAATTTGAATGTCATGGCCAAGCTAATATGTCGGAGGATTAGGCGATATGCTAGAGGTTTGGACGAAGTGCCAGAACTTTGAATGACATATCAAAAGAGTATATAATATGTTAAAAGCTTTGAATATGTGTTAGATAAGTGATTAATGAGTAAAAGTTTTAGTCAACATCATTTTAGGCTAATTTAAGTTAGTACAGGATAAATTCTACTTATCATGAAAGTCAGTTTGAAGTTGACTAAATTTGGGTCCATAGAAGGCCAAACGCATTACTTAATAAAATCAGGAATGATGGTACCACCGAGCCTAGCCAGTAAATATAGCTTGAGTCACCCACCGAGCACCATTTGTGCTTTGTCAACTTTTCAATGGTCGTATCACTTATGGTAGTGATAATATGCCTAAGGTGATGGTGGTGTCACCTATGGTGGCAATAGTACTATTGAAGTCCAAAATTATAGCAAAATTATAGCAATAGTATTATTTGTACCTTGAAATCTCAAAATTATAAATTTTTTTCTTTTTTCTGAAGCCTTTAGAAGGTCATAATTATCCCACTTTGGCTTATTTGATAGAGTATCTAGTCTTGAGTTTGCAAAATATTATAGTTCTCTCTTAAGCATTGTTTAAATCTTTTTCGTTCTCTTAAGTTTAATTGTAATACTAAATGGTAGGAGGTGAGAAGTTTTTGTAAAAGATTGAGTGTGAAAGTTCTCTCAAAAATTTGAAAAAGGAGAAAGTTGTAATAAAAATAATTGATTTTCATCTATTGAATAAAAGATCATTAGTAAAAATCGATGTCTTGAGGATATATTGAAAAGACTAAACCACTATAAATTAGTATACCACTCATTCTCTTACTTTTTCACTTTTGTTCATGATTGATTACTTACTATCATTCACTCTACTCTAATTCTTATTTGTACTTAATTTACTATTAAACACTAATTCACTACTCTCCTCTTAGTGTCATTATGATTCTAATAATGTCATGTAACCCACAACATAATTCTGAGGACTATCTGCCAATATATACACGGAAATGGTACTAGCTGGTTTTTCAATAACATAAAGACCAATGATTCCTTTTAGGCCATATGGGATACATAGTGATGTTTAAAGCAAGGTTCCTAATCATACCCAATAGGGAATCTTGCTAGAAGTGAGAGCATTTTTTCCTGATGCCAACTAAGAGGCGTATGAGATAGTTGACACTTAGCTAAAACCGCCATCCAAATCTCTGATGAATAAATACACTTAAAGGACAAATAATTTATAATTTCTTCTTGTGCATGACACGAGAAGCGATTCACAACTCCCCAATAGAATAGTTTATTAAGTATAGGGAGACTTACTAAAAACAAGCCATATAATAAAGGAGAATTTGGGAATGTGACATTTGAACTATAGTAGTTGGTGCCACTGTAAGCGAAAGAAAGACCAATGAATAGCATTGAAGGTAGAATTAAGAGCAAAAACCTTGAATTAAATGATTTTTACACAATGAGGTCTCTGAAACGATCTGATAAACACTTAATATCTTTTAGTTCATCCCATGCATTGTACACTGAAGGAGAGACTGAGAGTGAGGATAACAAGCTATCTATTGCCCATTAACGACTAATATCAGAAACGTGAACTAGTGGGTAAGATATAAATTTAAAAAAAAACACTATCTCCAAGTGTGAGGCGAAGAGCACCTCTGGGATGCGAAGGGTCTAACCATAAGAATAAAGTTGTTTCATCTCAGTAATATCTTGAACAAGTAAATTGACAAGTACTCTAGTGTGAAAAATATTTTGAAGTTCCAAGAAACAAAGGACCAATAAGGAGTTCTTGGAAACAATGACCAATAAATACATCATGAGACAAGCATGATTGATTGAATATATGCTTGAGATGCCAAGACCACCTTTTCTTTAGAATGATATATAGTTTCCCAAGATACGTTATAAAAACCCTTATAATCCTCTCTAAACCAAAGAAAATGAGTCACAAGTTGTTCAAACTGATTCAACTTAAATAGCTTTCAATACTTAGCTCTTTTCTCAATTGAAATTTAAAAGTATATTAAACTTTACAAAAACATTAATTCATCATCTCTTAGCACCATTAACATCCTAACACTATCTAACTAGACCATCCCCACCCTATTTTTCCTTCAAGTGAACTTATAAAGCCCAAGTCAAGAAGGCCCTTTATAGAATAATTAATAATGAAGATTATCTTAATTTTTATCCTTTGGATATAAAATATGGTTGAAATCACCGATGACCAACCAGTGAACGGAAGAAATGTATAAAGAAAAGAGATTTCTCCATAGAAAATTATGAGCATATGAGTTTATTACTAACATAAACTACATAAAATAACCAAGGGATGAAATTGTAGAACATATATACATTGACATTAAGTAGGTAGCACGGAGGATTAATTTGGGAGGTAACTAAACAAGGATAATGTTTTATAAGCCCCTCCACATGTTGCAGAATCCCAGTCCATGATTTTCCCTAGCTACGGATGACCTTCACGACATCACCCCAAAGCATAATAGCTGTTTACCTTTACTATATAATTAAAATCCATCGATAGTTATGGGCTTCACGTCATTGCATTAATAATGTTGACTAGTCTAAGTATCCTCCCTTTCCCCAACTTAATTTCTATTACTAGAACGACTTAACCAAGGTTTTTTTCTTACATATATCCATCGTACCCTCAAATCCATGGCCTTGAAAAAAAGTCCTAGACCTAATGGTTTTCAATGGAATTCTATCTTCATTTTTGGATTATCCTTTCTCCTTCCAATTAAATATATTCAATAATTTCTATCATTATGTACACTTAGACAAAGAGTTGAGGCAAGACTAACCTTATTTTCATTCCTAAGAAGGATAACCCTATTAAAATTTAAGATTTATGCCCTATCGTTTTATGTAATGTCATATATAAGCTTTTAACAAAGGTCATCTCTAATTGGCTTAATCCTTAACAACCTAATAAGTCAATCAGCCTTTATATTGAGCAAATGTAATCATGATAATATTACCATTGCTCAAGAACTCACTCATACCATGTTCCGTTACAAAGGAAAATATCCCCCCTTATTCTTATTAAAATTGATTTGCAAAAGGCCTCTCTCTTGATATGTGATTAATAATGTTCATACAAAAATAAATTTCTCCCCTACTTTTATTATATAGATTATGGCTTATATTTCTTTTATTATCTTCTCTTGATTTATAAATAGAAATAACTCCTCTATATTTACTAGCCCACGACGTATTAGACATGAGGACCCCAGATCCCCTTATCTTTTTGTCATTATCCAACAAATCTTATCTCCATTACTTAATATCAATATAGTTAACAACAAAATCAAACCTTATAATATCAAAGAGACCAAGATCTCTCATTTGATCTTTGCGGACAGTATTTTGATTGCATTTAGAGCTACCCTCAAGTCTTGTGAAAACCTATCTAAAACCCTTAAGATTTATTCTTAATTAATCGATATTCAGATAAACAAAAATAAATCTACAATCTTCTTACCCAAAAGATGTCTTGTTTCTACCAAACACAAAATATGTGAACATTTTGGAATGATAAAAGGATCTTGGCGTATAAACTAGCTAGACTTTCCTTCCACACAACGGATTACTTGTTTCTACACAAAATATTATCATTGATAAAACGTAAATAGAATTAAATTTTGGTAAATTATCTATACCTCTCAATTGGGGAGGGTAGTTCTTATTAATTTCATTCTCAACTCTTTTCTACTCGATTTTCTTGCCAATCATTGGACCACTGACAATTTTGCTAATGCTATAAATAAATTTAGCAAAGCCTTCCTATGGGGTGGCTTCTAAGTCACTTGGTAGATTAGGGATTTGAGACATATCATTGATTAAATATTTCATTAATGTCTATTATATTTTATCCATTCTTAATGCTTTTAATTTTCTATGGTCTAAAGTTCTCATTGCTAAATATTGTTAGGATCAAGAACGACACTAAGACATATCATTGAATTAGTGTATTATATAAAACGTTCAATTTAATCAATTTCGAAAAACTTCATATGATGAAAATTTTTTATTTATCGAAAACTATTTCAGAAAGATATTTGATTTGAATAAGTTTGTAAATGAATAAAAAGGAGGAGATTGGACAGTTGCAAAGAAGTAAAGTAGAATACAACAAAAGTAAAATACGCACCAAGAAGAGAACACGCTAATTTTACAGTGGTTCGGTCATCCGACCTATGTCTACTCTCGATACCTCCTCCAATAAGGTTATTAGCTTCCACTATTGATCTTTCTTGAAGGACAAAGATCAATCACTCCTTTACAGAATTTTTACAAGTGGCTCACTCTCCTTTTACAAACTTTTACACTTAGAAGTGGTGGAGGTGAACTCTCAACTTTTTACATACTATTTCACTATAGTTTCGGTTCTATCTTATTCACTTCTCTGTACTAAACCAGCTGAGAAGTAAGGGGTATTTATAGGCCTCAATTAGCTTAAAAAATAAAGCCAAAAAAGGTTATATCCTGGATTTTCGGGGTCCTGGTGGTACCATCGCTAGTAAGCTCTGACATTGGGTAGTACTACTGCCAGACAGAATCCTAGCTACTAGAACTGGGTGGTACCATCGTTTGGTAGTTAATAACTACCTGATGGTACCACCGCCCAGTTTGGGTGGTACCACCACCCAGGCTTCTAGGAGACTAAGCCTTGGGTGGTTCCACTGCCCTAGTTTAGAGGTGCCATAGCCAAACAAGATTCAACTTGTTTAAGCCTTGAATCCAGCCCAAACCTATCCATTTATAGGCCCAATTGGCCCCTAACAGGGTTAGTGAGATTATCTCCCAAACTTAACCCTTATTATATGCTAATTATGATAATTAAGGCATATACTAAACAAAACACATCCAGCAAGTCTAGGTTTCTTCCGGCGAGCTTCCAGCAATCTTCCGACAAACTTCCGACGATCTCTCGGCAATCTTCTAATGGACTCTCAGCAAGCTCTTGGACTTCATGATGATCTACTAGGCGAATTCCGGCGAGCTTCTTTGGCAAGCTCCGATCTTCTCAGTGAGCTCCGATGAACTTCCGACAAACTTCCCAACGAACTTCCGATGAATACTTCGGTAAGCTCCTGACACATTCTTGGCCAATTCCAGTATCACTCTCGATAAACTTTCGGACTCCCAATGAATTGATCGAATTTGACTCCGGTACTTCGTTTTACTTTATGCCTTTATCGCTATCGTCGTTAATATTGCACACTTTTCTCAACATATATATTAGATCAAAAAATTTACTAATTGATTTCATCATCAAAATCCGAGATTCAACAATCTTCCCCTTTTTGATGATGACAACCAATTGATGATGGAGTTAACCTTATCTCCCCCTATCTATATGCTATACTTGAGAAAAGACATGAATTCAAAGCCTTTGAATTCAAATACCAAACTGATAAGTTACATGCATTTAAACTTATTGACATGCATAACATGATATTAATCATGATTTTTCATCTCAAAATATGATTCCATGTATTTATAAAAAATGATGTCAAAGCATGACATCCATTTTCAAGTCTAATATCAAAATGATGATAGACAATCATCATTTTCAAGTATGAAACAAACTTCAAATATGAAATTTAGCAAGATTCAAATTTCAAGTTTGATACAAGATGACAATTCATCATTCCAAGGTATGATACCGATTGCAAGTAGGAAATTAAGCATGATGCAAACTTCAAGTTTGATACCAAATGATAATTTATCATATTGAGGCATGATACCAATTTCAAGTAGGATAATTAAGCAATATAAGTTTGATACCACATCATAATGATAGACATTCATTATTTTGATACGATAATGAGCATAATAAAAGGAATTATCATTTTAATGCATATATGTTACATTTCAATCATTTACGATGAGTTTCAAGCATTCATGATACATTTCAAGTATTTACAATGCTTACGATACTTTTTATGTTTTTACGATACAAACGATATATTTTACGCATTTACAATACAAAGCGTATTTCAAACATTCATAATGCCAAGTTTTCATCAATTCTCCAATTTACCATTTTTCTCCCCTTTTGTCATCAACAAAAAGGAAATGGGCAATCATTTTGTACAAGTAAAATTTTACACAAGCAAATGCGATTGGATTCTTCTTGAAAAAGAAAAGAGAGAAGGAAAAGTCCATGATACCATCAAGAAGAACCGTGAATGTTAAAATTTCATGAATAATACAACAAAAAACAATCCATTCGTGGTATTGAAAATTCATGACATAGAAAGAAAGAGATTTTTAATAAGAGCTACTTCTGTATTTTCATCAAATTCGAGAACTAGAAGAAAAAGAGATCATTCAAGCTATTAAAAATTCATAAAAACTTCTACTTTTCATCAAGAGCTCATGGCATAAGAAAAATAAAGAGAAAAGAGCTTGTGACATACAAGGAAAGCAAGTTGTTCAAGCTAACGGAAATTGAGTTCATCAAGACCTAAAGTGTATCATTTCATGACGTAGAATCTGTGAATGTCCTTTTATGAAGTAAAATCTGTCAATGAAATCCGTGAATGGCATTTCTATCAATTTTATGAATGCTGTTTTTATCAAATAAATTCATAATCTTTGCAAAAATTCACAAGCCAATAAAACCCATTTCTTATTGCAAAAATTCATACAAGAATCAAGTATCATTGAAATCGGTAATAATTCAATCAAATGACACTTTTATCAAATAAAATTCATGAGCGCTATTTTTACTCCATTCAAAAATATTACTAAAACTTGCACAAGCATGAAAGCCATGAATGAGGGGACTAAGTGTATCAAAAATCATTAAGTGATGGAGTAAGGGTATCAAGAGTTATCAAAATTCATGAAATGAACTTGATACCAAAATAGGAGGAAAATGATATGAAATAAATTTGATAAAAGCTCCATTTATGAAAATGAAAAGATGATACGAAGATAGGAGGAAGATGATACAAAATCAAAAAATTCCAGAAAAGGCATACAACAAATTCATGCATTCAGACAATTTAACATACCTAATTCCCTTCAAATGAAATAAAATTATTCTTCATTTAAGGGTTTTATAAAAATATCGGCTAATTGATGTTTCGTATCAATAAACTCTAAGGTTACATCATGATTATTTATGTGATCTTGTATAAAGTGATGCCTAATGCCAATATGTTTAGTTCTAGAGTGTTGAATAGGATTTTTTATTAAACATATTGCACTTGTGTTATCATATTTTATGAGAATATTCTTTAAGTGAATACCATAATCTTCTAATGTATTTTTCATCTATGCATCTTGTGCACAACATGCGCTTGTTGTTATTTATTCAGCTTCGACTGTAGATAATGTAATCGAATTTTGTTTCTTACAAGATCAAGAGACAAGTGCATGGCCTAAAAATTGACATGTTCTGGTTGTACTTTTTTTTATCTATTCTACATATGGTGAAATCGACATCAGCATAAGCAACTAGTTCAAAGTTTTTGGATACTATAAATCTAGATTAGGGATTCCTTTAAGATATCTAAGAATTCTTTTAATGACTTTAAAATGTGATAACTTAGGATTAAATTAAAATCTAGCACAAAGTCCTATGCTAAATATAATTTGTAAGCCTAAGAAGAAAGTTAGTTCACATATTAAGCTTATTTCGAACTCTTGACTTATATTCTTGGCAAATGATTCTCATGAGGACTCATTTGTATAACCAAAAATAATACCGTCAATATAAATTTGAACAATAAAAAAATTATTTTTAAAATTCTTAATAAACAATATAGTATCAACTTTGTCTTTAAAGAAATTATTTTGGATAAGAAAGGAATAAAGTCTCTCATACCAAGCCCTTGGGGCTTGTTTTAAACCATAGAGAGCCTTAGTTAACTTAAACACATGATTAGGAAAAAGAGAGTTCTCAAATCCGAGAGGTAGCTCAACATAAACTTCTTTGAAAATAAAGTCATTTAAAAAAGTACTTTTGACATCCATTTGAAATAACTTAAAATTATTACTATAAGCATAGGCAAGGAGCATCCTTATGGCTTCTAATCTTAACACAGAACTGAAAGTTTCTTCATAATCGATACATTCTTCTTGGTTGAAACCTTTGGCCACTAATCTAGTCTTATTTCTATTGAATCTCATATTTGGATGATAAAACTAATTGATTATGTTTTATGATCTAACTGTGTTATTGAGTTATGTAGATCTAGTCTCGATCAGAATTAGACAATTGTAGTAGGATGAATCAACGTTGCACAAGAGGAAAACATGTCAGGAGATTGGGCATTGAGCCGGAGGTTCGATCGATGATTGGCAGAAGGCTTTGGATAAAGAGTTCGGGCATCGAGCCAAGAAGAGCGGAGTTTGCACTAAGGAGATCGAGGTTGCGGAGGTCAACCACCGATTGGGTAACAAGCCATAAGAGAGGACAATGCGCCAAAGAAATGGACGAAGAGTCGACCAATGATGTACCGGGCAATAGAAAGTTGATTCACTTTATAATTGTCTAGATCGAAGTAGGGTTAAGGTTTAATTAGTGTGCAGGATTAACTACGATAGCGATAAAGGCATAAAGCAAAATGAAGTGTTGGAGTCAAGTACGATCGAATTGTTAGGAGTTCGAGAGTTAGCCGAAAGTTTGAAGATTCATCAAAGTGCTATCGGAATTAGCCAAGAATGAGTTGGGGACTTGCCGAAGGGTTTGTTAGAAGTTTGTCGAAAAGTTCGTCGGAGGTTCGCGGAGATCGTCGAGAAAGATCGAAGCTTGCCAAAGCAAACTCATTAGAACTCACCAAGATCATCGTAGAGTTAGGGAGCCTGTCGGGAGTCCACCGGAAGATATCCGAGAGTTCATCGGAAGTCCACCGGAAGTTCACCGGAAGGAGCCTTGACATGCTGGATATAGATTTGCTTAGAAAATATCTTTAATTTCGTAGTTAGCTCGTAATTAGCATTAAGATCGAGAAGTAATCCCATTAACCCTGATAAGGGCCAACTAGGCTCGAGATTGAATTAGATTGGGCCAGATTCAAGGCCCATCCAAAGTTGTTGGACCCAGTTTGGTGGTGACACCGCTAGATTGGAGTGATGGAATTGCATAGGGACCAGTTTCCCAGGAGCACTGGGCGATGGTATTATCAGTAGTTATTAATTACCAAGCAGTGGTATCGCCTATCAAGCGGTGGTACCGTCAGACTAGATGATGGTACCACCTAGTGTCAGACTGCTCTGGTGATAGTATAGCTAGACTGGGTAGTGGTACTGCTTAGTGTTAGAACACACTGGCAGTGGTACTGCCAGCACTAATGATGGTACCACCAGTACCCGATAGACTCGGGATGGGATGGTTTTTGGCTCCAAGTTTGAATCCATTTGGAGCCTATAAATACCTCTCTCATCCCTGAGTAGAATACATAAGCACAAAAACTTTAAAAGGAAGAAAACGCTATAAAAATCTCTTTAAAAATCCCTCCTCTAGCTTTCTTTTATTTTCAGCAAAAAGAGAGGAGTGTGTGAGTGCTTGTAAGGGTTATCTCCTAAGCCCGTCAAAATGAGAAGGTATTGTAAGGGAGTCAATCCTCGCTCATTGGAAGGACTACTAGTAAAAAGTCGATGGCCTCAAGTGAAGAGGAATTGGAAGTGGATGTAGGTCGGATGACCAAACCACTATAAAAATCAGTTTGCGTTTACTTTCTTACAATTTACATTTTAGCAAACCTTTTTTACTCACTACCCTACTTCTTCTCTAAATGCTCTCAAGTTTAAGCACTTCCGATATGCTTTCAATCAAAAACGATTTTAATCGAAATGTGATTTTTACTATACAGGGGTTTACAAAATCATCCGAATTTATCATTTTTAATTACTGCACTAATTCACCCCCCCCCCTCTTAGTACTACTCTTGATCCTAACAGTTAATATTAGAGCACAATATTTCTCATTTGGATTTACATCCAAGAGAAATGACTCTTTTCGGATTTCAAGAGGGTTTTTCAATCGTTCATCCTCCCTTCCTTAATGAGTCAGATTACACATTAGAAAACTCGAATGAGAGTTTTTTTACTTTCTTTGAATTTGGATTTATGGAATATTATTGAAAATCATTTTCAAACTCCTTCTAAACAGATGAATGAATGGCCGGATTTAGAGAAGAAATATTTTTCGTTAAATGCAAAGGCTATGAATATCTTATTTTGTGCCTGAGATAAAACTAAATTTAATTATGTTTCTACTTGCGAAACGACTTTCGATATTTGTCAAATTCTTGAAATCACACACGAAGGCACTAATAGAGTCAAAGACTCAAAAATAAATTTATTGATGCATGATTTTGAGCTTTTCTTAATGGAACTAAGCGAGACTATCGGTGACATGTACACCCATTTCATGGATGTTGTCAATAGTCTAAGAGCCCTTAGTAAATCTTTTTCGGATTTTGATCTCGTAAACAAGATTTTAAAATCCCTTCCAAAAAGGTAAGATCCCAAAGTAACCACTATACAAGAAGCTAAAAATCTAAATAACTTTCCATTGGAAGAACTAATCGGGTCATTAATGACCTATGAGATGACACTTGTGGAACATGATGAACACATGAACCACCTTCCAAAGAACAGGAAGGATTTGGAATTTCGAACTATTTAAATACCACTTGAGAGAAAGCTCAAGTGATGAGGACGATGATGATGAGAACTTTAAACTTTTGACAATGAACTTTAAAAAATTTATAAAACAAAAATTAAAGAATAAAAATGAACTTGAAAAGAAGAAAAGGCCACCAAAGATGAAGAAAGCATCGAAAGACGAATCAAGTGATGGAGTTACAAAATGTGCTTTGACGGCTTTCGACTATAAGGTAAGTAACTCTCCCAGTATGTGTTTACCTTATTATGAGATTACTTGATGTTGTTCATGAGTTGTTTGATTTAGTTTGTAGAAAATTTTTTTTAATCATGCTTCTCTTTATAACATTTTTGAAAAATTAAAAAGTTGGTTATGAAAATTATGTTTTTATATTAAAGTTTCATGCATGTTATGATTTGAAATTTTGAATGATGTATACAATATTATGAATAATAATTACATGATGTGTGATAATGCACTTCCATGCATACAATTTTCATATCGATTTTCGGTTTCAATCTTGATATATGGTTTTGACACAAAAATTAATATCATGATAATTACATCTCATGCTTGTACACCTAACAAGATTAAATCTACGAATATTTATCTTGATGATTTGTTTTATGAAATTTGTTTTTCAGTTTTTAACTTGATACACATCGTTTATACAAAAGAAATGAGCTTGCTTATATGTAATCTATCTACGTTGCTCTTAATAAAATTCCCGAATGAAAGATTTTGATGATTTTTTTTCAGAATTACATAATGATGCTTTCAGTGCTAAAAATGATGCATGACTATAGAGTTCTCACATTAAGCTAGAATCATGTAAGATGGTAAACATCTTGTTATAGCTAACAACATTAAATGAAAGAGCATTAAAATTAAAATGATTTTAATGATGTTTTAAGAAATCATGGTTGATAACGATATAAATGAAAATATGTGTATCTTGATGATTTTGTATCAGTTTTTGGTTTTAAACATGATGCACATCTTTTATACTAAAAACAATTCACATGAAATGAAACACATAAAAATGGAAAATATACTATCATGATCTTTCGTTTGAAGATGCTTCGTGTTATATTTGAACTTGATAGTTTTTATGACGAAACTTCCTTTTTGGATGATACATGATTTAAAAAAAAAAATTTGAACATTCCTTTGTGAGATCAAAATGCATGAAATGAAAATGTATTTTTGAATTCATTCCATAAATCTTGTGAATCTCATGAAAATAATCACGATGAATGTTTTGAAAATAAATGTGTGTATCATTCTTTTGGTCTTAATGATTTCTCTTGAAACTTACTTTTAATAAAAGATAAATGATGAATCCATGTATATCATGTTTTGTGAATCTCTTGAATTTGAATGAGATTTCTTAATGATTCTTGACTCCTCTCTTAATCTCTTGGAATCATGACTTTTTGAGATATATATATAATGCATGAATCAAGTTCTAAAAGATTTTATTTTGCTATAAAGAAATTTATTGAAATCATGATCTTGATAATTATAACTTGAAGTTCTTTGTAAATCAAGATCGTTTACCAAGCTTTTTCTAGTTATCAAAAGAGAATTTTTCAAATGAAATGCAACTTGTCTTTTGATTTCTCAGAATTCAATACTTGAATTTTTATTAATTCATGATCTTGATAACTTGAGAATCTTTACACATGAATCATGATTTTTTTTGCTCTCCTATGCTTCTTCTTTACAAAAGAAGAGACTTATTCGAATTAATCATGATATGTTATTTGACTTCTTGATGCTCATGACATGATTGAAGTATGGATAAAATTTATGATGCCTCATTTGTCATAACTTGAAAATGGATGTAAAGAAAATTTTTATATCATTGCATCCTCCCCTTCTTTTCGACAATGACAAAAAGAGGAAAGAAATTATGTTAGCATTTGTAATCATAACTTGATCTGTGATATTGATATGTTTTCATTTATCATGATTCTTGGTTGTATACCCTTTATCATGAACTGAAAAGTGATGCTAAAGAAAATATATGTAAATCATGATCTTGATACTTCTTAAAAGAATGCTCATGAATCTTAATCTTGATCTTGCTAAAATAAATATGAACCATGAATGATATTTACAAATTTATCCTTGTCGATTTTTCATTGATATCCTTCACGACATAATTTCTTTACATTTTTGCCTTGACTGCATCATGTGTTGATTAAAAAAATTTATATGAAATATAGGTTGATGCAAAATTATTCGATGTGAAATATTGGTTGATGCAAAATTATTTGATGTGAAATATTAATCCTCCCTTTCGTTTTGACATTGACAAAGGGGGAGAAGGATTTGCTAGCTTGCACATTGCAAATAAAAGCAAATTGCTAGCATGCTAAGAAAGTAAAACTTGCAAGCTTGTACTTCTCAAATGAGAAGAAAGAAATTACAAAGTTGAATATTTTTTTTAGTTGCTTGCATGTTTATAGTGTTGTAAAGTTTACAAAATTGCTAGCTCATTATAAACAAAAGTTACTAGCTTATATACTTCTAAGAGGAAGCAAAATTGCTAGCTCGATCATTGCAAAGAAAGAACTTGTCATGAACATTTCAAAAATTTCTAGCTTACAAAGGCAAAACTAAGTTGCACTTCTCAAAAGAAAAGAAACAAGTGCTATCTTGCCTATCTTTAGAAAGAAAAGTGCAAACTTACACATCTCAAGAGGCAATTGAAAATTTTGCAATCCTACTATGCTTCTTGTATGTTGTAAATCTTGCTAGTATGATTGTAATAATTTGTATATCTTTTAGACTAGTTAAGATGCAACTTCTCCTTTTTGTTGATGACAAAGGGGGAGAAGTAGATTGATGATTTCATACAATATATGATGTTTAAATATTTTAAAATATTTGCATGAATTTTTGATAACATGTTGCTTGGATTTGACATAATCCAAGTGTTCTATCAATATAGCATATTGATAGGGGGAGTTTGTTTAAACTCTAGGGAGTTAAGGTTAACTTCGTCATCAATTAGTTGTCATTATCAAAAAGAGGGAGATTGTTGAATATCGGATTTTGACGATGAAACTAATTGTTTATGTTTTGTGATATAACTACATTATTAAGTTACACAAGTCTACTCTCAATCAGGATTAGACATTTGAAGTAGGATGAATCAATGTTGCACCGAAGGAGAACACGTCAAGAGATTGGGCGTCGAGTTGGAGGTCCGATCGACGATCGACAGAAGGCTTCGGATAAAGAGTTCGGGTATCGGACCAAGAAGAGTAGAGTTGCGCTAAGGAGATCGGGGTTGTGGAGGTCAACAGCAGATTGGGCAATAGGTCATAAGAGAGGACAATACGTCGAAGAATTGGATGAAGCGCCGACCAATGATATGCCAGGCAATAGGATATTGATTCGCTTTGTAATTGTTTAGATCGAAGTAGAGTTTGCTAGTTATAGGTGCCATACAAGCCAATCACGTGAGTGATGACACCTGTAACACGTTATGTCAATCTCATTGCTTATGATTATTGGTATTTTCTCACATTATTCATATATATATATTATGATAAACTTAGATCTATGCAATGGGAATCAGATCATGATGAGATCATGATAATGAGACTGATTCACCTTTAAACAGACCCTAAATAATCCCGGTTATAGGTTACTCGAGAGGGACATCGAGATAACTGGATAGACTGGTGTGCTATATACCCATCCATATGATGGAGGTGGCTGGTCTCATAGCTACTCATGTGGGGATACTAAGGGTATAGCACAGGTGCTCATTAGAGAATGAGTTCACTGATTGATCCGCTTACGGAATGCTAGATGGTTATTTATACCTCACGTCAGACAGTGATTCCGTAGTCCCAATAATATATCTAGTTCTTAGACTTGAGACACCAAGGATGTCTTGTATGAGTACTCCATTCTTTGATACCGGACTTATAGGTTTGGAAGTTTCAGATCTAGTACAGCCGGTTATTGAGAGTGGCAGCCAACCTTATGAGGGCTATTGAGTGTCAATAGAGGATCATCCACTCTTGGTATCATGAGAGAAATATCCCATGTATTACTGATCATGAATGTTCATGAATCTTCTCCAAGCTTCTATTTTGCCCTCTCTGCAAGGTACTCTTTGCAGTTCCTCTTCCAATGCCCATCTTTAACGCAATGGAAGCACTGGCCTTTGTCCTTTGTTGGGTCTTTCTTGGCAATCTTTGTCTTACCCATTTTGCCCTTGCCCTTGCCCTTCTTAAGGGTCTTCTCAATCTTCTTTTTCTTTTTGGTCTCACCAGCATAGAGAATTGGCTTCTCTTTCTTGATGGTGTACTCTGCTTCTCTCAACATATTGAGGAACTCTGGGAGGGTCATCTCAAGTTTGTTCATATTAAAATTCATTATGAACTGAGGAAAAGAATCTGGTAGGGACTGAAGCACAAGATCCATACACAGGTTATCCTCTAGGACCATTCCCAGACCTGTGAGTTTCTCGATCCACTTAATCATCTTAAGGATATTGTTTTGAACCGGTGTCCCCTTAGTCATCCTAGCACGGAAAAGACTCTTTGATATTTCATATCGCTGAGTTCTTCCCTATTCCTCAAACAGTTTACGGAGATGCTGGAGTATGGAATTAGCATCCATATTTTCATGCTGTCTCTGTAACTCAGTAGTCATAAAGGTCAACATATAACACTGAACAAGAGTAGAATCATCTATGTACTTCAAATAACGAGCGATCTCATCCTCGCTTGCCCCTTCATCGGGTGTAGGGATCACTATATCAAGGATATACACAATTTTCTTTATCGTGAGAACGATTCTCAGATTGCGAAGCCAATCCATATAATTTGGGCCAGTGAGGTGGTTGGCATCAAGTATGCCACGTAAAAGATTTGAAAGCGATATTTTTCTGAAATTAAAGATATAGCAGAAATAAATAACATGCAGACTTTACGAAAATTAAATAGTTAAGATAAGGACTTATATCTTAATAAATTCCCACTAATTTTTCGTGAGACACACAACACCTTCCGGTATATGAATCGGAGACCCCCAATGGATCTCTAGTGGGGATTGGGATCCAATCGACGTCTTAACGTTACCTCGAGGGACTCGACCAATCATGTTAAGCCCATAAAGGTAGGCAACTCTTATCAATCACAACTTGTGATTCCTGTCCTGTTCGGCCTCTGAACCACTATGGCCTTAAGGGACTCGACCAACCATGATGTTCGGTTAAGTCATCACCATCGTTACAAGACGAGTCTGATTCAGTGATATATTGTCGAGGGACTCGACCAAGCATACAATGTCCTCAGGTCACCAGTGACATCTCTATGTCATAGATAAAATAGTGAAACATGATATAAGTGAGTCTCGAAGGACTCGACAAACTCAACATATACCGGAAATCAGTTCCTACCTATAACGATAGAAGGCCACGTGGGTCAATTTAATTACCTCACGTTTACCGACTTAATATTATAAATAGAGAGGATTTTGATTTGGCCTCCTAACATAATGTGTCACACACATACGTATTTAATATATATCTACATCGCATGCATATATATATATAAATATATATTTATATATAGTAGGCGTATAACCAATCAAGCATCACATGAGCAATCACACCAGATGATCATGGACCATATTCTAATGTGATCAGGCCTGAGCTAGGAGGCCCAATCACTCACATCAAGATCTATGTGTGCTTAGGTGCATCTCCATGCCCTGTGATCGTCCTCCTCATTTTGTCAGTTCCATCAGCATCTCAATGCATCTCCATGCGTCAAATTGTCCGTCTTGGCCTCATGGGTCCTGCTACCACTACGCCTCCTCATGTAATTATAACATAATTACATGCACGAAGGCCTAACAATAAACGAGAAAAATAGAGGCTCGCAGGCCCCAATAATAATAATCACATGTACACACATCACCTCACAGGTCCATGATCATCTATCCACATCATACATCACATGTATATGTTATTTTATAAGACTACTAGATAAAAATAATAGTTAATTAAACTATTTAATTAACATATATATTTTTCTAAATTTTTTTTTCTAAATTTGTAAGGGTATTTTAGTCATTCGACCAAAAGGACAAAACTAGAATTTCTAAAATTCGAAGGGGTAATTTGGTCATTCGACCAAAGGATTTCATAAATTCTCAAGGGGCAAAAATATCTTTTGCCCAGAAAATCCCAATCCCTCTTTTGCTGCTTGCTACCGCTACGTTGCGGTGCGGCCGCCGCCACCTTGCCGGCAGCGGCCACGCGCGCGGGGCGTCGCGGCGGGTGCTGCCGCCACCCTACCGGTGGTGGCCACACGCGCGGTGCGTCGCCGCCACCCTACCGGCGGTGGCTACACACGCGTGTGCACGTGGGTGCCGCCGCCGTGCTGCGGCGACGCCGCCGGCAGATCCGGCGCGCAAAGACTGCAAGCGTTGCTCCACGGGCCTGCGGGCGGTGCCGCTACAGGCAGGAGCCTCCTCCTCTGGCGGTCTTGCCCCCCGCAGGCACCACCTTGCAGGCAGTTCACCCGTGGGTGGTGCCGCCCGCCCATGGGAGCTTCTGCCCTCGGTCGTAGTGCCCGCAGGCGGCACCGACCCTTGCGGGCAGGCCGCCGACAAGCGAGCGCTGCCTTCCCCTTGCAGGCATGCGGCAGGCTGTCGGTGCAAGCAGCTAGGCTACAAGCAACCTTGCAGCCATTGTGCGAGCGTAGCAAGGGCAACAATAGTTGCTGCCCTTTCTCGCCTTTTGCGCTAATGATTTTGGCGACTAAAGCTATTCTAAATCACAACATACGTAATTTAAGATCCGATCTTCACGCGAACAATTTGGCTCTAATACCACTATTGGAAAATCCTTCTAGGGAATGACATCTCATGCGCAGCGAAAGAACAAAAACAAAACACCCCAGATTTCCCGTAGAAAGGTTTCATCGTCGTGCAAAGATCGGTGCGTGAAAACAAATTCACGAAAACTGCACGTGTAAAAGAAAATACCTAGGGAGATCGTATATCCCTGAATCCCTACAAATCTATAGGAGAGGATGAAGAAGGTCAAGCATCCTCCTCTCTAATGGTATCCACACAGCAGGGACTACGATGATGCACTTCTCTAGGGAGAGGAGAACAGAAGGTGACTATTAAAAGAAACCCTCAGCCTATAGAGCTTTGGTTCCCTCTTATTTATAGAGGCCCCCTGTAAACCCTAATGGATCTTGCCCTTTTAGGTATTGGATCTCCATCCAATTACCCAAGCCTCTTGGATTAGTGGGTCTCTACCAAATAATCTCTTATTAGCAATTATTGGATCTCATCTAAGGATCAAATAATTTAGGGGCTTAATAGATATCTAATAAGTTAGGGGCTCCAGCGGATATCTCATATCCGAACCTCTACTCATCACAACACCTACCATATGTGTATGACCCTCTTGGCTCAATATCAAGCTAGTCGTGAGTCATATTTGTCAAAACTTCTTCTGACTTAGTGAATTATTATCTCTATAATAATTCACCCAACTCATCGACTACGGACTGTTAGGGATCGAGCAGCACTAAGAGGGGGGGGTGAATTAGTGCAGCGGATAAAACGATAGATTTTTCAGCGATTTAAAACAAGCTTCGGAAACTTCGTACGATGAAAGCAACATTTCGTTTAAGCCCGGAAAGATTGCGTTTTAACTTTAAAGCATGCGTACGAAGATGAAAAGGAAGTGGAGTACGTAAAGTAAAGGCTTGCAGCAAAGTAAAGAGATAAAACAGAAATTTAAACACTCACACAATCAAGACGCAGCGATGTTTAGTGGTTCGGTCAAAGTGACCTACATCCACTTCCGAAGCCTTCTCCGATGAGGCTCCCTTCTTCCACTACTAAATCCTTTGAAGGGGAAGGATCAAATACCCCTCTTACAACCCTTTACAAGTGGTTCACACTCTTACAAGATTTCACAAGAAGAACGAGGTGAACACTTAGCAAGAATGAGACTTTTTAAGACTTAAAACTAATATTCTAACTTCTCAAAAGGGTTCTTCTTTCAGCTGAGAAAGAAGGGGTATTTATAAGCCTCAAAGTGATTCAAATTTGGAGCCCAAACTTGGAGCCAAAAATTTGAATCTTTTGAGTTTTTCGGTGCTGTCAGTCTTGGCAGATTGACACACCCAAGCGGTGCTATGCTACCGCTTTCACTGAGAGTCAGACTACAAGATGCAGGGCTACAATAGCGTGCTACAAAGAAGCATGCACTTAGCATGCATGCATGCATCTTCTTTGGTCTTTGCTAGGCGGTGCTACGCCACTGACCAAGAATTTGGCTGGGAGGTGCTACCGTGCGTCTTTGGCGGTGCTCGCTTGCCCCCAAGAAATGCTTTGGTTGTTGGCGGTGCTACGCCAAAGCATGCATGCACATAGCATGCATGCACGTAGTAGCACGCATGCTGCTAGCGGTGCAACCGCCCAGCATGCATGCACATAGCCCAGCATGCATGCATTCATGCATGCACACATGCTGCTGGGCACATTGGCTACTGGGCTCCATCGCCCAGCACAAATCTACATTTGGTTTGGGCCAAAAACTTGGTCCAAACCGGTTCCGAAAAAGGCCCAATGGGCCCATACTTGGGTTAAAGGATTAACCCCTAATCCTAACCCAAATTGATGTGCTAACTACGAAATTTAAAGACATTCCTAAGCTATTACAAAGTCCATAAGTCAAGTCTTCTTCCGGCGAGCTTCCGGCGAACTTCCGGCGGTCTTCCGACGATCCCTCGGAAACCATCCTGCGGACTCCCGGCAACCTCTCGGACTCCACGATAATTTTGGCGAGTTCCCCCGAGCTTCTTTGGCAAGCTCCGATCTTTCTTGGCAAGCTCCGTGAACTTCCGATGAATCTTGGACTTCAAACTCTTGAACTCCCAACGATCCATTGCACTTGACTTTGGCCCTTGGTTTCACTTTACGTCTTCATCCCTTTCATAGTTACTCCTGCACAAACAAACACCAAACACTCTACTTCGATCTAGATAGTTATTACAATGCGAATTGACATTCAGTTGCCCGACACATCATTGGTCGGCGCTTCGTCCGATCCTTCGGCACATCGCCCTCTCTAGCAGCTTGTTGCCCAATCGGTAGTTGACCTCTGCAACCCCGATATCCATGGTGCAACTCCGCACTTCTTGGCCCGATGCCCGACGTACGAAGCCTCCTGCCGATAGTCGACCGAACCTCTAGCTCGACATCCAATATCCTGACGTGATCACCTCCGGCGCAACATCAATTCCTCCAGCGTCAACTGTCTAATCTTGATCGATAGTAGACCTGCGTAACTCAAAACGCAGTTAGACCACAAATCACACTCAATTAGTTTCATCATCAAAATCCGAGATTCAACAATCTCCCCCTTTTTGATGATGACAACTAATTGATGACCGATTTGAGTTAACAAAACTCCCCGGAGTTTAACACAAACTCCCCCTATCAATATGCCATTGATAGAATCCTTGGATTATCCCAAATCCAAGTAACATATATCATTTATGTAGAGAGAAAATAACAAACCATCATGCAAATATATAAAATATTCAATCAATGCATGAAGTCATCAATCTACTTCTCCCTCTATGTCATCAACAAAAAGGAGAAGTTGCATCATAGCTAGTTTAAAAGATATGCAAGTTTTTACAACATACTAGCTATCAATCATATCATACAATATTTTTGCATAGCTTTGCATTACAACATCCAATCATACCGTTCAATCATAGCAAGTTTCAAGGATGGGCAATGATGATAATTTTTACTTGCTTCTTGAGATGTGCAAGTTGCACTTTCTTTGCTTCCTTTGCATGTTCTAGCTAGCAAAATTTTTCTTTGCAATACATAAGCTAGCAATAATTCTTCTCCCCCTTTGTTTTGTCAAAAAGTGGAGTACAAATAGCCAATGCTTTGATCATGATAAAATAACAAATTTACAATATGAATTTTTAGCATATTAAGTCATGAATTCAAGGGAGTCAAAAATCAAGATATGAGATAAAAAGATGATAAGCAAGCTAACATACTTTGCGACACATAAGTTAGCTTCCTTTCAATTCTTCTCTTTTGTAACTAAGTTTCACCTTTGTAAGTTATCAACTTTTGTTTGCAATGAGCTAGCAATTATGTATGATCACTTTAAACATATATGCTAACTTTTCATTTAAATATACAAACATAAAGGCATGTAACATTTCAAATTTTTGAAGTTTTGCATTTTGCTTCTTTTAATATAGTCAAGATAGCAATATTTGCATCCTTTGAAATAGCAATCCTTCTTCTTCTTATGAAATTGCAAGGTAGCAATTTTTCTCCCCCTTTGTCTTTGTCAAAAAGAAGGGAGGACTAAATGACTAAAAATTTCAATCAATATACAAGCCATTTTTCATATCAATTAAAAGTTTGCATGAATAAAAATATACATCAATTGTTCAATCATATATGATGCAAATAAGACAACAATGCAAAGAAATCATGTCATGACGGATATCAATATATAAATTCAACAAGGATCACAACCAAAAAATATCATTCATAATTCATAATTTTCTTTTTAGCAAGATCAATATTCATATTTTTTAATTCAAGATAAATATCATACAACTAAGAATCATGATATATAAAAGCATATCAATCTCATAGAACAAGTCATGATTCATAATTTATCATAAAGAAAATCAAATATTCAATTTACCACACAAGGCAAAGAAATCATATTACTTCTAGGATCATGAAATATATGACATCAAGGCTCATGATCCATTTGAAAAAATATAGCACAAAGAGTAACTAGATTCATGTATAAGAATTCCAAGTATCAAATATCAAAATATCAAGACTTGGATTATGACAAAGATCATTCAAGTTCGAATCATCAAAATCATTACCATAGTTTGTGAGATTCACAAATGATATAAACTTGAATTATTTTCCTCTTTAGTAAATGATAAAAAGAAGTAATTATTTTTTAGATTCAAAATGTTAGCCATCATGACAAGTGATACATCAAAAGTCTACATCATTATTTCAATCAAGTCATGAAGCATACAAAGTAGTATTGAAACATGAGAGAAAAGTTCAAATTATCAAATCACAATCAATTCATCGAAATCACTTCTATAATTTATGAGATTCTTAAGATATCATGAAATCATTAATCTCGATAAGATAGTAAATATAATTTCTTTATGTTTCATATAAGTATGTCTTTTGCCTTTATATGCCAATTTAAAATATTCAAAATCGGAAGACAAACTTCATTATAAAAATTGTCAAAACAACACATTGTTTCAAGACATGAGATTTAACTTATCATAATAATGTGTTTCATTTTGTTTCAAACAAGTGTGGTCATATTTCAAAAGATGAGTATCAAATTTAAGACCAAAACATGAGTTTGTCATCAAGATATGATATCACAAAGTCATTAAGCATGATAACAAACTTTTAGTATTTTCATTTCAATGATGATTTCTTAATGTATGTTCAAACATTTATATGGAACCCATCATTGTAGAAATTCAAAACATAAGTTTGTCATTAAATCCATCAAGATCATATGCATCAAACATCATGATAATACATTTTCTCATCTTTATGAGTTTCAATTTAAGTGATTTGATCTTTCATAAGAATGTTCAAATTTTTCATATGAAAATGTCATGCATCATATTCAAAAACGAAAATATCATCAAAATCATTTTAATTCTTTCTTACACTAGTTATAACAAGATGATCGATGCTCAAATTTTTGGTAAAATCATGCATCATTTTATAAATCTAAAAAATAATTTTCGTCATGAAAATCATCAAGTCCAAATGTAATACACGGCAACATTAAAATCACATTTCTTTCATTTGGAAAAATTTATGGGTTAGGTCTTTATAATTGATTTCATGAAGATATGTATCATTTAAAAATTTCATCATAAAAAAAAGGTTAAGACCCATTAATCCAAGATAGAAGTTTTTAGATCAACATCACTTCAACAACTCATGTATGATATAAAATCATAAAGCATCATGTTTAGAGACAATGTAAACCATCAAGATACTCAAGCATGATTTAATCCTAAGCATTATCACAAATCTTACAATCGTCATTCATATTTTTACTTTTCAAAAATACTATAAAGAAAAGCATAGTATAATTTTGAAATTTTTTAATTTCTAAAAACACAAGAAAAGCATAAAAAAATTCCTACTAACTAAGTTAAGCATTCATGGAAATCATCAAGTAATTTCAAAATAATTTAAGGAAGTTAAGTTACTTACCTCATTGTCGAAGCCCATTAAAGCGTAGTTTGCTTCTTCTTTCCTTGATTCTTCTTTGCAAGCCTTCTTCTTCTTCTTTGGCCTCTTTCTCCATTCAAGTTCATTTGTGTTTTTTAATTTTTGTTTAATGAACTTGTTAACATTCATTGTTATGTGTTCAATGTCTTCATTGTCCTCATCACTTGAGTCATTACTCAAGTGGCATTTCATAGTTCGGAGTTCAAAAACCTTCTTGTTCTTTAGAAGGTAGTTCATGTGTTCATCATGTTCATCATATTCATCATGTTCCATTTCATAGGTCTTTAAAGACCCAATGAGTTCATCAATAGAATAATTATTTAGATCCTTTGATTCTTGAATCGTCGTTATTTTAGGATCCCACCATTTTGAAAGGGATCTTAAGATCTTGTTAGTGAGTTCAAAATCCGAAAATCTTTTACCAAGACTTTTCAAGCTATTGACGACATCCGTGAAGCGGGTGTATATGTCGTCGATAGATTCGTTTGGTGTCATTTGGAAGAGCTCAAAATCATGCAACAAGAGGTTTACTTTCGCGTCTTTAACTCTACTAGTTCCCTCATGTGTAATTTCAAGATTTCGCCAAATGTCAAAAGCCGTTTCACACATAGAAATCTGATTGAACTCGTTCTTGTTCAAAGCGCAAACTAAGGCATTCATAGCCTTTGCGTTTAAAGAAAACGACCTTTTCTCCAAAACCGACCATTCGTTCGTCGGTTTAGAGGAAGGTTAAAAACCATTTTCGATGATGTTCCACAAATCCAAATCCATTGAAAGCATGAAAACTCTCATTCAAGTTTTTCAATATGTGTAGTCCGAACCGTTAAAGAACGGTGGACGAAAAACCGAAAAGCCCTCTTGGAAACCATTTAGAGCCATTTCTCATGGGTGTAAATCCGAAAGAGAAAGAACGTGGCTCTGATACCAATTGTTAGGGATCGAACGGCACTAAGAGGGGGGGGGTGAATTAGTGCAGCGGATAAAACGATAGATTTTTCAGCGATATAAAACAAGCTTCGGAAACTTCGTACGATGAAAGCAACGTTTCGTTTGAACCTAGAAAAATTACGTTTTAACTTTAAAGCATGCGTACGAAGATGAAAAGGAAGTGGAGTACGTAAAGTAAAGGCTTGCAGCAAAGTAAAGAGATAAAACAGAAATTTAAACACTCACACAATCAAGACGCAGCGATTTATAGTGGTTCGGTCAAAGTGACCTACATCCACTTTCGAAGCCTTCTCCGATGAGGCTCCCTTCTTCCACTACCAAATCCTTTGAAGGGGAAGGATCAAATACCCCTCTTACAACCATTTACAAGTGGTTCACACTCTTACAAGATTTCACAAGAAGAATGAGGTGAACACTAAGCAAGAATGAGACTTTTCAAGACTTAAAACTAAGATTCTAACTTCTCAAAAGGGTTCTTTTTTCAGCTGAGAAAGAAGGGATATTTATAAGCCTCAAAGTGATTCAAATTTGGAGCCCAAACTTGGAGCCAAAAATTTGAATCTTTTGAGTTTTTCGGTGCTGTAAGTCCTGGTAGACTGACACACCCAGGCGGTGCTACCGCACTTTCACTAAGAGTAAGCCAGACTCTGATGCAGAGACTCATGAAGAGCGTGTTACAAAGAAGCATGCACGTAGCATGCATGCATCTTCTTGGTCTTCTTTGGGCGGTGCTACCGCCCCACCAACAAACTGTTGGTTCTGCCTGGCAGGTGCTACCGCCAAAGGCATGCTCTCGTAGCAAAGATGCATGCATGCACGTAGCCAAAGCATGCATGCATGCGTAGCAAAGATGCATGCCGCTTTGGCGGTGCAACCGCCAAAGATGCATGCACATAGCCCAGCATGCATGCATTCATGCATGCACACATGCTGCTGGGCACATTGGCTACTGGGCTCCATCGCCCAGCACAAATCTACATTTGGTTTGGGCCAAAAACTTGGTCCAAACCGGTTCCGAAAAAGGCCCAATGGGCCCATACTTGGGTTAAAGGATTAACCCCTAATCCTAACCCAAATTGATGTGCTAACTACGAAATTTAAAGACATTCCTAAGCTATTACAAAGTCCATAAGTCAAGTCTTCTTCCGGCGAGCTTCCGGCGAACTTCCGGCGGTCTTCCGACGATCCCTCGGAAACCATCCTGCGGACTCCCGGCAACCTCTCGGACTCCACGATAATTTTGGCGAGTTCCCCCGAGCTTCTTTGGCAAGCTCCGATCTTTCTTGGCAAGCTCCGTGAACTTCCGATGAATCTTCGGACTTCCGTCAAACTCTTGAACTCCCAACGATCCATTGCACTTGACTTTGGCCCTTGGTTTCACTTTACGTCTTCATCCCTTTCATAGTTACTCCTGCACAAACAAACACCAAACACTCTACTTCGATCTAGATAGTTATTACAATGCGAATTGACATTCGCTGTTCGACACATCATTGGTGGCGCTTCGTCCGATCCTTCGGCACATCGCCCTCTCTAGCAGCTTGTTGCCCAATCGGCAGTTGACCTCTGCAACCCCGATATCCATGGCGTAACTCCGCACTTCTTGGCCCGATGCCCGACGTACGAAGCCTCCTACCAATAGTCGACCGAACCTCCGGC
This sequence comes from Musa beccarii, assembly GCA_024322285.1. Taxonomy (NCBI): domain Eukaryota; kingdom Viridiplantae; phylum Streptophyta; class Magnoliopsida; order Zingiberales; family Musaceae; genus Musa; species Musa beccarii. The sequence continues at coordinate 24,383,091 of CM044396.1, forward strand.
TTAACATCCAATATCCTAACGTGATCACCTCCGGCGCAACGTCAATTCCTCTAGCGTCAACTGTCTAATCCTGATCGATAGTAGATCTGCGTAACTCAAAACGCAGTTAGACCACAAAACACACTCAATTTGTTTCATCATCGAAATCCGAGATTCAACACGGACGTACTAGGCCACTACGCCGCAGCTCCCAAATGATACAGGGGAATCTAATCCTTTGGACCTATCTATTCTCAGTTACTATATATCTACAGTCCCTCATCCATCTAATATCCCAGAGACCCTATACTGGGCATAGTGTTGTCAAGCCCATACGGTCTCTTCTCGAGCCTTGCTCTTGTCGGATTCTCCCAGAGAACTCATTCTCTCTCAATCCGAATAACCTTGACCAAGGATTTGTTCAAGCAAGAATAGATAGGATATTCCTCTCATGATACTGAGAGCGGATGATCCTCTATTGACACTCAATAGCCCTCGTTAGGTTGACTACCACTTCCAATAACCGGTTATACTAGATCTGGAACTTTCCAAACCTATAAGTTCAGTATCAAAGAGTGGAGTACTCATATAGGACATACTTGGTGTCTCAAGTCTAAGGACTAAATATACTATTGGGACTACGGAATCACTGTCTGACGTGAGGCGGATCAATTAGTGAACTCATTCCCCAATGAGCACCTGCACTGTACTCTTAGTGTCTCCACACGAGTAGCTATGAGACTAGCCACCTCCATCATATGGACGGGTATATAGCACACCACTCTATCTGGTTATCTTGATGTCCTTCTCGAATAACCTATGACCAAGATAATTTAGGGTCTGTGTTTAAAGGTGAATCGGTCTTATTATCGTGATCTCATCACGATCCGATTCCCATTGCACAGATCCAAGGACATCACAATATATGCAACACGCAAGATAAAGTGATAAAACGCCTAATAATACGTAAAGAGAAAAAGTGCATATCAAGTCACAAGTGTCATCACTCATGTGATTGGCTTGCAGGACACATATGACTAGCACTCCGTAACTCCAATCTCCTTAGTGTAATACCACTCTTCTTGGCCCAATGCTTGAACCTATAGCATGAAGCCTTCTGTTGATACGTCGATCGATCCTCCAGCTCGACGTCCAATCTTTTGACATATTCCACTCCGGCTCAACTTCCAATTCCTCCTACTTTAATTGTCTCTTCTTGATCGAAGCTAGTCCTACGTCACTCAAAATATAAATTCGATTATAAACACTATCAATTGGTTTTATCATCAAAATCTGAGAGTCAATAATCTTCTCCTTTTTTATGATGATAACCAATTGATGATGGAGTTAACCTTAACTGCCCCTATCAATATTATCATATTGATAGGACTTTTGAATTCAAAAATCCAAGCAACATGTTATCATAAAATCATGCATAATCAAAATTTCAATTCAACATTCCATGCATGATCCTCATATCTTCTCCCCCTTTATCATCAATAAAAAGAATAAGTGCATCTAGTAAGTGTTTGAGATATGTAAGTTTTACAATATTCAAGCTAGCAATCACTTTACAACATGCAATCTAATAAGTTCTTTCTTCTTTAGCAATTCTTGCTTTTCTTTTGAGATGTACAAGTTTACAAATTTACTTCTTGAGATAGGCAAGTTTTTGCTTCTCTTTACTATACTCATGCTAGCAAATTTTGTTTCTTCTCTTTTGAGAAGTGTAAGCAAGTTTTGCCCTTCTTTGCAAGATAGCAATTCTTGACGATGTTCAAGAGAGCTAGTTCTTTCTTCTCTTTTGAGAAGTGTAAGCTAGCAAATTTTCTCCCCCTTAGTCATTGTCAAAAAGAATGAAAGAGTACACTAATATAGTTTCTTCTTTTTATAACAAATTTTCACATCAATTAAAAATTTGCATCAATAAAAATTTATATCAATATCACATGAGGCATACAAACCATAAATATAAAGAAATCATATAATGAAAGATATTAATATGAAAAATAAACAAAGATCAATTCATGAATACTAAAAGATCATGATCTATTTTGACATATTTCCCTTTTAATAATGAAAAGAAACCTTAGGTTGTCAAAGATCTTGATTTAAAAAAAAATTAAGTATTAAATATTAAAAAATCAAGATCATGATTCATAAATACTTTCTTTACAAAATGAATCATAGGAGATAAAATAGTAATGATACCAATCATGATTTATTTGGTAGTAAATAGCAAAAAGAATAACTTGATTCATGCATAAGAAATCTCAATTCACCATGATTCATAAAAAATAAGTCATGATTATGAGAGATCAAGAGAAAAGTCATGAATCATTTAGAAAAAAATTCATTCAAATTCAATTCATCAACTCCAAGCTCATCATCAAAATTACTTTCATAGATTCATAACATGAATAGATTTTGGATAAAACTCATCATCACATCATCAAAATCTCTTTCATAATTCAAGAGATTCACAAAAGATAATCTACATGGATTCATTAATCTTTTATTTAAAAAATAAAAAACTTTAAATATACCAAAATTTTTCAAGAAAAAATGCATTCTTCTTTTAGTTTCAATTGAAAGCATGTCTTTAGTCTTTTATGCTAGATCCATGCATCATCGTATAAATCCAGAAAGCAAGTTTCAAAAGAGATCATTAAGATCAATAACATATTTTCAAACAAAAGATTTGATTTATTATTTAAATTTCCTTTTATGTGTTTCATTTTATGTGATTGATCTCATATAAGTATACTCAAGTTTTTCATATAAAAGCCATGCATCATGTTTAAAACCGAAAAAGCAATATGGAAATCATCAAGATAAACATATATGAAATTATATTTGGTGTACAAGCTTTGGATTTAACATTTTGTTCCTTTATCATAAAACATATAATTTTCATGATCAAATTTTTAATTTTTTAAAATCACTAGAAAGAAAAGCATGATATATTTTTATAATTTTTTTATTTCTTACAAACTAAATCAAACAACTCATGAAAAACATCAAGTAATTTTATAATAAAGTAAAGGGGTTTTGGTTGAGTTGCTTACCTTGTTGTCAAAAGCTATTAAAGTACAATTTGCATCCTCGACTTCGAATGTACTTGATTTATCCCAAGTCGCCTTCTTCTTCTTTACTTTTGCATGCTTGTCTTTAGAGTGCCCCAGCTTCTTGCATTCATAGCAAGTGGTTGTGTCTGGATTGAGTTCATTTTTATTCTTTAATTCTTATTTTATAAACTTCTTAAATTTTATCATTATGAGATTAAGGTCATCATCACTTGAGCTTTCGCTCGAGTGGTCTTCTATAGTTCGAAGTGTCAAATCCTTCCTATTCTTTAGAAGGTGGTTCTCATGTTCGTGTTATTCCAAGTAAGTCATTTCATATGTCATCAATGAGCCAATGAGTTTTCTCAATAGAAAATTATTCAAGTCCTTTGTTTCTTGTATCGCTATCACTTTTGGATCTCAACTTTTTAAAAGGGATCTTAGGATTTTGTTAACAAGATCAAAATTAGAAAATATTTACTAAGACTTTTTAAACTATTGATGACATCCGTAAAATGGGTGTACATGTCATTAATAGTTTCGCTTAGTGCCATTCGAAACAATTCAAAATCATTCATCAAAATATTATTTTAGAATCTTTTACTCTACTTGTGTCTTCACGTGTGATTTCAAGTGTGTGCCAAATGTCATACGTAGTTTCACAAATAGAAACCCAATTAAATTCATTTTTGTCTAAGGCACAAAATAAAGTATTCATAGCTTTTGCATTCAAAGAAAAAGTCTTCTTTTCCAAATCATTCCAATCTTTCATTGGTTTGGAAGACTTTAGAAATCTATTTTTAATAATATTCTATAAGTTTAAATCTAAAGAAAATAAAAAAACTCTCATTCAAATTTTTCAATATGTGTAGTCCATCCTATTAACATAGGAGGACGAATGATAGAGTGACCCTCTTGAAAGCTAAAAAGAGTCATTTCTCTTATATGTTAAACTAAACAAGAAATAAACTAGCTCTAATATCAACTGTTAGGATCATAGTCAGTACTAGGGGGGGGGTTGAATTAGTGTAGTGATAAAAACGTCGTCGATTTCAGAACTTCGTTCGATCAAAACTTTCGACGATTAAGTCCGTATAAATGAAGTCGTATCAGAAATACTTTAAACTTAAAGATGTTGGTAAGAGTAGTGAGGAAATAAATATGTGAGTAATGATAACCAAGAAATAATAAAGAGTAGAATAGAAAAGAGCACACTGGATTTATAGTGGTTCGGTCGTCTGACCTACATCCACTCCTGATTCCTCCTTCGTCGAGGCCACTAACATCTACTGATGGTCTTCCTTCAATAGGTGAAGACCAACTACTTTTTTATAACCCTCTTTTATAGAGTTTTCCTCACACTCTCTATTAGAATATTCTCTATGCTTAATGAGAAGGGAATCTATACTTTTATAAGGGTTGCAACCTTAAATTCATAGAGTTTTTGCTCTCTTTTCCTTGACAATTCTTGTTGTCCCAAGTAGAATAGCTGAGGTATTTATAGACCCCAAGTGGCTTCAAAACATGGAACAAAAATTCAAATACTCTGAGATTTCGGGGTAATGGCGGTACTACCGCTTGTGCTAGGCGGTACATCGCCTAATTTGGCAGCACCATCACATAACACTCGGTGGTACCATCACTCAGTCTAGCGATACCACTACCTGACACAGTCTTAGAGATTATGTTTTGGAGATTGAGCCACCAGCGGTTCCATCACCTGTTCTGGTAGTACCACCGTTTGACTCACTTCTTGGGTCATTGTCTGGGCCTTTCACTTGGGCTAACATGGCTCAAACTTAGGCCCAATTGACTCCTAATTGAGTTGGTCCAATTCTAACCCAATTATACCTAAAACCTATTTCTATCTAGATAATTATTACAAAGTATGAATCAATTTGTTGTCCGGCATATCATTAGTTCATCGGTATTCTTCGGCATATCATCATTATTAGGATCAGTTCGACATTAAGAGAGAGAGGGGGGGGGGGTGAATTAGTATAGTGATAAAGATTGCATCAAATTCATAATTTTGGAAAAATCATTTCATACGAAAAGAATCGTTTCGATGAAAGCCATATCGGAAACGTGTTTAACCTGAAAGTGATTATAAGAAGGTGATGAGGAAGTGGAGCAAGTAAAGGAAAATCGTTTGTAGTAAGGATAAACAACAAGAAAGTAAATGCAAACTGATTTTATAGTGATTTGGTCATCCGACCTACATCCACTCTTGATTCTTCCTTCGTTGAGGCTACCGACTTTCACTATCAGTCTTCTTTTAACCGAGCGAAGACTAACTGGCCTTACAGCTCACTTCTCCTTTTCACGGGTTTAGGAGAAAACCCTTACACCCCCACACACACTCCTCTCTTAGACTAGATCAACACTTAAGACTTGAGGAAGGAATTTGACAAGATTACACCAGAGTTATCCCTCTTTTTTTCTCAGTTTGTGTGTAGTCTAACCAGGGATAAAAGTGGTATTTATAGCCCTTAAGGTGATTCAAACTTAGAGTCCAAATTTGAATCACCTTGGTTTTCAAGGTGTTAGCGGTACCACCGCCCAATACACTGACACTGGGTGGTACCACCGCCTTAGTCTAGTGGTACCACTGCCCAAACTATCTGACACTAGGTGGTACCACCACCTAGTCTAGCGGTACCATCGCTCGGGTAAAGCCTCGACCATTGGACCTGGGCAGTACCATCGCCCAATCTGGTGGTACTATCACCTAGACCACCTGGGAGACTGAACCCTAGGCAGTTACACTGCCCAGTTTAGCGGTGCCACCGTCAAACAGGGTTCAACAATACTATTTGGACCTTGAGTCTGACCCAAACTAGTCCGGGTACTAGCCCAATTCTAACTGAGTTGGCCTAGTTCCAACCCAATTAGACCTAATCCTACTTTGATCTAGACAATTATTACAAAGCAAATCAAATTTATTGCCCGGCATGTCATTGGTCCATCAGCGCTTCGTTCGATTCTTCGACGCATCGTCCTCTCTTGCGACCTATTGCCCAATCAGTAGTTGCCTTCTACAACTCTGATCTCTTTGGTGTAACTCCATTCTTCTTAGCTCGATACTTGAATCCTTTGTCCGAAGCCTTCTACCGATACGTTGATCGATCCTCTAATCGACGTCCAATCTTCTGACATATTTTCCTCCGACACAAGATCGATTCTTCCTGCTTCAATTGTCTAATCCTGATCGAAAGCAAACCTGCGTCACTCAAAACGTAGTTAGATCACTAAACATAATCAATTGATTTTATCATCAAAATCCGAGATTCAACAATCTTTTCCTTTTTGATGATGATAACCAATTGATGATAGGGTTAACCTTATCACCCGGAGTTTAAACAAACTCCCCCTATCAATATGGCATATTGATAGAAAATTTAAAATTTAAAATTTTTGAATAAATCATGCAAAATCAAAGAGTTCAATACATTATTCAATGCATGATCAACATCATACTTCTCCCCCTTCATCAACAAAAAGGAGAAGTTGCATCTAACTAGTTTTAAGGATATGCAATTTTTACATACATACTAGCAGGATTCAAATCTCTTTACAACATTTAAGCATAGCAAGTTTTAAAGATGTACAAGCATAGCAATTTATCACTTGCTTCTTGTGCAGGTTTGCACTGTTACTTCTTACGATAGGCAAGATAGCACTTTGCTTCAGTTTGCGATACTTCGAGCTAGCACCTTTTATTTCTTTTCTTTTGTAACTAAGCTTTGCCTTTGTAAGCTATCAACTTCTTGTTTGCAATGAGCTAATAATTTTATAAAATTTACATCACTTTAAACATATAAGCTAACAAGTTAAAGAAAAATGTGCAACTTTGTAATTTCTTTCTTCTCTTTTGAGAAGTATAAGTCTTGCCTTTCTTTGCAAGTTAGCAAGTTTGGTTCCTCTACAATGTTCTAGCTAGCAATATTTCTTTCTCTTGTGATGCATAAGCTAGCAAACTAACTCCTTTGTCAATGTCAAAAAGAAAGGGAGGATATAATACAATGATATAGTTTCTTCTTTTTACAACAACTTTTCACATCAATTAAAATTGCATCAATTAATATTTCAATCATTGCATGTGATGAGATAAAAAAACAACAAGGAAGAACTTTTGTATATGAACAAATACTAATCGGCTATAATATAACGGAATTAAATAGAAATCACAATCAAATAGAACACCAAGATTTACGTGGAAAACCCCTCCAACGTGAAGGGTAAAAACCACGGGGCAAACCAGAGAAAATCCACTATAAAAATAATAAATGTATAATTCTCTAAGTCTCTTACTGAAAACCCAAGCAATAATCACAAAAGAATAACTGGGATATGAGGATTACGTCACTGTGCATAATATCCAATTCCTCCCCAAGCAATCACAATAAGAGTTACTGCAGATTTGATCTAACTTAAGATGAGAATACTATTTGGATGATGAGAACAGTCTCTATGTGTCCTTGTTTTTTTCCCTTACCTTTTCTCTTATTTTTTTTAAATCTTTTTCTTCTCTTTTTGAATCACCTTGTTGCTACAAAATTGTTATCCTTTTGTTGCAGTTTTTTCTCTAATTTTCATAGCCACCATAGCTCCCTAATTAAACTTAGGGTTTTGATTAAAGGAGAGGTGGGCTGTGGGTTATTAAAGCCTACTATGGGCTGAATTAGGCCTTCTACCTAACAACATGATGCATACAAGCCAAAGAAATCATGTCATTTCTATGTCATGAAGGATATGATATCAAGAAAAATCAAGAAGAATATGATTCATTTGACCAATCTTTTTAATAAAGCGAAAGAATTATACAAGAATGCATTGTGAGAAATCTTTATTCATATAAGGAAAATCTCAAGATATAAGTCCGAGAAATCAAGATCATGATTTACAAATATTTTCTTTAGCATCAATTTCCAATTCATGATAAAGGGCATACAACCAATATAAAAGAATCATGATATAAAAAGCATATCAATATAAAAGATCAAGTCATGATTCATTTGAATACATCATCTCATTCGTAAAAGAATCATATGAGAACATGATTCATGCATAAGAATTCTCAATAAGTCATTATTCCGAGAGATCAAGAGAAGAGTCATGAATACTAAAAATTCAATTTTAATTCATCAACTTCAAGCTCTTCATCAAAATGACTTTCGAGATTCATAAAATACCATAAATAGATTTATTAACACATCATCAAAATCTCTTTCATAATTTATGAGATTCATAAAATATCATAGATGAATTCATTAATCTTGATAAGATAAGAATTATAATTTCTTTTTAAGTGATTCATTTTGTATAAGCATTCCTTTATCTTTTTAAATCAAATAGAAACATGTATCAATGTTTAAAATCGATTCACAAGTTTCGTCGTAAAAATCATTAAGACACATTAATCCAAAACACAAGATTTCAAATCATAAAATCAAGCATGATAATTTTCATTAAATCATCAAAATTATCAAGCATGATTTCATAGAGCATCATCAAATCCATTTTAATTCTAATATTCTTTCTTTCATTGTTGTTAGTTATAACAAAATGTTTTCATTCTTACATGATTCTAGCTTAGTGTGAGAAATTAATAGTCATGCTCAAATTTTAGCCAAAATAAAGCATCATTTTATAAATTTGAAAAATAAGTTTCATCATAAAAACCATTAAGTCCAAATATAACACAAAGTATCTTCAAATGAAAGATCATGATAGTACATTTTTCGTTTTTATATGTTTCAATTTAAGTGAGCATGTTCAATTTTTCATACAAAGATCAAGCCTCATGTTTAGAACCAAAAAGCAATATAAAAATATCAAGATACACATACATGGATTAATCATATTAGGTGTACAGGCATTATCACAAATCATGCAAATATCATTCATAGTTTTTAATGTCCAAAAATCAATAGAAAGAAAAGCATGATATATTTATTTTGTAAATTTTTTTTTATTTCCTACAAACTAAGTTAAGAAACTCATAAAAAGATCAAGTAATTTCATAATAAAGCAAAGGAGTTTTGGTTAAGTTACTTACCTTGTTGTCGAAAGCTGTCAAAGCACAATTCATAACTTCGTCTTCGGATGTACTTGATTCTTTATTGAGTTTTTATTTTTTTTTTATGGCCTCTTCTTCATTTCAAGTTTATTTTTATTCTTTAATTCTTGTTTTATAAACCTTTTAAACTTTATCATCAAAAGTTTAAGTTCTCATCATTATCACTTGAGTTATCACTCAAGTGGTTTTCTTCCGTTCTAAATGCAATTACCTTCCTGTTCTTTGGAAGGTGGCTCTCATGTTCATCAAGTTCTATGCATGTCATCTTATAGGTCATTAATAACCCGATAAGTTCTTCCAATGAAAAATTATTTAAATCTTTAATCTCTTTTATAGTGGTTGCTTTTAGATCTCAATTTTTTGGAAGGGATCTTAAAATCTTATTTACAAATTCAAAACTTGAAAAAAATTTATCAAGAACTTTTAAACTATTGACGACATCCATAAAATGGGTATACATGTCACCAATAATTTCGCATGGTACCATTAGAAAAAGTTCAAAATCATGCATCAGAATATTTATTTTCAAGTCTTTGACTCTATTTGTGCCTTTGCGTGTGATTTCAAGTGAGTGCCAAATGTCAAAAGCTGTTTCACAAGTCAAAATTTGATTAAACTCATTTTTGTCCAAGGCACAAAACAAGATATTCATAGCCTTTGCATTTAATGAAAAAAAAATTTTCTTAAAATCTGTCTATTCATTCATAGGTTTTAAGAGTTGTTGAAAATCATATTCAATAATATTTCATAAATAAAGATTCCTAGAAAGCAAAAAAACTCTCATCTAAGTTTTTCAATAAGTGTAATCCATCCCATTAAACATAGGAGGATGAACGATAGAATTGTTGGGAAATCCAGGGGGCGACATCTCATACGCAATGGAAGAATAGAAAATAAAAATCTTGAATTTTCATGAAAGGTTCTATTATCATGCGAAGATCAATGCGTCAATAACAAATCTACAAATCCAAAAACTATATGTGTAAAAAGAAAGTACCTAGGGAGATCGTATATCCTTGAATTCCTACAGATCCATAGGATGCATAAAGGAAGTCAAGCATTCTCCTTTCTAGTGGTATCCACACGGTAGGGACTACGACGATGCTCCTCTCTAGAGAGAGGAGAACAACAGGTGGCCACTAAGAAACAATCCCAGCCTATGGGCCTTTGGTTCCTTCTTATTTATAGAGGCCCTTTGTAAACCCTAATGGATCTTGCCCTACTGGGTATTGGATCTCCATCCAATTACCCAAGCCTCTTAGATTAATGGGTCTCTACCCAATAATCTAGCTCTTATTGGATCTTATCTATGGGATCTAATAATACAAGGGCTTATTGGATATCTAATAAGATAGGGTCTCCGGTGGATATCTATATCTGAACCTCTACTCGTCGTAAGACCTACCATATGTGTGTAACCCTCTAGGCCCAATATCGAGCTGACCGTGAGTCATACTTGTTAGAACTCCTTTTGACTCAGTAAATTATTATCTCCATAATGATTCACTCGACTCATCGATTACAGACGTACTAGGCCACTACGCTGCAGTCCCCAAACAATACAAGGGAATCCAATCCTTTGGATCTATCTGCACTTAGTTACTATATACCTGTAGTTCCTCATCCATCTAACATCCCAGAAACCATATATTTTATATAGTACTATTAGGCCCATACGGTTTTCAGTCGAGTCTCGCTTTAATCGGATTCTCCCGAAGAACTCTTTCTCTCTCAATCTGAATGACCCTAGCTAGGGATTTGCCTAAGTAAGAACACATGGGATATTCCTCTCATAATACTGAGAGTGGATGATCTTTTATTGACACTCAATTGCCCTCGTAAGATTGGCTGCCACTCCCAATAACTAGTTGTACTAGATCTAGAACATCTAAACTTACAAGTCCAGTATCAAAGAGTGGAGTACTCATACAGGGCATCCTTGGTGTCTCAAGTCTAAAGACCAGATACATCTAAGGACTAGATACATCACTGGGACTACAGAATCGTTGTTTGATGTGAGGTATCAATAACCATCTAGCATTCTGTAAGCAGATCAATCAGTGTATTCATTCTCCAATGAGCACCTGTACTGTATCCTTAGTGTCCCCACATGAGTAGCTATGAGACCAGCCACCTCCATCATATGGACGGGTATACAGCATACTAGTCTATCTGGTTATCTTGATGTCCCTCTTGAGTAATATATGATCAAGATTATTTAGGGTCTATGTTTAAAGGTGAATCGGTCTCATTATCGTGATCTCATCACGATTCGATTTCCATTACATAAATCCAAGGATATCATGATATACATCCAGATAATGTGAGAAAATATCAATAATCATAAGTAAAGATATTGATGCAGCGTGTTATAGGTTCCATCACTCACGTGATTGGCTTGTAGGGCACCTATAACTAGCAATCTCCCACTTGACCTAAAGCCAATCACCTATGTGTTTGATCCCCATCAAACTTCTATGACATTCAAAGACAATCTGCATTAATGGCTTTGTTAGTGGATCTACAATATTATCTTCAGATGAAACTCTTTCCACTACTATATCTCTTCAGGCCACGATCTCTCTAATAAGCTGGAACCTCCTCAAAACACTTCTGATGAGACCTGGGTTCCCTTATTTGAGTAATCGCCCTATAGTTGTCACAATATAAGGGAATCAGCTCCTCACTGCTTTGCACGACTCCCAAATCTGTGATGAACTACTTCGTCTAGACTCCCTCCTTTACTGCCTCTATCGTAGTAATGTATTCCACCTCTCTATGGTCGAGTCAGTAATAGTATCTTGCTTGGAACACTTCCAGCATACTACTCCTCCATTCAGAGTGAATACATACCCTGAATTAGACTTGCCATCATCGACATCGGACTGAAAGCTTGAGTCTGTGTAGCTCACAATCTTAAGGCTACTTTCTCCATATACTAGTAAAAGATCCTTAGTCCTTCTCAAGTATTTAAGGATACACTTTACTACTTTCTAGTACTCTAAGTCTAGATCTGCCTGATACCTGCTCGTGACACTCATAGCATACACTATATCAGGTCTGGTACATAGTATAACATATATGATAGACCTTATCACTGATGCATAGGGTATCCTATCCATGTTTGCCCTTTCTTTCAGAGTCTTTTAGGACATACTATTAGAAAGTGATAGCCTATGTCTCATCGGTATGAGACCTCTCTTGAAATTTTTCATATCAAATCTTTTGATAATAGTGTCTATGTACTTAGATTGGGAGAAGCCAAGCATCCTCTTGGATCTATCTCTATAAATTTGTATCCCTAATATATAGAATGCTTCCCCTAAGTCCTTCATGGAGAGGTGTCTAGATGTCAAACTTTACCGTGGAGAGTATTCCTATATCATTCTCAATGATTAGGATGTCATCTAAATACAACACCAAAAAGGTGATAGTGCTACCACTTACCTTCCTGTATGCACAAGGCTCATCTTCATTCTCAATGAAGTCATAAGATCAGATCCCTCATCAAATCTTGCGTTCCAACTTTAGGAAGCTTGTTTCAGTCCATAGATGGACCTAAGCAACCTGCACATCTTATCTGGATTGTCCTTGGACACGAATCCCTCAGGTTGTATCATATACACCTCCTCCTCGAGGTTACCATTGAGGAATGTGATTTTGACATCCATCTGTCATATCTCATAATCATAGTGTGCTACAATAGCTAATAGAATTCGAATGGATTTTAGCATGACTACGGGTAAGAAGGTTTCGTCATAGTCAACACATTGGCTTTGATGAGAACCCCTAGCCACTAGCCTTGCTTTATAAGTCTCTATCTTTTCATTTACAACGATCTTCTTCTTAAAGATCCACTTACAGCAAATGGGTATAATACTCTTGGGTGCATCAACTAGGTTCCAAACCTAGTTAGAGTATATAGAATCCATCTTTGAATTTATGGCTTCTTGCCACTTCCTGGAGCCTATACTCGTAATAGGCTCCTCATAGGTCTGAGGATCAATATCCTCAACATCCGCTCCTCTAATATGTCCCACATACTCTTATGAGGATGGGATCTCTATCGCACCTATGTAAAGTTGAAACTTATGTGCTAGATATCTGAATAGATTCTGATTGTGGAATGATGCTTGAGTTGGGTTCTCCAACCTCTCTCAACTCTATCATGCTCCCATTGTCTCTACCAAGAATGTGTTCTTTCTCAAAGAACACTACTCTCTTAGCTACAAAGATGGGGTGATAAAAATAATATCCATAAGTTTTCTTGGGATATCCCATGAACTTGTACCATTCCATCCTAGATTCTAACTTATCAGGTATATGTCTCTTAATGTGGGTAGGGCAGCCCCAAATCTTAACAACCTTAAGATTGGGCTTTCCTTTCCATATCTCATATGATGTAGATACTACCGACTTAGTTGGAACTTTATTCAGAAGATAAGCTGTGGACTCTATGACATATCCCCAGAATGAGACGGGCAGGTCGACGAAACTCATCATGGATTGCACTATATCTAACAGTATGCGATTCCTTCTTTCGAATACACCATTAAGCTAGGGTATATAAGGAGGTGTCCATTGGGATAGAATCCTTTGGTCCTTGAGGAACTGGGTGAACTCTGTACTCAAGTACTCACTATTGGGAAATCCTTCTGGGGGGCGACATCTCATGCACAGCGGAAGAATAGAAAATAAAAGCCCAGATTTCCTATAGAAAGGTTCCGTTGTCCTGTGAAGATCGGTGTGTCAAAACAAAATCGCAAAAACTACATGTGTAAAAGAAAATATCTAGGGAGATCGTATATCCCTGAATCCCTACAAATCTATAAGAAGGATGAACGAGGTCAAGCGTCCTCCTCTCTAACGATATCCACATGACAGGAACAATAATAATGCAACTCTCTAGGGAGAGAAGAACAGAAGGTGGCTACTAAAAGAAACCCTTAGCCTATAGAGCTTTGGTTCCCTCCTATTTATAGAGCCCCTTGTAAACCCTAATGGATCTTACCCTGTTGGGTATTAGATCTCCATCCAATTACCCAAACCTCTTAGATTAGTGGGTCTCTACCCAATAATCTCTTATTAGCAATTATTGGATCTCATCTTAGGATCCAATAATTTAGGGGCTTAATGGATATCCAATAAGTTAGGGGCTTTAGCGGATATCTCATATTCGAAACTCTACTCGTCGTAACACCTACAATATATGTGTAACCCTCTAGGTCCAATATCGAGCTGACCGTGAGTCATACTTGTCAGAACTCCTTCTGACTCAGTGAATTATTATCTCTCTAATAATTCACTTAGCTCATCGACTGCGGACGCACTAGGCCACTACGCCACAGCCCTGAGACGATACAAGGGAATCTAATCCTTTGGACCTAGCTATCCTCAGTTACCATATATCTATAGTCCCTCATCCATCTAATATCCCAGAGATTCTATACCAGGCATGGTGCTATGAGGCCCATATGGTCTCTCCTCGAGTCTTGCTCTTGTTGATTCTCCCGAAGAACTCTTTCTCTCTCAATCAGAATAACCTTGGCCAAGGATTTGTTCAAGCAAGAATACATGAGATATTCCTCTCATGATACCAAGAATGGATGATCCTCTATTGACACTCAATAGCTCTCATAAGTTTGGCTACCACTCCTAATAACCAGTTGTATTAGATCTGAAACTTTCCAAACTTATAAGTCCGATATCAAAGAGTGGAGTACTCATATAGGACATCCTTGGTGTCTCAAGTCTAAGGACCAGATAAACTATTGGGACTATAGAATCACTGTCTAACGTGAGGTATCAATAACCATTTAGCATTTTGTAGGTGGATCAATCAGTGAACTCATTTCCCAATGAACACTTGCATTGTACCCTTAGTGTCCCCACACGAGTAGCTATCAGACTAGCCACCTCTATCATATGGATGGGTATATAGCACACCAGTCTATCCGGTTATCTCGATGTCCTTCTCAAGTAACCTATGACCAGGATAATTTAGGGTCTATATTTAAAGGTGAATCGATCTCATTATTATCATCTTATCACAATCCGATTCCCATTGCACAAATCCAAGGATATCACAATATATGTAACATGCAAGATAAAGGGATAAAACCTCTAATAATACGCAAAAAGAAAAAGTGCATATCAAGTCACAAATGCCATCACTTATGTGATTGGCTTGCAGGGCACATATGACTAGCAATCTCCCACTTGAACTAAAGCCAATCACTAACATGTCTGATCCCCATCAGACCCCTATATGATGCTCAAAGACAATTTGAGTCAATGACTTTATCAGTGGATCTATAATGTTATCTTCGAATGGAACTCTTTCCATTAATACATCTTTTCGGGCTACGATCTCTCTAATAAGCTAGAACCTCCTTAGAACACTTCTGATTAAACTCAAGTTCCCTTATTTGAGTAATCACCCTATAGTTGTCGCAATATAAGGGAATCAGATCCTCGTTGCTTGACATGACTCTTAAATCTGTGATGAACTTCTTCATCCAGACTCCCTCCTTTATTGCCTTTGTCGTAACAATGTATTCCGCCTCTGTGGTCGAGTCAGCAGTAATGTCTTGCTTGGAACTCTTCCAACATACTGCTCCTTCATTTAGAGTAAACACAAACCCTGAATTAGACTTGCTATCATCGATATCAGACTGGAAGCTCGAGTCGTGTAGCCCTCAACCCTAAGGCTACTTTCTCCATATACCAATAAAAGATCCTTAGTCCTTCTCAAGTACTTAAGGATTCATTTTACTGCTTTCCAATGCTCCAAGCTTAGATTTGCCTGATACCTACTCGTGACACTCAAAGCATGTGCTATATCAGGCCTGGTACATAGCATAGCATACATGATAGATCCTATTGCTGAGGCATATGGTATCATATCCATGTGTACCCTTTCTTCAGGAGTCTTTGGGGAGATACTCCTAGAAAATGATATTCTATGTCTCATTGGTATGAGATCTCTCTTGGAATTTTCCATGCCAATCCTTTTGATATTGGTGTCTATGTACCTGGACTAGGACAAGCCAAGCATCCTCTTGGATCTATCTCCATAGATCCGTATCCCCAATATGCATGATGCTTCCCCTAAGTCCTTCATAGAGAAGTGCTTAGATAACCAAGTCTTTACTATGGAGAACATTCCTACATCATTCCCAATGATCAGGATGTCATCCACATATAATACCAAAAAGGTGATAGTGCTCCCACTTACTTTCCTGTAAACACAAGGCTTATCTTCGTTCTTAACGAAGTCATAAGATCTGGTTGCCTCATCAAATCTTATATTCCAACTTTAGAAAGCTTGCTTTAGTCCATGAATGGACCTAAGCAATCCACACACATTATCTGGGTTATCCCTAGACACGAATCCCTCAAGCCGTATCATATACACCTCTTCCTCAAGGTTTTCATTGAGGAATATGGTTTTGACGTCTATCTGCCAGATCTCATAATCATAGTGTGCTGCAATAGCTAATAGAATTTGAATGAATTTTAGCATGGCTATAGGTGAGAAAGTTTTGTCATAGTCAACACTTTGCCTCTGACGATATCCCTTAGCCACTAGCCGTGCTTTATAGATCTCTACCTTTCCATATACTCCAATCTTCTTTTTGAAGATCCACTTGCAGCCAATGGGTATAATATCCTTAGGTGCATCAACTAGGTTCCAAACCTTGTTAGAGTACATGGAATCCATTTCTGAATTCGTGGCTTCTTGTCATTTCCCAGAGTCTATGCTCATAATAGCCTTCTCGTAGGTCTGAGAATCAATATCCTCAATATCCTCTCCTCTGATATGTCCCACATATCTCTCAAGAGGATGAGATACTCTATTGGACCTACGTAAAGTTAGAACTTGTGTGCTAGGTATCTGAATAGATTCTGGCTATGGAATGGTGCTTAAGTTAGGTTCTCCAACCTCGCTCAACTCTATCATGCTCCCATTATCTCCACCAAGAATGTGTTCCTTCTCAAGGAATACTGTTCTCTTGGCTACAAAGATCTTTTGGTCTTTAGGGTGATAGAAATAATACCCATAAGTTTCCTTGGGGTATCCAACGAACTTGCACTATTTCGTCTTGGATTCCAACTTGTCGAGGTGGTGTCTCTTGACGTGGGCAAGGCAGCCCTAAATCTTAACAACCTTAAGATCAGGCTTCTTCCCATTCCATATCTCATATGGAGTAGACATCACTAATTTAATTGGAATTCTGTTCAGAAGGTAAGCTACGGTCTTTAGGGCATATCCCCGGAATGAGATGGGTAGGTCGGTGAAACACATCATGGAACGCACCATGTCTAACAGTGTGTAATTCCTCCTTTCTGATACACCATTAAGCTATGGTGTATAAGGAGGTGTCCATTGGGATAAAAACCCATGGTCTTTGAGGAACTTGGTGAACTCTGTACTCAAGTACTCACCTCCTCAATTTGATCGAAGGGTTTTAATACTCTTTCCTGTCTGGTTCTCCACTTTATTTTTATATTCTCTGAATTTCTCAAAAGCCTCAAACTTGTACTTCATCAAGTATACATGTATGTATCTTGAGAAATCATCAATGAAAGTAATGAAGTAGGAGTAACCACCTATGGCATGAGTCGACATGAGACTGTATATATCATTATGTCTGAGTTCTAGTAACTCAGTGGCTCTCTCTCTCTAGTTCCACTAAATGGAGAGTTGGTCATCTTTCCCCAAAGGCAAGGTTCACATGTCGTATATGACTCATAGTCAAATGGACCTAGATATCCATTCTTCAGCAACTTTTGAATCCTTCCCTCATGGATGTGACTTAGCCTATAATGCCAAAGATATGCATTATTCACCTCTTCTCGTTTCCTCTTAGACTCACTTACACTCATGATATATGGAGCTGTATCTAGCATAAATAAATCATTATGCAATTTTCTCTCATGATGATCTCATTATCTAATATTATTGGACAACCATTATTCTTAAAAACTAATTTATATCCACTAACTATTAAATATGAAATGGAAATAATATTTTTGATAATAGATGGAACATAATACCATGCATCTAATGCAATAATAGTTCCACCAGCCAGATGTAAGGTGACCTTGCCAATAGCCACTACAGCAACCTTTGCTCCATTGCCTATCTTAAGGTCCATCTCACTTTTGTTCAATCTCATAGGTCCTGCTAGAACCTACAATGAATTGTAGATATGATAAGCACTCCCGGTATCCAATACCCATGTGTTATCATAAGATTCTAACAAATGAAGACTGATCATGAATGTGCTTGAAGCTTCTCCAAGCTTCTGTTTTGCCCTCTCTGCAATGTACTCTTTGCAGTTCCTTTTCCAGTGCCCATCTTTGCCGTAGTGGAAGCACTGGCCTTTGTCCTTTGTTGGGTCTTTCTTAGTAACCTTTGCCTTACCCATTTTACCCTTGCCCTTCTTAAGGGTCTTCTCAGCCTTCTTTTTCTTTCTGGTCTCACGAGCATAGAGAACCGACTTCTCTTTTCTTGATGGTGCTCTCTACTTCTCTCAACATATTGAGGAGCTCTGGGAGGGTCACCTCAAGTTTGTTCATATTAAAATTCATTATAAACTAAGAAAAAGAATTTAGTAGGGACTGAAGCACAAGATCCACACACAGGTTATCCTCTAGGATCATTCCTAGACTTGTGAGATTCTTGATCTACTCAATCATCTTAAGGACATGGTTCTGAACCGGTGTCCCCTCAGTTATCCTAGCATGAAAAAGACTCTTTGATATCTCATATTGTTGAGTTCTTCCTTATTCCTCAAATAGTTTGCAGAGATGTAGGAGTATGGAATTAGCATCCATATATTCATGTTGTCTCTGTAACTCAGTAGTCATAGAGGCCAACATATAACACCGAGCAAGAGCAAAATCATCTATGTACTTCACATAACAAGCGATCTCATCCTCGCTTGCCCCTTCGTCGAGCGTAGGGATCACTGTATCAAGGACATACGTGATTTTCTCCGCCGTGAGAACGATTCTCAGATTGCGAAACCAATCCGTATAATTTGGACCAATGAGGCGGTTGGCATCAAGTATGCCACGTAAAGGATTTGAAAGCGATATTTTTTTTTGAAATTAAAAATGTAGCAGAAATAAATAACATGCAGACTTTACAAAAATTAAATAGTTAAGATAAGGACTTCTATCTTAATATATTCCCACTAATTTTTTGCGAGACACACAACACCCTTCGGTATGTGAATCAGAGACCCCCGGTGGATCTCTAGTAGGGATCAGGATCCAATCGACGTCTTAACATAACCTCAAGGGACTCGACCAATCACGTTAAGCCCATAAAGGTAGGCAACTCTTGCCAATCACAACTCCTTGTAATTCCCATCCTGTTCGGCCTCCGAATGACCATGGCCTCGAGGGACTCGACCAACCATGATGTTCGGTTAAGTCATCACCATCGTTACAAGATGAGTCTGATTCGGTGATATACTCTCGAGGGACTCGACTAAGCATACCATGTCCTCAGGTCACCGGTGACATCTCTATGTCGTAGATAAGATAGCGAAATATGATATAGGTGAGTCTCGAGGGACTCAACCAACTCAACCTACACCGGGAATCAGTTCCTACCTATAACGATGGACGGCCACGTGGGTCAATCTAATTGCCTCGCGTTTGATGACTTAATATTATTAATAGAGAGGATTTTTTGATTTGGTCTCATAACATAATGTGTCACATGTTTAATATATATATATATATATATATGTACATCGCATGTAAATATATATATATATATATATCTAGTAGGTGTATAACCAATCACACATCACATGAGTAATCACACCAGATGATCATGGACCACATCCTAATGTGATCAGGCTCGAGTCAGTAGGCCCAATCACTCATATCAAGATCTATGTGTGCTTAGGTGCATCTCCATGCCTTGTGATCATCCTTCTTGCTTCGTCGGTTCCGTCGGTATCTCAACGCATCTCCATGTGTCGGATCATCCGTCTCGGCCTCGTGGGTCCTGCTACCACTACGTCTCCTCATATAATTACAACATAATTACAAGCATGTAGGCCCAACAATAAACTAGAAAAATAGAGGCTCGCAGACTCCAATAATAATAATCACATGTACACACATCACATCATAGGTCTATGATCATCTGTCCACATCATACATTACATGTATATATTATTTTAAGGACTACTAGATAAAAAAAATAATAGTTAATTAAACTATTTAATTAATATATATATTTTTCTGGAATCAGGGACATAGAGGAAATTTTCTGAATTCTCAAGGGTATTTTGGTTATTCTGTCAAAAGGGACAAAAATCAAAATTTCTAAAATTTCTAGGGGCAAAATTATCTTTTGCCAAAAAACCCTAATCCCTCTGCCCTGCTACGTTTGCGACCGCCGCCAGCCTGCCACCGCGGGGGGCGGGTTGCGGCGGCACCCATGCCCGCAAGTAGCTCGCCTACGGGCGACGCTACTGCAGCGAGCGCTGCCCCTGCCGCGGGTGAGCGCTGCTAGCGCAAGCACCACCCGCGGGGCAGCGCGGCTACAACAGGTGGGCGTAGTGGCCGCAGCAAGCGAGCGTAGC
The DNA here is from genome assembly GCA_024322285.1 of Musa beccarii. NCBI lineage: Eukaryota > Viridiplantae > Streptophyta > Magnoliopsida > Zingiberales > Musaceae > Musa > Musa beccarii. The sequence continues at coordinate 24,403,832 of CM044396.1, forward strand.
ACCCGTAGGCGCTACCCCTACTGCGGGCGGGCGCCGTTCGCGCAAGCACCACCCACGGGGCAGCACCCGCAGTGGGCCGGCGCTCCTCCGACTGGTGCAGTACATGCAGGCGTTGCCCTGGCAGGTGCAGTGCCTGCCGGCACCCCCGCCCATGCGAGCGCAACGCCCGCAGGCATCGCTCATGTGGGGCAACCACCCGCGAGTGGCGCCAGCCATGCGGGCGCTTCTGCCCAAGGGCGCAGCACCCGCAGCGACGTCGAACCTTGCGGATGGGCTGCCTGTAAGCGGGTGTCGCCTACCCATTGCGGGTATGCCGTAGGCCGCCGGTGCTACTTGTTGCAGTCTTGGCCGTGGCCACTTTGTGAGCACAGCAGTTTAAGATATATTAAACTGTGATTTAGAATAGATCTTACTCGCCTTTTACGCCAATGATTTTGATGACAAGATCTATTCTAGATCACAATACATGTAGTTTAAGATCTGATCTTCGCACGAGCAACTTGGCTCTGATACTACTGTTAAGAAATCCTTCTAACGGGCGACATCTCATGTGCAGCAGAAGAATAGAAAACAAAACTCCAGATTTTCCATAGAAAAGTTCTGTCATCGTGCGAAGATCGGTGCGTCAAAATAAAACTGCGAAAACTGCATGTGTAAAAGAAAATACCTAGGGAGATCATATATCCCTGAATCCTTGTAGATCTGTAGGAAGGATGAAGGAGGTCAAGCGTCTTCCTCTCTAGTGATATCCATACGATAGGGACAGTGACTATGCAACTCTCTAGGGAGAGAACAGAAGGTGGCTACCAAAAGAAACCCTCAGCATATAGAGCTTTGGTTCCCTCCTATTTATAGAGTCCCCCTATAAACCCTAATGGATCTTACCCTGTTGGGTATTGGATCTCCATCAAATTACCCAAACCTTTTGGATTAGTGGGTCTCTACCCAATAATCTCTTATTAGCAATTATTGGATCTAATCTTAGGATCTAATAATTCAAGGGCTTAATGGATATCCAATAAGTTAGGGGCTCTAACGGATATCTCATATCCGAACCTCTACTCGTTGCAACACCTACCATATATGTGTGACCCTCTAGGCCCAATATCGAACTGACTGTGAGTCATACTTGCCAGAACTCCTTCTGACTCAGTGAATTATTATCTCTATAATAATTCACCCAACTCATCGACTGCGGACGTACTAGGCCACTACGCCGTAGCCCCGAGACAATACAGGGGAATCCAATCCTTTGGACCTATTTGTCCTCAGTTACCATGTATCTCTAGTCTCTCATCTATCTAATATCCCAGAGATCCTATACCAGGTATGGTGCTGTGAGACCCATACGGTCTCTCCTTGAGTCTTGCTCTTGTTGGATTCTCTTGGAGAACTCTTTCTCTCTCAATCCGAATAGCCGTGGCCAAGGATTTGTTCAAGCAAGAATACATGGGATATTCCTCTCATGATACCGAGAGCGGATAATCCTCTATTGACACTCAATAGCCTTCGTAAGGTTGGCTACCACTCCCAATAATCGGCTGTGCTAGATCTGAAACTTTTCAAACCTATAAGTTCGGTATCAAAGAGTGGAGTACTCATACAGGATATCCTTGGTGTCTCAAGTCTATGGACCAGATACACTACTGGGACTATGGAATCATTGTCTGACGTGAGGTATCAATAACCATTCAGCATTCCGTAGGCAGATTAATCAGTGAACTTATTCCCCAATGAGCACTTGCACTGTACCCTTAGTGTCCCCACACGAGTAGCTATGAGACTAGCCAACTCTATCATATAGATGGGTATACAACACACCAGTCTATCTGGTTATCTCGATGTCCTGCTCGAGTAACCTATGACTAGGATAATTTAGGGCTTATGTTTAAAGGTGAATAGGTCTTATTATCGTGATCTCATCATAATCCGATTCCCATTGCATAGATCCAAGGACATTACAATATATGCAACACACAAGATAAAGTGATAAAACGCCTAATAATATGCAAAGAGAAAAAGTGCATATCAAGTCACAAGTGCCATCACTTATGTGATTGGCTTGCAGGGCACATATGACTAGCACTCACCTCCTCGATCTGATCGAAGAGTCTTGATACTCTTTCAAGTCTGAACTTCTATTTCATTCTTATACCCCTAAATTTCTCGAAGGCTTTAGACTTATACTTCATTAAGTACATATGTCCATACCTAGAGAAATCGTCAGTAAAAATAATGAAGTAGGAATAACCACTGATGGCCTGAGTTGACATCGGACTACATACATCACTATGTGTTAGTACCAACAACTCAATGGCTCTCTCTCTAGTTTTGCTAAATGGAGAGTTGGTCATCTTTTCACGAAAGCAAGGTTTGCAAGTCGCATATGACTCATAGTCAAATAGATCTAGGTATCCATCTGTCAACAACTTTTGAATCCTTCCCTCATGGATATGACCTAGCCTACAATGCCATAGGTATGCACTGTTCACCTTATCTCATTTTCTCTTGGACTCACTCATACTCATGATATATGGAGTAATTTCTAGCATAATCAAACTATTATGCAATGTTCCTCTCGTGATGATCTTATCATCCTCAATAGTTGAACAACTATTATTCTCAAAACTACTTCATAACCATTCAATGTCAAACATAAAATGGAAATAAGGTTTCTGATAATAAAGGGAATAAAATAGCATGCATCTAATGCAATAGTAGCTCTACCAGGCAAATGTAGGGTGACCTCGCTAATAGTAATAGTAGCAACTCTTGCTTCATTGCCCATCTTAAGGTCCATCTTGCCTCTCATCAATCTCTTAGGTCCTGCCAGAACCTACAACGAATTGCAGATATAATAAATGCTATCGGTATCCAATATCTATATGCTATATCATATGAGTCTGACAGATAGAGACTAATCATGAATGCATATCTGAAGCTTCTCTGAGCTTCTATTTTACCTTCTCTGAAATATACTCTTTGTAGTTCCTCTTCCAATGCCCGTCTTTGCTACAGTGGAAGCATTGGCTTTTGTCCTCTTTCGGGTCTTCTTAGCAACCTTTGCTTTACCCGGTCTACCCTTGCCCTTTGCCCTTCTCAAGGGACTTCTCTATCTTTCTTTTCTTTCTGGTCTTACTAGCATGGAGAACTGTAAAAAGGAATTGAGTAGGGACTAAAGCACAAGATCCACACATAGGTTATCCTCTAGGACCATTCCTAGACCTATGAGTGTCTCTATCTACTCAATCATTTTAAGGATATGGTTGTAAACCAGTGTCCCCTCAGTCATCCTGGCATGAAAAAGACTCTTCGATGTCTCATATCATTGAGTTCTTTCCTATTCCTCAAACAGTTTATGGAGATGTAGGAGTATGGATTTGACATCCATATTTTCATTCTATCTCTGTAACTTAGTAGTCATAGAGGCCAATATATAATACTGAGAAAGAGTTGAATCATCTATGTACTTAACATAATGAGCGATCTCATCCTTACTTGCCCCTTTATCAAGTGTAGGAATCATTGTATCAAGGATATACATGATTTTCTCTATCATGAGAATGATTCTCAGATTACGAAGCCAATCTATATAATTTAGACCAGTGAGGCGGTTGGCATCAAGTATGCTATGTAAAGGATTTAAAAGTGATATTTTTTTGAAATTAAAGATATAGTAGAAATAAATAACATGCAGACTTTGTAAAAATTAAACAATTAAGATAAGGACTTCTATCTTAATCTACTCCAACTAATTTTTCGTGAGACACACAACACCCTCCGGTATGTGAATCAGAGACTCCCAACGGATCTCTAGTGGGGATCGGGATCCAATTGGCATCTTAGTGTAACCTTGAGGGACTCAACCAATCACACTAAGCCCAAAAGGTAGGCAACACTTGCCGATCACAACTCCTTGTGATTCCTATCCTGTTCGACCTCTGAACTACCATGGCCTCGAGGGACTCGACCGACCATGATGTTCGGTTAGGTCATCACCATCATTACATGATGAGTCTGATTCGATGATATACCCTCGAGGGACTCGACCAAGCATACTATGCCCTCAGGTCACCGATGATATCTCTATGTCATAGATAAGATAGCGAATCATGATATAGGTGAGTCTCGAGGGACTTAGCCAACTCAACCTACATCAAGAATCGGTTCCTACCTATAACGATGGAAGGCTACATGGGTTAATCTAATTACCTCACATTTATTGACTTAATACTATTAATAGAGGGGATTTTTTTGATTTGGTCTCCTAATATAATGTGTCACACACATACATATTTAATATATATCTCCATTGAATGCAAATATATATACATATCTAGTAGATGTATAACCAATCACATATCACATGAGCAATCATACCAGATAATCATGGACCACATCCTAATTTGATCAAGCCCGAGCCAGTGGGCCCAATCACTCATATCAAGATCTATGTGTGCCTCGGCGCATCTCCATTCCCTGTGATCGTCCATCTCGCTTCGTTGGTTCCATCCGCTTCTCAACACATCTCCATGCATTGGATCAACTCGATCTCATGGGTCCCGCTATCGCTTCCATGCTCCCGCTATGTCTCCTTGTGGAATTACAACATAATTAAAGCCCAACAATAAATAAAAAAATAGAGGCTTGCAGGCCTAAATAATAATGATCACATCATACACATACATCATATCACACGGTCTATGATCATCTGTCCACATCATACATCACATATATATGTTATTATATAGGACTACTAGATAAATAATAATAGTTAATTAAATATTTTAATTAACTAATATTTTTTAGAAAATAAGGATATATAGGGAATTTTTTGAATTCTAAAGGGTATTTTGGTCATTTGGCTAGAAGGGACAAAATTGGAATTTCATAGATTTACAATAGCAAAAATATCTTTTATTCGAAAAACCCTATTTCCTCTACTGCCTGCATTGTGGCTGCCGTTGCCGCCACCCTTCGGGCGGCGGCCATGTGCGTGGGGCGCTACCCATGCTTGCGGGCGTCGCCGCCACTACATGCGGGCATAGCGCCCGCAAGCGCTACTCCACGGGCCTCCCCACGTGTGCCCCTATGGTGCTACCCCGCGGGCTCCCCCGCTGACGCCCCTACGGTGCTGCCTCCTTCGGGTGCTGGCGCCGCCCTCCCTTGCCGGCAGGCCACCCGCGGACCCTGCACCCATAGGCGCCACCCTTGCTAGGTGCGACTCTACCTTCGCGGGCGCCGCCCGCCCCTGCAAGCTCCCTGCGCGCATGCGACCAGTGCTATTGAAGATCCGTGGTTTGGATGAAGGAGGTCAAGCGTCCTCCTCTCTAGTGGTATCCACATGGTAGGGACTACGATGATGTTCCTCTCTGGAGAGAGGAGAACAGGAGATGGCTACCAAGAAAAAATCCCAACCTATGGGCTTTTGGTTCCCTCCTATTTATAGAGTTCCCTTGTAAACCCTAATGGATCTTGCCTTATTGGGTATTGGATATTCATCCAATTACCCAAGCCTCTTAGATTAATAGGTCTCTACCCAATAATCTAGCTCTTATTGGATCTCATCCATGGGATCTAATAATATAGGGGGTTATTGGATATCCAATAAGATAGGAGCTCCGACGGATATCTCATATCCAAACCTCTACTCACCGCAACACATACAATATGTGTGTGACCCTCTAGGCCCAATATCGAGTTGGCCGTGAGTCATACCAGTCATAACTCCTTCTGACTCAATGAATTATTATCTTTATAATAATTCACTCGACTTATCGACTGCGGATGTACTAGGCCACTACACTGCAGTCCCTATACGATATAGGGGAATCCAATCCTATAGTCCCTCGTCCATCTTATATCTCAGAAACTATATATTGGGTATGGTACTATCAGACCCATGCGGTTTCCAATCGAATTTCGCACTAATTGGATTCTCCTGAAGAACTCGTTCTCTCTCAATCCGAATAACTATGGCTAGGGATTTGCCTGAGCAAGAATACATGAGATATTCCTCTCATGATACCAAGAGTGGCTAATCCTTAATTGAAACTCAGTTGCCCTTGTAAGATTGGTTGTTACTCCTAATAACCGATTGTACTAGATCTAGAGCTTCCAAACCTATAAGTCCGATATCAAAGAGTGGAGTACTCATACAAGACATCCTTAGTGTCTCAAGTCTAAAGACCATATACACTACTAGGACTATGAAATTGCTGTCTGACGTGAGGTATCGATAACCATCCAATATTCTGTAAGCGGATCAATCAGTGAACTTATTCTCTAATGAGCACATGTACTATATTCTTAATGTCCCCACACAAGTAACTATGAGACTAGCCACCTCCATTATATGGATGAGTATACATCACACCAGTCTATCTGGTTATCTCAATGTCCCTCTTGAGTAACCTATGATCGGGATTATTTAGGATTTGTGTTTAAAGGTGAATCAGTCTCATTATCGTGATCTCATCACGATCTGATTCCATTGCATAGATCCATGGACATCACAATATACATCCAGATAATGTGAGAAAATATCAATATTCATAAGTAAAGAAATTAACACAGCATGTTACAGGTGTCTGGTAGAACCCTTGCGGATTCTAAGCTTGGGGTTGATCTCTATGGGGGATCGGCCTCCTTGGAACTCTATAGGGGTTCCTGTTGAATCTCGGATTTTGATGATGAAATTAATTGATGGTTATTTGATCTAATCCATTTTTGAGATAAGTGTGTAGGATTAACTATGATAGAGCAAATTACCAAAGTCAAGTTGTTGGAAGTTCAAGAGTCCACCAGAAGTCCGAAGGATCATCGGAAGTGCTGCCGGAGCCAACCGAGATGAAATCGGGGACTTGCCGAAGGTTTCAAAAGTTCGCCGGAAAGATCGTTGGAGGTTCACGAAGATAACCGAGAAGGTTCGGAAGGGTGCCAAAGACTCGTTGAACTCGCCATAGAATCCGGGAGCCAGTTGGGAGTCCGCCGGAAGGAATCCAAGGGATTACCGGAAGTCCGCCAGAAGATCGCCAGAAAGCTCTTCGGAAGATAACTTGATGGTGTTGGTATAATTTGGCGTTAGAAGATCATAGTTAGCACTTAATTAGTGTATAGAATAGGTGTTAATCCTATCTAGACCTGTATTGGGCTAATTGGGCCTTTATTGGGCTGTATTGGGCCGAAGGTAAGGCCCATACAGTTTCTGGCAAGGGCCGACGGTAGCACCGCCGGACCCAGGCGGTAGCACCGCCTGTTGACCGAACCCAGGCGGTAGTACCACCCTAGGCAGGTGGTGGCACTGCTTGACAGGTGGTTGCAACCACCTGTGTCAGGCGGTAGTACCGCCCCAGGCAAGCGGTGGCACTTCCTGACAGGTGATTGCAACCACCTATGTCAGGCGGTAGTACTGCCAGTGCCAAGCGGTAGTACCGCCAGCACACAAACACATGCAAAGGTATGTCAGGCGGTAGTACCGCCAATGCTAGGTGGTAGTACCGCCTACAGTCCGAAATTTTGGACAAGACTTTTTTTAAGCGGGATTTTTAATCCAAAAAGCTCTATAAATACCCCTTTACTTCTAGCTAGTTGGGTTACCTTTTGTAGTGTTAGATTTGAGTCTAAGCCATAGCAAATTCCTACTTTCAATTGTTCAAGTGTTCACCTCCTTCTTCTACTTGTAAAAATTCTGTAAAGAGAGGGAACCTCTTGTAAAAGGCTGTAAAGGGGTGTTTGGTCCTTCCCCTTCAAGAGACTTGCTAGTGGAAGTTGGGAGCCTCATTGGAGGAGGCTTTAAGAGTGGACGTAGGTCATTTGACCGAACCACTATACATCGCTGCGTGTACTTGCTGTGTGAGTATTTAAAATTCTGCATCGTAAATTTCTTAAGCTGCAAACTGATCGGATTTCTTCTCCCTACTTTAACTTTCATTTACCTGAATATTTTCAAGTTAAAGTCTCTTTTGGTGAATCAAGTTCTTAAGCAAATCTCCGGAATCAGTTTTCAAGCTCTATTCATTTTAATCCGCTACACTAATTCACCCCCCCTCTTAGTGTCGCTCTGAACCTAACAGTTCCTTCCTCCAAGTTGCTGCTCAAAGGCTGCTACAAGATTGATCTATTCATTGATGAAAAGAGGATGAATACATAGCTATTTATAGGGCTTCTAAACCCCAACTCCTAATAGGACTCTTACTCAAGACTCCTACTTCTAACCAACTTCTAATTAGGACTTTTTTCCTAGTAGGACTCCTACTTCTAATAGGACTCTTTCTCTAATAGGACTCCTTTTCTAAGAAGCAACCTAATCCTAACCTAGCCGTCCTCTTCACCTCTTTAATAGGGGTTGGCTAGATAGGATTTACATGAATGCCCTTATCAATGAAACTAAATTAGGACCTCATAGCTAGAGTCCTAACAGACCCGCCCTCTTCAAATCAACCTTTTCCTCGAGGCTGACGTTCCATGAATTCTGAGAATTTGATCTTCAAGTCGTCATAGTTCTCCCAAGTAGCATCTTCTGTTGGTAGGTTTACCCACTGTATTAACACTTCAATAGCAGATCGTCATCGTCGAGTCATGATCCGTCGATCAATAATGGCACTTGGTTGGGTCGGGAGCTCTCCTTGGGTAGTTATATTTGGTAGATGGCTTTGGGCTATCTCATGTTGTCCCAACTTGAGCTTCAAACATGATACATGAAAGATTGGATAGATTCGGGAGCTAGCGGGTAAGTCCAATCTATATGCTACAGCTCCGATGCGCTCCAAAATTTGGTAAGGTCCATAGAACCGAGGTGAAAGCTTCATAGATGCTCTGGTTTGGATTGATGTTTGCTTGTATGGCTGGAGCCGTAGGAAGATCCAATCTCCTACTGAAAATTCTCTTTCGCCTTTATGTTGATCATATTGCTGTTTTATCCTTGCTTGTGCTATAGTGAGATTATCTTTTAGCAACTTCAGCATTTTGTCTCTATCTTGTAATTCTCTATCTACTTGTTCTACTTTAGAGGTGCCCAATATATATTTTGGAATTACAGGGGAGGTCAGCCATACATGGCCTCATAGGGAGTACATTTTGTGGAGGAATGATAAGTTGTATTATATCACCACTCGGCCCAAGAAAGCCACTTTGTCCATTCTTTTGGTCGATCACTGGTGAAGCATCTAAGGTATGTCTCCAAACACCTGTTCACCACTTCAGTTTGGCCGTCGATTTGTGGGTGATATGCCGTATTCATCTTTAATTTAGTGCCTTGCATCTAGAATAACTCTGTCTAAAATTTGCTTGTGAAGACCCTATTATGGATCGAGCGGCACTAAGAGGGGGGGTGAATTAGTGCAGCGGTAAAGAACGATAGATTTTCGGTGATTAAAACAAGTTTTGGAAACTTCGTACGATGAAAGCAATGTTTCGTTTAAAATCGATTCGATTGCGTTTTAACTTTAAAGCATACGTAAGAAGATGAAGAGGAAGTTGAGTAAGTAAGGCAGCAAATGAAGGTGGTTTGCAACAAAGTAAGTTGCAAGAAAGTAAATGCAAACAGATTTATAGTGGTTCAGTCATGCGACCTACGTCCACTCCCGATTCCTCTTCACTTGAGGCCACTGGCTTCTCTACTAGCTATCCTCCTTCCAACGAGCGAGGATGAACTCCCTTACAGCACCTCTCCTTTTGACGGGTTTAGGAGGTAACCCTTACAAGCACTCTTACCCCTCTCTTGGACTAGAACACTCTTAAAATTTAGAAGGAAGATTTGACACAATTTCAAGAGAGTTTTCCTTTTTTTTTTAGTTCTAGATACCCTTTCATCCATGAATAAGAGGGGTATTTATAGGCCTCAAGAAGATTTAAATTTGGAGCCCAAATTTGAAGTGCCTCGATTTTCTTGATTCTGGCGGTACCGGGCGGTGCCACCGCCCATCCAGCGGTGCCACCGCTGGTCCCCTCAGGTGCTAGGCGGTGCTACCGCCAGCCTGGGGTAGTTCCACCGCCCAGCTCTCAGCCTCTGGGCAGTGCCACCGCCCAGGTCATTTCAGCACAGTGGTTTGGGCTGAAAACTCGGACGAAACCGGTCCAAATGAAGTCCGAATTGGCCCAAATTTGGTTTATAGGATTAACACCTAATCCTAAACCAAATTATATGCTAACTATAAATTTTAAAGATATTTTTTAAGCTATTACAAATTCCACAAGATAAGACTTCTTTCGGTGAGCTTTCGGCGAACTTCCGACGGTCTTCCGATGAACCCTCGGAAACCATTCTGCGGACTCTCGGCAAGCTCCTGGACTTCACGATGATCTTGGTGAGTTCCAATGAGCTTCATTAGCAAGCTTCGATCTTTCTTAGCAAGCTCCGTGAACTTTTGACAAACCTTTCAGCGAACTTCTGAAAACCCTTCGGCAAGCTCCCTACTCGTTCTCGGTCGGTTCCGACAACACTCCCAACAAATCTTCGAACTTTCGTCGAACTCTCGAACTCCCAATGATCCATCACACTTGTCTTTCAGCATTTTGTTTTACTTTACATCTTCATCGCTATCGTAGTTAATCCTGCACACACACAAACAAACATTCTACTTCAATCTAGACAGTTATTACAATGCGAATTGACATTCAGTTGCCCGGTACGTCATTGGTCGGTACTTTGTCCGATTCTTCGACACATCATCCTCTCTTGTGATCCATTGCCCAATCGGTGGTTGACCTCTGCAACCCTGATATCCTTGGCACAACATGCTCTTCTTGGCTCAATGCCCGACGTACGAAGCCTTCTGCTGATTGTCGACCGAACCTCCGACTCGACATCTAATATCCTGACGTGATCACTTCCGGTGCAATGTCAATTCCTCTAGTGTCAACTGTCTAATCCTGATCGATAGTAGACCTGCGTAACTCAAAACACAGTTAAACAATAAACCACAATCAATTAGTTTCATCATCAAAATCCGAGATTCAACAATCTCCCCCTTTTTGATGATGACAACTAATTGATGACTAATTGAGTTAACCATAACTCCCTGGAGTTTAACCAAACTCCCCCTATCAATATGCCATTGATAGAAACACTTGGATTATCCCAAATCCAAGTAACATTCATCACAGAATATGAGAATTATCAAACCATCATGTAAATATATAAAATATTTAATACGATGCATGAAGTCATCAATCTACTTCTCCCCCTATGTCGTCAACAAAAAGGAGAAGTTGCATTATAGCTAGTTTAAAAGGATATGCAAATTTTACAATCATACTAGCTATTAATCACATCATACAACATTTAAGCATAGATTTGCAATACATCATTCAAGCATAGCAAGATTTAAGTTCAAGCATGACAAGTTTTACTTGCTTCTTGTGCAATGTTACACTTTGCTTTTCTTAAATTTGCAAGATAGCAATTTTTGATATTTCAAGATAGCAAGTTCTTTTCTCTTTTGTAGGCAAGCAAAATAGCAAATTTCTTCCTCTTGAATGAGCTAGCAAATTTTTCATACAAGCTAGCAATAAACTTTCTCCCCCTTTATCAATGTCAAAAAGAAAGGGAGGATCAAATATGATGATATAAACTTTTCACATAAGTTTGCAAAAAAAAAAATCAATTTTCAAATCATGATATAAATATATCAATATAATGGATCAAGTCATGATTACAAGTGCTAACATATTTTCTTTTCATTCATTTTTAAGCCATGATAAAAGAATAAATCAATAATTCAATCATTAAGCACATTTCTTTTTAATTAAATTTTCAATCATCAACATTCAAGTCATGAATATTAATTCAACAAGATAGCTCCCCCTTTGTCATTGTCAAATAGAAGTGGAGGACTCAATTGCTAAAAAATTTCAAGCTATATAAAGAAATCATATCATGATATCAAGAAATATTGAAGAAGGACATGATTCATTTGACAAATCCTTTTAATAGTGTAAAAGAATTATACAATCAAGGATCATGATAAAAATATATCAAAATCATAGATCAAGTCATGATTCATGATTCATCATAAAGAAAATTAATTTATATCAAATATTCAATTTGCCACACAAGGTAAAGAAATCATGCCACTTCTAGGATATAATATCAAGGCTCAAGAAGAACATGATTCATTTGAGAATTCATAGCATAAAGGGCAACTTGATTTATGCATAGGAATTCTCATTAAGATCACATTTCATGAGAAATTTCAAGTATCAAATATCAATATATCAAGACTTGAATTGTTTTCCTCTTTAGTAAATGAAAAAGGAAGTAATCATAGAGGAAAGTATTTCAATTTGTAAAAAAAATATCTCAAGTCAAGAATTTAAGAGAGAGTTCATGATTCACTTGAAAATATCTCATTCAAAATAATTTGACAACTTGAAACCCATAATCAAATCAAAATCAATTTTGAGATTTAAAATGCTAGCAATTTACATTAATCATGATAAGTGATACACAAAAGTCTACATCAATATTTCAATCATCAAGTCATGAAGCATACAAAGTGGTATTGAAACATGAGAGAAAATTTCAAATTACACATGTAATATTTCAACATTCAAAACACATTTTCTCAAGTTGAGTATCAATAAGTCAAGAGAAACTAACTTATGATTCATTTGAATTTCTCTTCAATGACATGGGAGAATCATAGTATAAAGTAAGAGGTCTTGAAAAACTCAAGTTATCAAGATTATGATACAAATAAGACTCATTCTCATCAAAATCACTTTTATAATTTACGAGATTCATAAGATATCGTAAAATCATTAATCTTAATAATATAGTAAATACAATTTCTTTATGTTTCATCATATAAGTATGTCTTTTGCCTTTATATGCCAAATCAAAATATTCAAAATTGAAAGACAAACTTCATTATAAAAATTGTCAAGACAACAATATAACACATTATGAGATTCAATTTATCATGATAATGTGTTTCATTTTGTTTCAAACAAGTGTGCTCATGTTTCAAAAGATGAGTATCAAATTTAAGACCAAAACATGAGTTTGTCATCAAGATGTGATATCACAAAGTCATTAAGCATGATAACAAACTTTTAATATTTTCATTTCAATGATGATTTCATAATGTATGTTCAAATATTTATATGGAACCCATCATTGTATAAATTCAAAATAAAAGTTTGTCATTAAACCCATTAAGATCAAATGCATCAAAATCTTTCATTCGAAAATTTTAATAAGAGCAACATAAATTGATTACATGTGAGCATGTATCAACTTTTCAAAGCAAGATGTAAGTTTCATCATAAAGACCGTTAAGACCAAACACATCAAAAATAAAACATCATGATTAAAATATTTTTAACTTTCGTGTTTTATTTTATGTGGTTGATCTTATATATATGCATGTTCAAATTTTCATGTAAAAATGAAATCATCATTATGCTTGCTTCTATCTTTTAATCATATTTGGTGTGCATGCATTATCTTGAAACATGCTATTAATTTTTGTGTCAAAAATCATACATCTTGTTTGAAATCAAAAGCAATATAAAATCATCAAGATTCATGAATTTATCATGATCATACGTATGGAGCATTTTCATTTATTAAGTAAGATTTCACATAAGCATGCCCAAAAACTTTTTGCATGAAAGATATGTATCAAGTTTAAAGCCAAAAAGTTATATGAAAATCATCAAGATTTATGGATTCATTATGAATATATTATTTCAAAATATAAGATTTCAAGTCATCAAGTATGATGCCATCATTAAGCATGTTTTCATAATACATCATCAAAATCATTTTAATTCTTTCTTTCATTTGTTATAACAAGATGATTAATGCTCAAACTTTTGCTAAAATCATACATCATTTTAAAAATCTGAAAAATAATTTTCATCATGAAAACCATTAAGTCCAAATATAACACAAGACAACATCAAAACCACATTTCTTTCATTTTGAAAATTTGTAGGTTAGGTCTTTTAGTTTTACAATTGATTTCATGAAGACATACATCATCTAAAAACTTTATCATAAAAAGGATTAAGACACATTAATCCAAGATAGATGTTTTTAAATTAACATAACTTCAAATCCTCATTGCATGAAAACTGAAGTACACAATCATGGATTAACCCTATTAAACATAATCATGCTAATTAACTTTTGTGTTAAACCATGCATCAAAATACGATATGAAAATCAAAAACTAAGCAATCATCATTCATAATCATTCAAAGTTTTGAATCATAACATGCATGAAACTTTAACAATATAGTTTTTCATGATCATTTTTATAATTTTTCAAAAATGCTAGAAGGAAAAACATAGCATAATTTTTTAAAACAATTTGTTTTAATTTCCAAAAACATAAAAAAACTACTAACTAAGTTAAGCATTCATGAAAAGCATCATGTAATTTCAAAATAAGGTAAAAGCAACTTGGGTGAGTTTCTTACCTCATTGTCGAAAATCGTCAAAGCTCATTTCGCCTCTTCTTTACATGATTTTTCTTTGCAAACCTTTTTCTTCTTTGGCCTCATCCTCCATTCAAGTTCATTGTTCATTTTAGATTTTTGTTTAATGAACTTATTAAGATTCATTAAAAGTTCAATGTCATCTTCATTGTCCTCATCACTTGAGTCATCACTCAAGTGGCATTTCATAGTTTGGAGTTCCAAAACTATCTTGTTCTTTAGAAGGTGATTCATATGTTCATCATGTTCAAGATGTTCTAGGAGGCTCATTTCATATGTCATTAGTGAGCCAATTAGTTCTTCAATCGGAAGGTCATTTGGATTTCTAACTTCTTGTATTGTGGTTACTTTAGGATCCCACCTTTTTGGAAGGGATCTTAAGATCTTGCTTATGAGTTCAAAATCTGAAAAAGATTTACCAAGAGCTCTTAGACTATTGACGACATCCGTGAACCAGGTGTACATGTCGTCGATAGATTTGCTTGGTGTCATTTGGAAGAGCTCAAAATCATGCAATAAGAGGTTTACTTTCGATTCTTTAACTCTACTAGTTCCCTCGTGCGTGATTTCAAGTGTTCGCCAAATGTCAAAAGCCGTTTTGCACATAGAAATTCGATTGAACTCATTCTTGTCCAAAGTGTAAAATAAGGCATTCATTGCCTTTACATTCAAAGAAAAAGATTTTTTCTCTAAGTCTGACCATTCATTTATCGGTTTAGAGGGAAGTTGAAATTCATTTTCAATGATGTTCCATAAGTTTAAATCGAGAGAAATCAAGAAAACTCTCATTCGAGTTTTCCAATATGTGTAGTCCGAACCGTTAAAGAACGATGGACGAAAAACTGAAAAGCCCTCTTGAAAGCCATGAAGAGCCATTTCTTACGGGTGTAAATCCGAATGAGAAATAATATGGCTCTGATACTAATTGTTAGGGATCGAGTGGCACTAAGAGGGGGGGGTGAATTAGTACAGCGGTAAAGAACGATAGATTTTCGGCGATTAAAACAAGTTTCGAAAACTTCGTACGATGAAAGCAATGTTTCGTTTGAAATCGATTCGATTGTATTTTAACTTTAAAGTATACGTAAGAAGATGAAGAGGAAGTTGAGTAAGTAAGGCAGCAAATGAAGGTGGTTTGCAACAAAGTAAGTTGCAAGAAAGTAAATGCAAACTGATTTATAGTGGTTCGGTCATTCGACCTATGTCCACTCCCGATTCCTCTTCACTTGAGGCCACCAGCTTCTCCACTAGCTATCCTCCTTCCAATGGGCAAGGATGAACTCTCTTACAGCACCTCTCCTTTTGACGGGTTTAGGAGATAACCCTTACAAGCACTCTTACCCCTCTCTTGGACTAGAACACTCTTAAAACGTAGAGGAAAGATTTGACACACTTTCAAAAGAGTTTTCCTCTTTTTTTTCAGTTCTAGATGCCCTTTCATCCATGAATAAGAGGGATATTTATAGGCCTCAACAGGATTCAAATTTGGAGCCCAAATTTGGAGCCCAAATTTGAAGTGCCTCGATTTTCCCGATTTTGGCGGTACCGGGCGGTGCCACCGCCCATCCAGTGGTGCCATCGCTAGTCCCCTCGGGTGCTGAGTGGTGCTATCACTAGCCTGGGGCGGTTCCACTGCTCAGCTCTTGGCCTCTGGGCGGTGCCACCACCTAGGTCATTTCAGCATAGTGGTTTGTGCTGAAAACTCGACCGAAATCGATCCAAATGAAGTCCGAATTGGCCCAAATTTGGTTTATAGGATTAACACCTAATCCTAAACCAAATTATGTGCTAACTACAAATTTTAAAGATATTTTTTAAGCTATTACAAAGTCCACAAGATAAGACTTCTTTTGGTGAGCTTTCGGTGAACTTCCGGCGGTCTTTCGACGAACCCTCGGAAATCATTCTATAGACTCCCGGTAAGCTCCTGGTCTTCACGATGATCTTGGCGAGTTCCAACAAGCTTCATTAGCAAGCTCTGATCTTTCTTGGCAAGCTCCGCGAACTTCCGACAAACCTTTCGGCAAACTTTCGAAAACCCTTCGGCAAGCTCCCTACTCGTTCTCGGTCGGTTCCGGCAACACTCCCAATGAATCTTCGGACATCCGTCGAACTCTCAAACTTCCAACGATCCATCACACTTGTCTTCTGGCATTTTGTTTCACTTTACATCTTCATCGCTATCGTAGTTAATCCTACACACACACAAACAAACATTCTACTTCGATCTAGACAGTTATTACAATGCGAATTGACATTTAGTTGCCCGGCACGTCATTGGTCGGTGCTTCGTCTGATTCTTTGGCACATCGTCCTCTCTTGCGATCTGTTTCCCAATCAGTGGTTGACCTCCGCAACCTCGATATCCTTGGCACAACACGCTCTTCTTGGCTCGATGCCCAACGTACGAAGCCTTCTACCGATTATCGACCGAACCTCCAACTCGACATCCAATATTCTAACATGATCACTGCCGGTGCAACGTCAATTCCTCCAACGTCAATTGTCTAACCCTGATCGATAGTAGACCGGCGTAACTCAAAACATAGTTAAGCAATAAACCACAATAAATTAGTTTCATCATCAAAATTCGAGATTCAACAGACCCTATCACGGTCACTTACAATAGATCTCGGCATCCCATGTAATTTTATAATATTCTCCATAAAGATTCGAGCAATACTAGAAGCAGTGTAGGGATTACGGATGGCACAAAAGTGAGCATACTTTGTAAGGCGATCAACCACGACAAAAATTGTATCTTTTCCTTGTGATGAGAGAAGCCCTTCGATGAAATCCATTGATATATCAGTTCATATTGATTCTGGGATGGGTAGAGGTTATAATTTTTTGGGACTTGCCACTGTCTCACCTTTGTGTCGTTGACATTCATCACATTGTGCTACAAATTCAACAATAATATTTTTCATCCTTGTCCAATAAAAATTTTGCTTAATTCTTTTATAGGTTCTAAGGAACCCAGAGTGCCCGACCGTAGGTGTGGAATGCATCTCTTAAAGGATGATCTTTATACAAGTAGAATTTGGCACAAGCACAATGCGTCCTTTATATTACAAGTCCTTTGAGTTCCAATTGTAATGAGCCATGGAGCTTGGTGCTTCCTTCAATTTTTTTATGATTTGACTCATTTCTAGATTATCTTTCCATTCTCTCTTAATATCCTCAAGGAAGTCATTGGTCGGAAGTGAAATAGTCGAAAATTCAACTTGCTCGGGTAGCCATGAAAGCGCATATGCAACAATATTATCTTTCCCCTTTTTGTAAGTTATTTCATAATCATATCCAAGAAGCTTTGTTGCCCATTTTTGCTGCTCAGGGGAAGATATTTTCTGCTCCAAAAAATATTTTAGGCTTTTATGATCGGTTTTGATTTGAAAGCGTCGCCCAATCAAGTACGATCTCCATTTGGACAACGCATGCATAATCATGAGCATCTCCTTATCGTAAATAGTCATCTTGAGATGGGAATGAGATAACGCCTTACTAGTATAAGCGAGGGGGCGGCCATCTTGCATTAGTACAGCACCAATTCCTACTCCGGAGGCATCAGCTTCAATAATAAAAGTCTTGTTGAGGTCGGGTAATGCTAGTACTAGCGTTATTATCATTGCGACTTTAAGTTCATCGAAGGTGGTAGTGGCTTTGTCCGACCACTGGAAAGTATCTTTTTTCAGCAAGAAAGTAAGGGGTGCACTGATCTTTCCATAGTTTTTCATGAACTTACGGTAGTAACCTGTTAAACCAAGAAAGCTGCACAACGATTTTATGTTCCTCGGGGTTGGCCAGTTCTGCATTGCTTCAATTTTGGAGGGGTCCACTGCCACCCCTTCCTCTGATATGATATGCCCAAGATATTTCACCTTTTGTTGAAGAAAGCTACACTTCGTTTTTTTGACAAAAAAAATATGTTCTCGTAAAATTGTTAAAACAAGTCGTAAGTGCTGAATCTGACTTTCAAGAGAAGAGCTGTAAATAAGGATATCGTCAAAGAAAACTAGCACAAACTTTCAAAGATAACTCCGGAAAATATCATTCATAAGGCTTTGGAAGGTGGAGGGAGCATTGATGAGACCAAAGGGCATTACTAGAAATTCATAGTGACCGTTGTGCATTCGAAAGGCAGTTTTCGGTATGTCTTCTTCGTACACTCATATTTGATGATACCCGGATCGAAGGTCCAGCTTTGTGAAGACTCATGCTCCCTTTAATTCATCAAGTAATTCATCTACTACTGGAATAGGATACTTGTCCTTGGCAGTTATGTCATTGAGAGCTCGATAATCAACACACATTCACCATGTTCCGTCTTTCTTTCGTACGAGGAGCACTGGTGAAGAATAGGGGCTGCAACTTGGCTGAATAACTCATGTTTCAAGCATCTCTTTTACAATCCTTTCTATTTCATCTTTTTGGAGATGTGGATACTGATATGGTCGAGTATTTGCTGGAGGTTTACCTGGAAGAATCGGTATACGATGATCATGCCAGTGGTTAGGAGGTAGGCTGCGTGGTTCATCAAATATATCTAAAAATTCAGTAAGCAAGGGAAGTAGGTTTGGATCTTCAAATTTGGTTGGCTCTCCCTTAGATTGCTGCTCAAGATGTACCAAAAAGCCACTGCATGCTTTGTGTAAAACTTTCTCCAGTCGTTGTGTGCAAATTGTCGTTACGTCGCCCCCACGTTTCCTGCACAGTATCACCTGTTTCCCTTTACTATAAAATTTTATAATTAATTTCAAAAAATTATAGGAAACATCACCTAATGTCATCAACCATTCAATGCCAAGCACGGCCTCATAATCATCGAGAGAGAGGAGGAAAAAATCTGCAATTATCTCTTGGTCCTGCAGCAACAATTTCACCCGTGGGCAGTCTAATCCCCATCAGACCTTTATGACATTCAAAGATAATATGAGTTAATGGCTTTGTTAGTGGATCTGCAATGTTATCTTTGGATGAAACTTTTTCTGCTACATCTCTTCAGGCCACGATCTCTCTAATAAGCAGAAACCTCCTCAAAACACTTCTGATAGATCCGAGTTCTCTTATTTGAGTAATCACCTCATAGTTGTTGTAATATAAGGGAATCAGCTCCTCGCTTTTTAGCATGACTCTCAAATCTATGATGAACTACTTCATCCAGACTCCCTCCTTTACTACCTCTACCGCAGTAATGTATTCTGCCTCTCTGTGGTCGAATCAGTAGTAGTGTCTTACTTGGAACACTTCCAACATACTGCTCCTCTATTCAGAGTGAATACATACCTTGAATTAGACTTGCCATTGTCGACATCAAATTAGAAGCTCGAGTCCGTGTAGCTCTTAATCCTGAGGCTACTTTCTCCATATACCAGTAAAAGATCCTTAGTCCTTCTCAAGTACTTAAGGATACTCTTTACTGCTTTCTAGTGCTCCAAGCCTGGATCCTCCTGATACCTGCTCGTGACACTCAGAACATGCGCTATATCAGGCCTGGTACATAGCATAGCATACATGATAGACCATATCACTAAGGCATAGGATATCCTATCCATATGTGTCCTTTCTAGGAGCTTTTGGGGATATACACCTAGAAAGTGATAACCTATGTCTCATCGGTATGAGACCTCTCTTGGAATTTTTCATATCAAACCTTTTGACAATGGTATCTATATACCTGAATTGGGATAAGCTAAGTATCTACTTGGATCTATCTCTGTAGATCTGAATCCCCAATAAATAGGATGCTTCCCCTAAGTCCTTCATGGGGAAGTGTCTAGATAGCCAAGCTTTTAGCATAGAGAGCATTCCTACATCATTCTCAATGGTTAGGATGTCATCCACATATAGCATAAAAAAGGTGATAGTGCTCCTACTTACTTTCCTATACACACAAGGCTCATCTTCGTTCTTAACGAAGTCATAAGATCTGATCACCTCATCAAATCTTATGTTCCAACTTCAGGAAGCTTGCTTCAGTCCATAGATGGACCTAAGTAACTTGCACACCTTATCTGAGTTATCTCTGGACATAAATCCCTCAGACTGTATCATATACACCTTTTCCTCGAGGTTGCTATTGAGGAATACAGTTTTCATATTCATTTGCCAAATCTCATAATCAAGTTCTGCTACAATAGCTAATAGAATTCAGATGGATTTTAGCATGGCTATGGTTAAGAAGGTTTTGTCATAGTCAACACCTTGGCTTTGACGATATCCCTTAGCCATTAGCCTTGCTTTATAGGTATCTACCTTTCCAGCTACTCCAATCTTCTTCTTGAAGATCCACTTGCAGCTAATGGGTATGATACCCTCAGGTGCATCAACTAGGTTCCAAACCATGTTGGAGTATATGTAATCCATCTTTGAATTTATGGCTTCTTGCCACTTCCTAGAGTCTATACTCATAATAGGCTTCTCGTAGGTCTGAGGATCAATATCATCAATATCCGCTCCTTTGATATGTCCCACATACTCTTAGGAGGATGGGATACTCTACCACACCTACATAAAGTTGAAACTTGTGTGTTAGGTACCTGAACAGATTATGGTTGTAGAATGGTGCTTGAGCTAGGTTCTCCAATCTCGCTCAACTCTATCATGCTCCCACTGTCTCCACCAAGAATGTATTCCTTCTTAAGGAATACTGCTCTCTTAGCTACAAAGATGGGGTGATAGAAATAATACCCATAAGTTTTCTTGGGATATCCCATGAACTTACACCATTCCATCCTGGATTCCAACTTATCAAGTATGTGTCTCTTAACGTAGGCAAGGTAGTCCCAAATCTTAACAACCTTAAGATCGGGCTTTCCTTTCCATATCTCATATGGTGTAGACACTACCGACTTAGTTGGAACTTTGTTCAGATGGTAAGTTGTGGACACCAGGGCATATCCCCAGAATGAGACGGGTAGGTCGATAAAACTCATCATAGACTGCACCATGTCTAACAGTGTGTGATTCCTCCTTTCGAATACACCATTGAGCTAGGGTGTATAAGGAGGTGTCCATTGGGATAGAATCCCTTGGTCCTTGAGGAACTGGGTGAATTCTGTACTTAAGTACTCACCTCCTCGATCTGATCGAAGAGTCTTGATACTCTTTCTAATCTGAACCTCTACTTCATTCTTATACTCCTTGAATTTCTCGAAAGCTTCGAACTTGTACTTCATCAAGTACACGTGTCCGTACCTAGAGAAATCATCAGTGAAAATAATAAAGTAGGAATGACCACTAATGGCCTGAGTTGACATGGGACCACATATATCACTATGTATAAGTACCAATAACTCAGTGACTCTCTCTCCAGTTCTGGTAAATGGAGAGATGGTCATTTTTCATGAAAGCAAGGTTCGCAAGTCTCATATGACTCATAGTTAAATGGATCTAGGTATCCATCTATCAACAACTATTGAATCCTTCCCTCATGGATATGACTTAGCCTATAATACCATAGGTATGCATTGTTCGCCTCATCTCGTTTCCTCTTGGACTCACTTACATTCATGATATATGGAATAGTGTCTAGCTTAATCAAACTATTATGCAATGTTCCTCTTGTGATAATCTCATCATCCTTAATAATTGAATAACTATTGTTTTCAAAAACTACTTTATAACCATTCAATGTCAAACATGAAATGGAAATAACATTTTTGATAATAGAGGGAACAAAATAATATGCATCTAATGCAATAGTAGCTCCACCAAGTAGATGTAGGGTGACCTCGCTAATAGCAATAGTAGCAACTCTTAATTCATTGCCTATCTTAAGGTCCATCTTACCTCTCATCAATCTCCTAGGTTTTACCAAAACCTACAATTACAGATATGATAAACACTATCGGTATCCAATACCCATGTGTTATCATATGAGTTTGACAAATAGAAACTAATCATGAATGCATATCTGAAGCTTCTCTAAGCTTCTGTTTCACCTTCTCTGCAATATACTCTTTGTAGTTCCTCTTCCAATGCCCGTCTTTACCATAGTGGAAACACTATATTTTGTCCTCTTCTAGGTCTTCTTAGCAACCTTTGCTTTACCCGATCTGCCCTTCCCCTTTGCCCTTCTCAAGGGACTTCTTTGTCTTCTTTTTCTTTGTGATCTTACCAACATAGAGAACTATGAAAAGGAATCGAGTATGGACTAAAGCACAAGATCTATACATAAGTTATCCTCTAGAACCATTCATAGACCTGTGAGTGTCTCTATCCACTCAATCATCTTAAGGACATGGTTTTGAACTTGTGTCCTCTTAGTCATCTTGGCATGGAAGAGGCTCTTCAATATCTCATATCGTTAAGTTCTTCCTTGTTCCTCACACAATTTACAGAGAAGCAGGATTATAGATTTGTCATCCATCCTTTTATGTTGTCTCTATAACTTGGAAGTCATGGAGCCCAACATATAATACTGAGCAAGAGTAGAGTCATCTGCGTACTTCATGTAGCGAGCGATCTCATCCTTGCTTGCCCCTTCCTTGGGCATAGGCATCACAATTTCATGGACATATGTGATTTTCTCTACTATGAGAACTATTCTCAGGTTACGGAGTCAATTCACATAGTTTTGACCAATGAGGCGGTTGGCATCAATATGCTATATAGAGAGTCTAATAGTGATATTTTTTAAAAAATAAAAATATAGCATAAATAAATAACATGTAGATTTTGCAGAAATATAAATAATCAAGATATGGACTTCTATCTTGATGTACTCTCACTATTTATCTAGCGAGTCACGTGACATCCTCAGCACATGAAATGGAAGTCTTCGGCAAACTTCTAGTGGGGATTGAGATCCAATCAATATCTTAGTGTAACCTCGAGAGACTCAACCAATTACACTAAGCCCAAAAGGTGGGTGTTAGGACTCTAGCTATGAGAGTCCTAATTGATAAGGGCATTCATGTAAATCCTATCTAGCCGACCCCTATTAAAGAAGTGAAGAGATCGGCTAGTTTAGGGTTAGGTTGCTTCTTAGAGAAGGAGTCCTATTAGAGAAAGAGTTCTATTAGAAGTAGGAGTCATATTAAGGAAAGAGTCCTATTAGAATTAGGAGTCATACTAGAGGTGTCCTAATTAGAAGTAGGAGTTGGTTAGAAGTAGGAGTCTTGAGTAAGAGTCCTATTAGGAGTTGGGATTTAGAAGCCCTATAAATAGCCATGTATTCACCCTATTTTCATAAAGGAATAGATCAATCTTTTAGTAGCCTTTGAGCAGCAACTTGGAAGAAGGAACCCCTATAGAATTCCAAGGAGGTCGATCCCCTATAGAGATCAACCTCAAGCTTAGAATTTGTAAGGGTTCTAACACTTGGTATTAGAGCAGCGTTCTTGGTGTCTCGCTGCCCTTCCACAGCCATCCACCAGCCCTCCACAACCACTCAAAGCAATTCCCACAATTGCTTAGAAGATCATCGCCGAATTCCACTGTCATCTCCACCACCACAGATCATCCTTTGATCTTCCCATGAATTGTAATAGGTTTTGGTTATCTACCTTACTACTGCTGCAATTTAGTTATCCTTATTCAAAAAATCTAAAAAATTCATTCATATTTTGCTGCATAAACTTTTCGTCGTAAAGTTTTCATCTCTACAACGAAAGTTACACTGTAGAATTTTAGCCGCATAGCACTGTTATTTTGATCTTACTACAATGTTTTCTTTATCCAAATCTCTATGAAATTTTTATGACAGGTTTGAAACTTCCTAATAGTGGTTTTTCCTTTGGTTTTGTCAAAAAATTCTCAATATAAACCACTTATCTTTTACGTCTAAGCTGCTGCACTTTAGACGTAAAAATCTACTATAGTAGCTCTCCGTGATCCTCAATTTTGCCGAACCTCTTGCTGTCGTTTCTTTCTATGAAATTTTTAATAGTATTACCTCTCCCTTGCCAGTAGATTGCCTTTATGTTTAGCTTGAATCTCTATTGAAAATTTTTGAAAAAAATTTGCATCTTTACTACTGAAATTTATTTAGCAAAAAATTTGGTGCTGCACCTTTGTCCTTTTTCTCCTCCATAACCTATCAAACCCTAGCCACCTTGCTGCCACCAACCAAGATATCTTTAAGAAATCTATCTAGCCTTAATATTCAGCCATCATAACCTAGTTACATAACCCTAACAGTATAAAAAACAATAGCCCAAAATAGTAAACCATTACAGCCGAACCTTTCTATCACCGATCTATTATCCAAACCTTCCACCACCCCATACCATTAACCCATCAACAGAAAAAAGAAAATGGCATCTCTGATCTATAGGCATATGCTATAGCTTCTCAAGATCCAATTGATGCTAAATTTGAAGCATGGGAATCTCGGATTGAATCACGGCTTGAATCGCGCTTGGAAGATAAATTGCGCGCTTTGTTTGCAGAATTCAGAATTGGACAACCACCGAGTCCAATTAAATTGTAGCAAGGAGAGAATTCAGAAAGGACCCCAGAGAAGGAGGGATAGCCCTTGGACATGCTTCAGCCACGCATGAGGGTGGACTTCCCATGATGGGAAGAAGGAGACCCGACGGGATGGATTTTGCACGCCGAATGTTACTTTTGCTACTACCAAACGTCGGATAATGCTATGGTGGAGATTGCTGTCATCCACCTTGAAGGAGATGCTATTCAATGGTACAATTGGCTGGAATATAATCATGGGGCTCTGATTTGGAATCAATTTAAGAATGCATTGCTGAACCATTTTGGATCTACGGAGTATGAAAATATCGACGGCCAACTAGCAAAGATTTGACAAACCGCTACGATTCAAGAGTACCAAACCAGGTTTGAGAAGCTATCCTATCTTGCTCATGATTGGACTAACCATCAATTGTTAGGAACACTCATCGAAGGACTCATGCCAAAGATAAAAGGGGAAGTTAAGGCGCGACAGCCTCATACCGTGATGGCTGCGATTTCTTTTGCCCGAATACAAGAAGAACGGCTAGCCAAGATGCTCGAAGGATGAGAACCACTCCTAGAACCTTAGCATATAAACCCCCTTTTGCTCCCAGCCATCCTTCGCTGCCAAAAAAATTGACAAGAGAAGAACTACGTGACCGATTAGCAAAGGGTCTTTGTTGGCATTGCGACGAGCTGTGGAACCACGATCATCGCTGCAAAAGGGGCCACCTCCTACTGATTAACCTCTTGAAGACATGAAGGAGGAGGTCCAAGAGCTTGAGGAAGAGGTCACGAATGAAGAACAGTAGCCAATTGATATTACAATGCATGCCCTTGCCGCTTACGCAAACTCGCAAACAATGAAAGTGGGAGGATTTCTGAAGCAACAACCAATCACCGTTCTTATTAACACCGGGAGCACTAATAATTTTATGAATAGCAAGGTTGCTATCCGGATGGCCTTACCTATTAAGAATTGTAGTAGGTTCGATGTTAAGGTCGCAGATGGACGAATTTTAAAGTGTGATCGTAGGTGCCCACGGGTGAAACTGTTGCTATAGGACCAAGAGATAATTGCAGATTTTTTCCTCCTCCCTCTCCATGATTATGAGGCCATGCTTGGCATTGAATGATTGATGACATTAAGTGATATTTTTTGAAATTTTTTGAAATTAATTATGAAATTTTACAGTAAAGGGAAATAGGTGATACTGTGTGGGAAACGTGGGGGCGATGTAACGACGATTTGCATACAACGAATGGAGAAAGTTTTATACAAACCATGCAGTAGCTTTTTAGTACAACTTGAGCAGCAATCTAAGGGAGAGCCAACCAAATTTGAAGATCCAAACCTACTTCCCTTGCTTGCTAAATTTTCAGATATATTTGACGAACCATGCAGCCTACCTCCTAACCGCCGGCATGATCATCATATACTGATTCTTCCAGGCAAACCTCCAGCAAATACTCAGCCATATTAGTATCCACATCTCCAGAAAGATGAAATAGAAAAGATTATATATGAGATGCTTAAAACAAAAGTTATTCAGCCAAGTTGCAGTCCCTACTCTTCACCGGTGCTCCTCGTATGAAAGAAAGATGGAACATGACGAATGTGCGTTGATTACCGAGCTCTCAACGGCATAACCGTCAAGGACAAGTACCCTATTCCAGTAGTAAATGAATTGCTTGATGAATTAAGGGAGCATGAGTCTTCACAAAGCTGGACCTTCGATCCGGGTATCATCAAATATGAGTGTGTGAAGAAGACATACAGAAAACTGCCTTTCAAACGCATAACGGTCACTACGAATTTCTGGTAATACCCTTTGGTCTCACCAATGATCCCCCCACCTTCTAGAGCCTTATGAATGATATTTTCCAGAGTTATCTTCGTAAGTTTATGCTGATTTTCTTCGATGATATCCATATTTACAGCCCTTCTCTTGAAAGTCATATTCAACACTTTTTTGACAATTTTGTGAGAATATGTTCTTTTTGTCAAAAATATGAAGTGCAGTTTTCTTCAACAAAAGGTGAAATATCTTGGGTATACCATATCAGAGGAAGGGGTGGTAGTGGACCCCTCCAAAATTGAAGTAATGTAGAACTAGCCAACCTCGAGGAACATAAAATCGCTATGCGGCTTTCTCGGTTTAATAGGTTACTACCGCAAGTTCATGAAAAACTATGGAAAAATCAGTACACCCCTTACTTCCTTGCTAAAAAAAGATACTTTCCAGTGGTCGGACAAAGCCACCACCACCTTCGATGAACTTAAAGTCACAATGACAACAACGCCCGTACTAGCGTTACCTGACTCCGGCAAGACTTTTATTATTGAAGTTGATGCCTATGGAGTCAGAATTGGTGCTATACTAATGCAAGATGGTTGCCCCCTCACTTATACTAGTAAGGCGTTATCTCCTTCCCATCTCAAGATGACTATTTATGACAAGGAGATGCTCGCGATTGTGCATGCGATGTCCAAATGGAGATCGTACTTAATCGGACGACGCTTTCAAGTCATGACCGACCATAAAGGCCTAAAATATTTCTTGGAACAGAAGATATCTTCCCTCGAGTAGCAAAAATTGATAACAAAGCTTCTTGGATATGATTATAAAATAACTTACAAAAAGGGGAAAGATAATATTGTTGCAGACGTGCTTTCGCGGCTACCCGAGCAAGCTGAATTTTCAACTGTTTCACTTTCGACCTATGACTTCCTTGAGGATATTAGGAGGGAATGGAAAGATAATCTAGAAATGAGTAAAATCATAAAAAAATTGGAAGCACCAAGCTCCGTGGCTCATTATAGTTGGGACTCAAAGGACTTGTGATATAAGGGATGCATTATGCTTGTGCCAAATTCTACTTACATAAAGACCATCCTTCAAGAGATGCATTCCACACCTACGGCCAAGCACTCCGCGTTTCTTAGAACTTATAAAAGAATTAAGCAAAATTTTTATTGGATAGGGATGAAAAATACTATTGCTGAATTTGTAGCACAATATGATGTATGTCAACGATACAAAGGTGAGACAGTGGCAAATCCTGGAAAGTTGCAACATCTACCCATCCCAAAATCAATATGGACTGATATATCAATAGATTTCATCGAAGGACTTCCCTCATCACAAGGAAAAGGTATAATTTATGTCGTGGTTGATTGCCTTACAAAGTATGCTCACTTTTGTGCCATCCGTAATCCCTACACTGCTTCTAGTATTGCTCGAATCTTTATGGAAAATATAATAAAATTACATGGGATGCCGAGATCTATTATAACTGATTATGATAGGGTCTTCATAAGCAAATTTTGGATAGAGTTATACCAGATTTTGGAGCACATCAGAGCAGTAGCATATAGATTGGACTTACCCGCTAGCTCCCGAATCCATCCAGTCTTCCATGTATCGTGTTTAAAGCTCAAGTTAGGACAACATGAGATAGCCCAAAGCCATCTACCAAATATGACTACCCAAGGAGAGCTCCAGACCCAACCAAGTGCCATTATTGATTGACAGATTGTGACTCGACAACGACGACCTGCTGTTGAAGTGTTAATATAGTAGGTGAATCTACCAGCAGAAGATGCTACTTGAGAGAACTATGACGACTTGAAGATCAAAATCCCAAAATTCATGGAATGTCAACCTCGAGGATAAGGCTGATTTGAAGAGGGCGGGTCTGTTAGGACTCTAGCTATGAGAGTCCTAATTGATAAGGGTATTCATGTAAATCCTATCTAGCCGACCTCTATTAAAGAGGTGAAGAGGCCGGCTAGGTTAGGGTTAGGTTGCTTCTTAGAGAAGGAATCATATTAGAAGTAGGAATCCTATTAGAGAAAGAGTCCTATTAGAAGTAGGAGTCTTATTAGGGAAAGAATCCTATTAGAATTAGGAGTCCTACTAGAGAAGGAATCCTAATTAGAAGTAGGAGTTGGTTAGAAGTAGGAGTCTTGAGTAAGAGTCTTATTAGGAGTTGGGGTTTAGAAGCCCTATAAATAGCCATGTATTCACCCTCTTTTCATAAACGAATAGATCAATCTTTTAACAGCCTTTGAGCAGCAACTTGGAGGAAGGAACCCCTATAGAGTTCCAAGGAGGCCGATCCCCTATAGAGATCAACCCCAAGCATAGAATCCAGAAGGGTTCTAATAATGGGCAACTCTTGTCGATCATAACTCCTTGTGATTCTCGTCCTGTTTGGCCTTCGAACCACCATGGCCTCAAGGGACTCGACCAACCATGATATTCGATTAAGTCATCACCATCGTTACAAGATGAGTCTGATTCGATGATATACCCTTGAGGGACTCGACCAAGCATACCATGTCCTTAGTGCTAGTCATATGTGCCCTACAAGCCAATCACATGAGTGATGACACTTGTGACTTGACATGCACTTTTTCTTTTTGCTTATTATTAGGTATTTTATCACTTTATCTTGCGTGTTGCATATATTGTGATGTCCTTGGATCTGTGCAATGGGAATCGGATCATGATGAGATCACGATAATGAGATTGATTCACCTTTAAACACAGACCCTGAATTATCCTAGTCATAGGTTACTCGAGAAAGACATCGAGATAACCGGATAGACTGGTGTACTGTATATCCGTCCATATGATGAAGGTAGCTGGTCTCATAGCTACTCATGTGGGGACACTAAGGGTACAGTGCAGGTGCTCATTGGGGAATGAGTTCACTAATTGATCCGCCTATGGAATGCTAGATGGTTATTGATACCTCACGTCAGACAATGATTTCGTAGTCCCAGTAGTATATCTGGTCCTTAGACTTGAGACACCAAGGATGTTCTGTATGAGTACTCCACTCTTTGATACCAGACTTATAGGTTTGGAAAGTTCCAGATTTAGTACAACCAGTTATTGGGAGTAGTAGCCAATCTTACGAGGGCTATTGAGTGTTAATAGAGGATCATCCGCTCTCGGTATCATGAGAGGAATATCCCATGTGTTCTTGCTCGAACAAATCTTTGGCCAAGGTTATTCGGATTGAGAGAGAGAGAGAGTTCTCCGGGAGAATCCGACAAGAGCAAGACTCGAGGAGAGACCGTATGGGCCTGACAGCACCATACTCGGTATAGGGTCTCTGGGATATTGGATGGATGAGGGACTATAGATACATGGTAACTGAGGACAGATAGGTCCAAAGGATTGGATTCCCTTTTATCGTTTGGGGGCAGTGACGTAGTGGCCTGGTACGTCTGTAGTCGATGAGTTGAGTGAATTATTATAGAGATAATAATTCACTAAATCAGGAGTTTTGACAAGTATGACTCATGACCAACTCGATATTGGGCCTAGAGGGTCACACACATATGGTAGGTGTTGCGACGAGTAGAGGTTCGGATATGAGATATCCGCTAAACCCCCTATCTTATTGGATATCCATTAAGCCCCTGAATTATTGGATCCTGAGATGAGATCCAATAATTGCTAATAAGAGATTATTGGGTAGAGACCCACTAATCCAAGAGGCTTAGATAATTGGATGGAGATCTAATACCCAATAGGGCAAAAGATCTATTAGGGTTTTCAGGGGGCTTCTATAAATAGGAGGGAACCAAAGCTCTATAGGCTGAGGGTTTCTTTTGGTAGCCACCTCCTGTTCTCCTCTCCCCAGAGAGAAAGGTGCATCATCACAGTCCCTGTCGTGTGGATACCTCTAGAGAGGAGGACGCTTGACCTCCTTCATCCTCTCCTACAGATCTACAGGGATTTAGGGATATACGATCTACCTAGGTATTTTCTTTAACATATGCAATTTTTGTAGATTTGTTTTGATGCACCAATCTTCGCACGACGACGAAAACTTTCTATGGGAAATCTAGGGTTTTTGTTTTCTGTTCTTCCGCTACGAATGAGATGTCGCTCCCCTTGTGGATTTCCCAACAGTGGTATCAAAGCCAAGTTGTTCGTGCGAAGATCGGATCTTAAACTACGTGTGTTGTGTTTTGGATCTACTTTTGACGCCAAAAACATTGGTGTAAAAGGGCTAGGAATGGAAGCACCTGTTGCTACCTTTGCTACGCTCGTGTAGCGGCCGCAAGGCTGCTTGCAGCCTTGTTGCCTGCACAAGCAGTAACCGTTGGCCGATGGGTTGCTGGCCGTAGGCAGGCTGCCTGCGTCGGTGGCTTGTGGCCTGCCTACAGGGGCGCCAGTGGGTGTTGCGCCTACGCGTAGAGGCGCCGACGCTGGGCGCCCGTGCTCGCGGGCCAACGCCATAGAGGAACCGGTGCTGGGCACCCGTGCCCGTAGGCCAGTGCCGCAGAGGCGTCGGCGCTGGGCACCCGCACCCACAAGCGCCGGCAGTGGGCCGCCGCCCTCCCTGTTAGGGATCGAGCGGCACTAAGAGGGGGGGGGTGAATTAGTGCAGCGGATAAAACGATAGATTTTCAGCGATTTAAAACAAGCTTTGGAAACTTCATACGAATGAATGCAACATTTCATTTAAACCCGGAAAGATTGCATTTTAACTTTAAAGCATACGTAATAAGGTGATAAGGAAGTTGAGTAAATAAGGCAATAAGTAAAAATAGTTTGCAGCAAAGTAAATAGCAAGAACGTAAATGCAAACTAGATTTTTATAGTGGTTCGGTCATCCGACCTACATCCACTTCTGATTCCTCTTCGCTTGAGGACACCGGCTTTCCACTAGCTTTCCTCCTTCCAATGGGCAGGGAAGAACTCCCTTGCAACACCTCTTCTTTTGACGGGCTTAGAAGATAACCCTTACAAAGCTCTCACCCCTCTCTTGAACAAGAAAACACTTAAGAGTAATAGGGAAGTTTTTGACACTATTTGAGTAGAGTTTTCCCTCGAGATTTTTACTCTTTTTGCTGCACTTTTTACTTGCAAAAGAGGGGAATTTATAGAGCTCAAGAGGACTCAAATTTGGAGCCAAAATTTGAGTTTCTCAGTCTTGTCGATCTGCAGATCGACACACCAGCGGTGCCACCCCACCGAAGCGATCTTTGCCGCTGGTTTTCGGCGCTGGCGGTAGCACCAAGTGCTACCACCCCACCAGCGGTTCTACCTCTTGGCTACAAGAATGGCAGGCGGTGCTACTGACTGCTATAATGGCCAAACTCTGATGCCGGCTAT
Organism: Musa beccarii; assembly: GCA_024322285.1. Lineage (NCBI taxonomy): Eukaryota > Viridiplantae > Streptophyta > Magnoliopsida > Zingiberales > Musaceae > Musa > Musa beccarii. Next base: position 24,435,838 of record CM044396.1, read on the forward strand.
AGTACCGGGCTCTGACACCATGCACGTAGCATGCATGCATCTTCTTGGTCTTTGTTAGGCGATGCTGTCGCCCGCCAAAGACAAATCAACGTTTGGTTTGGGCCAAAAACTCAGCCCAAACTGGTTCCGAACAAGGCCCAATGGGCCCATACTTGGGTTAAAGGATTAACCCCTAATCCTAACCCAAATTGATGTGCTAACTATGAAATTAAAGACATTCCTAAGCTATTACAAAGTCCGCAAGTCAAGTCTTCTTCCGGCGAGCTTCCGGCGAACTTCCGACGGTCTTCCGACGATCCCTCGGAAACCATCCTGCGGACTCCCGGCAAGCTCTCGGACTCCATGATGATTTTGGCGAGTTCCCCCGAGCTTCTTTGGCAAGCTCCGATCTTTCTTGGCAAGCTCCGCGAACTTCCGACGAACCTCTCGGCAAACTTCCGAAAACCCTTCGGCAAGCTCCCTACTCATTCTCGGCCAGTTCCGGCAGCACTCCCAACGAATCTTCAGAATTCTATCGAACACTTGAACTCCCAATGATCCATCACACTTGACTTCGACCCTTTGTTTCGCTTTACGTCTTCATCCTTATAGTAGTTACTCCTGCACATAAACAACAAACACTCTACTTCGATCTAGATAGTTATTACAACACGAATTGACATTCAGTTGCCCGGCACGTCATTGGTCGGTGCTTCGTCCGATCCTTCGGCATATCATCCTCTCTTGCGGTCCGTTGCCCAATCGGTGATTGACCTCCACAATCCCGATATCCTTGGCGCAACATGCTCTTCTTGGCCCGATGCCCGACGTACGAAGCCTCCTGCCGATAGTCGACCGAACCTCCGGCTCGACATCCAATATCCTGACGTGATCACCTCCGGTGCAACGTCAATTCCTCTAGTGTCAACTGTCTAATCCTGATCGGTAGTAGACCTGCGTAACTCAACACGTAGTTAAACAACAAAACACACTCAATTAGTTTCATCATCAAAATCCGAGATTCAACAATCTCCCCCTTTTTGATGATGACTGATAGAGTTATCCATAACTCCCCGGAGTTTAACACAAACTCCCCCTATCAATATGCCATTGATAGAATCCTTGGATTATCCCAAATCCAAGTAACATGTATCATTTATGTAGTGAGAAAACAGTAAACCATCATGCAAATATAAAATATTCAATCAATGCATGAAGTCATCAATCTACTTCTCCCCCTATGTTATCAATAAAAAGGAGAAGTAACATTATAGCTAGTTTTCAAGGATATGTAAATTTGACAACACACTAGCTATTAATCATATTATATAATATTTAGGCATTGCAAGTTTATCATAATAGGCAAGATAGCACTAGTCGTGATGATAGCAAGTTTTTCTATGTTCCTTTGAGAAGTACAAGCAAATTGTATTCAAATATGTGCATTTTCTTGACTTCTTTTGCAATATGCATGCAATTTTGTAATTTCTTTCTTCTCTTTTGAGAAGAGCAAGCTTGCAAGTTTTGCTTTCTTTGCATGCTAGGACTTTTGCATTCATTTATAATATGTAATCTAGCAAAAGCCTTCTCCCCCTTTATCAATATCAAAAAGAAAGGGAGGATTAATACTACAAATAATCTTGCATGAGATTCAACAATAATTTGTAACAAGGATGCAAGCAATTTTGTTGAAAAAAAAAGCGAAGTTGAGCAAGATTTTTGCCTTTCTTGAGATAGCAACATTTTACTGCTCAATGTTTAAGCTAGCAAATTTTTTCTTTTAATACACAAGTTAACAATTTTTGTCCCCCTTTATCAATATCGAAAAGAAGGGAGGAACCAATAAAAAATTTGCATCAATCAATATATCAATCATCACATGATGCATACAAGATGGTATTGAAACATGAGAAATCATGTCATGAAGGATTTCAATATGTAAATTCAACAAGAATCAAAACCAAAAGATATCATCCATGATTCATAACTTTTCATTTTAGCAAGATCTAGATTCATATTTATCAATTTTTAATTCAAGATAAATGTCATACAACCAAGAATCATGATATATGAAAGCATATCAATATTAAGGATCAAATCATGATTACAAGTGCTAACATATTTTCTTTTTATTCATTTTTAAGCCATGATAAAAGAATAAATCAATGATTCAAATATTAAGCACAATTCTTTTTCATCAAATTTTCAATCATCACATAAGGCATTTGAGGAAGTATTGAAACAATAATAAAAAAAATCAATTTTAGCATATAATGTTTCAATCTTCAATCTTGAGTCATGAATCCAAATGTCATAAATCAAAAGGTTCATGAATCATTTTGACAAATCTTCTTTTTAGGAAATAACAAGTGGAAGTCTTAGGAGATCAAACACAAGATCTTGATTCATACATAAGAATTTTTTTACCAAGATCATATTTCATAAGAATCACGACACGAATTTATAAAAATTCAAGTATTAAATTCTGAGAAATCAAAAAACAAGTTACATTTCATTTAAAGAATTTTCTTTTGATAAGACGGAAGGAGCATGGTAAAAGATCTTGATTTATAAAGAGTTTCAAGTCATAGTTGTCAAGATCATGATTTCAATAAAATTTCTTTATAGCTAAATGAAATCTTTTAAAACTTGATTCAAGCATTAAATATGTCTTAACAAGTCATAATTCCAAAAGATTCAAGAATCGTTAAAAGAAAAATCATTCAAGCTCAATTTGTCAACTCGAAACTCATAATCAAAATCATTTTAGAGATTTAAAATGCTAGCTATATGCATTAATCATGACAATTGATATATCAAAATTCTACATCAATATTTCAATTATCATGTCATGAAGCATACAAAGTGGTATTGAAACATGAGAGAAAAGTTCAAATTGCACATACAATGTTTCAATCATCAAAACATATTTTCTCAAATTGAGTATCAATAAGTTAAGAGAAAATAATTTATATTTTTCTTCATATAACATGGGAGAAACATAAGAGTATAGAGATAAAAACTCAAGTTATCAAGATGATGATCTCATAAAAGTAATTCAAAACCATAGTTTCATGAAACAAGAGATAAGTTATATTTCATTTGGAAAATTCTCTTTTCAAGTAATTTTTTCATCTAAATATGCCTTTGTCTTTATATACCAAGATAAGCATGAAAGTTCAAGATGTAAAGGCAAAATCTCATAAGGCATTATCAAGACAAAAATGTAACACATTATTTCAAGACATGAGTTTCAATATATCATGATAATGTGTTTCATTTTAAGTTATTTGTTTCATGTAAGTGTACTCATGTTTCAAAAGATGAGTATCAAATTTTAAAACCGAAACATGAGTTTGTCATCAAGATATGATATCACAAAGTCATTAAGCATGATAACAAACTTTTAATATTTTCATTTCAATGATGATTTCATAATGTATGTTCAAATATTTATACGGAAGCCATCATTGTATAAATTCAAAATACAAATTTGTCATTAAACCCATTAAGATCAAATGCATCAAAATCTTTCATTCAAAAATTTAATAAGAGCAACATAAATTGATTACATGTGAGCATGTATCAACTTTTCAAAGCAAGAAGTAAGTTTCGTCATAAAGACCGTTAAGACCAAACACATCAAAAATAGAATATTATGATAGTGTATTTTCTTATTTTTAAGAGTTTCAATTTACGTGATTTGATCTTTCATAAGAATGATCAATGTCATGCATTATATTTAAACATGAGAGCATCATCATATTTAGAAATGAATTCATCATTAAAATCATTTCCCATCTTTCTTTCATTTGTTATAACAAGATGATCAATGCTCAAATTTTTGCTAAACTCATACATCATTTTAAAAATCTGAAAAATACTTTTCATCATGAAAATCATCAAGTCCAAATGTAATACACGGCAATATAAAAATCACATTTCTTTTATTTTGAAAATTTGTGGGTTGGGTCTTTATAATTGATTTCATGAAGACATATATCAATAAAAATTTCATCATAAAAAGGGTTAAAATCCATTAAGCCAAAATGGAAGTTTTCAAGCTATAATCAAGATACATATGCATGGATTAATCCTAAGCATTATCACAAATCTTGCATCATTTATGTTTTTACTTTTCAAAACTACTATAAAGAAGAGCATAGTATAATTTCAATTTTTTTTTGAATTTCTAAAAAACACAAGAAAAACAAAAAAAAATTCCTACTAACTAAGATAAGCATTCATGGAAATCAACATGTAATTTCAAAATAATTCAAGGAAGTTAAGTTACTTACCTCATTGTCGAAGCCCATTAAAGCGTAGTTTGCTTCTTCTTCTTGGTGAGCCTTCTTCTTCTTCATTGGTCTATTCCTCCATTCAAGTTCATTGTTGATTTTAGATTTTTGTTTAATGAACTTATTAAGATCGATTAAAGGTTCAAAGTCCTATTCATTATCCTCATCACTTGAGTCATCACTCAAGTGGCATTCTCTTGTTCTAAGTTCAAAAACCTTCTTATTCTTTAGAAGGTGGTTCATGTGTTCATCTTGTTCATCATATTCATCATGTTCCATTTCATAGGTCTTTAAAGACCCAATGAGTTCATCAATAGAATAATTATTTAGATCGTTTGATTCTTGAATCGCCATTATTTTAGGATCCCACCATTTTGAAAGGGATCTTAAGATCTTGTTAGTGAGTTCAAAATCCGAAAAATTTTTACCAAGACTTTTCAAGCTATTGACGACATCCGTGAAGCGGGTGTACATGTCGTCGATAGATTCGCTTGGTGTCATTTGGAAGAGCTTAAAATCATGCAACAAGAGGTTTACTTTCGAGTCTTTAACTCTACTAGTTCCCTCATGCGTGATTTCAAGAGTTAGCCAAATGTCAAAAGCCGTTTCACACATAGAAATCCGATTGAACTCGTTCTTGTTCAAAGCACAAAATAAGGCATTCATAGCCTTTGCGTTTAAAGAAAAAGATTTTCTCTCTAAGTCCGACCATTCGTTCGTCGGTTTAGAGGGAAGTTGAAAGCCATTTTTGATGATGTTCCATAAATCCAAATCCATTGAATGCATGAAAACTCTCATTCGAGTTTTCCAACAAGTGTAGTCCGATCCGTTAAAGAACGGTGGACAAAAAACCGAAAAACCCTCTTGAAAACCATTTAGAGCCATTTCTTACGGTTGTAGATCTGAAAGAGAAAGAACGTGGCTCTGATACCAATTGTTAGGGATCGAGCGGCACTAAGATGGGGGGGGTGAATTAGTGCAGTGGATAAAACGATAGATTTTCAGCGATTTAAAACAAGCTTTGGAAACTTCATACGAATGAATGCAATGTTTCGTTTGAACTCGGAAAGATTGCGTTTTAACTTTAAAGCATACGTAATAAGATGATAAGGAAGTTGAGCAAATAAGGCAGCAAGTAAAAATGGTTTGCAGCAAAGTAAATAGCAAGAACGTAAATGCAAACCAGATTTTTATAGTGGTTCGGTCATCCGACCTACATCCACTTCCGATTCCTCTTCGCTTGAGGACACCGGCTTTCCACTAGCTTTCCTCCTTCCAATGGGCGAGGAAGAACTCCCATGCAACACCTCTTCTTTTGACGGGCTTAGAAGATAACCCTTACAAAGCTCTCACCCCTCTCTTGAATAAGAAAACACTTAAGAGTAAGAGGGAAGTTTTTGACACTATTTGAGCAGAGTTTTCCCTCAAGATTTTCACTCTTCTTGCTGCACTTTGAACCTACAAAAGAGGGGAATTTATAGAGCTCAAGAGGACTCAAATTTGGAGCCAAAACTTGGAGCCAGAATTTGAGTTTCTCGGTGCTATCAGTCCTGGTAGACTAACACACCTAGACGGTGCCCCGCTTGACCAGGCGGTGCAAAGCGGTGCTACCGCCGCTCATAAGAATCAGGCGGTGCTACTCGCTTCACCAGCGGTGCTACCGCCGCTACAATAACCTGCCATAAGATGCCGGGCTACTCTGACACCATGCACGCGTAGCATGCATGCATCGCTTTGGTCTTCTTTGGCGGTGCCACCGCCCTGCACAAATCAACGTTTGGTTTAGGCTAAAAACTCGGCCCAAACTGGTTCCGAACAAGGCCCAATGGGCCCATACTTGGGTTAAAGGATTAACCCCTAATCCTAACCCAAATTGATGTGCTAACTATGAAATTAAAGACATTCCTAAGCTATTACAAAGTTCGCAAGTCAAGTCTTCTTCCGGCGAGCTTCCGGCGAACTTTCGGCGGTCTTCCGACGATCCCTCAAAAACCATCCTGCGGACTCCCGGCAAGCTCTCGGACTCCACGATGATTTTGGCGAGTTGCCTCGAGCTTCTTTGGCAAGCTCCGATCTTTCTTGGCAAGCTCCGTGAACTTCCGACGAACCTCCCGGTGAACTTCTGAAAACCCTTCGGCAAGCTCCCTACTCGTTCTCGGCCAGTTCCGGCAGCACTCCCAATGAATCTTCAGACTTCCATCGAACACTCGAACTCCCAATGATCCATCACACTTGACTTCGACCCTTTGTTTCGCTTTACGTCTTCATCCTCATCGTAGTTACTCCTGCACATAAACAACAAACACTATACTTCGGTCTAGACAGTTATTACAACACGAATTGACATTCAGTTGCCCGGCACGTCATTGGTCGGCGCTTCGTCCGATCCTTCGGCACACCGTCCTCTCTTGCGGACCGTTGTCCAATCGGTGATTGACCTCCGTAATCTTGATATCCTTGGCGCAACATGCTCTTCTTGGCCCGATGCCCGACGTACGAAGCCTCCTGCCGATAGTCGACCGAACCTCCGGCTCGACATCCAATATCCTGACGTGATCACCTCCGGTGCAACGTCAATTCCTCCAGTGTCAACTGTCTAATCCTGATCGATAGTAGACCTGCGTAACTCAACACGCAGTTAAACAACAAAACACACTCAATTAGTTTCATCATCAAAATCCGAGATTCAACACTCCTCGCGCGCAAGGGGCGCCGCCGGTAGTGTGGCGGCGGCCGTAGGCATAGTAAGAGTGAGGGATTAGGGTTTTAGGGCAAAAGATGGTTTTACCCCTCAGAATTTTAAAAATTTCAGATTCTGTCCCTTTTGATAGAATTACCAAAATATCCTTTTGGCCAAATTACCAAAATAGCCCTAGGAATTTAAAAATTCCCTTTATGTCCCTGGTTTCAGAAAAAATAAATATGTTAGTTAAATAGTTTAATTAACTATTATTTTCTTTATCTAGTAATCTTATAAAATAACATATACATGTGATGTATAATGTGGACAAATGATCATGGACCTATGATGTTATTTGGGTACATGTGATTATTATTATTAGGGCCTGCGAGCCTCTATTCTTTTCTCATTTATTGTCAGGCCTGTGTGCTCGTAATTATGTTGTAATTACATGAAGAGGCTATTAGGTTCAGAGTGGCACTAAGAGGGGGGAGGGGTGAATTAGTGCAGCGGAATAAACTGAATAAAGCTTGAAACCGATTTCATAGATTTGCTTAAGAACTTGATTCAACGAAAGAGACTTTAACTTGAAAATATTTAGGTAAATAAAATTAGAAGTAGGGAGAAGAAATCCGATCAATTTGCACCTTAAGAAATTTATGATGCAGAATTTTAAGTACTCATACAGCAAGTAAACGCAGCGATGTATAGTGGTTCGGTCAAATGATCTATGTCCACTTTTGAAGCCTCCTCCAATGAGGCTCCCAACTTCCACTACCAAGTCTCTTGAAAGGGAAGGACCAAACACCCCTTTACAGCCTTTTACAAAAGGTTCCCTCTCTTTACAGGATTTTTACAAGGAGAAGAAAGGAGGAGAACACTTGAGCAAATGAAAGCAGAAATTTGCTATAGCTTAGACTCAATTCTAATACTGCAAAAGGATCCTCATACCAGCTAGAAGTAAAGGGGTATTTATAGAGCTTTTGAGATTCAAAAATCCCGCTCAAAAGGGTCTCATCCGAAATTTTGGACTGCAAGTGGTACTACCGCCTGACACTGGTGGTACCACCTCCTGACACACTTTGCGTGTGTCAGTGTGCTGGCGGTACTACCGCCTGGCACTAGCGGTACTACCGCTTGACACAGGTGGTTGCAACCACCTGTCAGGTGGTACCACTGCCTAACTGGGGCGGTGCTACCGCCTACCTGGGGCGGTGCTACCGCCTAGCCTACGGTCAACAAGTGGTGCTACCGTCTGGGTCCGGCGGTGCTACCGTCAACCCTGGCTAGAAACTGTATGGGCCTAACCTTCGGCCCAATACAACCCAATAAAGGCCCAATTGGCCCAATACAGGTTTAGATAGGATTAACACCTAGTCTATACCCTAATTAATCATGCTAACTATGAAATTAATGACATTTCCTAAGCTATTACAAAGTCCGACAAGTCAAGACCTCTTCCAGTGAGCTTCCGGCAAACTTCCGACGGTCTTCCAACGAACCCTCGGAAACCATTCTACGGACTCCCGGCAAGCTCCTGGACTTCACGATGATCTTGGTGATTCCTACGAGCTTCTTTGGCAAGCTTCGATCTTTCTTGACAAGCTCCATGAACTTTCGATGAACCCTTCGGTGAACTTTTGAAAACCCTTCGGTAAGCTCCCTACTCATTCTCGGCCAGTTCCGATAGCACTCCCAATGAATCTTTGGACTTCCGTCGAACTCTCGAACTTCCAACGATCCATCGCACTTGACTTTCGGCACTTTGTTTCACTTTACGTCTTCATCATTATCGTAGTTAATCCTGCAGACAAAAAAATGAAACTCTACTTCGATCTAGACAATTATTATAACGCGAATCGATATTCTATTGCCCGGCACGTCATTGGCTTATCGGTGCTTCGTACGTTTCTTCGGCACACCGTCCTCTCTTAGGATCCGTTTCCCAATCAGTGGTTAACCTCCACAATCCCGATATCTTTGACACAACTTCGCTCTTCTTGGCCCGATGCTCGACGTCCGAAGCCTTCTGCCGATTGTCCAATATCCTGACATGATTTCCTTCGGTGCAACGTCAATTCCTCTAGCGTCAACTATCTAATTCTGATCGAGTAGACCTGCGTAACTCAAAACATAGTTAGACAAACAAAATACAATCAATTAGTTTCATCATCAAAATTCGAGATTCAATAATCTCCCCCTTTTTTATATGACAATTAATTGATGACTATTGGAGTTAACCTTAACTCCACAGAGTTTAACCCAAACTCCCCCTGTCAATATGCCATTGATAGAACACTTGGATTATCCCAAATCTAAGCTACATGTATCACATGTTGAGAGAAAACATCAAACCATCATGCAAATATATAAAATACTCAATCAGCATTACATTGCATGAACTCATCAATCTACACTTCTCCCCCTTTGTCATCAACAAAAAGGAGAAGTAGCATTTAGTTAGTTTTTAAAAGATATGCAAGTTTTAAATCATACTAGCTAGATTTTTATTAACATTCAACATTCAATCACGAAAAGTTTATCATGATATGCAAGATATCACTTGTTGTGATGATGTTCATGATAATTCAACACTTGCTTCTAGTGCAAGTTTGCACTTTGCTTTTCTTGAGATTACAAGGTGGCAATTTTGTTATTGTCAAGATAGCAAGTTCCTTTATGGTTAACAAGATACCAATTGTTAGCGATATCAAGTGTTGATAAGTAAGCAAGCAATAATGATAAGTAAGCTAGCATTCTTTATGATACACAAGCTAGCTCCCTTTCAATTTTATGCAATCAAGTTTTTCTTTTGCAAGCTCTAGCTAGCTATGTTTGCCACTTTCTCTTGTGATATCCAAGCTAGCATGTTAACTCCCACTTTGTCATTGTCGAAAAGAAGAGAGGAATAACATTTCATTTAAATAATTTTGCATCAATCAATATTTCAATTTTTATGCAAACAAGCCATAGATGTAAAGAATTCATGAAAAATATCAATATAAGACAAGGATCAAGTCATGAATTCCAAAAGACATCTTAAGTTGTCAAAATCTTTTTAGAAAGATATTTCAAAAGGATATATCGCAATCGTAAATATCGATAGGTGATTCATTTGAATGTATCATTTAACTCAAAACTCATGATCAAAATTATATTCAAGAAATTTATGAGTTATTACCACATCATCAAAATCTTGTTCATAATTCAAGTGATTTATAAATAAATTCATTCACATCAATAGGATAGAAAATGTAATTTCTTTTTATGTGATTCATTCTATAAGCATGCTTTTGCCTTTAGTAGAAACATGTATTAACATTCTAGAGCGAAAGGCAAACTTCATCCTAAAAATCGTTAAGTCAAATCACATTAAGTATGTGACATTTTTCAAAAGATTCGATTCAAGAGATTTACATGGATTCATCAAAACTGAAAACTTTAGAGATAGAAAAATTTTCAAGATCATGCATTTTTTTTTATGATTTATTTCAAATAAGCATGCCTTTGTCTTTAACAAGTTTCAACATTTAAAAACAAAAGGCAAATTTCATAAAACAATTTATCAAGCATGATTCCATAACTTTCAAGCATGATAACATCCTTTTAATATCGAGATGTTCATCGTCAAGTAAGATTTCAAAAGGTATGTTCATGATTTTTTTTATTCGAAAGCCATGTATCATCATATATATTGGATATTATTATCAAAATCTTTCATTCGGAAATTTTACTTAGAACAATGTAGATTAATTATATGTAAGCATGCTCAAGTCCCTTTTTTTTTATAAAAGTTGTGTATCAAGTTTAAGACCGAAAAGGTGATCTCATCAAAGCCATCAAGAACAAACACATAAAGTGTAAAAGACATCATGATAGCACATTTTCCATTTTTATGCGATTGATCTTTCATAAGAATTTTCAAAATTTTCATATGAAGACCATCATCGTATAAATTTGAAATACAAGTTTTGTCATCAAAATCATCAAACCAAACATATTAAACATGAAACATCATGATGGTGCATTTTTCATTTTTATGTATTTCACTTTAAGTTGATTTGATCTTTCATAGGAATGTTTAAATTTTTCATATGAAAATGTCATGCATCATATTTTTTAAAAAAATGAGAGCATCATTAAAATTAGTTATAACAAGATGATCAATGCTCAAATCTTTTGCTAAAATCATGCGTCATTTTATAAATCCGAAAAGTAATTTTTATCATAAGATCCGAAGTACATAATAATGGTTAACCCTATTAAGCCTAATCATGCTAATTAACTTTTGTGTTAAAACCATACATTAAAAACTGATACGGAAATCATAAACATTCATTGAATTAATCTTGTACACAAATCAAGTGATTATTACCCATAATATTACATCATTCAAAATTTCAAAACATACCGTGCATGAAAGCTTAGCAATATAATTTTCATGGTCTAAGTTTTTAATTTTTAAAGATGCTAAAAAGAGAAACATGATATAATTTTTGAAAAATAATTTTTATTACCTACTTTCTAAATTAAGCACTCATGAAAAAGATATCAAGTAATTTCAAAATAATTCAAGGGAGTTAAGTTGCTTACCTTGTAGTCGAAGCCCATCAAAGCCCAATTCGCCGTTTCGTCATTTGATTCTTCTTTGCGCTTCTTCTTCAACTTTGGTCTCTTCCTCCATTCAAGTTTATTGTTTATTTTAGATTTTGTTTAATGAACTTGTTAAAATACATTATTATGTGTTCAATGTCCTCATCACTTGAGTCATTACTCAAGTGGCATTCATTTGTCCAAGGTTCCAAATCCTTCCTGTTCTTTGGAAGGTGGTTCAAGTGTTCTTCGGGTTCAAAATATTCCATAAGTGTCATTTCATAGGTCATTAATGACCCGATTATTCTTCTAATAGAAAATTATTTAAGTTTTTTGTCTCTTGTATTGCGGTTATTTTAGGATCCCACCTTTTTGGAAGGGATCTTAAGATCTTGCTTATGAGATCAAAATTTGAAAAAGATTTACCAAGAACTCTTTGACTATTGACGACATCCGTGAAACAAGTGTACATGTCACATATAGTCTCGCTTAGTTGCATTCGAAAAACCTCAAAATCGTGCATCAAAATATTAACTTTCGAGTCTTTGACTCTACTCGTTCCTTCATGTGTGACTTCAAGTTTGTGCCAAATTTCAAAAGCTGTTTTGCACGTTGAAATCCGATTAAACTTAGTTTTATCGAGAGCACAAAATAAGGCATTCATAGCCTTTGCATTTAAAGAAAAATATTTTTTCTCTAAGTCCGGCCATTCGTTCGTCAGTTTAGAGGGAAGTTGAAAATCGTTTTCAATAATATTCCATAAATCTAAATTTATAGAAATCAAGAAAACTCTCATTCGAGTTTTCCAATAAGTGTAGTCCGTTCCGTTAAACAACGGTGGATGAAAAATCGAAAAGCCCTCTTGAAAGCCATTTAGAGCCATTTCTCATGGGTGTAAATCTGAAATGAAAAATACTGGGCTCTGATACCAATTATTAGGTTCAGAGTGACACTAAGAGGGGGGGGGGTGAATTAGTGCAGCGGATTAAACTAAATAAAGCTTGAAAATCGATATCATAGATTTGCTTAAGAAATTGATTCAGCGAAAGAGACTTTAACTTGAAAATATTCAGGTAAATGAAATTAGAAGTAGGAAGAAGAAATCCGATCAATTTGCAGCTTAAGAAATTTACGATGTAGAATTTTAAGTACTCACACAGCAAGTAAACGCAGCGATCTATAGTGGTTTGGTTAAATGACTTACGTCCACTCTTGAAGCCTCCTCCAATGAGGCTCCCAACTTCCACTACCAAGTCTCTTAAAGGGGAAGGACCAAACACCCCTTTACAGCCTTTGACAAGAGGTTCCCTCTCTTTACAAGATTTTTACAAGGAGAAGAAGGGAGGAGAACACTTGAGCAAATGAAAGCAGAAATTTGCTATAGCTTAGACTCAATTCTAACACTGCAAAAGGATCCTCTTACCAGCTAGAAGTAAAGGGGTATTTATAGAGCTTTTGGGATTCAAAAATCCTGCTCAAAAGGGTCTCATCCGAAATTTTGGACTGCAGGCGGTACTACCACCTGGCATCAGCAGTGGTACTACCGCTGACACACCTTTTGTGTGTGTCGATTGTGTCTTGGCAGTACTATCACTGGCAGCAGCGGTACTACCGCTGACACAGGTGGTTGCAACCACCTGTCAGGCGGTACCACCGCTTGCTTAGGGCGGTGCTACTGCTTGGCCTATGGTCAACAAGCGGTGCTACCGCCTGGCCCACGGTCAACAGGAGGTGCCACCGCCGGCCCTTGCCAGAAACTATATGGGCCTAACCTTCGGCCCAATACAGCCCAATAAAGGCCCAATTGGCCCAATACAGGTCTAGATAGGATTAACACCTAGTCTATACCTTAATTAATCATGCTAACTATGAAATTAAGGACATTTCCTAAGCTATTACAAAGTCCGACAAGTTAATACTTCTTTCGGCGAGCTTTCGGCGAACATTCGGTGGTCTTCTAACGAACCCTCGGAAACCATTCTGTGGACTCCCGGTAAGCTCCTAGACTTCATGATGATCTTGGCGAGTTCCTACGAGCTTCTTTGGCAAGCTCCGATCTTTCTTGACAAGCTCCGCGAACTTCCGATGAACCCTCCGGCGAACTTCTAAAAACCCTTCGGCAAGCTCCCTACTCATTCTCGGCCTGTTCGGTAGCACTCCCAATGAATCTTCGGACTTCCATCAAACTCTCGAACTTCCAACGATCCATCGCACTTGACTTTCGGCATATTGTTTCGCTTTATATCTTTATCGTTATCATAGTTAATCCTACACAAAAAAAATAAAACTCTACTTCAATCTAGATAATTATTATAACGCGAATCGACATTCTGTTGCCCGGCACATCATTAGCTTATCGGCGCTTCGTCCGTTTCTTTGGCACACCGTCCTCTGTTACGATCCATTGCCCAATCGGTGGTTAACCTCCGCAACCCCGATATCCTTGGCGCAACTTCGCTCTTCTTGGCCCGATGCCCGACGTTCGAAGCCTTATGCCGATTGTCCAATATCCTGACATGATTTCCTCCGGTGCAATGTCAATTCCTCCAGCGTCAACTGTATAATTCTGATCGAGTAGGCCTGCGTAACTCAAAACGTAGTTAGACAAACAAAATACAATCAATTAATTTCATCATCAAAATCCGAGATTCAACAGAGGTGCAGTGGTAGCGTGACTCACGAGGCCGAGACGGACGATTCGACGCATGGAGATGCGTTGAGATACCGACGGATCCGACGAAGCGAGATGGACGATCACAGGGCATAGAGATGTGCCGAAGTACACATAGATCTTGATGTGAGTGATTGGGCCCACTGGCTTGAGCCTAATCATATTAGGTTGTGGTCCATGATCATCTAGTGTGATTGCTCATGTGATGTGTGATTAGATATACACCTACTAGATATGTATATATATATATTTGCATGCGATGTAGTTATATATATTAAATACATATGTGTGTGACACATTATGTTAGGAGACCAAATCAAAAATCCTCTCCATTAATAATATTAAGTCGGTAAACGTGAGGCAATTAGATTGACCCACGTGGCCTTCCATCGTTATAAGTAGGAACCAATTCCAAGTGTAGGTTGAGTTGGTCGAGTCTCTCGAGACTCGCCTATATCGCGTCTCGCTATCTTATCTACGACATAGAGATGTCACCGATGACCTGAGGACATGGTATACTTGGTCGTGTCCCTTGAGAGTATATCACCAAATCAGACTTATCTTGTAATGATGGTGATGACTTAACCGAACATCATGGTTGGTCGAGTCCTTCCAGGCCATGGTGGTTCAGAGGCCGAACAGGATGGGAATCATAAGGAGTTGTGATTGGCAAGAGTTGCCCACCTTTACGAGCTTAACGTGATTGGTCAAGTCCCTTGAGGTTACGCTAAGACGCTGATTGGATCCTGATCCCCACTAGAGATCCGTCGGGGGTCTCCGATTCATATACCGGAGGGTGTTGTGTGTCTCACAAAAAAAATAGTGGGAATACATTAAGATAGAAGTCCTTATCTTAATTTTTTTAAATTTCTGCAAAGTATGCATGTTATTTATTTCTGCTACATCTTTTATTTTAGAAAAATATCGCTTTCAAATCCTTTACGTGGCATACTTGATGCTAATCGCCTCACTGGTCCAAATTATATGGATTGGCTTCGTAATCTGAGAATCACTCTCATGACGAAGAAAATTGCGTATGTCCTTGATACAATGATCCCTACACTAGACGAAGGGGCAAGCGAGGATGAGATCACTCGTTATGTGAAGTACTTAGATGATTCCACTCTTGCTTAGTGTTATATGTTGGTCTCTATGACTACTGAGTTACAGAGACAGCATAAAAATATGGATGCTAATTTCATACTCCTACATCTCTGCAAACTGTTTGAGGAACAGGGAAGAACTCAGCGATATGAGATATCAAAGAGTCTTTTCCGTGTCAGGATGATTGAGGGGACACCAGTTCAGAACCATATCCTTAAGATGATTGAGTGGATCAAGAAACTCACAAGTCTAGGAATGGTCCTAGAGGATAACTTGTGTGTAGATCTTGTGCTTCAGTCCCTACCAGATTCTTTTTCTCAATTCATAATGAATTTTAATATGAACAAACTTGAGGTGATCCTCCCAGAGCTCCTCAATATGTTGAGCGAAGCAGAGAGCACAATCAAAAAAGAGAAGCTGGTTCTCTACACTGGTGAGACCAGAAAGAAAAGAAAGGCTGAGAAGACCCTTAAGAAGGGCAAGGGTAAGGGCAAAATGGGTAAGGCAAAGGTTGACAAGAAAGACCCAATAAAGGACAAAGGCCAGTGCTTCCACTGCAGCATAGATGGGCACTGGAAGAGGAACTGCAAAGAATACCTTGCAGAAAGGGCAAAACAGAAGCTTGGAGAAGCTTCAGGTACATTTATAATTAGTCTCCATTTGTCAGAATCTTATGATAAAACATGGGTATTGGATACCGGGAGTGCTTATCATATCTGCGATTCGTTGTAGGTTTTAGCAGGACCTAGGAGATTGAACAGAGGCGAGATGGACCTTAAGATGGGCAATGGAGCAAAGGTTGCTGCAGTAGCTATTGGCAAGGTCACTTTACATCTGCCTGGTGGAGCTATTATTGCATTAGATGGATGCTATTATGTTCCTTCTATTATCAAAAATATTATTTCCATTTCATGTTTGATAGTTAGTGAATATAAATTAGTTTTTGAGAACAATGGTTGTTCAATAATATTAGATGATCAGATCATCACGAGAGGAACATTGCATAATGGTTTATTTATGCTAGATACAGCTCCACATATCATGAGTATAAGTGAGTCTAAGAGGAAACGAGAAGAGGTGAACAATGCATATTTGTGGCATTGTAGGCTAGGTCACATCCACGAGGGAAGGATTCAAAAGTTGCTGAAGAATAGATATCTAGATTCATTTAACTATGAGTCATATGTGACTTGTGAACCTTGCCTTCGGGGAAAGATGACCAACTCTCTATTTAGTGGAACTGGAGAGAGAGCCACTGAGTTACTAGAACTCATACATAGTGATGTATGTGGTCCCATGTCGACTCATGCCATAGGTGGTTACTCCTACTTCATTACTTTCACTAATGATTTCTCAAGATACAAACATGTGTACTTGATGAAGTACAAGTTTGAGGCTTTTGAGAAATTCAGGGAATACAAAAATGAAGTGGAGAACCAAACAAGAAAGAGTATTAAAACCCTTCGATCAGATCGAGGAGGTGAGTACTTGAGTAGAGAGTTCACCCAGTTCCTCAAAGACTATGAGATCTTATCCCAATGGACACCTCCTTATACACCATAACTTAGTGGTGTATTAGAAAGGAGGAATCGCACACTGTTAAACATGGTGCGTTTCATGATGTGTTTCACCGACCTACCCATCTCATTCTAGGGATATGCCCTAGAGACCGTAGCTTACCTTCTGAATAGAATTCCAACCAAGTCAGTGATGTCTGCTCTATATAAGATATGGAATGAGAAAAAGCCCGATCTTAAGGTTGTTAAGATTTGGGGCTGCCTTGCCCACGTCAAGAGACACAACCCCGACAAGTTGGAATCCAGGATGGAACGGTGCAAGTTCATGGGATACCCCAAGGAAACTTATGAGTATTATTTCTATCACCCTGAGGACCAAAAGGTCTTTGTAGCCAAGAGAGTAGTATTCTTTGATAAGGAACACATTCTTGGTGGAGACAGTGGGAGCATGATAGAGTTGAGCGAGGTTGGAGAACCTAGCTCAAGCACCATTCCAGAATCTATTCAGATACCTAACACATAAGTTCCAACTTTACGTAGGTCCGATAGAGTATCCCAACCTCCTGAGAGATATGTGGGACATATCAAAAGAGAGGATGTTGAGGATATTGATCCTCAGACCTATGAGGAGGCTATTATGAGCATAGACTCCGGGAAATGGCAAGAAGCCATGAATTCAGAAATGGATTCCATGTACTCCAATAAGGTTTAGAATCTAGTTAATACACCCAAGGGTACTGTACCCATTGGCTGCAAGTGGATCTTCAAAAAGAAGATTAGAGTAGATGGAAAGGTAGAGACCTATAAAGCAAGGCTAGTGGCTAAGGGGTATCGTCAAATGCAAGGTGTTGACTATGACAAAACTTTCTCACCTGTAGCCATGCTAAAATCCATTCGAATTCTATTGGCTATTGCAGCACACTATGATTATGAGATCTGGCAGATGGACGTCAAAACCGTATTCCTCAATGATAACCTCGAGGAGGAGGTGTATATGATACAGCCTGAGGATTCGTATCCAGGGATAACCCAGATAAGGTGTGTAGGTTACTTAGGTCCATTTATGGATTGAAGCAAGCTTTCCGAATTTGGAACGTAAGATTTGATGAGGCGATCAGATCTTATGACTTCGTTAAGAACGAAGATGAGCCTTATGTGTACAGGAAAGTAAGTCGGAGCACTATCACCTTTTTGGTATTATATGTGGATGACATCTTGATCATTGGGAACGACATAGGAATGCTCTCCACAGTAAAGACTTAGTTATCTAGGCACTTCTCCATGAAGGACTTAGGGGAAGTATCATGCATATTGGGGATATAGATCTATAGAGATAGATCTAAGAGGACGCTTGGCTTGTCCCAGTCCAGGTACATAGACACCATTGTCAAAAGGTTTAGCATGAAAAATTCCAAGAGAGGTCTCATATAAATGAGACATGGAATATTACTTTCTAGGAGTATGTCCCCAAAGATTCCTAAAGAAAGGGCACACATGGATATGATACCATATGCACCAGGCCTGATATAGCGCATGCTCTGAGTGTCACGAGTAGATATCAGGCAGATCCAGGCTTAGAGCACTGGAAAGCAGTAAAAAGTATCCTTAAGTACTTGAGAAGGACTAAGGATCTTTTACTGGTATATGGAGGTAGTAGTCTCAAAGTTGAGGGCTACACGGACTCGAGCTTCCAGTCCGATGTCGATGATAGCAAGTCTAATTCAGGGTATGTATTCACCCTGAATGGAGGAGCAGTATACTGGAAGAGTTTGAAGCAAGACACTACTGCTGACTCAACCACAAAGGTAGAATACATTGCTGCGACAGAGGCAACAAAGGAGGGAGTCTGGATGAAGAAGTTCATCACAGATACAGGAGTCATCCCGAGTAGCGAGTAGTCGATTCCCTTAAATTACGACAAATATGGGGCGATTACTCAAATAAGGGAACCCAGGTCTCATCATAAGTGTTCTGAAGAGGTTCTATCTTATTAGAGAGATCGTGGCCTGAAAAGATGTAGCAATGGAAAGAGTTTCATCCGAAGATAACATTGCAGATCCATTGATAAAGCCATTGACTCAGATTGTCTTTAAGCATTACAGAGGTCTGATGAGGATCAGACATGTTGGTGATTGGCTTTAGGTCAAGTGAGAGATTGCTAGTCATATGTGCCCTGTAAGTCAATCACATGAGTGATGGCACTTGTGACTAGATATGCACTTTTTCTCTTTGCTTATTATTAAGCGTTTTATCACTTTATCCTACGTGTTGCATATATTGTGATGTCCTTGGATCTGTGCAATGGGAATCGGATCGTGATGAGATCATGATAATGAGACCGATTCACCATTAAACACAGGCCCTGAATTATCCTGGTCATAGGTTACTCGAGAAGGACATCGAGATAACTAGATAGACTAGTGTGCTGTATGCCCATCCATATGATGGAGGTAGCTGGTCTCATAGCTACTCGTGTGGGGACACTAAAGGTACAGTGCAGGTGCTCATTGGGGAATAAGTTTACTAATTGATATGCCTATAGAATGCTAGATGGTTATTGATACCTTACGTTAGACAGCGATTCCGTAGTCCCAATAGTGTATCTGGTCCTTAGACTTAAGACATAAAGGATGTCCTGTATGAGTACTCCACTCTTTGATACCAGACTTATAGGTTTGGAAAGTTCTAGATGTAGTACAACTAGTTATTAGGAATGGTAGCCAACCTTACGAGGGCTATTGAGTGTCAATAAGGGATCATCCGCTCTTAGTATCATGAGAGGAATATCCCATGTGTTCTTGCTCGAACAAATCCTTGGCCAAGGTTATTCAGATTGAGAGAGAAAGAGTTCTCCGGGAGAATCCGACAAGATCAAGACTTGAGGAGAGACTGTATGGGCCTGACAACACCATGCCCGGTATAGGGTCTCTTAGATATTGGATGGATGAGGGACTATAGATACATGGTAACTGAGGATAGATAGGTCCAAAGGATTGGATTCCCTTGTATCGTCTGGGGGCCGTGGCATAGTGGCCTGGTACGTCCACAGTCGATGAGTTGGGTGAATTATTATAGAGATAATAATTCAGTAATTCAAAAGGAGTTTTGACAAGTATGACTCACGGCTAGCTCGATATTGGGCCTAGAGGGTCACACACATATGGTAGGTGTTGCGACGAGTAGAGGTTCGGATATGAGATATCCGCTGAACCCCCTATCTTATTAGATATCCATTAAGCTCCTAAATTATTGGATCCTGAGATAAGATCCAATAATTGCTAATAAGAGATTATTGGGTAGAGACCCACTAATCTAAGAGGCTTGGGTAATTGGATGGAGATCCAATACCCAATAGGGCAAAAGATCCATTAGGGTTTTCAGGGGGCCTCTATAAATAAGAGGGAACCAAAGCTCTATAAGCTGAGAGTGTCTTTTGGTAACCACCTCCTGTTCTCCTCTCCAGAGAGAGAGAGAGGTGCATCGTCACAATCCCTGTCGTGTGGATACCGCTAGAGAGGAGGATGCTTGACCTCCTTCATCCTCTTCTACAGATCTGTAAGGATTCAGGGTTATACGATCACCCTAGGTACTTTCTTTGACATATGCAGTTTTCACGGATTTGTTTTGATGCACCGATCTTCACACGATGACGAAAACTTTCTATGAAAAATCTGGGGTTTATGTTTTCTGTTCTTCTGCTGCCCATGAGATGTTGCTCCCCTTGTGGATTTTTCAACACTCAGGTTAACGGTGACATCTCTATATCGTAGATAAGATGGCTAATCGTGATATTGGTGAGTCTCAAGGAACTCGACCAACTCAACCTATACCGAGAATCGGTTCCTACCTATAACGATGGAAGGCCACGTGGGTCAATCTAATTGCCTCACATTTATCGACTTAATATTATTAATAGAGAGGATTTTGATTTGGTCACCTAATATAATGTGTCACACACATACATATTTAATATATATCTACATCACATGCAAATATATATATGCATATCTAATAGGTGTATAACCAATCACACATCACATGAGTAATCACACCAGATGATCATGGACCATATCCTAATGTGATTAAGCCCGAGCCAATGGGCCCAATCACTCACATCAAGATCTATGTATGCTTCGGCGTATCTCCATGCCCCTGTGATTGTCCATCTCACTTCGTCGGTTCTGTCAGCATCTCAACGCATCTACATGCGTCGGATCATCCGTCTCAGCCTTGTGTGTCCCGCTATCGCTTCCATGCTCCCGCTACACCTTCTTGTATAATTATAATATAATTACAAGCATACAAGCCAAATAATAAATGAGAAAAATAGAGGCTCGCAGGTCCCAATAATAATAATCATATGTATACACACATCACATTGCATAGTCCATAAACAACTGCCTACATAATACATCACATGTATATGTTATTGTATAGGACTACTAGATAAATAATAATAATTAATTAAATATTTTAATTAACTAATATTTTTCTGAAAATAGGGATAAAATTTTTGAATTCTGAAGGGTATTTTGGTCATTCGGCCAGGAGGGACAAAATTGAAATTTATAAAATTCCATTTGGCAAAACTATCTTTTACCCAAAAAGCCCTAATTCCCTCACTGCCTGCGTTGTGGCTATCGTCGATGCCACCTTGCCGGTGACGACCATGCGCGGGGCGGTGTTGGGGTGGTTTGGTTGCCTATGCTTGCGCCAGCAATTGCTGCCCGTGTGGGTTGGCGCCCCCTTTGCGAGCACCGTCACCATCTTGGGCCCATAGTTCTCGTAGGCGCCACTGCCCCTGTGGGTTCAGCGGCTATCGGCGCTCCCCCACCGTTGCGGGTGCAGTGCCCGCAGTTCCCGCTCGTGCGGGCAACCGCCAGAAGGCGGTGCCAGCCATGCGGGCACTTATGCCCACGAGCACAATGATCACAGGCAGCGTTGGCCCTTACAGGCAGACCGCCTGCAAGTGAGCATCGCTTGCCCCTTTCAATTTGGTCACAGGCAGGTCGTAGGCAGCCTACAGGCGCTGCCTGCTTGCGGCCTATAGCCCGTCGACTGACTAACGTTACAGGCAGCAAGTGGCCTCTGTGCGAGTGTAGTAAGGGCTGTTGTTGCCCGTCCTCACCACTTTTTACAAATAATTTTGATGACAAAAGCTATTCTAAATCACAACAAACATAGTTAAAATCCGATCTTTGCATAAACAACCTAGCTCTGATACCACTGTTGGGAAATCCAAGAGGGCGATATCTCATGCGTAGTGAAAGAACAGATAATAAAAACTCCTGGATTTCTAAGAAAGGTTCCATCATCGTGCGAAGATCGGTGCATCAAAACAAATCCACGAATTCAAAAACTGCATATGTAAAAGAAACGATAGTACCTAGGGAGGTTATATATCCCTGAGTTCTTGTAGATCCATGGGGGAGGATGAAGGAGGTCAAGCATCCTCCTCTTTAATGGTATCCATATTGCAGGGACTGCAATGATGCTCCTCTGTTAGGGAGAGGAGAATAGACGGTGGCTACCAAGTAAAACACTAACCTATGGGCCTTTGGTTCCCGCCTATTTATAGGTGCCCCTTGTAAACCCTAATGGATTCTGCCCTATTGGGTATTGGATCTCCATCCAATTACCCAAGCCTATTAGATTAATGGGTCTCTACCCAATAATCTAGCTCTTATTGGATCACATCCATGGGATCCAATAATATAGGGGATTATTGGATATCCAATAAGATAGGGGTTCCGACGGATATCTCATATCTGAACCTCTACTCGTCGCAAAACCTACCATATGTATGTGACCCTCTAGGCCCAACATCGAGCTAGTCATGAGTCATACATGTCAGAACTCCTTCTGACTTAGTGAATTATTATCTCTATAATAATTCACTCGACTCATCGACTACGGACGTACTAAGCCACTACACCGCAGTCCCCAGACGATATAAGGGAATTCAATCCTTTAGACATATCTGCCCTTTGTTACCATATACCTATTGTCTCTCATCTATCTAATATCCCAGAGACCGTATATCGGGCATGGTGCTGTCAGGCCCATACGGTTTCCACTCGAGTCTCACTCTAATCAGATTCTCCTAGAAAACTTTTCTCTCTCAATCTGAATGATCTTGGCTAGGGATTTGCCTAAGCAAAAACATATAGGATATTCCTTTCATGATACCGAGAGTTGCTGATCCTCTATTAATACTCAATAGTCCTCGTAAGGTTGGCTGTTACTCCCAATTACTGGTTGTACTAGATATAGAACTTCCAAACATATAAGTTCGGTATCAAAGAGTGGAGTACTCATATAGGACTTCCTTGGTGTCTCAAATCTAAGGACTAAATATACTACTAGGACTATGGAATCGCTGTCTGACATGAGGTATCAATAACCATCCAGCATTCCGTAAGCGGATCAATCAGTGAACTCATTCTCCAATGAGCACCTGCACTGTACCTTTAGTGTCCCCACACGAGTAGCTATGAGACCAGCCACCTCCATCATATGGACAGGTATATAGTACACCAATCTGCCTAGTTATCTCGATGTCCCTCTCGAATAACCTATGACCGGGATTATTTAG
This sequence comes from Musa beccarii, assembly GCA_024322285.1. Classification (NCBI taxonomy): domain Eukaryota; kingdom Viridiplantae; phylum Streptophyta; class Magnoliopsida; order Zingiberales; family Musaceae; genus Musa; species Musa beccarii. Next base: position 24,459,275 of record CM044396.1, read on the forward strand.
GGTTTGTGTTTAAAGGTGAATCGGTCTCATTATCATGATCTCATCATGATCCAATTCCCATTGCACAAATCCAAGGACATCACAATATATATCCAAATATTATGAGAAAATACCAATAATCATAAGTAAAGAGATTGACGTAGTATGTTACAGGTGCCGTAACTCACGTGATTGACTTGTAGGGCACCTATAACTAGCACTATCACCCAGACTCAGCCTTAGAGGTTGAGCCTTCAAGCGGTTCCACTGCCCACCTTGGCAGTGTCACCGCCTGATGTGGCTCTAGGGCACTATTTAGGGCTTTCACTTGGCCCAACATAGCCCTAATTTAGGCCTAGTTGGCCTAATTTCAACTCAATTATACCTTAATCCTATTTCTATCTAGACAAATATTATAAAGCTTAATCAAATTTGTCTGGCATGTCATTGGTCCATCGACACTTCGTCCGATTCTTTGGGGCATCATCCTCTCTTGCAGCCTTTTGCCTAATCGATAATTGTCCTCAATAACTCCAATCTTCTTGGTGCAATTTCACTTTTCTTGGCCCGATGCTCGAATCCCTTATCCGAAGCCTTCTGTCGATATGTCGATCAATCCTTCAGCTCAACGTCCAATCTTCTGACATGTTCTCCTCCAGCCCAACATCAATTCTTTCTGCTTCAATTGTCTACTCTTGATCAAAGGTAGTCCTACGTCACTCAAAATACAATTAGATCATAAACATAATCAATTAGTTTCATTATCAAAATCCGAGATTCAACACGCCTGACATTGAATGGTACCATCGCCCAAACACTACTTGGGAGGCCGAGCCTCAAGCGGTTCCACCACCAACCCTAGTGGTGCCACCGCCTGACATGGCTCCAGGTCACTATTTAGGCCTTCCTCTTGGCCCAAAATAGCCTTATTCTAGCCCATTTGGCCTCTAATTGAGTTGGTTTAATTACATTCAAAACTAACTCAATTATACCTCTAAACTACTTCGATCAAGATAAATTATTGTTAGGGATCAAGTGGTACTAAGAGGGGGGGGGCGGTGAATTAGTGTAGTGGTTAAGAACGATAAATTCGGCGATTTTAAACAACTTTTAGAAACTTCGTATGTTGAAAATTATGCTGCGATTAAATCCGCAACGAAAGATGCTTTAGAAGTAAATTGATTTGTAAGAAGAAGATGAGAAGGTAGAGCATCAAAGTGAAGATGGTTTACAGTAAAGTAAATTACAAGAATATAAATACAAACCAATTTATAGTAGTTTAGTCATATGACTTACGACCACTCCCGATTCCTCTTCACTTGATGCCATTGGCTTTTCCACTAGCTATCCTCATTCCAATGGGCGAGGATCAACTCCCTTACAACTCTCTCCTTTTGATGGGCTTAAGAGATAACCCTTATAAGGCCTCTTAACCCTCTCTAAGACTAGATCACACTTTAGAATAAGAGAGAAGGTTTTGACATAATTTCAACAAAGTTTTCCCTTCTTCTTTCTCAATTTTTGTGTGTATTTGATCCTTGGATGAGAGGGGTATTTATAGGCCTCAAGAGGCTCCAAAGCCTAAATTTGAATCACTTTCAGTTTTCTCGATGCTGGCGGTGCCATCGCTTGTCAGTGGCGGTGCCACCACTTATCAATGCACTGGGCGGTGTCACCGCCCAGCTAGGCAGTGCCACCGCTTGGGCTCTTAGGTTCTGGGCAGTGCCACCACCCAAGTCTGGTGGTGCCACCGCTAGACACTTCCACCTCACTGGTTAGGCCTTAAACTCGGCCCAAACTAGTCCATTATCGGGCCCAATTGGTCCCTACTTGGGTTATAGGATTAATACCTAATCCTAACATAAATTAACATGCTAACTACGAAATTAAAGACATTTTCTAAGCTATTATAAAGTCCAACAAGTCAAGACTTCTTCCGGTGAGCTTCAAACAAACCCTCGGAAACCATTCTGCGAACTCCCGATAGGCTCTTGGACTTCACGATGATCTTGGCGAGTTCCAACGAGCTTCTTTGGCAAGCTCTGATCTTTCTTGGCAAGCTCCATGAACTTCTGATGAACCTTCTGGCAAACTTCCGAAAACCCTTCGGCAAGCTCCCTACTCGTTCTTGGTCAGTTCCGGCAGCACTACCAACGAATCTTCAGACTTTCATCGAACTCTCAAACTCCTAACGATCCATCGCACTTGTCTTCTGGCACTTTGTTTCACTTTATGTCTTCATCATTATCGTAGTTAATCCTGCACACACAAACCAAAACTCTACTTTGATCTAGACAATTATTACAACGCGAATTGACATTCTATTGCCCGGTACATCATTGGTCGGCGCTTCGTCCTCTCTTATGTTTTGTTGCCCAATCGGTGGTTGACCTCTACAACCCCGATATCCTCCTTAGCGTAACACGCTCTTCTTGGCTCGATGCTCGATGTTCGAAGCCTTCTACCGATTGTCGATTGAACCTTCGGCTCGACATCCAATATCCAGACATGATCACCCGGTGCAACGTCAATTCCGCTAGCGACAACTATCTAATCCTGATCGATAGTAGACCTGCGTCACTCAAAACATAGTTAGATAATAAAGCACAATCAATTAATTTCATCATCAAAATTTTAAATTCAACAATCTCTCCCTTTTTGATTTTGACAACTAATTGATGACTAACGGAGTTAACCATAACTCCCGGAGTTTAACCAAACTCCCTCTATGAATATGCCATTGATAGAATACTTGGATTATCCCAAATCCAAGCAACATGTATCACAAGTTATGAGAATCATCAATTCATCATACAAATATATAAAATATTCAATTCAATGCATGAGGTCATCATTCTACTTCTCCCCCTATGTCATCAACAAAAAGGAGAAGTTGCATCATAGCTAGTTTAAAAGATATGCAAGTTTTACAATTATACTAGCTAAATTTTCATCAACATTCAATATTCAATCATGGCAAGTTTCTCATGATAGACAAGATAGCACTTGTTGTGATTGTGTTTATGATAGCAAGTTTTTCTATATTCCTTTAAGAAGTTCAAGCAAATTGTATTCAAAGATGTGTAATTTGCACCTTCTTTGCTTCCTTTGCGATATACAATCAATTTGTGTAAGCATTTCATCACATTAAATTATTGAATCTCAAATTTTGATGATGAAACTAATTGATTATGTTTTATTGTCTAACTACATTTTGAGTGACGCAGGTCTACTATCGATCAGAATTAGACAGTTGATGCTAGAGGAATTGACATTGCGATGGGTGATCACGTTAGGATATTGGATGTCGAACCAGAGGTTCGATCGACAATCGGTAGAAGGCTTCGTACATCAGGCATCAGGCCAAGAAGAGCATGTTGCACCAAGGATATCGGGGTTACAAAGGTCAACCATCGATTGGGCAACAAAACGCAAGAGAGGACGATGCACTGAAGAATCAAATGAAGCGCCGCCAATGACGTGTTGGGCAACAGAATGTCAATTCACATTGTAATAATTGTCTAGATCGAAGTAGAGTTTTGGTTTTTGTGTTCAGGATTAACTATGATAATGATGAAGATGTAAAGCGAAACAAAGTGCCGGAAGACAAGTGCGATGGATCGTTGGGAGTTCGAGAGTTCGACAGAAGTCCAAACGTTCATCGAAAGTTCACGGAGCTTGCCAAGAAAGATCAGAGCTTGCCAAAGAAGCTCGTTGGAACTCACCAAGATCATCGTGAAGTCCAGGAGCTTGTCGGGAGTTCGTAGAATAGTTTTTGAGGGCTCGTCAGAAGACCATTGGAAGTTCACCGAGAGCTCATCGGAAGAAGTCTTGACTTGTCGGACTTTGTAATAGCTTAGGAAATATCTTTAAAATTCATAATTATTGGGTTAGGATTAGGTGTTAATCCTATAACCCAAATAGGGGTCAACTGGGCCTTATTTGGGTTGATTTGGGCCGAAATTAAGGCCATTCAGCCTTTTGGAATAGTGCTAGAATAGTGTTGGAATAGTGCTGGCGGTGGCACCACCCAGGATCAGCAAGCTAGGCGGTGGCACCGCCCAAAGGCCGAGAGCACTAGCGGTGGCACCGCTAGCTGGGCGGTGGAACCGCCCAATACCACCAGAATGCTGAAAACTAAGGTGATTCAAATTTGGGCTCCAAATTTGAATCCTCTTGAGGCCTATAAATACCCCTCTCATTCATGGATGAAAGGGGGCCTAGAATAGAAAAAAGATAGGGAAAACTCTTGTCAAATCTTCCCTCTAAGCCTTGAGTGTGTTCTAGTCTAAGAGAGGGGTAAGAGGCATTGTAAGGGTTATCTCCTAAGCCCATCAAAAGGAGAGGTGCTGTAAGAGAGTTCATCCTCGCCTATTAGAAGGAGGATAGCTAGTGGAAAAGCCGGTGGCCTCAAGTGAAGAGAAATCGGGAGTGGACGTAGGTCGCATGACCGAACTACTATTAATCAGTTTGCATTTGCTTTCTCACAATTTACTTTACGACAAATCATCTTCATTTTGCTGCCTTACTTACTTGACTTCCTCTTAACCTTCTTACGTATGCTTTCAAGTTAAAACGCAATTGAAACGGTTTCAAACGAATGTTGCTTTCAATCATATAAAGTTTTCGAAAGTTGTTTAAAATCATCGAAGTTTATCGTATTTATTCGCTGCACTAATTCACCCCCCCCCTCTTAGTGCCACTCGATCCCTAACAATTAGTATCAGAGCCTTGTTATTTCTCATTCAGATTTACACCCATAAGAAATTGCTCTTAACGGCTTTCAATAGGGTTTTTTGATTGTTCGTCCACCGTTCTTTAATGGTTCAGACTATATATATAGAAAAACTCGGATGAGAGTTTTCTTGATTTCTCAAGGTTTAAACTTATGGAATATTATTGAAAACAGCTTTCAACTTCCCTTTAAACTGATGAACAAATGGTCAGACTTAGAGAAAAAACTTTTTCTTTGAATGCTAAGACTATGAATACCTTATTTTGCGCTTTAGACAAAAATGAGTTCAATCAGATTTCTATATGCGAAACAGCTTTCGATATTTGGCACACACTTGAAGTCACGCACGAAGGAATGAGTAGAGTCAAACACTCGAAATTTAACATTTTGATGCACGATTTTGAGCTTTTTCAAATGAAACCAAACGAAACTATCGGTGACATGTACACCCATTTCACGAATGTCGTCAATAGTTTGAAAAGTCTTGGTAAATCTTTTTCGAGTTTTGATTTAGTAAACAAGATTTTAAGATCCCTTCCAAAGAGTTAGGATCCAAAAATAATGGCTATTCAAGAGTCAAAAGACTTGAACGTTTATTCACTTGAAGAACTAATCGGGTCTTTATTGACCTATGAAATGACTCTTGAACTTGATAAATATATGAATCACCTTCTAAAGAACAAGAAGGATTTGAAACTCCGAACTATGAAATGTCACTTGAGTGATGACACAAGTGATGAGGACACTATTGAGAACTTTGAACTTCGAACACTAAATCTTAATAAGTTCATTAAATAAAAATCTAAATTAAACAATGAACTTGAATGGAGGAAGAGGCCAAAGAAGAGGAAGGCACCCAAGGAAGAATCAAGTAAAGAAGAGGCAAATTGGGCTTTGACGATCTTCGACAACAAGGTAAGAAACTCACTCGAAATGTTTGTACGTTGTTATGAAATTACTTGATATATTTTTCTTGATTGCTTAACTTAGTTAGTAGGAAATAAATAATTTTTCAAAAAATATATCATGCTTTTCTTTCTAGTATTTTTGAAAAGTAAAAAAAAATATTAAAATGATACTTGCATGATTTGTGATATTGCCTAGGATTAATCCATGCATGTGTATCTTGATGTTTTATATTTCGTCTCTAAACATGATGCTTGATCTTTAAATTTTTGTATCATGCTTAATGAGGAATTGAAATGATGAAGATTAAAATCCTATATTTTGGAATAATGTATATTTGGACTTGATGGTTTTCATGACGAATTAAGATGACATTTTGAGATGATGAAATTCCATGTATACTTTCCATATCACTTTTTGATCTTAAACATGATATATATCTATGTATGAATTTCTTGAAAGTCTTTTGATGATAGATGTGTGTATCTTACTTATAATTTGAAAACTTCCATCTTGGATTAATAAGTCTTAATCATTTTTATGATGAAATTTATAAAATAATTTTAGCAAAATTTGAGCATCGATCATCTTGTTGTAACTAATGAAAGAAAGAATTAAAATGATTTTGATGATGCATTATGAAAACATACTTAATGATTGTATCATACTTGATGACTTGAAATCTCATATTTTGAAATAATGTATGATGAATTCTTAGATCTTAATGGTTTTGATGATGCTTTTGGTTTTAAAAATAATGCATGGTCTTTACATGAAAATTTGAACATGCTTACATAAAATCAATTGTATGAAATGGAAATGTATTTTCTATCCTATTGAGATTAATGAATTTATTTTACCAATCTTATGAATCTTATAAAAATAAACATGATGAATATTTTGGATAATAAATGACTGTATCATACATTTGGATTTTTCTTGAAACTTACTTTTCGGATCTATATGATGATACATTAATCTAGCATTAAAAGACAAAAGCATGCCTACATGAAGTAATTCATAAAAAGAAAATGCATGATCTTGAAAATTCTTCTATCTCTAAAGTTTTCGGTTTTGTTGAATCCATGTGAAACTCTTAAATCAAATCTTTTGAAAATGCTACATACTTAATGTGATTTAACTTAATGATCTTTATGGTAAAATTTACCTTTTTCATCGTGAATGTTAACATTTTTTTTATTAGGGGCAAAAGCATGGTTATAAGAAGCAAATGACATATAAAAATAAAATAGAATCCTCTTTCTCAATCTTATCGATTTTTCTAGAGGAAATTCAATAAATCTATGCTTGTCATGTATGAATTTATTGAATATAATTTTGAAGATGATTTCGGATTTGACAAATGCTTGATTCATATTTACGATGGGAGATACATTTTAAAAAAAGAATCATGAATTCGAATAAAATGATACAAATGAATCACGTATCGATATGTCTTTTTGAAATATCCTTTTAATGTATTGTTGATAACTTGAGTTGTCTTTTGGAATTCATGACATTAGATGATTGAATCTTTGACTTACTCTTTTTATCATGGCTTAAGAATGGATGTTTGAAATCATGCTCGATGAGTTTGTTGAATCTCGGATTTTGATGATGAAATCAATTGGTGAAATATTTGTTCTAATCTATATTGTCGAGATAAGTGTGCAGGATTAACTACGATGGGATAGAAACATAAAAGCGATTTATCGAGGTCAAGTCCGTCGGGTGTTTAAGAGTTCATCGGAAGTTTGAAGGATCATCGGAAGTGTTGCTGGAACCAACCGAGATCGAATTAGGGACGTACCGAAGTTTTTGAAAGTTTACCGCAAATATCGTCAAAGGTTCGTGGAGTTTCCTGAGAAGGTTCGGAAGCTTGCCGAAGACTCGTTGAGCTCGCCATACAATCCGAGAGCATGCTGAGAATCCACCGAAAGAAATCCGAGGGAAGTATCGGAAGACCGCCGGAATCTCATCGTAAAGCTTGCCGGAATAAGACTTGAAGAATGTTGATTCAAATCACTGTTAATTATGTTTCAATTTCATAGTTGGCACGTAATTAGGGTAAGGATTTCGAATTAATCCTGCTCAAACCTAGTAAGGGCCAACCAGGCTCTTACTGGGTCAATTTGGGCCTAAAATAGGACCCATTTAGCAAAGCTGAATGGGCTAGGAGGTGGAATTGCCTAGCAGATGAGTGCTGGGCGGTGGTACTGCCCAGCCTGGGGTGGTAATACCGCCCAGCGCCTGAAGGCACAAGCGGTAGCACCGCTTGCCTTGGGCGGTGGTACCACCTATTCATTATCAGTCTGACGACTAACAGGCGATGGCACCGCCTCTGATAGGCGGTAGCACCGCCAGTATCGAGAAACCCAAATCGAATTCAAATTTGGAGCTCAAATTTGAATCCTCTTTGGATCTATAAATACCTTCCCCTTTCTCAACTGAAAGGGTAACCTTTTGAGAGTTAGAAATTGAGCTAAAGTCTTGAAAAGTCTTGTTTTCAATAGCTTGTGTTCACCTTCTTCTTTCTCTTTGAAAAATCTGTAAGAGTGTGAACTTCTTGTGAAAGGGTTGTAAGAGGGGTGTTTGGTCCTTCCCCTTTAAAGGATTTGCTAGTGGAAGTTGAGGAGCCTTATCGGAGAAGGCTTCAGAAGTGGATGTAGGTCACTTGACCGAACCACTATACATCGTGGTATTCTTGAATGCGTGAGTATTTAAAGTTTTGAATCATTCCTTTACTTGGCTACAAATCTTTCATTTTTTCAGCACCTTTACTTAAGCAACTTCAATCAAGTCATCTTTCGTCGCATCGAAGTTTTCGTATGAACTAGCCATTTACGAAGTCATGTTTTAACTTATGTGTTTAATCCGCTGCACTAATTCACCCCCCCCCCCTCTTAGTGCCTCTCCGATCCTAATAGTTGGTATCAGAGTAAGGTTCACTCTCACATTTGGTTTAAAACCCAAGAGAGATGGCCTATTCCGGCATGCAAGAGGGTCACTCCATTACTTATCCGCCTATGTTCAATGGGTCGGATTATACATATTGGAAGACTCGTATGAGAATCTTTCTTATTTCTATGGATTTTGAGCTTTGGAATATTGTTGAAAATGGGTTTTAAAAATCTTCTCTTCCGATGAGCGAATGGAATGAGTCAGAGAAGAAGGTTTTTGCTTTAAACGCAAAGGCTATGAACACCTTATTTTGTGCACTAAACAAAAATGAATTTAATCGCGTATCGATTTGTGAATCGGCTTTTGATATTTGGCGTACTCTTGAGATCACTCATGAAGGCACTAGCCAAGTGAAAGAGTCCAAAATCAATATTCTTGTGCATTCTTACGAACTTTTTCGAATGAAACCAAGTGAGTTCATCAGAGACATATACACCCGCTTTACGGATGTCATCAATGGACTCAAAGCACTTGGTAAAGGTTTTTCTAACTTTGAACTTGTAACTAAGATTTTAAGATCCTTTCCAAAGAGTTGGGATCCAAAAGTTATGGCCATTCAAGAGGCCAAGGATCTTAAGACTTTTCCTCTCGAAGAACTTATTGGGTCTCTAATGACCTACGAAATGACGTGTCATGCTCATGAAGAGCTCGAGAACCCCCTTCCAAAGAATAGGAAGGATATGGCACTAAGTACACAAGAAGACCTCTTGAAAGGAATATCAAGTGATGAGGATAGTGACAATGATATTACACTTTTGACTCAAAAATATAAAAAATTTATAAGAAAGAATAAATTTAAAAATGACACAAAAAATAAACTTGAATATAAAAAGGACCAAGTCATTTGCTACGAGTGTAAGAAGCTGGGGCACTTAAAATATGAATGCCCCTAAGCCAAGAAGAAACAACCAAAGAAGAAGAAAGCATTGAAGGTTATATAGGATGATTCAAATGACTCCGAGGTTGAAGAAGCAAGCATCAAAGTGGAGGCCAACTTCACGCTAATGGCTTTAGGAGAAGAGGTTAGTGAGTTATTTAATGAAGAATTATCTTTCGATGAACTTTCTATCACTTTTCATGAGTTATTTGATGAATGTAGAACTATTAGTAAGAAGTTTAATTTACTAAAGAAAGAGCATACTTTATTGCAAAATAAGTTCAATAGTCTCCAAACTCCTTCTCTACCCCCATGCTCTAAGTGTGAACACTTAGAAATAATAAAAAATGAGAATTTGCTACTCAAAGAGACCCTAAACAAGTTTAAGGTTGGTAGCAAGGGCTTGGATATGATCCTTGCTAACAAGGGTCACGTCGGAAATAGAAGTGGAATCGGATTTATGAGTGGATCTCACCGAAATCCTACCACCTTCATTAAAGGACCCACATTGCATGTATTACCCCATTTGAAATGTAATTTTTGTGATAAAACTGGACATGTTGTTTACAAATGTCCATTCAAGAAAATTAGTCCACAAAAATTGATATGGGTTCCTAAAGGAACCATGAACAATTCAATGTTGAATTACAAAATAAGTAAATCAATTTGTGAGGCACCCAAAATCAAATGGGTACCTAAAAACCATCCTCTTTTGTAGACAAACTCACAAGCTAGGAGCAAGAGATGGTATCTTGATAGTGGATGCTCAAGGCACATGACCGGAGATCCATCTCATTTCTCTATGCTCACTAGCAAAGAAGAACGGTATGTCACCTTCAGAGACAATAACAAAGGTAAAATCAATGGCAAGGGAACCATAGGTAACAAATCGAGTTTTTCAATTAATGATGTGTTGCTAGTTGATGGTTTAAAACATAATCTTTTAAGCATTAGTCAATTATGCGATAAAGGTTATGTTGTTAGATTTGAATCTAATGTTTGTATCATTGAAAAACCAAACAATGACATATCCATGATTGCTTTAAAACAAAATAATGTCTACACCATTAATATTGATGAACTAAGTAATGAAATGTGTTTTTTGGTTTTGAATGATGATGCTTGGCTTTGGCATAGGAGATTAGGCCATGCAAGCATGAAACTAATATCTAAGATTTCATCTAGAGAGTTAGTACGAGGAATTCCCAATATGAAGTTTGTCAAGGATAAAGTATGTGATGCATGTCAACTAAGAAAACAAATAAAAACTAGTTTCAAATCAAAAAAATCAAATTAGCACCACTAGACCATTGCAATTGATCCATTTGGACTTATTTGGACCAATTGACATAACAAGCCTAGGAGGTAGCAAATATACCTTCATAATTGTGGATGACTATAGTAGATACACTTAGACCTATTTCTTAGCTCACAAAAGTGATTGTTTCAAATGTTTCTCAAAATTTTGTAAACTCACTTAAAATGAAAAAGGTTTCATGATTTCATCAATTCAGAGTGATCACGGTGGTGAATTTCAAAACCATGACTTCCAAAATTTTTGTGAAATAAACAGATATAACCATAATTTCTCTACTCTTAGGAATCCTCAACAAAATAGAGTAGTGGAAAGAAAAAATAGAAATTTACAAGAAATGACTAGAACCATGTTAAATGAATATAATTTACCTAAATATTTTTGGGCCGAAGCCGTGAACACGGCTTGCTATGTCATGAATAGAGTTCTAGTAAGACCATCTCTATCTAAGACTCCATATGAATTATGAAATAATAAAAAACCCAATATCTCTTACTTTAAAGTTTTCGATTGCAAATGCTTTATCTTGAATGAAAAGGATGCCTTAGGAAAATTTGATGCTAAATCCGATGAAGGCATCTTTCTTAGTTGCTCTTCTATTTCTAAATCTTTTCGGGTTTTCAACAAAAGAACTTTAGTTATAGAAGAATCTATTCATGTTGTTTTTAATAAATTTCTCGAATTTAAGAAAAAAGATTTTGATGATGATCTTGGTTTAGATGATTTGAATTTGAATGAACCCTCTCCTCAAAATGACAACTTGGATGCATCTTCTTCCCAAATTTCCTTACCCAAGGAATGAAAGTATGTAGATGCCCATCCCAAGAAGTTAATTATAGGAGATATATCTAAAGGGGTTCAAACTCATTCTTCATTTAAAATTTTTTGTGCCCATGCCGCTTTCCTTTCTCAAATTAAACCAAAATGTATTGATGATGCCTTAAAAGATGATTCTTGGGTCATCGCAATGCAAGAAGAGTTAAATCAATTTGAGACGAATGAGGTATGGAAGCTTATTCCTAGACCTAATGACCATTTAGTTATTGGTACTAAATAGGTCTTTAGAAACAAGCAAGATGAATATGGTATCATGGTTAGAAACAAGGCTAAATTTGTGGCCAAAGGTTTCAACCAAGAAGAAGGTATTAATTATGAAGAGACCTTCACTCCTGTGGCAAGATTAGAAGCCATCAGGATGCTCCTTACCTATGCTAATAGTAATGACTTTAAACTATTTCAAATGGATGCCAAAAGTACTTTTTTAAATGGCTTTATTTCCGAAGAAGTATATGTTGAACAACCTCCTGGATTTGAAAATTCTCTTCTTCCTAATCATGTGTTTAAATTAACTAAGGCTCTCTATGGACTAAAACAAGCTCCTAGAGCTTGGTATGAAAGGCTTAGCTCCTTTCTTATTTCAAATAATTTTACAAAAGGTAAGGTTGATACTATATTGTTTATCAAACATTTTAAAAATAATTTTCTTATTATTCAAATTTATGTTGATGATATTATTTTTGGTTCTTCAGATGAATCACTATGTGAATCTTTTGCCAAGTGTATGAGTCATGAATTTGAAATGAGTCTAATGAGAGAATTAACCTTCTTTCTTGGATTACAAATTAAACAACTTGGTAATGGTATATTCCTTAGTCAATCCAAATATACATTAGAATTGTTAAAAAGATATAACATGGATGGTTCAGAAGCCATAAATACTCCTATGAGTACTTCCACTAAGTTAGATTTAGAGGAAAGCAAAAAAAATTTTGATCAAAAGATATATAGGGGAATGATAGGTAGCTTGCTCTATCTTACCGCAACTAGACCAGATATCATGTTTAGCATAGGACTTTGTGCGAGATTTCAAGCTAATCTTAAGTTGTCTCACCTTAAACCCGTTAAAAGAATTCTTAGATATCTTAAAGGTACTCCTAATCTAGGATTATGGTATCCAAAATCTGATAACTTTGATTTAAAAGCCTATGTAGATGCGGATTTTAGTGGATGTAGAATAGATAGAAAGAGCACATCCGGAACATGCCAATTTTTAGGACATGCACTTATTTCTTGGACTTCCAAGAAAGAAAATTTAGTTGTACTATCTACGACAGAAGCCAAATACATAGCCGCAAGTGCATGTTGTGCACAAGTCATTTGGATGAAAAACACATTGGAAGATTATGGAATTCATTTAAATAACATTCCCATAAAATGTGATAATACAAGTGCTATTTGTCTAACCAAAAATCCTATTCAACACTCTAGAACTAAGCATATTGACATTAGATATCACTTTATACGAGATCATGTTAACAGTAACGATGTCACTCTTAAATTTATTGATACAAAACATCAATTAGTGGACATTTTTACGAAACCCTTAAATGAAGAATAATTTGACTTCATAAGGAGGGAAATAGGCATATTAAATTGTCCTTGTGAATGAGCAGCATTATATATATTTTCTTTCGGCCTTCGTGGATTTTATGAAAATTCGGCTTTCGCGGATTTGCCTCCCTCATTCTAATTTTCTATTTCGAAGAGTGATCTAAGTTAACATCTTATCTCAATTCAACTCATGAAAATAAAAAATATGAATTAAAAAAAAAAAATTTGTGTGCTAGCGGTGGCACCGCCAGAACTGACGATAGTACCGCTTGGGTAGTCGGCTCCCAGGCGGTAGCACCGCTTGGTTGGCGGTAGTACCGCCCGAATACCCTCATACTTAAGGAGGTGTTAGGGTCGACAGTAGAACCGACCCTAACCCTTTTTATTCAGCCCCTCTTCCTCCTCCAACCCCTCCAAGTCTCTCCTCTCTATTTCTTCTTCCTCCAAAAGGGCTAACAAAGGCTTTCTATTGATTCAAGCTTCTCACCTCTCTAGGAAACTCAAAGAAGGTAAAATCTGTAATTTTCTCTTCTCTTCACATTTACTTGTCTTTTCCTTACTGTTTCCTTTTGTTTCCTTCATCATAAATAGATATGACTCCTAAAAAATCATCAAGAGGCAAAGGAAAAAGGTTGGAAGGAGATTTATTTGACCCAATCCTCTGTAGATCTAATGAGGTAGCTTTAAGATACCCAAATTTTGATTCTAAAGTCATACATAAGGGAAAACATATTGATCTAGGTGAACTAGAAAATCTAGAACCCATTAGATGGTTTGCCGATCTAAATATTTTACCTATCTTGCAAATTAATGAACCAATCTACCATAGGTTGGTTAAGCTATTTTATGCTAACATGAGTATTGAAGATGATATTTTGACTATCTATATTTTGGGAACCACAATTCAGATTTCTTATCGTACCATATGTGAGCTACTTGGAATTGAAGAAAAGAATAGAGGATGTTATTTCAAAGGCCAATGGGACATGGATGCAATCGGAGCAACCCACTCCGAAGCCTTAGAGATGATCTTTGCTAATCCTAACCTAGGCATCATTCCTAAAAGCCGTGAGCACTTATTACCTTTTAATTCAAAATTACTTCATCACATCATTATAAGCATTCTACTTCCGAAACAATTTCACCTTGATGAGATTAGTATGTTAGAACTAAGTACGATGTATTGGATCATGACTAGATAAAACAACTGCTTTGGTTATTTGACTAGACAACACATGATAGAAATTTTCTCTAGAGACTTAATGTTGTCATATGGCGGGTTGATCACTAGATTAATTATTGCCCATGACATTTGCGTGTCACCCGATGAGGAAATAATGCAAGTTGATAGATATAACACAATAAACAGAAGTCTCCTAAAGTGACTTAGATACACCTTTAGAGATGGCCTATGGATTAGGCAACCTAGAAGGATTGATCTAGTACCCCCACCAGTAGAATGACCTGAAACATCAATTTTTAGGGGCAGTGAATCTCCTTCGCCTAGTCCCTTTGATCCAGCACCATTTGAGCCAACTCCTGCTCCATCTACTGAAGATCTGATCATGCTTGCTTTAAATCAAATCACATCACAACAAACTTAAATCAACATGCAGCAAGCTAAAATTTTGAAGGAAGTACAACAGATGAACCATAAAATAGATCACTTGTATAGGCATTTTGGAGTTCCCCCTTTGGAATAGCTGTTTTTTTTTAACACTTGTCCTGTTATGCTTATGACTACTATGGATGATGTTGTATGATGTTACTTTCATTTCATCTACTCGGCTTTTGAATGAATTTTTCGTTTCGATCGTAATTTTTTGGATGACACTTTCATATTACTTTATGACTTGATATCTTCCTCGAATGATTTCATTCTCCCTCTATGGCTAAATAATTGATCGAATTTTGTAATCTCCCTCTCATGGCTTGATAAATGAGGATTTTTTTTATCTTCAAAGTAATGAATGATTTCTCCACCTCCATTATTTTTGTTGATGACAAAGGGGGAGAAAAATATAAATTGCTATGATGGAGTAATTGTTGCTATGATGGAGTAAATGCTTAAAGTGAAATCAATCGTATCGCATCACAAATGCTCAAAATGTAAATCTTCTTGATAAGCGGTTTCTTCATTTGATATCATGTCTTGATATTAAACACTCTTTTGGATATCACTTGATCCCTGTCATGTTTAAATTAATATTTCTTGTCATTATAGGTGGAATACCTTGACATTGTTTAAAATATAAAGTTTTCGTATTTATGCTTAAGCTTGTTTATTAAGCTTTATGTTAAATGAAATCTATCGGATTTGACTTGATTTCAAAAGATTGAATTCAAGTGTTTTTACCTTCTCATGATATGGCATATAGATAGGGAGAGTTAAGAGTTACTCTATCATCATTTGATTGTCATCATCAAAAAGGGGAAGATTGTTGAATCTCAGATTTTAAAGATGAAATCAATTGATGAAATATTTGTTCTGATCTATATTGTCGAGATAAGTGTGCAGGATTAACTACGATGGGATAGAAACATAAAAGTGATTTACCGAGGTCAAGTCCGTCGGGTGTTAAAGAGTTCATCGAAAGTCCGAAGGATCGTCGGAAGTGTTGCCGGAACCAACTGAGATCGAATCAGGGACTTACCAAAGTTTTCAGAAGTTCACCGCAAAGATAGTCGAAGGTTTGCGGAGTTTGCCCAGAAGGTTCGGAAGCTTGCCGAAGACTCATTGAGCTCGACATACAATCCGGGAGCATGTTGAGAATCTGTCGGAAGAAATTCGAAGGAAGTATCGGAAGACCATCGGAATCTCATCGTAAAGCTCGCTAGAATAAGACTTGAAGAATGTCAGTTCAAATCATTGTTAATTATGTTTTAATTTCATAGTTGGTATGTAATTAGGGCAAGGATTTCAAATTAATCCTGCTCAAACCTAGTAGGGGCTAACCGGACTCTTACTGGGTCAATTTGGGCCTAAAGCAGGGCCCATTCAGTAAAGCTAAATGGGCTAGGCAGTGAAACCGCCTGTGCCAGGTGGTGGAACTACCTGGCAGCCGAGTGCTAGGCAGTGGTACTGCCCAGCCTGGGGCGGTAGTACCGCCCAGCGCTTGAAGGCATAAGCGATAGCACCGCTTGCCTTGGGCGGTGGTACCGCCTGTGCACTGTTAGTCTGATGACTGATAGGCAGTGGCACCGCCTCTAACAAGCGGTAGCACTGCCAGCATTGGGAAACCCAAACTAAATTCAAATTTGAAGCTTAAATTTGAATTCTCTTTGGATCTATAAATACTTCCCCCTTTCTCAACTGAAAGGGTAACCTTTTGAGAGTTAGAAATTGAGCTAAAGTCTTGAAAAGTCTTGTTTTCAATAGTTTGTATTCACCTCCTTCTTTCTCTTTGAAAAATCTGTAAGAGTGTAAACTTCTTGTAAAATGGTTGTAAGAGGGGTGTTTGGTCCTTCCCCTTCAAAGGATTTGCTAGTGGAAGTTGAAGAGCCTCATCGGAGAAGGCTTCGGAAGTGGATGTAGGTCACTTGACCAAACCACTATACATCGTGGTGTTCTTGAATGCGTGAGTGTTTAAAGTTTTGAATCATTTCTTTACTTGGCTGTAAATCTTTCAATTTTTCAGCACCTTTACTTAAGCAACTTCAATCAAGTCATCTTTCGTCACATCGAAGTTTTCATACGAACTAGCCATTTACAAAATCATGTTTTAACTTACGTTTTTAATCTGCTGCACTAATTCATCCCCCCCCCCCTCTTAGTGCCTCTTCGATCCTAACAGAGTTGTTTTATGGATTTTGCTTTTAAGTCTTGAACGATCATGCTTGTTTCTAGTTGACTTAAAAAGGTAAAGTCATGTTCATATAAAATTAATGCAAGAGAAATGCATGTCTCTTGAAAATCCTTCAATAAAGTTTTCAATTTTTCGATAGAAGAGAAATGATGAATCTATGTATATTATGTTCATCTCTTGAATCTCGATAATGATTTTGATAATTTGATTATGTGTTTGAAGTTGATGAATTGAACTAGAATGAGATTTTTTTTTTAATGATTCATGACTTCTAGACTTTCGAAATCACAATCTTATTTTGTTGGAATTATGACTTGTTAAGTAATGAGAGCTCGACTGTATAAATCAAGTTATTCTCTTTACTATCTTTACCAATTGAATCATGATTGATATCATTACTATTATACCTCATGTTGTAGAGAAAAAAATTCATAAATCATAATGCAATGAGAATTCTTATGCAATAATTAAGTGCTCATGTGATTCTTTGCTATAAAGAAATTTTATTTAAATCATGATCTTGACAATTATAACTTGAAGTTCTTTAAAAATCAAGATTGTTTACTATGCTCCTTCCGTTTTATCAAAAGAAAATTCTTTAAATGAAATGTATCTTGTCTTTCTCGGAATTCAATACTTTAATTTTTATGAATTCATGAACTTGATATCTTGATTCTTATGAAATGTGATCTTGATGAAAAATCCTATGCATGAATCAAGTTGCTCTTTGTGCTATATCTTTTCAAATGAATCATGAGCCTTGATATCATATATTTCATAATATAGAAATGACAAGATTTCTTTGCCTTATATGCCTTAGGTGATAATTAAAAATTGATATAAGAGAGAATTTGCTTTAGGATGAATCATTGAATCTTGATCTTGATTTTATTGAAAAAGGACATTAATGAACCGTGAATCATATCTTTGGTATTCATGAATTGATCCTTGTTGATATTCTTCACAAATTCTTTACATATATGGCTTGTTTAATGATTGAAATTTTTAGCCATTGAGTCCTCCACTTTATTTTGACAAAAACTAAGGGGGAGCTAGCTTGTTGAATTAATATTCATGACTTGAACTTGATTGCATGCTTAAATCGATTTTTTCTCCTATGCTTCAATACTTCTTTGTATGATTCATGACTTGATGATTGAAATATTCATGGAGAATTTTGATATGTATCACTTGTCATGATTTGAATATTGAAGTAAAAGAAATTATGTTCTTCTTGATATCTTTTATGATGAATCATGAATCATGACTTGATCCACTAAATTGATATATTTGTATCATGATTTGAAGATTGATGTAAACTTTTTTTAGGCAAACTTATGTGAAAAGTTTATATCATCATCCTCCCTTTCTTTTTGACATTGATAAAGGGGGAGAAAGTTTATTGCTAGCTTGCACCTTAAATGAAAATTTTGCTAGCTTATTCAAGAGGAAGAAAATTGCTAGCTTGACATATCACAAAGAAATCAAAGTGCAAACTTGCTATCTTGCTAGCCTACAAAAGAGGAAAAGAACTTGAATATCAAGTGCCATCTTACATATCTTGAAACTTGCTATGATTGAATAGTATAATTGGATATTGTATTGCAAAGCTATGCTTAAATGTTGTATGATGTGATTAATAGCTAGTGTGTTGTAAAATTTGCATATATTTTAAATTAGCTATGATGCAACTTCTCCTTTTTGTTGATGACATAGGGGGAGAAGTAGATTGATGACTTCGTGCATTAAATTAAATATTTTATATATTTGCATGATTGGGAGAACATAAGTCACCCCAAATCCAACTACCCAACACCACTGATAATGGAAATATTCAAACCTAACCACAAGTCATCCTCGACCGTAGAAACGTGATGCATCATCGATGTCCCTCTACTAAAGTACTAGTACATTAGACTAATTTACCACTTGAAGATGCCACATGGGAATCATATGAGGAGCTAAAGGCCTAGTTCCTTGAGTTCATGGAACCCCAGCCTTGAGGACAAGGCTGATTTGAAGAGGTTGGGCTTGATAGAACCCTAGCAGGGTTGGGTCCTACTCAACCATCTAGTAGCTAATAAAAACCCTGTGAGAGTATAATAAACCCCACCTAGCCGCCTCTATCCTATAAATAAGAGAGGCTAGGGTTTACATTTGGGTCTTTGGGCTTCTTAGCCGCCGCCCCCCTTGTTACTAGGCCGACCCGCTAAGGTTGAGGGTAAATTAGGTAGTTCACTTAGGAAACAATCCCTAGGGCTAGGTTTTGGAGCTTTATATAAGCATGTAGCCTCCATCTCTTGGGAATAAGAAGAATCATCTACAATTGCAACCACCAAGCTACTTCGAGGGTGGAACCCCTATAGTGTTCCAAGGGTTGATCCCCCTCAAAGATCAATCTACTTAGAATTCCTCTAGGGTTCTATCATTGAGCCTGATCATATTAGGATGTGAACCATGATCATCTGGTGTGATTGCTTATGTGATGTGTGATTGGTTATATATATATATATATATATATATATATATATATATATATTTACATGCGATGTAGATATATATATTAAATATGTATGTGTGTGACACATTATATTAGGAGACCAAATCAAAAATCCTCTCTATTAATAATATTAAGTCAGTAAATATGGGGTAATTAGATTGACTCACATGGCCTTCTATTGTTATAAGTAAGAACCGATTCCTAGTGTAGGTTGAGTTGGTCGAGTCCCTCGATACTCACCTATATCACGTTTTGCTATCTTATCTATGACATAGAGATGTCACTGGTGACTTGAGGACATGGTATGCTTGGTCGAGTCCCTCGAGAGTATATCACCGAATCAGACTCATCTTGTAACAATGGTGATGACTTAACCGAACATCATGGTTGGTCGAGTCCCTCAAGGCCATGGTGGTTTGAAGGCCGAACAGGATGGGAATCAGAAGGAGTTATGATTGGCAAGAGTTGCTTGCCTTTACGGGCTTAACGTGATTGGTCGAATCCCTAGAGATTATGTTAAGACGCTGATTAGATCATAATCCCCATTGGAGATTCGCTGGGGGTCTTTGATTCATATACCGGAGGGTGTTGTGTGTCTTATAAAAAAAATTAGTGGGAATATATTAAGATAGAAGTACTTATCTTAATTGTTTAATTTTTATAAAGTTTGCATGTTATTTATTTCAACTACATCTTTAATTTTAGAAAAATGTCACTTTCAAATCCTTTACGTGGCATACTTGATGCCAATCGCCTCACTGGTCCAAATTATAAGGATTGGCTTCGTAATCTGAGAATCATTCTCATGATAGAGAAAATCGTGTATGTCCTTGATACAGTGATCCCTACACATGATGAAGGGGCAAGCATGAGATTGCTCATTATGTGAAGTACATAGATGATTCCGCTCTTGCTCAGTGTTATATGTTGGCCTCTATGACTACTGAGTTATAGAGACAACATGAAAATATGGATGCTAATTCCATACTCCTACATCTTCGTAAATTGTTTGAGGAACAGGGAAGAACTTAGCGATATGAGATATCAAAGAGTCTTTCTGTACCAGAATGATTAAGGGGACATCGGTTTAGAACCATGTCCTTAAGATGATTGAGTGGATCGAGAAACTCACAGGTCTAGGAATGGTCCTAGAGGATAACCTGTGTATGGATCTTATGCTTTAGTCTCTACTAGATTCCTTTTCTCAGTTCATAATGAATTTTAATATGAAAAAACTTGAGGTGACCCTCCCAGAGCCCCTCAATATGTTGAGAGAAGCAGAGAGCACAATCAAGAAAGAGAAGCTGGTTCTCTATATTAGTGAGACTAGAAAGAAAAAAAAGGCTGAAAAGACCCTTAAGAAAGACAAGGGCAAGGGCAAAATGGGTAAGGCAAAGGTTGCTAAGAAAAACCCAACAAAGGACAAAGGCCAGTGCTTCCACTACAGCAAAGATGGACACTAGAAGAGGAACTACAAAAAGTACCTTGCAAAGAGGGCAAAACAGAAGCTTGGAGAAGCTTCAGGTACATTCATGATCAGTCTCCATTTGTCAGAATCTTATGATAACACATGGGTATTAGATACCGAGAGTGCTTATCATATCTGCAATTCGTTGTAGGTTTTGGCAGGACCTAGGAGATTGAACAGAGGCAAGATGGACCTTAAGATGGGCAATGGAGCAAAAGTTGCTGCAGTGGCTGTTGGCAAGGTCACCTTACATCTGCTTGGTGGAGCTATTTTTGCATTAGATGCATGCTATTATGTTCCTTCTATTATCAAAATCATTATTTCCATTTTATGTTTGATAGTTAGTGGATATAAATTAGTTTTTTAGAATAATGGTTGTTCAATAATATTAGATGATGAGATCATCATGAGAGGAACATTGCATAATGGTTTATTTATAATAGATATAGCTCCACATATCATGAGTGTAAGTGAGTCTAAGAGGAAACGAGAAGAGGTGAACAATGCATATCTATAGCATTGTAGGCTATGTCACATCCATGAGGGAAGGATTCAAAAGTTGCTGAAGAATGGATATCTAGATCCATTTGACTGAGTCATATGCGACTTGTGAATCTTGCCTTCGGGGAAAGATGACCAACTCTCCATTTAGTGGAACTAGAGAGAGAGCCACTGAGTTACTAAAACTCATACATAGTGATGTATGTAGTCCCATGTCGACTCATGCCATAGGTGGTTACTCCTACTTCATTACTTTCATTGATGATTTCTTAAGATATGGACATGTATACTTGATGAAGTACAAGTCTGAGGCTTTTGAGAAATTCATAGAATATAAAAATGAAGTAGAAAATCAGATAGGAAAGAGTATTAAAACCCTTCGATTAGATCGAGGAGGTGAGTACTTAAGTACAGAGTTCATCCAATTCCTCAAAGACTATGGGATTTTATCCTAATGGACACCTCCTTATACACCATAGCTTAATGGTGTATTAGAAAGGAGGAATCGCATACTGTTAGACATGGTGTGTTCCTTGATGTGTTTTGCCGACCTACCCATCTCATTCTGGGATATGCCATAGAGACCGCAGCTTACCTTTTGAACAGAATTCCAACTAAGTTAGTGATGTCTACTCTATATGAGATATGGAATGGGAAGAATCCTGATCTTAAGGTTGTTAAGATTTGGGGCTACCTTGCCCACGTCAAGAGACACAACCCTAACAAGTTGGAATCCAGGATGGAACGGTGCAAGTTCATGGGATACCCCAAGGAAACTTATGGGTATTATTTCTATCACCCTTAGGACCAAAAGGTCTTTGTAGCCAAGAGAGTAGTGCTCCTTGAGAAGGAACACATTCTTGGTGGAGATAATGGGAGCATGATAGATTTGAGCGAGGTTGGAGAACCTAGCTCAAGCACCATTCCACAGCTATAATCTATTCAGAAACCTAGCACACAAGTTCTAACTTTACGTAGGTCCAATAGAGTATCTCATCCTCCTGAGAGATATGTGAGACATATTAGAGGAGAGGATGTTGAGGATATTGATCCTCAAACCTACGAGGAGGATATTATGAGCATAGACTCCGGGAAATGGCAAGAAGCCATGAATTCAAAAATGGATTCCATGTACTCCAACAAGGTTTGGAACCTAGTTGTTGCACCCGAGGGTATTATACCCACTGGCTGCAAGTGGATCTTCAAAAAGAAGATTGGAGTAGATGGAAAGGTAGAGACCTATAAACAAGGCTAGTGGCTAAGGGATATCATCAGAGGCAAGGTGTTGATTATGACAAAACTTTCTCACCTGTAGCCATGCTAAAATCCATTCGAATTCTATCGCCTATTGCACCACACTATGATTATAAGATCTGACAAATGAACATCAAAACTGTATTCCTCAATGACAACCTCGAGGAGAAGGTGTATATGATACAGCCTGAGGGATTTGTGTCTAGGGATAACCCAGATAAGGTGTGCAGGTTGCTTAGGTCCATTTATGGACTGAAGTAAGCTTTCCGAAGTTGGAATATAAGATTTGATGAGATGATTAGATCTTATGACTTCGTTAAGAACGAAGATGAGCCTTGTGTGTATAGGAAAGTAAGTGGGAGCATTATCACCTTTTTGGTATTATATGTGGATAACATTCTGATCATTGGGAATGATGTAGAAATTCTCTCCATAGTAAAGACTTGGTTATCTAGGCACTTCTCTATGAAAGACTTAGGTGAAGCATCCTACATATTAGGGATATGGATCTATAGAGATAGATCCAAGAGGATGCTTGGCTTGTCCCAGTCTAGGTGCATAGACACCATTGTCAAAAGGTTTAGTATGGAAAATTCTAAGAGAGGTCTCATACCAATGAGACATAGAATATCACTTTCTAGGAGTACATCCCCAAAGACTCCTAAAGAAAGGACACACATGGATATGATACCATATGCCTCAGCGATAGGATTTATCATGTATACTATGCTATGTACCAGGCCTGATATAGCGCATGCTATAAGTGCCACGAGTAGATATTAGGCAGATCCAGGCTTGGAGCACTGGAAAGTAGTATAATGTGTCCTTAAGTACTTGAGAAGGACTGAGGATCTTTTACTAGTATATGGAGGTAGTAGCCTCAAGGTTGAGAGCTACACAGACTCGAGCTTCTAGTCCGATGTAGATGATGTTAAGGATCGAGCAGCACTAAGAGGGGGGGGGTGGTGAATTAGTGCAGCGGTAAAGAACGATAAATTTCTACGATTTAAAATAAGTTCAGAAACTTCGTACGATAGAAATCACGTTTTTGACTAAAATCGATTTCAATTAAAACGTAATGGAAAGTATCTGTAAGAAGATGAGGGCAGTGACCTTAGCAAAGTAAAGGTTTGTAGAAAGATAAATGTATTAGCATAAATGCAAATCATTTTTATAGTGGTTCGATCATCCGACCTACATCCACTCCCGATTCCTCTTCGCTTGAGGCCACCGGCTTTCCACTAGCTATCCTCCTTCCAACGGGCGAGGATGAACTCCCTTACAACACCTCTCCTTTTGACGGGCTTAGGAGGTAACCCTTATAAGGCCTCTTACCCCTCTCTTAGATTAGAACACACTTAAAGCTTAAAGGGAAGATTTTGACACTATTTCAAGAGAGTTTTCTCTTTTTCTTTCTCAGTTCTAGACCCCCTTTCAACTATGTATGAGAGGGGTATTTATAAGTCTCAAGAGGATTCAAATTTGGAGCCCAAATTTGAATCACTTTCGGTTTTCCCGGTGCTGGCGGTGCCATCGCCTATCAGTGGCGGTGCCACTGCCTGTCAGTGTTAGACACTAACAGTGTACTGGGTGGTGCCACCGCCCGGGCTCTTGGGTGCTGGGAGATGCGACCGCCCCAGCTTGGGTGGTGCCACCACCCGGCACATTCCAACTTATTAGTTGAGCCTTAAACTTAGCTCAAACCAGCCTAAAACAAAACCCAATTGGCCCCTACTTGGGTTATAGGATTAACAGCTAATCCTAACCTAAATTGATATGTTAACTACAAAATTAAAGATATTTCCTAAGTTATTGTAAAGTTCGACAAGTCCAGACTTCTTCTAGTAAGCTTCCGACGAACTTCCGGTGGTCTTTCGACGAACTCTTAGAAACCATTCTGCGGACTCCCGGCAAGCTCCTGGACTTCACGATGATCTTGGAGAGTTCCAACGAGCTTCTTTGGCAAGATCCAATCTTTCTTAGGAAGCTCCGCAAACTTCTAATGAACCTTTCAACGAACTTCCGAAAACCCTTCGGCAAGCTCTCTACTCGTTCTCGGCCAATTCCGGTAGCATTCCCAACGAATCTTCAGACTTCCGTTGAACTCTCGAACTTCCAACGATCCATCACACTTGTCTTCTAGCACTTTGTTTCGCTTTATGTCTTCATCATTATCGTAGTTAATCCTACACATACACAAACAAAACTCTACTTCGTTCTAGACAATTATTATAATACGAATTGACTTTCTGTTGCCTGGCACGTTATTGGTCGGCGCTTCGTCCGATTCTTCGGCGCTTCATTCTCTCTTGCTTTTTGTTGCCCAATCGGCAGTTGACCTCTGCAACCCTGATATCCTTGGCGCAACTCTGCTCTTCTTGGCCCAATACCTGACGTACGAAACCTTCTGTCGATTGTCGACCGAACCTCCGGCTCGACATCCAATATCCTGACATGATCACCCGGCGTAACATCAATTCCTCCAGCGTCAACTGTCTAGTCCTGATCGATAGTAGACCTGCGTCACTCAAAATGCAATTAGACCACAAAACATAATCAATTAGTTTCATCATCAAAATCCGAGATTCAACAATCTCCCCCTTTTTGATGATGACAACTAATTGATGACTAACGGAGTTAACCATAACTCTCCGGAGTTTAACCAAACTGCCCCTATCAATATATCATTGATAGAAACCTTGGATTATCCCAAATCCAAGCAACATTCATCACAAATTATGAGAAATATCAAACCATCATGTAAATATATAAAATATTCAATTCAATGCATAAAGTCATCAATCTACTTCTCCCCCTATGTCATCAACAAAAAGGAGAAGTTGCATCATAGCTAGTTTATAAGATATGCAAATTTTACAACACACTAGCTATTAATCACATCATACAATATTTAAGCATAGCAAGTTTCTCATGATAGGCAAGATTTTCTATGTTCCTTTGAGAAGTGCAAGTAAATTGTATTCAAAGATGCGCAAGTTGCACTTTCTTTGCTTTCTTTACGATATGCAATCAATTTGTGTAAGCATTTCATCACTTTAAATATGCAAGCAAAACATTACAACATACAAGTATTGAAGCATGGCAAGTGTAGGAATGCAAATTTTTAAAGTTTTGCATTTTCTCTTCTTGAGATAGGCAAGATAGCAATATTTGCATCCTTTGAGATAGCAATCCTTAGCTTCTTATGAAATTATAAGATAGTAATTTTTCTCCCCTTTTGTCTTTGTCAAAAAGAAGGGAGGATTAAATGGCTAAAAATTTCAATCATTATATAAGCCATATAAGGAAATCATGTCATGAATGATATAATATCAAGAAAAGTCAAAAAGGACATGATTTATTTGCCAAATCCTTTTAATAGAGTAAAAGAATTATACAATCAAGGATCATGATAAAAATATATCAATATCATAGATCAAGTCATGATTCATGATTCATCATAAAGCAAATTAATTTTCATCATCACATAAGGCATGCAAGCCAAAATAATCATGTCATTTCTAAGTCATGAAAGATATGACATCAAAGCTCAAGAGAATCAACAAAAGCATAATTCATGTGACATGCCCTTTTAAAAATGATTCATCATTAAAGATATCAAGATCATAAATTCATAAAAATTCAAGTATTTAAGTTCCGGGAAATCAAAAGATAAGTTGCATTTTATGTGAAAATTTTTCTTTTGATAACCGGAAGAAGCATGATAAACGATCTTGACATATATAAAGAATTTCAGGTTATAATTGTTAAGCAAAGAATCACATGAGCACTTGATTATTGCATAAGAAATTTTATTGCATCATGATTCATTTGATAGCAAATAGCAAAGAGAATAATTTGTTTCATTCATCTTGATTCACAAAAGTCATCAACATCAAAAGAAAATTTTGAGTTTCAAATCAAGATCAAGATTCATGAGGCAAGATCATAAAAAAATATTCCAAGTATCAAATATTGAGATATCAAGGCTTGGATTGTTTTTCTCTTTATTAAATAAATAAAAGAAGCAATTATAGAGGAAAGTATTTCAATTTACATAAAATATCTTAAGTGAAGAATTCAAAGTCATGATTTCAAGAGATCAAGAGAGGAGTCATAAAATCATTCAAACTAATTTTGTTAACTCAAAACTCATAATCAAATTATCAAAATCATTCTCGAGATTCAAGAACATAATATACATGGATTCATCATTTATCTTTTATCGAAAATTCATGAACTTTAGAGAGACAAATTTCAAGAAATATGCATTTTCTTTTTCTGATTTACTTCATGTAAGCATACTCAAGTTTTTATGAAAATATGTTTTAAGATTTAAAAAAAAGAGACATAAGTTTCGTCATAAAACCGTTAAGACCAAATACATAAAAATGATAGCACATTTTTAATAGGCCATGCATTATGCTTAAAGCGAGATCATTAATATGCTTGCTTCTATCTTTAATCACATTTGATGTGCAAGCATTATCATAAAACATGTCATTATCATGATGTTTAATTTTTTGTGTAACAAACAATGCATCTTGTTTTGAAATAAAGATCAACATGAATTAATCACATTCATGTATTTTTTTTACGTGTTTCATTTTAGGTTGAGTATGTTCAAGAGATGTTTATGAAAGTGTCAAGCATCATGTTTAGAACCGAAAGCATCATCGTATAAATCTGATTCACAAGTTTTGTCAAGACCATCAAGGCATCATTCCAAAACATAGGATATCATTATTTCAAATTCTCATGCATAATATCAGTAAGCATGAAAATCGAAATACACAATCATGGATTAATGCTATTAGATGTATAATCATGCTAATTGATTTATTATGTCAAAACCATATATCGAGATTGAAACGAAAATCATATGCATGGAATTGCATTATCACACATCATGTACATCATTCATAATTTTGAATCATAACATGCCTGAAACTTTAACAATATAATTTTCATGATCAATTTTTAATTTTTCAAAATAGCTAAAAGAAGCATAATATAATTTTCAAAAATAATTTTTATTTCCTACCAACTAAAATAAGCACTCATGAAAAAGTCATGTAATTTCAAAATAATTCGAGGGAGTTAAGTTGCTTACCTTATAGTCAAAGCCCGTCAAAGCCCAATTCGCTGTTTCATCATTTGATTTTTCTTTGCACTTCTTCTTCATCTTTGGCCTCTTCCTCCATTCAAGTTCATTTTTAGTTATAGATTCTTATTTAATGAACTTATTAAGATTCATTAAAAGTTCAATATCCTCTTCATTGTCCTCATCACTTGAGTCATCACTCAAGTGGCATTTCATAGTTTGGAGTTCCAAATCCTTCTTATTCTTTAGAAAGTAGTTCATACGTTTATCATATTCAACATGTTCCAAGAAACTCATTTCATATGTCAATAAGGATCCAATGAGTTCTTCAATAGAATAATCATTTAAATCTTTAGTTTCTTGTATCACTGTTCTTTTAGGATCCCATCTTTTTGAAAGGGATCTTAAGATCTTGTTAGTGAGTTTAAAATTTGAAAAACATTTACCAAGAGCTCTTAGACTATTGACGACATCCATGAAATGGGTGTACATGTCGCCGATAGTTTCACTTGGTTTCATTCGAAAAAGCTCAAAATCATATAATAAGAAGTTTACTTTCGAGTCTTTGACTCTACTAGTTCCCTCATGCATGATTTCAAGTGTTCGCTAAATGTCAAAAGCTGTTTCGCACATAAAAATTTGATTAAACTCGTTCTTGTCCAAAGCGCAAAATAAGGCATTCATAGCCTTTGCATTTAAAGAAAAAGATTTTTTCTCTAAGTTCGACGATTTGTTCATCGATTTAGAGGGAAGTTGAAAATGGTTTTCAACAACGTTCTACAAATCCAAATTCATTGAAAGCAAGAAAACTCTCATTCGAGTTTTCCAATAAGTGTAGTCCAAACCATTAAACAACAGAGGACGAATAATCAAAAAACCCTCTTGAAAACCATTAAGAGTCATTTCTCGCGGGTGTGAATCCGAATGAGAAATAACGAGGCTTTGATATCAATTGTTAAGGATCGAGCGGCACTAAGGGGGGGGGTGAATTAGTGCAGCGGTAAAGAATGATAAATTTCTGCTATTTAAAACAAGTTCGGAAACATCGTACGATAGAAATCACGTTTTTGACTAAAATCGATTTCGATTAAAGCGTAATGGAAAGTGTACGTAAGAAGATAGGGGCAAGCTTCTGGTGAACTTCCGGTGGTCTTCCAACGAACCCTCGGAAACCATTCTGCGGACTCCCGGCTGCTAGTTATATGTGCCCTGCAAGCTAATCACATGAGTGATGGCACTTGTGACTTGATATGCACTTTTTCTCTTTGCTTATTATTAGGCGTTTTATCACTTTATCATGCGTGTTGCATATATTGTGATGTCCTTAGATCTGTACAATGGGAATCGGATCGTGATGAGATCACGATAATGAGACCGATTCACCTTTAAACACAGACCCTGAATTATCCTGGTCATAGGTTACTCGAGAAGGACATCGAGATAACCGTATAGACTGGTGTGCTGTATACCCGTCCACATGACGGAGGTAGCTGGTCTTATAGCTACTCGTGTGGGGACACTAAGGGTACAATGCAAGTGCTCATTGGGGAATGAGTTCACTGATTGATCCACCTATGGAATGCTGGATGATTATTGATACCTCATGTTAGACAGCGATTTCGTAATCCTAGAAGTGTATCTGGTCCTTAGCCAAGGTTATTCGGATTGAGAGAGAAATAGTTCTCTAGGAGAATCCGACAACAGCAAGACTCAAGGAGAGACCATATGGGCCTGACAACACCATGCCCGGTATAGGGTCTCTGGGATATTAGATGGATGAGGGACTATAGATACATGGTAATTGAGGATAGATAGTTCCAAAGGATTGGATTCCCCTGTTTTGTCTCGGGGTTGCGACGTAGTGGCCTAGTACGTTCATAGTCGATGAGTTGGGTGAATTATTATAGAGATAATAATTCACTAAGTCAAAAGAAGTTCTGACAAGTATGACTCATGGCTAGCTCGATATTGGGCCTAGAGGGTCATACACATATGGTATGTGTTGTGACGAGTAGAGGTTCGGATATGAGATATCCGCTGGAGCCCCTAACTTATTGGATATCCATTAAGCCCCTGAATTATTGGATCCTCAGATGAGATCCAATAATTACTAATAAAAGATTATTGGGTAGAGACCCACTAATCCAAGAGGCTTGGGTAATTGGATGGAGATCCAATACCTAATAGGGCAAGATCCATTAGGGTTTACAAGGGGCCTCTATAAATAGGAGGGAATCAAAGCTCTATAGGCTAAGGGTTTTCTTTTGGTAGCCACCTTTTGTTCTCCTCTCTCCAGAGAGGAGCATCATCGCAGTCCCTGCCATGTGGATATCGCTAGAGAGGAGGATGCTTGACCTCCTTCATCTTTCATATAGATTTGCAAGGATTTAGGGATATATGATCTCTCTAGGTATTTTCTTTTACATATGCAGTTTTCGTGGATTCATTTTGACACACCGATCTTCGCATGACGACGGAACCTTTCTATAGGAAATCTGGGATGGTTTGTTTTTGTTCTTCCGCTGCACTTGAGATGTCACTCCCCAAAAGGATTTCCCAACACCTCCGGCTCGATGTCCAATCTCTTGACGTGATTTCCTCCAGCGGAACATTGATTCATCCTATGTCAACTATCTGATGTTGATCGAGAGTAGACCTGCATGTCTCAAAATATAGTTAGATTATAAATCACACTCAATTAGTTTCATCATCAAAATATGAGATTCAATACCAAGGAGATCGGAGTTGCGGAGGTCAACATGTCGATTGGGCAATACGCCGCAAGAGATGATCATGCGCCAAAGGATCGGACGAAGTGTCGAATGAACCAATGACATGCCGGACTACATAAGATTAATGCTTGTAATAATTTGTCTAGATTAAAGTAATTTAGAGGTCTAATTGAGTTGGTTTTGAATATAATTAGGATAACTTAATAAGGGGCCAAATAAGTCAGAATAGGGGCCATTTTGGACCAAGAAGAAAGCTCAAACAGTGACCTAGAGCCACGTCAAGCGATGGCACCACTAGTGCTGGTGGTGGAACCGCCTAAGGCTCAGCCTCCTAGGTAGTATCTAGGCGGTGGTACCGCCCAATGTCAAGTGGTGATATCGCTAGACTAGACGATGGTACCGCCTAGACACAAACTTCCAGATTGTGTCAAATGATGGTACCGCTAGACTAGGCGATGGTACTACCCAGACACAGTCTCCCAGACTGTGTCAAGTAGTGGTACCACCCAATGTCAATACTGTAGGTCGTGGTACTGCCCAGCACAGTCGGTGGTACTGCTAGGATCCGAGAAACCCAAGATAAGACCTTTTTGGCTTAATTTTTGAAGCCATTTGAGGTCTATAAATACCCTAGCTATTTCTGCTTGAAGAGCATGAATTAGAGCAGAAAGGGGCTATGATTTTGAGTGGAAGAATTGTGAAAAAGTGTTAAGTGTCCTCCTTCTCCTACTTAAAGTCTTGTGATCATACTAAGAGAGGTGTGAGGCTTTGTAAAGGTTATCTCCTAAACCTATGAAAAGAAAAAAAGTATTGTAAGAGGGTAGTTGGTCTTCACCCATTAAAGGTAGACCGTTAGTGAATGTTGGTGGCCTCGAGTGAAGAGGAATCGAGAGTGGATATAGGTCAAGATGACTGAACTACTATAAAATTAGTTTACACATCTTTTTTTGTTATTTACTTTTACTCCAAACTACTCTACTCGATCATTACTCTCTTACGAATACTTTCAAGTTAAACATCTTTTCAATACAACTTTCATCAAAACGAAAGTTTATATATCACCGACGATTTTATCATAAGCACTAATGAAACCACCACCACCCTCCCCCCCCCTCCCTCTTAGTATCAATTTCCATCCTAACAATTGGTATCATAGACATTTTTCTCATTTGGTTTACACCAAAAGAAAAATTGCTCTTTTCAGGTTTCAAGAGGGTTTTTCTATCACTCGTCCTCATATGTTCAATGGAATGGACTACATATATTGGAAAACTTGAATGAGACTTTTCTTGCTTTCTTTGAATTTTAATTTATAAAATATTATCGAATATGATTTTCAACAACCCTTTAAACTTATGAATGAATTGAATGATTTTGAAAAAAAAAATTAATGTCAAAGCGATGAACACTTTGTTTTATGCCTTGGACAAAAATAAATTTAATCGAATTTTGATTTGTGAAACTGCATATGAGATTTGGCACACTCTTGATATCACACATGAAGGCACAAGTAGAGTAAAAGATTCTAAGATAAATCTTTTGATGCACGATTTTGAATTATTTCGTATGAAACCAAACGAAACCATTGGAGACATATACACCCGATTTACGGATGTCATCAATGGTTTGAAAGTACTTAGTAAAAGTTTTTGAATCTTGAACTTACTAATAAAATTTTACGTTCTCTTCCTAAAATTTAGGATCCTAAAGTGATGGCAATACAAGAGACAAATGACTTGAACTATTTACCTCTTGAAGAACTTATCAGATCTTTAATAACCTATGAAATAACTTGTGTTGAACATGATGAACATGAAACTAATCTTCTAAAGAACAAGAAGGTAATTGCACTTAGAACGGAAGAAGACCACTCGAGCGAATTCTCAAGTGATGATGACATAGAACTTTTGATAAGAAAATTCAAAAAATTCATAAAACAAGAAACTAAGAACATAAATGAGCTTAAAAAGAACACCATAACTTGCTATAGATGCATTCGACAGGGGCACTACAAAAGCGATTGTCCACAACTGAAGAAGAAGGTGCTCACACAAAAGAAAAAGAAGGCATTCAAAGCACTCAAGGACAAATCAAGTACATCCGAAGATAAGGTAAGTAACTCAATCGATTCTATTTTACCTTACCATGAAATTACTTAGTGTTTTTTCATGATTTGATGAATTTAAATTAGTTTATAAAAATTATCACGACAATTGTATATTAAAGGAATAAAATGTTAAAATTAATTGTAATGCTTGTACACCAAATAAGATTAATCTTTTATATGTTTTAAGAAGCAATTATGTATACCTTGATGATTTTGTATTGCTTTTCAATTTTTAACATGATGCATGGCTTTTGTATGAAAAACTTGAGCATGCTTATATGAAATCAATTGTATGAATTGAAACTAAAAAGAAGAAAGTATTTTTTTTCTTAAAAATTTTGCTATCTTTAAAGCTTTTCGATTTTTCAATAAAAGATTAATGAATCCATGTATATTATCTTTTATGAATCTCTTGAATTATGAAAGTGATTTTGATGATTTGATGATGAGTTTTATCCAAATCCATTTATGTTATTCATGAATCTCTTGAAAGTGATTTTGATGATTTGATGAATTGAATTTGAATGAGTTGAAAATAATGATGAATGTTTTGAAAATAAATATTTTTGTATTATGATTGATGATTTTATATCTTAAAATTATACATGATGAATTGAAGTAATGACGGTTTGAAAAATATTTAAATGCATGAATCGACAACCTTTACTATTTATTTTTGTATGATTCTTTTGTTTAATAAAAAGAATATTTATTCACATGAATCATGATTCTTTCACTTGATACTTGAGATTTTTTTAAAGATCTCTTATTATTTGATCTCTAATGTTCTTTTTGCCATTTACTAAAGAGGAAATTTAATGAATCATGATTTTTTCCTTTGACTTCTCGGAATTATGACTTATGAATCAATTCCTTTTCCCTCTTTCACTAAAGAGGAGACTTATCTAAATGAATCTTGACTCTTTCACTTGATACTTATGAATCAAGATTTTTTGTTCTCCTATGATTCTTCTTGGAGTTTCTAAAGAAGAAATTTGTCCAATTAAACCATGATATATCAATTGACTTCTTGATTTTATGGTTTATATACCTCATGATATAACTGAATCATTAATTTATCTTTGTTATTAATTTTTGTCATACTTGAAAATTGATGTAAAAGAAAATTTTGTAACATTTTATTCTTCCCTTCTTTTTTACAATGACAAAGGGGAAGAAAATTCTTGCTAGCTTGCACTTTACAAAAGGAAGCAAAAATTGCTAGCTTGCTCACTACAAAGGAAGCAAAATTACTAGCTTATAAAGAAAGGCAAAACTTGCTAGCTTGTACTTTTCAAAAGAGAATAAAGAACTTTCCGTCTTGCACATCTTAAAAAGTAAAAACTTTGCTTAACTTCACATCTCAAAAATTTGCTAGCTTGCATGTTCTAAAGTGATGTAAATCTTACTAAATTGCTAGATTAAAAACTTGCTAGTTCCACTTCTCCTTTTTGTTGATGACAAAGGGGGAGAAGTTATGATAATCATGCATGGTGTGATGTACTTTAAATTATGATTTAAAATTTTGAATGATGTATGTAGTGATATGCATATGATAAATGACATGTTGCTATGATTGATGATTTTGTTTAAATTTAAAGGTTTAATCAATATGACATATTGATAGGGGGAGTTTAGTTTAAACTCCGTCATCAATTGGTTGTCATCATCAAAAAGGGGGAGATTATTAAATCTTAGATTTTGATGATGAAACCAATTAATAAAGTTATAATCTAATAAGTATTTTGAGTCATGCAGGACTAGTTTCAATCAAGGAGAGACAAATTGAAGTATGAAGAATCAAATAATGAACCGGAGCAAAACATGTTAGGAGATTAGTCGTCATGCCGGCAGAAGGCTTCGTGCCATTAGTTTGGGCATCAAGCTAGAAAGAGCAGGCATTGCACCATGGATATCAGAGTTGCGGAGCTCAAAATGCTAATTAGGTAATACATCACAAGAGAGGACGATGCGCTGAAGGATCGAACGAAGTGCTATATGAACTAATGATATACAGGACATGTGATTAATGCTTGTAATAATTATTGAATCTTGGATTTTGATGATGAAACTAATTGATTGTGTTTTATTATCTAACTGTGTTTTGAGTGATGCAGGTCTACTATCGATCAGGATTAGACGGTTGACGCTAGAGGAATTGACATTGCGCCGGGTGATCATGTCAGGATATTGGATGTCGAGCCAGAAATTCGGTCAACAATCGACAGAAGGCTTCGGATGTTGGGCATCGGGCCAAGAAGAGTGTGTTGCGCCGAGGATATCAGGGTTGTAGAGGTCAACCGCCGATTGGACAACAAAATGCAAGAGAGGATGATGTGCCAAAGAATCGGACAAAGCGCCGACCAATGACGTGCAAAGCAATAGAATGTCAATTCGCGTTGTAATAATTATCTAGATCAAAGTAGAGTTTTGGTTTGTGTGTGCAGGATTAACTACGATAATGATGAAGACGTAAAGTGAAACAAAGTGCTGGAAGACAAGTGCGATGGATCATTGGGAGTTCGAGAGTTTGACGAAAGTCCGAAGATTCATTGGAAGTGCTGTTGGAAATGGCTGAGAATGATTAGGGAGCTTACCGAAGGGTTTTCGAAAGTTTGCCGAAAGGTTCGTTGGAAGTTCGCAGAGCTTGCCAAGAAAGATCGGAGCTTGCTAAAGAAGCTCGTTGGAACTCACCAAGATTATCGTGAAGTCCAGGAGCTTGCCAGGAGTCCATAGAATGGTTTCTGAGGGTTCGTCAAAAGACCGTCAGAAGTTCACCGGAAGCTCGCCGAAAGAAGTCTTGACTTGTCGGACTTTGTAATAGCTTAGGAAATGTCTTTAATTTCATAGTTAGTATATTAATTTGGGTTAGGAGAAGATGTTAATCCTATAACACAAGTAGGAGCCAATTGGGCCCGATAACGGACTGGTTTGGGCCGAGTTTAAGGCCCAACCAATGAGTTGGATGTGTATGGCAATGGCACCACCAGACTTGGGCGATGGCACCGCCCAGTGTACTATCAGTGTCAGACTAACAAGCGGTGGCACCGCCCAGTGCACTGTCAGTCTCAAACTGACAGGTAATGGCACCGCCACTAACAAGTGGTGGCACCGCCACTAATAGGCGGTGGCATTGCCAGCACCGAGAAAATCGAAAATGATTCAAATTTGGGCTCCAAATTTGAATCATCTTGAGGCCTATAAATACCCCTCTCATTCATGGATCAAATACACATAAAAATTAAGAAAGAAGAAGGAAAAACTTTATTGAAATTGTGTCAAAACCTTCCCTCTTATTCTAAAGCATGATCTAGCCTGAGAGAGGGTTGAGAGGCCTTATAAGGGTTACCTCCTAAGCTCGTCAAAAGGAGAGAGCTATATGGAAGTTGATCCTCACCCGTTGGAAGGAGGATAGCTAGTGGAAAAGCTGGTGGCCTCAAGTGAAGAGGAATCGGGAGTGGACGTAGGTCGTATGACCGAACCACTATAAATCGATTTGTATTTATATTCTTGCAATTTACTTTACTGCAAACCATCTTCACGTTGATGCTCCACCTTCTCATCTCCTTCTTACGAATCAGTTTACTTCTAAAGCATCTTTTATTGTGGATTTAATCGAAGTATAATTTTTAACGTACGATGTTTTCAAAAGTTATTTTAAATCATCAAATTTATTGTTCTTAACCACTACACTAATTCACCCCCCCCCTCTTAGTGCCACTCGATCCCTAACAATTAGTATTAGAGCTTTGTTATTTCTCATTCGGATTTTCACCCATGAGAAATGGCTCTTCCTGGCTTTCTAGAGGGCTTTTTGGTTGTTCATCTTTCGTTGTTTAACGGGTCAGACTACACCTATTGGAAAACTCAAATGAGAGTTTTTTTGCTTTCAATGGATTTGGATTTGTGGAACGTTGTTGAAAACCATTTTCAACTTCCCTCTAAACCGACGAACGAATGGTCGGACTTAGAGAAAAAATCTTTTTCTTTAAATGCAAAGGCTATGAATGTCTTATTTTGCTCTTTAGATAAAAACGAGTTCAATTAGATTTCTATGTGTGAAACGGCTTTTGATATTTGGCAAACATTTGAAATCATGCATAAGAAAACTAATAGAGTTAAAGACTCGAAAGTAAACCTCTTATTGCATGATTTTGAGCTCTTCCAAATGACACCAAGCGAGTCTATCGATGACATGTATACCCGCTTCACGGATGTCGTCAATAGCTTAAAAAGTCTTGGTAAATATTTTTCAAATTTTGAACTCACTAACAAGATCTTAAGATCCCTTCTAAAAAGGTGGGATCCTAAAAAAATGGTAATACAAGAAACTAAAGATTTAAATGATTATTCTATTGAAGAACTTATTGAATCCTTAATGACATATGAAATGAGTTTCTTGGAACATGTTGAACATGATGAACATATGAACTACCTTCTAAAGAACAAGAAGGATTTGGGACTCTAGACTATAAAATGCCACTTAAGAGATGACTCAAGTAATGTGGACAATATTGAGGATATTAAACACATAACAATGAATTTTAACAAATTCATTAAATAAAAAGTAAAGAATAAAAATAAACTAGAACGTAGGAAGAGGCCAAAGAAGAGGAAGGCACCCAAGGACGAATCAAGAACTTCCAAAGGTGAAACGATAAATTGGGCTTTGACGGGTTTCAACAACAAGGTAAGTAACTCACCTAAAATGTTCTTACATTGTTTTGAGATTACATGATCTGTTCATGAGTTACTTAATATAGTTCGTAGGAATTTTATTTTATGCCTTTTCTTTCTAGCATTTTTGAAAATTAAAACATATAAAAATTAAAAATGTGTTATCATGATGTTTTATTTTTGATGCGTTTGGTCTTGACGAGTTTATGACTAAACTTATGTCTTATTTTTTAAATGTTGATACATGTTTTCATAAAAAGATTTGAATATGCTCACATGAAATCAATTGCATAAAATAAAAATTCATTTTCGAACCTATTGATGTTAATAAATTCACTTTACCAATCTTGTGAATCTCATGAAAATAATCATGATGAATATTTTGAAAATAAATGAGTGTATCATGTGTTTGGTTTAAATTATTTCTCTTGAAACTTATTTTTTGGATCTATACAATGATACATGAATCTAATATTAAAAAGACAAAGACATGCTTATTTGAAGTAGATCATAAAAAGGAAATGCATGATCTTGAAAATTTTTCTATATCTAAAGTCTTCGGTTTTGATGAATCCATGTGAATCTCTTGAATCGAATCTTTTGGAAAATGCCACATGCTTAATGTGATTCAATGATCTTTATCACAAAATTTGTCATTTCATCTTGAATGTTGATATTTGTTTTTATTAAGGGCAAAAACATGGCTATAAGAAGCAAATCACATATAAAAACAAAATGCAATCCTCTAT
Source organism: Musa beccarii (assembly GCA_024322285.1). NCBI lineage: Eukaryota > Viridiplantae > Streptophyta > Magnoliopsida > Zingiberales > Musaceae > Musa > Musa beccarii. The sequence goes on from CM044396.1 coordinate 24,497,337, forward strand.
CTCAATCTTATCAATTTTTCTATAGGAATTTCAATAAATCTATGCTTGTCATGTATGAATTTATTCAATATAATTTTGAGGATGATTTCAGATTTGGTAAATGCTTGATTCATATTTATGACATGAGATACATTTTAAAAATGAATCATGAATTCGAATAAAATGATACAAATGAATCACGTATCGATATGTCTTTTTGAAATATCCTTTTAATGTGTTGTTGATAACTTGAGATGTCTTTTGGAATTCATGACATGAGATGATTGAATCTTTGACTTACTCCTTTTATTATGGCTTAAAAATAGATGTTTAAAATCATGCTCGATGAGTTATTTTATGGATTTTGCTTTTAAGTCTTGAACGATCATGCTTGTTTCTATTTGACTTAAAAAGGCAAAGGCATGTTCATACAAAATTAATGCAAGAGAAATGCATGTCTCTTGAAAATCCTTCAATAAAGTTTTCAATTTTTTGATGAAAGAGAAATGATGAATCTATATATATTATGTTCATCTCTTGAATCTCGATAATGATTTTGATAATTTGATTATGAGTTGGGAGTTGATGAATTGAACTAGAATAAGTTTTATCTATCTCGTAATCTTGATAATTTGAGTTTTTCAAGATCTCTTGCTCTATACTCTCCTATGATTCTCCATGTTATTGAGGAAAAATGCAAATGAATAATAAATTGTTCTCTTGACTTTTTGATACTCAACTTGAGAGAATGTACTTAGATGATTAAAACATTATATGAGTAATATGATTTTTTTTCCTACTTATTTCTACACATGACTTGATGATTGAAATATTAATGCAAATGTTTGATATATCACTTGTCATGGTTTGAATATCGATGTAAAAGAAATTTTGCTCTTCTTGATATCTTTTATGAATTTGAATAAGACATGTTAAAGATTCTTGATTTATCTCTTAATCTCTTAGAATCATAACTTGACTTTTGTGAATCAAGATGCATGAAACAAATTGTTCTCTTTGCTATTTGCTATCAAATGAATCATGATTATGCAATAATCAAGTGCTCATGTGATTCTTTGCTAAAGAAAATATTTTAGTGAAATCATAATCTTAACAATTATAACATGAAATTCTTTATATATGCCAAGATTGTTTATCATGCTTCTTCTAGTTATCAAAAGAAAAATTTTCACATAAAATGCAACTTGTCATTTGATTTCTCAGAACTTAAATACTTGAATTTTTATGAATTTATGATCTTGATATCTTTAATGATGAATCATTATTAAAAGGGCATGTCACATGAATTATGTTCTTATGGATTCTCTTAAGCTTTGATGTCATATCTTTCATAACTTAGAAATGACATGATTATTTCGGCTTGCATGCCTTATGTGATGATTGAAAATTAATTTTCTTTATGATGAATCATGAATCATGACTTGATCTATGATATTGATATATTTTTATCATGATCCTTGATTGTATAATTCTTTTACTCTATATAAAGGATTTGTCAAATGAATCATGTCCTTCTTAAATTTTTCTTGATATCATGACATGATTTCTTTATATGGCTTGAATTTTTTTAGCAATTGAGTCCTCCACTTCATTTTGACAATAACTAAGGGGGAGCTAGCTTGTTGGCTTGAATATTGAATTCATATTAATAACTTGAATCTTGATGATAGAAACATTTATGTTAATATTTGTTTCTAATATCTCATTTTTCATTTTGATGAAAAAGGGAATCAATTACAACATTGCATCCTCCTTTTTGAGAATGATAAAGGGGGAGAAAAATTGCTAGCAAAATTACTAGCATGGAGAAAACTTGCTAGCTTGAGTATCACAAGAAAAAGTGGCAAAAGTAGCTAGCTAGAACTTGTAAAGAATTACAATCTTGCAATCAAAAGAGAAGCAAAGAAGTGCTATCTCAAAAGAAGTAAAATGCAAAACTTAGAAAATTTGCATTCCTACACTTGCCATGCTTCTATGCTTGTATATTATAATTTTTTGCTTGTATATTTATGTTAGGGGGATCGAGCTGCACTATGGGGGGCGGGGGGGGTGAATTAGTGCAGCGGATAAATATGATAAACTTCGGTGATTTTAAACAACTTTCGAAAACTTCGTACGATTGAAAGCAACATTCGTTTGAAACCATTTCAATTGGGTTTCAACTTGAAAGCATATGTAAGAAGGTGAAGAGGAAGTCAAGTAAGTAAGGTAGCAAAATGAAGATGATTTGTAGTAAAATAAGTTACGAGAAAGTAAATGCAAACCGATTTATAGTGGTTCGGTCATGCGACCTACATCCACTCTCGATTCCTCTTCACTTGAGGCCACCGGCTTTTCCACTAGCTATCCTCCTTCCAACGGGCGAGGATGAACTCCCTTACAGCACCTCTCCTTTTGACGGGCTTAGGAGATAACCCTTACAATGCCTTTTACCCCTCTCTTGGACTAGAACACACTCAAGGCTTAGAGGAAAATTTTGATAAGAGTTTTCCCTATCTTTTTTCTATTCTAGGCCCCCTTTCATCTATGAATGAGAGGGGTATTTATAGGCCTCAAGAGGATTCAAATTTGGAGCCCAAATTTGAATCACCTTGGTTTTCGGCATTCTAGCGGTACTGGGCGGTGCCACCGCCCAGCCAGTAGTGCCACCGCCAGTGCTCTCAGCCTCTGGGCGGTGCCACCACCCAGCTTGCTGGTCCTGGGCGGTGCCACCATTAGCACTATTCCAACACTATTCTAGAAGGCTGAATGGCCCTAATTTCGGCCCAAATCAGCCCAAATAAGGCCCGATTGTCCCCTACTTGGGTTATAAGATTAACACCTAATCCTAACCCAATAACTATAAATTTTAAAGATATTTCCTAAGCTATTACAAAGTCCGACAAGTCAAGAGTTCTTTCGGTGAGCTTCCGACGAACTTCTAGTGGTCTTCCGATGAACCCTCGGAAACCATTCTACGGACACCCAGCTGGACTTTATGATGATCTTGGTAAGTTCCAATGAGAATCTTTGGCAAGCTCTGATCTTTCTTGGCAAACTCCGTGAACTTCCGACGAACCTTCGGACTTCCGTCGAACTCTCGAACTCCCAACGATCGATCGCACTTGTCTTCCAGCATTTTGTTTCAATTTACATCTTCGTTATTATCATAGTTAATCCTGCACACACAAACCAAAACTTTACTTTGATCTAGACAATTATTATAATGCCAATTGACATTCTGTTGCCCGGCATGTCATTGGCGGCGCTTCGTTTGATTCTTCAGTGTATCGTCCTCTTTTATGTTTTGTTGCCCAATCGACGGTTGACCTCTGTAACCCCGATATCCTTGGTGCAACATACTCTTCTTGGTCTGATGCATGATGTACAAAGCCTTCTACCGATTGTCGACCGAACCTCTAGTTCGACATCCAATATCCTGACGTGATCACCCAACGCAACGTCAATTCCTCCAGCATTAATTGTCTAATCCTGATCGATAGTAGACCCGCGTCACTCAAAACGTATTTAGACAATAAAACATAATCAATTAGTTTCATCATCAAAATATGAGATTTAATAATCTCTCCCTTTTTTATGATGACAACTAATTGATGACTAACGGAGTTAACCATAACTCCCTAGAGTTTAACCAAACTCCCCCTATCTATATGCCATTGATAGAAACCTTGGATTATCTTAAATCCAAGCAACATTCATAACAAAATATGAGAATTATTTAAGTCTTCAAGCATGACACGTGGAAGATAAGATGAATTTTGGCATCTTCAAGTAGTTTAAGTCTGTACGCCACGGCTCCAATACACTCTATGATCTGATAGGGCCCATAAAAACGTGGAGATAGCTTCATGGAGGCTCGTATGTTGATGGAGAGCGGCTTGTATGGCTGTAGGCGAAGATAAACCCAATCTCTTGTTGAAAATTCTCTTTCGCTTCATTATGTGTCAGCTTGCTATTTCATTATGGCTTGAGCATTAGAGAGATTATCCTTTAGCAATATAAGAGTTCGCCCTTATCAATTTGATCTTGGTCTACCTGATCTACCTTGGCTGAGCCAATTACATACTTTGGAATCACAGGAGCCGGCTGACCATACAATGCTTCATATGGGGTACATTTTGTAGATGAATGATATGTAGTATTATACCACCATTCGGCCCAGGGGAGCCATTTCATCCACTCTTTCGGTCGGTCACTAGTGAAACACCGAAGGTACATCTCTAAACACCTGTTCACCACCTCTGTTTGGCTATCAGTTTGTGGATGATATGCTGTGCTCATCTTGAGTTTGGTGCCCTGCAACTGGAATAACTCGGTCCAAAATTTACTAGTGAAGACCCTATCACGATCACTTATAATGGACCTTGGCATCCCATGCAATTTAATAATATTTTCTATGAAAATCTGAGCAATACTAGCGGCAGTGTAGGGATTTCATACAGCACAAAAATTAGTATATTTTGTAAGTCGATTAACCACCACGAGGATTATGCTTTTACCTTTCGAAGGTGGCTGCCCTTCAATGAAATCCATGGAGATGTCAGTCCATACTAAGTCCGATATAGGTAGCGGTTGTAGTTTCCCTGGACTCACCACTATTTCACCCTTTTGTTGTTGACATACATCACATTGTGCCACGTATTCAGAAATAAATTTTATAATCTCTCCCCAATAAAAATTTTACTTCACTCTTTTGTAGGTTCTCAGAAATCCAAAGTGTCCTACTGAAGGTGTGGAGTACATTTCGTGCAGAATGACTTTGATGCAAGGGGAGTCGGGTGTAAGCACAATACAACCTTTGTAGCATAGATCCCCCGAATCCAAAGTATAGTGAACTATTGTGCCTGGATCCTCCTCTAATTTTTTAATGATGTTGCTGGTCTCTGGGTCCTTCTTCCATTCCTGCCTAATATTCTCAAGGAAGTCGGTAGTAGGAAGAGAGACGGCTGAAATTCAGCTAACTCAAGTAACCGTGAGAGCGCATCTACAACAATATTTTCTTATCACTTTTTGTAAATAATTTCATAATCAAATCCTAGAAGTTTGGTTACCCATTTTTGCTACTCTAGGGATGATATCTTCTGCTCCAAAAAGTACTTGAGGTTTCTATGGTCGGTTTTAATCTGAAATCATCGACCGATTAGGTAGAGTCTCCACTTTATTACTGCGTGCACAATAGCAAGCATCTCCTTATCATAGAAAGACATTTTTTGATGGGAGGGGGACAACGCCTTGTTGGTGTATGCGAGTGGTCGACCCTCTTGCCTGAGAACAGCCCCAATTTTGACTCTAGATATATCGGTCTCAATGATGAAGGGTCGGTTGAAATATGGTAATGCTAGCACCGGTGTCATCGTCATGGCTGTCTTAAGTTTATCAAAGGCAGCGGAAGCTTTGTCTGATCATTGGAAGGTATCTTTTTTCAGTAGAGAAGTGAGGGGTGTACTGATCTTCCCATAGTTCTTCACGAATTTTTGGTAGTAGCCCGTTAGTCCAAGGAACCTACGCAGCAATTTTATATTTGTAGGTTTCGGCCATCTCTACATTGCCTTGATTTTTGTTCGGTCTACTGCCACTCCTTTTAATATTATGTGCCCAAGGTACTCTACTTTTTCTTGGAGAAAGCTGCACTTTGATGGTTTAACAAAAAGAGTATTCTCCCGAAGGATCATTAGAATAGACCACAAATGCTGAAATTGAGTCTCAAGAGAAGGGCTGTAAATGAGAATATCATCAAAAAATACCAGCACGAATTTGTGAAGAAAGCTCTGAAAAATATTGTTCATTAGACTTTGGAAATTGAAGGAGCATTAGTGAGTCTAAAAGGCATTACCAAGAATTCATAGTGGCCGTTATGAGTGCGAAAAGCTATTTTTCGGATGTCATCTTCATATACTTGAATTTGGTGGTAACCGGATCAGAGGTTCAACTTCATGAAGACTCGAGCTCCTCTTAACTCATCAAGAAGTTCATCCACCACTAGTATTGGGTACTTATCCTTGATGGTGATGTCATTTAGAGCTCGGTAGTCGATGCACATCCGCTAAGATCTGTCCTTCTTGCGTACAAGTAGTACCGATGAGGAATAGGGGCTGCAACTTGGCCGAATCACCCCTGTTTCAAGCATCTCCTTTACGATCTTCTCAATCTCATCCTTCTAGAGGTGAGGATAGTGGTATAGCTAAGTGTTCCCTAGTGGTTTGCCCAGAAGAATTAGAATTCAGTGGTCATGTTACCGAGTAGGAGGAAGACCGCGCGGTTCGGTAAAAACATCATCAAATTCAGCAAGCAATTGGGTAAGATTTTGATCTTCAATTTCTATTTTCTTCCCCTCTGGTTTCTGCTGGAGATGTATTAAAAAGCCACCATTTATCTTGTGTAAAACTTTCTCCATTCGTTGGGTTGAAATTGTGGTTATGTTGCTTCTGCGCTTCCTACGTAGGGTGACCTGTTTGCCCTTGTAGTAGAATTTCATAATTAATTTAGAAAAATTTCAGGAGATGTCACCTAGCATTGTCAGCCATTCTATGCCCAGCACAACCTCATAATCATCAATTGGTAGGAGGAAAAAGTTGGCGACAATTTCTTGGTCTTGCAATAATAGTTTCACCTACGGGCATCTTTGATCGCACTTTAGGATTCGATTGTCAGCGACCTTTACGTCAAACTTCCTATAGCCTTCGATGTGGAGCGCCATCCAAGTAGTGACCTTACTATTTAGGAAGTTATTTGTGCTGCCTGTGTCGATGAGAATGGTGATCGGTTGTTGTTTGAGAAGGCCTCCAACTTTCATCGTTTGCGAATTTGAGTAGCTTGCTAACACGTGTACCATAAAGTCAGTTGATTGTGGTTCTTCTTCTGCATCTCCTTCCTCATATTCAAGGCTCTCTTCTGGCTATTCAATGACATGTTCTTCCACTGGTTCAATCATAAGAATTCTTTCCTTTTTACAGTGATGCTCGCGGCTCTATGGCTTATCGCAATGCCAACATAACCCCTTTGTTGATCGCTCTCGAAGCTCTTCTCTTGTCAACTTTTTTGGTGCAAGAGCTTGGCTGATAGTAGGGGGGGCTAAGAGATTTGGTACTACTGGTCGGGGAGCAACCCTAGTCCTCCGGGCTTTGTGGTTCAATCGCTCCTCTTGAAGTCGTGCGAAATAGATGGCTGCCATAAGCATGTACGGCTGTCGTGCTTTAACTTTTCCCTGGATTTCCAGCCTCAAGCCCTCAATAAACATTCCCAATAGCTATTTTTCAGACCAATCACGAGTTTGATTAGATAACCATTAAACCTGGTTTGATACTCCTGAATGGTGGAGGTTTGTCGGATCTTCGCTAGTTGTCTATCGATGTTCTTGTAATCGGTTGGTCCGAAGTGAATCAACAGTCCTTCTTTGAATTGTTGCCATGAGAGGACTCCATGAGTGTGTTCAAACTAATCAAACTACTGTATGGTATCCCCTTCAAAATGTATAGCTACAATTTCCACCATAGATGCGTCCGTGGTTTTGTGGTACTGAAAATATCACTCTGCGTGCGAGATCCACCCAATTGGGTCTCCTTCTTCCCATCTAGGGAAGTTCATCCTCATGCATGGGTAGTAGGGATCAGTCATAGGGCTTCCCCTCTCCTAGAAGTCATCTCTTCAATCAGAGCTCTCTCCTTGATGTGATTTCTTTGGGCTCGGTGGTCGACCCAAATTGAGTTCGACAAAGAGGGTCTGAATCTTCTCCTCTATCCGCATCTCGAAGGCTTCGAACTTAACATTGATTGCCTCCTCAGATGCCATAGTATATGCCTCCAGATCTATAATATTAAGATCTCTCTTTTGTTATTGGGTTAAAGGCATATATTGTTTGAGGGAAGTGGTGGCCGAAAGGGTTTGTAGATTGGTGGATATAGGCTACGGTTTATGCTTATTTTATGGCTGTTTTGGGTGCGGTTTGGGGCTGCGATTTGATAGAGTTTTGGGCTAAGATGGTAGTAGATGAAGGTTAGGAAGAGGGTTTTAGATCTATGGTAGATGGCAGTAGAGATTTGACAGAATTCAGTGGAAGTTGTTGCCGATATGCGCTGTCTCGTAAGAGCAGAATTATCGTCAAAGAAACAACGGTTTCTCGATGAAATTTTTAGTGAGAACCCAAAAATTTGAGGAGAGGATTTGATAGCAAAATCGTAGTTTAAATAACAGCAAGGATGACAACTTGGATCAAGAAAATTTTGGCAGCATAACAGCAAAGAATTCAGTGCAAGTTGCGATAGCAGAATTCTCGTCGAAAAATTTCAACAGCCTGTGACGAAAACGTGCAGCAACACAGTAATGTTTCAGAGATGAATTCCATGATAGATCAATCCCAGATGAAAGCCAAGATGATCTATGAGATACTCAAGAAATTTCATTCAAAAAGGATAGCAATAGATCGGTTTAAAGGTAGCAATATACGGCTGAAATTTTTTGCAGCAATCCTTCATTCGCAAAGATGATAACTTTTCCGACGAAAGGAATTCGCAGCAAGGGATAGATAGTAAGACCCTTTTTTGGTATTTTGAATGGCAAATTGTAGCAGCAAAAGATATTAGTGATAAGAGAATACCAAATCTCTGATGCAATTGGAAGCGATGATAGTAGATTGATTTGATCTACGGCAGAAGATGAAGGTGGAGACGGCGACATCAAGAGCAATTGTGGGAATTGCTTGGTTGATGGTGAGCGGCAGGGATGACAGCAAAAGCAGTAAGATCACTGCTCTGATACCAGATGTTAGAACCTCAGAGGAATTCTATGTAGATTGATTTTTGAGGGGGATCAACCCTTAGAACACTATAGGGGTTCTACCCTCCAAGTAGTCTGGTGGCTGCAATTGTAGATGATTCTTCTTATTCCCAAGAGAAGGAGGCTCCATGCTTATATAGAGCTTCAAACCTTAGCCCTAGGGGCTGCTTCCTAAGTGAACTACCCAATTTGCCCTCAACCTTAGCGGGCCGGCCCAATAATAAGGGTGGCAGCGGCTAAGAAGCCCAAAGACACAAATATAAACCCTAGCCTTTCTTCTTTATAGGATAGAGGTGGCTAGGTGGGGTTTATTACACTCTCACAGGTTTTTATTAGTTGCTAGATGGTTGAGTAGGACCCAACCCTACTAGGGCCCTATAACTCAAGCTAGTAGGCCCAATCACTCACAACAAGATCTATGTGTGCTTAGGTGCATCTCCATGCCTTATGATCATCCTTCTCGCTTCGTTGATTCCGTCAGTATCTCAAAGCATCTTCATGTGTCGGATCGTCCATCTTAGCCTTATGGGTCCTGCTACTATTGCGCCTCCTCATGTAATTACAACATAATTATAGACATACAGGCCCGATAATAAATGAGAAAAATAGAGGCTCACAGGTCCCAATAATAATAATCACATGTACACACATCACATTACAGGTCCATGATCATCTGTCCACATTATACATCACATGTATATATTATTTTATAGGACTACTAGATAAAAATAATAGTTAATTAAACTATTTAATTAACATATATATTTTTTTGAAATCAAGGACATAGAGAAATTTTTTTGAATTCCCAAAGGTATTTTGGTCATTCAACTACAGGGGATAAGACTGAAATTTCATAAATTTTTAGGAGCAAAACTATCTTTTTCCCAACACCCTAACCCCTCTCACTGCTTTGTTGCAATGTGGCCACCGCCACCTTGCCGACGGCGGCCACTACGCAGCGAACACGCCAACCTCTGCCCGCGGGCGGCTCACCCACGGGCGGCGCTACCCCTTGCGGGCGAGCACCGCCACTTGATGGCGCCGCCCTTGCAGGTGTGCATCCCTGTGGGCACCACTACGGTCTGGTCATCCTCAGGCAAGTGTTGCTGTGGGTTGGTCGCTCGCAGGCGGGGGCCCCTACGGGCTTTGTGCCCCGGGCGACGATCGCCCCTACGGGCGAAGTCGCCACAGTGGGCACACGCCACCCCTGCGGGCTCTTCTACCCGTGGGCCAGTGCCCGCAGACCACCGCAGGCAACGTTGCCCTGGTGAGCACAGATTGCCCTTGTGGACAGGCCGCCCCATCGGGGGTGCTATTGCGGGTGGGCCGACAGCCACCTGCTTGCAGGCCTTGTGCCCGCAGCCACCACCGTTGTCGGTGCAGGCAGCAAGCCTGCAAGCAGCCTCTTCACCACTATGTGAGCGCAGCAAGGGTAGCAAAAGTTGCTGCCCTTCCTCGCCTTTTGCACCTATAATTTTGGTATCAAAAGTAGATCTAAAACACAACGCATGCAATTTAAGATCGGATCTTCACACAAATAACCTGGCTCTAATACCATTGTTGGGAAATCCTTCTGGGGAGTGACATCTCTTTCGCAGTGGAAGAACAAAAACAAAACACCCCAGATTTCCCATAGAAAGGTTCCATCGTCGTGTGAAGATCGGTGCGTCAAAACGAATCTATAAAAACTTAATGTGTAAAAGAAAATACCTAGGGAGATCGTATATCCCTAAATCCCTACAGATCTATAGGAAGTATCCACACGATAGGGACGACGACAATGCTCTTCTCTAGGGAGAGGAGAACAGAAGGTTGCAACTAAAAGAAAACCCTCAGCCTATAGAGCTTTAGTTTCCTCCAATTTATAGAGGCCCCTTATAAACCCTAATGGATCTTGTCCTATTGGGTATTGGATCTCCATCCAATTATCCAAGCCTCTTGGATTAGTGGGTCTCTACCCAATAAACTCTTATTAGCAATTATTGGATCTTATCTGAGGATCCAATAATTTAGGGGCTTAATGGATATCCAATAAGTTAGGGTCTCCAGCGGATATCTCATATCCGAACCTCTACTCGTTGTAACACCTACCATATGTGTGTGACCCTCTAGGCCCAATATCGAGCTGGCCATGATTCATACTTGTCAAAACTCCTTCTGACTTAGTGAATTATTATCTCTATAATAATTCACCCAACTCATCGACTACGGATGTACTAGGCCATTACGTCGTAGCCCCCAGACAATACAGGGGAATCCAATCCTTTAGACCTATTTGTCCTCAGTTACCATGTATCTATAGTCCCTCATCCATCTAATATCCCAAAGACCCTATATCGGGCATGGTGCTATCAGGCCCATACGGTCTCTCCTTAAGTCTTACTCTTGTCGGATTCTCTTGGAGAACTCTTTCTCTCTCAATCCGAATAACCTTGGCCAAGGATTTGTTCGAGTAAGAATATATAGGATATTCCTCTCATGATACCGAGAGCGAATGATCCTTTATTGACACTCAATAGCCCTCGTAAGATTAGCTACCACTCCCAATAACCGACTGTACTAGATCTGGAACTTTCCAAACCTATAAATCTGGTATCAAAGAGTGGAGTACTCATACAGGATATCCTTGGTGTCTAAAGTCTAAGGACTAGATATACTACTGGGACTACGGAATCGTTGTTTGACGTGAGATATCAATAACCATCCAGCATTCCGTAGGCGGATCAATCAGTGAACTTATTCCTTAATGAGCACCTGCACTGTACCCTTAGTGTCCCCACACGAGTAGCTATGAGACTAGCCACCTCCATCATACGGACGGGTATATAGCACACCAGTCTATCTAGTTACCTCGATGTCCCTCTCGAGTAACCTATGATTAGGATAATTTAGGATCTGTGTTTAAAGGTGAATCGATCTCATTATCGTGATCTCATCACAATCCGATTCCCATTGCGCAGATCCAAGGACATCATAATATATGCAACACGTAAGATAAAGTGATAAAACACCTAATAATATGCAAAGAGAAAAGGTGCATATCAAGTCATAAGTGCCATCACTCATGTGATTGGCTTGCAGGGCATATATGACTAGCAGGAGGTCCGATCGACAATCGACAAAAGGCTTCAGATAAAGATATCGAGTATCAGGCCAAGAAGAGTGGTGTTGTGCCAAAGAGATTAGGGTTGTGAAGGTCAATTACCAATTGGGCAATAGGCTACAAGAGAGGATGGTGTGTCGAAGAACCGAACGAAGCATCGACCAATGATGTAATGGGCAACAGGTTGCTTCATTGTAACTATCTAGATTGAAGTAGGATTAACGTTTAATTAGTGTGTAGGATTAACTATGATAGAGATGAAGGCATAAAGCAAAATGACGTACTAGAGTCAAGGATGATTGAATCGTTGGGAGTTCGAGAGTTAGCCAGAAGTCCAAAGATTCATCGAGAATGCTACTGAAATTGGCCGAGAGTGAGTCAAGAACCTAACGAAGGGTTCATTAGAAGTTCATCGGAAAGACTCGTCGAAGGTTCGCAGAGCTAACCGAGAAAGATCAGAGCTTGCCAAAGAAGACTCATAAGAACTCGCCAAGATCATCGTGAAGTCCTGGAGACTACTGGGATTCCATCGAAAGTTGTCCGAGAGTTCGTTGGAAGTCCACCGGAAGTTCACCGGAAGCTCGTCGGAAGAAGCCTTGATGTGCTAGATTTAGATTTGCTTAGAAAATATTTTTAATTTCGTAGTTAGCGCGTAATTAGGGTTAAGATCGGGAGGTAATCCCCTTAACCCAAATAGGGGCCAATTGGGCCCGAATCAGGGCTGTGTTGGGTCGGATGAAAGGATCAAACAATGCCCAAGTGCCATGTCAGGCGATGGCACTACTAGCTAGGTGGTGGAACTGCCTAAAGGCTCAATCTTCAAGATTGAGTCTAGGCAGTGGTATAGCCTAGATTGGGCAATGGTACCGCCCACTGACAGTGTGCTTGGGTGGTGGTACCACCCAATACACTAATAGAACCAAAGTGCACTAGCGGCGGTACCGCCAGTACCCGAAAAAACCAGGATGGGAAGGTTTTTGGCTCCAAGTTTGAATCAGATTAGGGCCTATAAATACCCCTCCTATCCTTAGGTTGAAGGCACAAGCACACAATCTTTGAAAGAAGCAAAACACTGAAAAAATCATTCCAAAACATCCCTCCTCTAGCCTTAGAAAGTTTTTAACCTAAAGAGAGGAGTGAGTACTTGTAATGGTTACCTCCTAAGCCTGTCAATAGGAGAGAGCACGGTAAGGGAGTTTGTCTTCGCCTATTGTAACGAAGACAATTAGTGGAAAGCCAATGGCCTTAAGAGAAGAGGAACTGGTTTGCATTTCTATTCTTACATTTATCCTTCTGTAAACCTGTACTTTACTTGTTCTCTTCCTTTTATCTTCTCTAAATATTCTTAAGTTTAAGTTAGAGCTTTTTCGACATGATTTTCATCGAAATCTATTTTTATCGTACAAAATTTTAGAAATCATTTAAATCATTGAAATTTATTGTAATCTTACTACTGCACTAATTCACCCCTCCTCTTAGTGCCAAATTGAATTTGTTGAAGCATGATTTTAAGCTTTTTCGAATAGAACCAAACGAGACTATCGGTGACATGTACACCCATTTCACGGATATCGTCAATAGTCCAAGAGCCCTTAGTAAATCTTTTTCGGATTTTGACTAAACAAGATTTTAAGATCCCTTCCAAAAAGGTGGGATCCAAAAGTAACCGCCATACAAAAAGCTAAAAATTTAAATGACTTACCTCTTGAAAATCTCATTGGGTTTTTAATGATCTATAAAATAACTTTTGTGGAAACTTGAAAACTACCTTCCAAATAACAAGAAGGATTTGAAACTATAAATTATAGAATACCACTTGAGAGAGCTCAAGTGATGAGGACAATGATGATGAGAACTTTGAACTTTTGACAATAAATCTTTAAAAAATTATAAAACATAAATTAAAAAGCAAAAATGAAATTAAAAAGAAGAAGAGGCCACCGAAGATGATGAAAGCTCGCAAAGAAGAATCAAGTGATGAAGCGATGAATCGGGCTTTGATGGCTTTCGACAATGAGGTAAGTAACTCATCCAAAATGCTTTTTCATTGTTATAAAATTACTTGATCTTTTCATAAGGTGCTTAACTTAGTTTAGTTGGTTGGAAGTTAAAAAAAAATTTATTTTCAAAAATTATATCATGCTTTTCTTTCTAGTATTTTTAAAAAGAAAAAATTATGAAATGTTTCAGATTTATATGATGATATGTGAAATAAATTTGCATGAAATGAAACACATAAAAATGGCAAAATATACTATCATGATGTTTTATGCTTGATGTGTTTGGTCTTGATGGTTTTTATGATGATACTTGTATTTCGAATTTATACGATGATGGCTTTCATATGAAATACTTGAACATACTCATATGAAATCAATTGCATGAAATGAAAATACATTTTCTATCTTATTGAGATAAATGAATTCATTTTATGAATCTTGTGAATTTCATGAAAATAATCATGATGAATGCTTTGAAAATAAATGTGTGTATCATGTTATTGGTCTAAATGATTTCTCTTGAAACTTGCTTTTTTGGATCTATATAATGATACATGAATCTAGCATTAAAAGATAAAAGCATACTTATATGAAATAAATCATAAAAAGGAAATGCATGTTTCTTGAAATCTTTCTATCTCTAGAGTTTTCAATTTTTTCGATAAAAGACAAATGATAAATCCATGTATATTATGTTCATGTGAATAGAAAATAATTTTGATGATTTTATCGAATTGAACTTGAATAAGATTTTTTTTTAATGATTCTTAACTCTTCTCTTAATCTCTTGGAATCATAACTTGACTTTTGTGAATCGAGATGCATGAAACAAATTATTCTCTTTGCTATTTACTACCAAATGAATCATGATTGATATCATTGCTATTATACCTCCTATGATTCATGTTGTAGAGAAAGAATTTATAAATCATGATGCAATGAGAATTCTTATGCAATAATCAAGTGCTCATGTGATTCTTTGCTAAAGAAAATATTTATGATTCATAATCTTGATAATTATAACTTGAAACTTTTATAAATCAAGATCATATACCATGATTATTTTATTTATCAATAGAGAATTTTTCAAATGAAATATGATTTGTCTCTTGATTTCTCGGAACTATACAATTGAAAATTTTTTATGATCTTGATGACTTGATATGTCACTTGATTTCTTGATGACTTCTTGATGATTCATGACTTCTATTTTTAAACTTTCAGAATCATAAATTTATTTTGTTGGAATCATGACTTATTTGGTTTGAATGCATGAATCGATGATTTTTATTTGATACTCGAAATTTTCCTTTGATCTTGATGACTTGATGCATGAATCATATTCTCATATGATTATTTCACGAATGAGATAATATGAATCATGTCTTGATCTTGATCTTGTTAAAAAGAACACTTATGAACCATAAATGACATCCTTTGGTATTGACCTTTGTTGATTTTCATATTGATACCCTTCATGACATGATTTCTTTACATTTTTGCTTGTATGCATCATGTGATAATTGATGTATATTTTGATACAAATGTATTTGAAAGTGAATGTAAAGAAAACTTTGTATTCCCTCTCTTCTTTTTGACAATGATAAAGGGGGAGATAGTTTGTTATTGTGCACTTCATGAAATAAAGCAAAGATTGATAGCTTGCATATTTCAAAAGTTGTTATCTTAAACATCACAAAGAGAAGAAAGTTGCTATCTCAAAAGAAGCAATAATTTTGCTAAACTTCACAAAATATAGCTAGATTGCATATCGCAAAGTATGCTAGCTTGCTTATCATTATCATGATTGCTAGCTTGCTTATCATCAATTCATGATTATTTTTTTGCCATGATTAGAGCATCGATGTAAAAGATTATTTGTGCTCCTCCCCTTCTCTTTGGCAATAACGAAGAGGGAGAAAGATTGCTAGCTTGGCCTTGAAAGCAAAAATTGCTAGCTCATTGCAAGCAAAGATTGCTAGCTCAATCATTACAAAGGCACAACTTGCTTGCACTTCTCAAAGGAGAATAGAAAAACTTGCTATCATGAACACCATCACAAATTGCTACCTTGCAATCTCAAGAGAAGCAAAGTGCAAACTTGCACAAAGAATCAAGTGATGAATTGCTTGCACATCCTTAAAAATTTGCAATATGCTTGATGTAAATCTTACTAGTTTAATTATAAAATTTGCATATCCTTAAATTAGCTAAGATACAACTTCTCCTTTTTGTTGATGACCAAGGGGGAGAAGTAGATTGATGATTTCATGCAATATATGATGCTTTGTAATATTTTGAAATATTGCATGATTTTTTTGATACATGTTACTTGGATTTGTTGAAATCTAAGGGTTCTATCAATATGGCATATTGATATGGTTAAACTCCAAGAGTTAAGGTTAACTCCGACATCAATTAGTTGTCATCATAAAAAAGGGAGAGATTGTTGAGTCTCAGATTTTTATGATGAGATTAATTGAGTATGATTTATGATCTAACTATGTTTTGAGTCACGCAGGTCTCCTCTTGATCAGCATTAAATAGTTGACATAGGATGAATCAGCATTACGCCAGAGGAAATCACATCAGAAGATTGAATGTCGAGCTGGAGGTTGGGTCGCAATTGACAAAAGGCTTGAAATAAAGATATCAAGTATCGGGCCAAGAAGAGTGGTGTTACGCCAAGGAGATCGAGATTGCAAAGGTCAACCATTGATTGAGCAATAGGCCGCAAGAGAGGACAATGCGTCGAAGAACTGAATGAAGCGCTAACCAATGATGTGTCGGCCAATAGGAAGTTGATTCATTATAACTGTCTAAATCGAAGTAGGATTAAGATTTAATTAGTGTGTAGGATTATCTACAATAGCGATGAAGGTATAAAGCAAAATGATGTGCCAGAGTCAAGGATGATCAAATCGCTGGGACTTCGAGAGTTAGCCAAAAGTCTGAAGATTCGTCGGGAATGCTACCAGAATTGGCCGAGAGTGAGTCGGGAACTTGACGAAGAGTTCATCGGAAGTTCATTGGAAAGACTCATCAAAGGTTTGCAGAGCTCACCGAGAAAGATCAAAGCTTGCCAAAGAAGACTCGTCGGAACTCGCTAAGATCATCATGAAGTCCAGGAGCCTGCCGGGAGTCTGCTAGAAGATGTCCGAGAGTTCGTCGGAAGTTTGTCGGAAGTTCGCCGGAAGCTCATTGGAAGAAGCCTTGACATGTCGGATTTATATTTACTTAGAAAATATCTTTAATTTCATAGTTAGCATGTAACTAGGGTTAAGATTGGGAGGTAATCCCTTTAACCCAGATAGGGGCCAACTAGGCCCGAATCAACACTGTGTTGGGCCGGATGAAAGGCCCAAACAATGCCTAAGTGCCATGTCAAGCGGTGGTAACGCCAACTGGGCAGTGGAACCACTTGAAGGCTCAGTCTTCAAGACTAAGTCTGGGTGGTGTTATCGCTCATTGATAGTGTGCCTGGGTGATGGTACCACCAGACTAGGCGGTGGTACCGCCCAGTACACTGACAGAACCAGAGTGCACTAGTAGTGGTACTGTGTTAGGACTCTAGCTATGAGAGTCCTAATTTAGTTTCATTGATAAGGGCATTCATGTAAATCCTATCTAGCCGACCCCTATTAAAGAGGTGAAGAGACCGACTAGGTTAGGGTTAGGTTGCTTCTTAGGAAAGGACTCCTATTATAAGTAGGAGTTCTATTAGGAAAAGAGTCCTATTAGAAGTAGAAGTCCTATTAGGAAAGGAGTCCTATTATAAGTAGGAGTTCTATTAGGAAAAGAGTCCTATTAGAAGTAGAAGTCCTATTAGGAAGAGAGTCCTATTAGAAGTAGAAGTCCTATTAGGAAGAGAGTCCTATTAGAAGTAGAAGTCCTACTAGAGAAGGAGTCCTAATTAGAAGTTGGTTAGAAGTAGGAGTCTTAAGTAAGAGTCCTATTAGGAGTTGGGGCTTAGAAGCCCTATAAATAGCCATGTATTCATCCTCTTTTAATCAATGAATAGATCAATATTTTTGCAGCCTTTGTGCAGCAACTTGGAGGAAGGAACCCCTATAGAGTTCCAAGGAGGCCGATCCCCTATAGAGATCAACCCCAAGCTTAGAATCCGCGGAGGGTTCTAACACTTGGTATCAGAGCAACGTTCTTGGCATCTCGCTGCCCTTCCACTGCCATCCACCAGCCCTCCACAACCGCGCAAAGCAATTCCCATAATTGCTTAGAAGATCATCGCTGAATTCCGTCGTCATCTCCACCACCATAGATCATCATTTGATCTTCCCGTGAATTGCAACAGGTTCTGGTTATCTACCCTACTGCTGCTGCAATTTAGTTATCCTTATTCAAAAAATCCAAAAAAATTCGTTCCTATAATTGCTGCATAAACTTTTCGTCGTAAAGTTTTCATCTCTACAACGAAAGTCGCACTGCAGAATTTCAGCCACATAGCTGCCTTTTTGATCTTGCTACTGCGTTTTTTCTATCCAAATCTCTATGGAATTTTTACGGCGGCTTTGACAC
The DNA here is from genome assembly GCA_024322285.1 of Musa beccarii. Classification (NCBI taxonomy): domain Eukaryota; kingdom Viridiplantae; phylum Streptophyta; class Magnoliopsida; order Zingiberales; family Musaceae; genus Musa; species Musa beccarii. The sequence continues at coordinate 24,515,748 of CM044396.1, forward strand.
TTCCTAACAGTGGTTTTCCCTTTTGTTTTGTCGAAAAATTCTCAATAAAAATCACTTATCTTTTACGTCCAATCTGCTGCACTTTAGACGTAAAAATCTGCTATAATACCTCTCCGTGATTCTCAATTTTGCCAAACCTCTTGCTATCGTTTCTTCCTACAAAATTTTTTACAGTATTACCTCTTCCTTATCAGTAGATCCCCTTTGAGTTTTACTTGAATCTCTTTTGAAAATTTCTGAAAAATTACATCTTTACTGCTGGAATTTTTTCGGTGAAAAATCTGGTATTGCACCTTTGTCCTTTTTTCTTCTCCGTAACCTACCAAACCCTAGCCACCTTGCTACCACAAACCAAGACGTCTTTAGGGCATCCCTCTAGCCTCAAGATGCAGCCATCATAACCTAGTTTCATAACCCTAACAACATCAAAAACCACAGCCCAATACAGTAAACCATTACAGCTGAACCCTTCAATCACCGATCTATTGTCCGAACCTTCCACCACCCCATGCCATTAAACCGTCAACAGAAAAAAGACAAGGGCATCTCTGATCTACAGACATATGCTATGGCTTCCCAAGATCTAATTGATGCTAAATTTGAAGCATGGGAATCTCGGATTGAATCACGGCTTGAATCGCGCTTGGAAGACAAATTGCGCGCTTTGATTGCAGAATTCAGAATTGGACAACCATCGAGTCCAACCAAACTGTAGCAAGGAGAGAATTTAGAAAGGACCATAGAGAAGGAGGGACAGCCCTCGGACATGCTTCAGCCATGCATGAGGGTGGACTTCCCACGATGGGAAGGAGACCCAGCGGGGTGGAATTCGCGCGCAGAACGTTACTTTCGCTACTACCGAACGTCGGATAATGCTATGGTGGAGATTGCTGTCATCCACCTTGAAAGAGATGCTATTCAATGGTACAATTGGCTGGAATATAATCATGGGACTCCGACATGGAATCAATTTAAGAATGCACTGTTGAACCGTTTCGAACCTACGGAGTATGAAAATATCGACGGCCAACTCGCAAAGATTCGACAAACCTCTACGATTCAAGAGTACCAAACCAGGTTTGAGAAGCTATCTTACCTTGCTCGTGATTGGACTGACCGTCAATTGTTAGAAACATTTATCGAAGGACTCAAGCCAGAGATAAAAGGGGAAGTTAAGGCACGACAGCCCCGTACCGTGATGGCTGCGATTTCTTTTGCCCGAATACAAGAAAAATGACTCAACCAAGATTCTCGAAGGATGAGAACCACTCCTAGAACCTCAACATATAAACCCCCTTCTGCTTCCAGCCATCCTTCGCTGCCCAAAAAATTGACAAGAGAAGAACTACGTGATCGATCAGCAAAGGGTCTTTGTTGGCATTGCGACAAGCCGTGGAACCGCGATCATCGCTGCAAAAGGGGCCGCCTCCTATTGATTGAACCTCTTGAAGGCATGAAGGAGGAGGTCTAGGAGCATGAGGAAGAGGTCACAGATGAAGAACAGCAGCCAATTGATATTATGATGCATGCCCTTGCCGGTTATGCGAACCCGCAAACAATGAAAGTGGGAGGATTTCTGAAGCAACAACCAATCACCATTCTTATTGACACCGGGAGCACTAATAATTTTATGAACAGCAAGGTTGCTGTCCGGATGGCTTTACCTATTGAGAATTGTAGCAGGTTTGATGTTAAAGTCACAGATAGACGAATTTTGAAGTGTGATCGTAAGTGCCCACGGGTGAAACTATTGCTGCAGGACCAAGAGATAATTGCAGATTTTTTCCTCCTCTCTCTCGATGATTATGAGGCCGTGCTTGGCATCGAATGGTTGACGACATTAGGTGATGTTTTCTGGAATTTTTTGAAATTAATTATGAAATTTTACAACAAGGGGAAACAGGTGATACTGCACGGGAAATGTGGGGGCGACGTAACGATGATTTGCATACAACGAATGGAGAAAGTTTTGCACAAAGCATGCAGCGACTTTTTGGTACAACTTGAGCAGCAATCTAAGGGAGAGCCAACCAAATTTAAAGATCCAAACCTACTTCCCTTATTTGCTGAATTTTCAGATATATTTGACGAACCACGCGGACTACCTCCTAACCGCCGGCATAATCATCGTATACCAATTCTTCCAGGGAAACCTCCAGCAAATACTCGACCATATCAGTATCCACATCTCCAAAAAGATGAAATGGAAAGGATTGTAAAAGAGATGCTTGAAACAGAAATTATTCGGCCAAGTTGCAGCCCCTACTCTTCACCAATGCTCCTCGTACGAAAGAAAGACGGAACACGGCGAATGTGCATTGATTACCGAGCTCTCAACGACATAACTGTCAAGGACAAGTATCCTATTCCAATAGTAGATGAATTACTTGATGAATTAAAGGGAGCACGAGTCTTCATAAAGTTGGACCTTCGATCCGGATATCATCAAATACGAGTGTGCGAAGAAGACATACCAAAAACTGCCTTTCAAATGCACAACGATCACTATGAATTTCTGTGTAGCTTTCTTCAACAAAAAGTGGAATATCTTGGGCATATCATATCAGAGGAAGGGGTGGCAGTGAACCCCCGAGGTGAAGCAATGCAGAATGGCCAACCCGAGGAACATAAAATCACTGCTTGCGGCTTTCTTGGTTTAACAGGTTACTACCGTAAGTTCATGAAAGACTATGGAAAGATCAGTGCACCCCTTACTTCCTTGCTAAAAAAAGATGCTTTCCAGTGGTCGGACAAAGCCACCACCGCCTTCGAGGAACTTAAAGTCGCAATGATAACAACGCTAGTACTAGTATTACCCGACTTCGATAAGACTATTATTATTGAAGCTGATGCCTCCGGAGTAGGAATTGGTGCTGTATTAATGCAAGATGGCCGACCCCTCGCTTATGCTAGTAAGGCATTATCTCCTTCCCACCTCAAGATGACTATTTACGACAAGGAGATGCTCGCGATTGTGCATGCGGTGTCCAAATGGAGACCATACTTAATTGGGCGACGCTTTCGCATTAAGACCGACCATAAAAGCCTAAAATATTTCTTGGAGCACATCGGAGAAGTAGCATACAGATTGGACTTACCTGCCAGCTCCTGAATCCATCCAGTCTTCCATGTATCATGTTTGAAGCTCAGGTTAGGACAACACGAGACAGCCCAAAGCCATCTACCAAATATAACTACCCAAGGAGAGCTCCAGACCCAACCAAGTGCCATTATTGATCGACGAATTGTGACTCAACGACGACGACCTGCTACTGAAGTGTTAATACAGTGGGCAAAACTACCAGCAGAAGATGCCACTTGGGAGAACTACGACGACTTGAAGATCAAATCCCCAGAAGTCATGGAACGTCAGCCTCGAGGACAAGGCTGATTTGAAGAGGGCGGGTCTGTTAGGACTCTAGCTATGAGAGTCCTAATTTAGTTTCATTGATAAGGGCATTCATGTAAATCCTATCTAGCCGACCCCTATTAAAGAGGTGAAGAGGCCGGCTAGGTTAGGGTTAGGTTGCTTCTTAGGAAAGGACTCCTATTATAAGTAGGAGTTCTATTAGGAAAAGAGTCCTATTAGAAGTAGAAGTCCTATTAGGAAAGGAGTCCTATTATAAGTAGGAGTTCTATTAGGAAAAGAGTCCTATTAGAAGTAGAAGTCTTATTAGGAAGAGAGTCCTATTAGAAGTAGAAGTCCTATTAGGAAGAGAGTCCTATTAGAAGTAGAAGTCCTACTAGAGAAGGAGTCCTAATTAGAAGTTGGTTAGAAGTAGGAGTCTTAAGTAAGAGTTCTATTAGGAGTTGGGGCTTAGAAGCCCTATAAATAGCCATGTATTCATCCTCTTTTAATCAATGAATAGATCAATATTTTTGCAGCCTTTGTGCAGCAACTTGGAGGAAGGAACCCCTATAGAGTTCCAAGGAGGCCGATCCCCTATAGAGATCAACCCCAAGCTTAGAATCCGCGGAGGGTTCTAACATACTGCCAGTACTCGAAAAACCCGAGATGGGAAGGTTTTTGGCTACAAGTTTTAATCAGATTGGAGCCTATAAATACCCCTCCCATCTGTTAAATCTCGGATTTTGATGATGAAATCAATTGGTGAAATATTTGTACTAATCTCTTTGTTGAGATGAGTGTGCAGGAATAACTACGATGGAATGAAAACATAACGTGATTTACCGAGGCCAAGTCCGTCGGGGGTTCAAGAGTTCATCGGAAGTCCGAGAGATTTTCGGAAGAGTTGCCGGAACCATCCAAGATCAAATCAGGGACTTGTTGAAGTTTTCGAAAGTCCATTTCAAAGATCGTCGAAGGTTCGCGGAACTTTCGGAAGATTAGGAAACCAGTAGAAGACTAGTTGAGCTCGCCGGAGTATCTTTGGGAGACCACGGTAGCAATCCGAGGGAAGCATCGGAGGCCTGCCGGAATCTCGCCGTAGAACTCGTCGGAAGTCGACTTGAAGGATGTCCGATCAAATCACATTAAGTTATGTTCGTAATTTGCACATGAGTAGAGCAAGGATTTAAGAAATAAATCCTGCCCAAAATTCAGTAGGAGCCAACCGGGCCACTACTGTGTCAAGTTGAGATCTAAACAGCCCCATTCGGCTCTGTCGAATGGGGCAAGCGATGGAACCGCCGCTGGGCGGTAGCACCGCCTGCACACACACGAGCGATGGAATCGCTTTATGTCGGGTGTAGCACCGCCCTGCACATCGACGGCGAGTGGAACCGCTGGTTGGTTGGTGTGGCACCGCCCCGATCCATCGGATCGAGCGTAGCACGCGCGCTGAAGCGGTGGCACCGCTTCGTACACGTCGATCAAAAGATCGACAGTGTGGCACCGCCTTGACCACAGGAACATGGGAACTCCAAATTCACTTGGAATTTGGAGCCCAATTTTGAATCCACTTTGGATCTATAAATACCCCCTTTCTCACCTGAAAGTGCAACCCTTTTGAGCAAGAAAAAGTTTGAGTCTTGAGCTTTTGAAGAGTTTTGAAAAGTGTTGTTTTCTTTGCTAAGTGTTCACCTTCTTCTTCTTCTTGAGAGATCTTGTACAAGTGTGAACATCTTGTAAAGGATTGTAAAAGGGGTGTTTGATCCTGCCCTTCAAAGGACTTGCTAGTGGAAGAGCGGAGCCTCATCGCAAAGGCTTCAAGAGTGGATGTAGGTCATTTGACCGAACCACTATACATCATTGTGTCCTTAAATGTGTGAGTGTTTATATTTCTGAATCATTTCATTTCTTGGCTGCAAGTTCATAGTTAGTTCCTTTTCACAAGCAATTACTTTCAAGTTCTCTTTCGTCGAATCGAAATCTTCCTACGAACTTGTGTTTCTTTTAAATCGTTTTCAAGAATATGAGTTTAATCCGCTGCACTAATTCACCCCCTCTTAGTGCCTTTTGATCCTTTCAATTGGTATCAGAGCAAGGTTTGCTCTCATATTGGTTTAAAACCCAAGAGAGATGGCCTACTCCGGTATGCAAGAGGGTCTCTCCATTACTCGTCCACCTATGTTCAATGGGTTGGATTATACGTATTGGAAGACTCGTATGAGGATTTTTCTTATTTCCATGGACTTAGAACTTTGGAACATTGTCGAAAATGGCTTCGCAAAATCTTCTCTTCCGATGAGTGAATGGAATGAGTCGGAGAGGAAGATTTTCGCTCTCAATGCAAAGGCTATGAATGCCTTATTTTGTGCACTTGATAAGAATGAGTTTAATCGGGTTTCCGTTTGTGAATCGGCTTTTGATATTTGGCGCACTCTTGAAATCACTCATGAAGGCACTAGCCGAGTGAAGGAGTCCAAAATCAACATTCTTGTGCATTCCTACGAACTTTTTCGGATGAAACCAAATGAGTCCATTGGAGACATGTACACCCACTATACGGATGTCATCAATGGACTTAAAGCTCTTGGTAAAGGCTTTTTAAATTTTGAATTGGTAACTAAGATTTTAAGATCCCTTCCAAAGTGTTGGGATCCAAAGGTCACGGCCATTCAAGAGGCCAAGGATCTTAAAGTATTTCCTATTGAAGAACTTATTGGATCTCTAATGACTTACGAGATGACGTGCCATGCTCATGAAGAGCTTGAGAACCCCCTTCCAAAGAACAGGAAGGATATGGCACTTAGAATACAAGAAGACCACTTGAAAGGAACATCAAGTGATGAGGATAGTGACAATAACATTGCACTTCTAACTCGAAAGTTTAAGAAATTCATAAGAAAGAACAAATTCAAAAATGACACAAAAAGCAAATTTGAACACAAAAAGGACCAAGTCATTTGCTACGAATGCAAGAAGCCAGGACACTTCAAGAATGAATGCCCTCAAGCCAAGAAGAAGCAATTCAAGAAGAAAAAAGCCTTGAAGGCCATGTGGGATGATTCAAGTGACTCCGAGGTTGAAGAGGCTAGCAACAAAGAGGAGGCAAACTTCGCTCTAATGGCATTTGGAGAAGAGACAAACTCACAAGCTAGGAGCAAGAAATGGTATCTTGATAGTGGATGCTCAAGGCACATGACCGGAGATCCATCTCATTTCTCTATGCTCTTTAGCAAAGAAGAAGGATATGTCACTTTCGGAGACAACAACAAGGGTAAAATCATTGGCAAGGGAACCATAGGTAACAAATCGAGTTTTTCAATTGATGATGTGTTACTAGTTGATGGTTTAAAACATAATCTTTTAAGTATTAGTCAACTATGTGATAAAGGTTATGTTGTTAGATTTGAATCCAATGTTTGCATTATTGAAAAACCCAACAACAACATATCCATGATTGCTTTAAAACAAAACAATGTCTACACCATAAATATTGATAAATTAAGTAATGAAATGTGTTTTTCGGTTTTGAATGATGACGCTTGGCTTTGGCATAGGAGGCTAGGCCATGCAAGCATGAAACTAATCTCTAAGATTTCATCTAGAGATTTAGTAAGAGGTATCCCAAACACGAAATTTGTTAAGGATAAGGTATATGATGCATGTCAACCTGGAAAACAAATAAAGACTAGTTTCAAATCAAAAAATCACATTAGCACCACTAGACCATTGCAATTGATCCACTTGGACTTATTTGGACCAATTGACATAACAAGCCTAGGAGGTAGCAAATATGCCTTTGTAATTGTGGGATGACAATAGTAGATATACTTGGACCTATTTTTGGCTCATAAAAGTGATTGCTTCAAATGTTTCTCTAAATTTTGTAAACTCACTCAAAATGAAAAAGGCTTTATGATCTCATCAATTCGAAGTGATCATGGAGGTGAATTTCAAAATCATGACTTCCAAAATTTTTATGAAACAAACGGATACAATCACAACTTCTCTACTCAAGAAATCCACAACAAAATGGAGTAGTAGAAAGGAAAAATAGAAGTTTGCAAGAAATGGCTAGAACCATGTTAAATGAATATAATTTACCAAAATATTTTTGGGCGAAGCCGTAAATACGGCTTGCTATGTGATGAATAGAGTTCTAGTGAGACCATCCCTATCCAAAACTCCATATGAATTATGGAATGATAAAAAAACCCAATGTTTCTTACTTTAAAGTTTTTGGTTGCAAATGCTTTATTTTGAATGAAAAGGATGCCTTAGGAAAATTCGATGCAAAATCCAATGAAGGCATATTTCTTGGTTATTCTTCCGTTTCTAAGGCTTTTCGTGTTTTCAACAAGAGAACCTTACTTATAGAAGAATCTATTCATGTGGTTTTTAATGAAGTTTCTGAATTTAAGAAAAAAGATTTTGATGATGATTTTGGTCTTGATGATTTGAATTTGAATGAACCCTCTCCTCAAAATAACATCTTGGATGCATCTTCTTCCCAAACTTCCTTACCAAAGGAATGGAAGTATGTAGATGCTCATCCCAAGGAGTTAATTATAGGAGATGCATCAAAAGGGGTTCAAACTCGCTCTTCTTTCAAAAATTTTTGTGCCCATGCTACCTTTCTTTCTCAAGTTGAACCAAAATGCATTGTTGATGCCCTAAAAGATGATTCTTGGGTTATCGCAATGCAAGAAGAATTGAATCAATTTGAGAGGAATGAGGTATGGAAGCTTGTTCCTAGACCTAATGACCACTTAGTTATTGGTACTAAGTGGGTCTTTAGAAACAAGCAAGATGAATGCGGTATCGTGGTTAGAAACAAGGCTAGACTAGTGGCCAAAGGTTTCAACCAAGAAGAAGGTATCGATTATGAAGAAACCTTCGCTCCGGTGGCAAGATTGGAAGCCATTAGGATACTCCTTGCCTATGCTAGTAGTAAAGATTTTAAATTATTTCAAATGGATGTCAAAAGTGCATTCTTAAATGGTTTTATTTCTGAAGAAGTTTATGTTGAACAACCACCCAGATTCGAAAACTCTCTATTTCCTAACCATGTGTTTAAGCTAACTAAGGCCTTATATGGTCTTAAACAAGCCCCTAGGGCTTGGTATGAGAGGCTTAGTTCCTTCTTGATTTCAAATAATTTCACTAAAGGCAAGGTTGATACTACATTGTTTATTAAACATTTTGAAAACAATTTTCTTATTGTTCAAATTTATGTTGATGATATTATTTTCGGATCTTGTAATAAATCACTATGTGAATTATTTGCTAAGGATATGAGTGATGAATTTGAGATGAGCCTAATGGGAGAACTAAATTTTTTTAGGACTTCAAATCAAGCAACTAAGTGATGGTATATTTCTAAATCAATCAAAATACACATTGGAATTGTTAAAATGATTTAATATGGATGGATCAAAAGAAATTAGCACTCCTATGAGCACCTCCACTAAATTAGATATGGATGAAAATGAAGAAAGTTTTGATCAAAAAACTTATAGGGGCATGATAGGTAGCCTGCTTTATCTCATCGCAACTGGACGACATCATGTTCGAGTGTAGGGCTATGTGCAAGATTCCAAGCTAATCCTAAGCTATCTCACTTGAAAGCTGTCAAGAGGATTCTTAGATATCTTAAAGGGACCCCTAATCTTGGATTATGGTATCCAAAATCTGAAAATTTTAGTTTGAAAGCTTATGCAGATGCGGATTTTGGTGGATGTAAAATAGATAGAAAAAGCACATCCGGAACATGCCAATTTCTAGGACATGCACTTGTTTCTTGGACTTCCAAGAAACAAAATTCGGTTGCACTATCTACGTGAAGGTTTGAATATATAGCTGCTAGTGCATCTTTGTGCACAAGTTATCTGGATGAAAAATACACTAGAGGACTATGGAATCTACTTAAAAAATATTCCTATAAAGTGTGATAACACGAGTGCAATTTGTCTAACTAAAAATCCAATCCAACACTCTCGCACTAAGCACATTGACATCAGGCATCACTTTATACGTGATCATGTAAGTAGTAGAAATGTCACTCTTGATTTTGTTGATACAAATCATCAATTAGCGGATATTTTTACAAAACCTTTAAATGAGGAACAATTTGATTTTATTAGAAGGGAATTAGGCATGCTAAACTGTCCAAGTAAGTAAGTGTTTTTTTGATGATGTCTTTTCTTGAAATTATGTTTAAACTATGATTTCCATCGATTTGATTCGGATTTTCCTATGGATTTATTCCTTTTGACTTCATCCCATCTCTGAGATTTTTCTTTAAAAAAAAAAAAAAGGAAAAACATGAAATCCGAATTTGTTTTTGTGCTACCGGCGGTAGCACCGCCAGCTGCGGCGGTGGAACCGCCTGGGTAGTCAGCCCCAGGCGGTGGAACCGCTCTTGGGGCGGTAGTACCGCCTGAACACCCTGCTATAAAGTGTGTTAGGGCCGACGGTGAGAACCGCCTCCCCTAATCTGTGAACCTCTCCTCACTCTTCCAAACTCTTCCAAACTTCAAATTGGTGTCATTTCTTCCCATCTAGAAGCCTAAGGAGGAGATTTTATCTTGATTCAAGCTTCCTACATCTCAAAGAACCAATCTAAGGTAAAACAGAATTATTTCTCTTTCCTTTTCTTGTGAAGTTTCATTCCTTTCTTCAATTGATTTTTGATTATTCCTGAATAGAAATGGCTCCTAGAAGAATATCAAGAGACAAAGGAAAAGGATGGAGGTAGATTCATTTGACCAATCCTTGTTTAAATCACAAGAAGCCTCCCTTAGATTTTTCTCGAATTTGGTTCTAGACCCATTCATAAAGGAAAGTATGTTGATTTGAATCAATTAGGAAACTTAGAACCTATCATGTGGTTTGCAGACTTAGAGGCTTTACCTATTCGCAAATTATTGAACCTATTTATCCACGTTTAGTTAAGTTGTTCTATGCTAATTTAAGCTGTGAATGATGATGGCTTGTCAACTTATCTTCTAGGTAATGAGATTCAAATATGTGATAATACTATATGCTCATTAATTGGAATTGTTGAAAGAGAGCTAGGGTGTTATTTTCGAGGAAAATGGGATATGGACACAGTTGGTGCCACTCACTCTAAAGCTTTAGAAACTGTGTTTGCAAACCCAAATTTAGGAATAATTCCCAAGAGTTGTGAACATTTATTACCTTTTAACTCTAAAATTTTGCATCACATTCTAATAAGCATTGTTATTCCTAAGCAGTTTCATCATGATGAGATCAGTTTCATTGAATTAGGTACCTTATATTGGATCATAACTAGACAACATTTCTGTTTTGGTTACCTAATCAGGCAGCACATGATAGAGGTCCTTTCTAAAGGATTAATGTTACCATATGGAGGTTTAATAACTAGACTATTGCATGCCCATAACATCTGCATTCCACCAGATGAAGAAGCAATACAAGTCGAAAGATTTAATATTATTGATGTTAAACTACTTAGACGACTTAGATGTACTTTCGAGCATGGAATAGGGGTTAGGCAACCTAGGAGATGTGATATACCTCCCCCAGCCGTAGACCATCATGAAACACCAGTCCTTAGGGGAAATGAATCTCCTCCTCCTAATCCTTTTGTTGCAGCTACATCAGTGACATTTTCTGCTCCATCTTCTACTGATCCGATCATGAGAGAGTTAAATGAAGTAAAACTACAGCAAATTAAAATTTTGAAGGAAATGCGGAAGATGAACTTAAAGATCGATCACATGTATAGGCATCTTGGCATTCCTCCTGAGGAGTAGCTTGCTGTGTTTTCTTTTTGATCGATGTAAACTTGTGTTGTATGTTGACATTTATGTTGTATTCCTTACATCGTGACATCTTCTTGTTGACATCTATGTTGTCTTAACTTCATGCTGTGTTATCTTACATCTTTTTCGCCACTTTGTGGAATGGTTTTCGGTTTTTCGATTTCCTTTTCCACATTTGTGATGTTTTCGACCCTCCTTATTGTTATGATTCCCTCGTTTCCTTTTTGTTGATGACAAAGGGGGAGAAATGATATGTGTATTGCCATATGATATGCGTTGTCCAACATAAACTTAGTTGGGTTCTTGATATCATGTTTTTTTGATTATGTATACTTCATTGATATCTTTGATATCTATTTTGAAATCTTGAAATTAAAATTAATTGTGTTGAATTCAAAAATTGAATTCAAGGAATTTTTCTTTATGGCATATACATAGGGGGAGTTAAGAATAACTCCATCACCAATTGATTGTCATCATCAAAAAGGGGGAGATTGTTAAATCTCGAATTTTGATGATGAAATCAATTGGTGAAATATTTGTACTAATCTCTTTGTTGAGATGAGTGTGCAGGAATAACTACGATGGAAAGAAAACATAACGTGATTTACCGAGGCCAAGTCCGTCGGGGGTTCAAGAGTTCATCGGAAGTCCGAGAGATTTTCGGAAGAGTTGCCGGAACCATCCAAGATCAAATCAGGGACTTGTCGAAGTTTTTGAAAGTCCATGTCAAAGATCGTCGAAGGTTCGCGGAACTTTCGGGAAGATTCGGAAACCAGCCGAAGACTAGTTGAGCTCGCCGGAGTATGCTGGGAGACCACTAGTAGCAATCCGAGGGAAGCATCGGAGGCCTGCCGGAATCTCGCCGTAGAACTCGCCGGAAGTCGACTTGAAGGGTGTCCGATCAAATCACGTTAAGTTATGTTCGTAATTTGCACATGAGTAGAGCAAGGATTTAAGAAATAAATCCTGCCCAAAATTCAGTAGAGAGCCAAGGGCCACTAATGTGTCAAGTTGAGATCTAAATAGGCCCCATTCGGCTCGTCCGAATGGGGGCAAGCGGTGGAACCGCCCAAGCCTGGGGTGGTGGAACCGCCAAGCCTGGGGCGGTGGAACCGCCCAGCCTGGGGCGGTAGCACCGCCCCTGCACACACACACAAGCGGTGGAACCGCCTGTCTGGGGCGGTAGCACCGCCCCTGTACACACACACAAGCGATGGAATCGCCATGCTGGGGCGGTAGCACCGCCAGACATCGACGGCAGTGGAACACGCTGGTGGGCCGTGGCACGCTTCAGACGTCGATCAAAGATCGACACAGCGGTGGCACCGCCGAAGTGTGGCACCGCCTTGACCACTGAAACATGGGAACTCCAAATTCACTTGGAATTTGGAGCCCAATTTTGAATCCACTTTGGATCTATAAATACCCCCTTTCTCAGCTGAAAGTGCAACCCTTTTGAGCAAGAAAAAGTTTGAGTCTTGAGCTTTTGAAGAGTTTTGAAAAGTGTTGTTTTCTTTGCTAAGTGTTCACCTTCTTCTTCTTCTTGAGAGATCTTGTACAAGTGTGAACATCTTGTAAAGGGTTGTAAAAAGGGGTGTTTGATCCTTCCCCTTCAAAGGACTTGCTAGTGGAAGAGCGGAGCCTCATCGCAAAGGCTTCAAGAGTGGATGTAGGTCATTTGACCGAACCACTATACATCATTGTGTCCTTAAATGTGTGAGTGTTTATATTTCTGAATCATTTCATTTCTTGGCTGCAAGTTCATAGTTAGTTCCTTTTCACAAGCAATTACTTTCAAGTTCTCTTTCGTCGAATCGAAATCTTCCTACGAACTTGTGTTTCTTTGCGAAATCGTTTTCAAGAATACGAGTTTAATCCGCTGCACTAATTCACCCCCCCCCTCTTAGTGCCTTTTGATCCTTTCACCATCCCTGGGTTGAAGAGACAAGCATACAATCTTTGAAAGAAGCAAAATGTAGAAAAAATCATTCCAAAATATCCCTCCTCTATCCTTAGAAATTTTTCAGCCTAAAGAGAGGAGTGAGTGCTTATAAGGGTTACCTCCTAAGCCCATCAAAAGGAGAGAGCACTGTTAGGGAGTTTGTCTTCGCCCATTGGAAGGAAGACGACTAGTGGAAAGCTGGTGGTCTCATGAGAAGAGGAATTGAGAGTGGACATAGGTTGGATGACAGAACTACTATAAAAATCAGTTTGCATTTCTATTCTTGCATTTACCCTTCTGCAAACCTTTACTTTTCTTGTTCTCTACCTTTCATCTTCTTTAAATATTTTCAAGTTTAAGTTAGAGCTTTTCTCACATGTTTTCGTCAATATCTATTTTTATCATACGAAGTTTTAAAAATCATTTAAATCATCGAAATTTATCATAATCTTACCGTTGCACTAATTCACCCCCCCCTCTTAGTGTCGAACTGATCCTAACACTTGGCACAATATTTGCTCTATTAGGATCAATCAATTCAGCACTAAGAGGGGGGGGGGGTGAATTAGTGCAGTAGTAAAATATGACAAATTCGACGATTTCAGAAAACCCTATATGATAAAAACCGATTTTGTTTGAAAGCTTTTGGTGATTAAGTCTATGTTGGAAACGTTTTAAACTTGAAAGCAATTCATAATGAATGAGGGTCATAGAGAAGTGAGCAAAGATGGTTTACAGAAAGATAAATTATAAGAAGTAAACATAAACCTGATTTTTATAGTGGTTCGGTCATCCGACCTACGTCCACTCCCGATTCCTCTTTACTTGAGGCCACCAGCTTCTACTAGTAGTCTCCCTTCCAACGGGTGAAGACTAACTCTATTACAACACCTTCTCCTATTGATAGATTCAAGAGATAACCCTTACAAGCACTCACTTCTCTCTTTAGGCTGAAAACAAGTTAAGACTAGAGGAGGGGATTTCTAATGAGTTTTGTGCAGAGTTTTCTCACTTTTAAAGTTTTTATGCTTGTGTGTTCTACCTAGGGATAAGAGAGGTATTTATAGGCTCCAAGTGGATTCAAGTTTGGTGCCCAAATTTGAATCATCCCAGATTTTCGGGGTATTGGCGGTACCATCGCCAGTGTTGAGCGATACCATCGCCCAAGCTTTCTTTGATTGTCAGTCTAGGGTAAATTGGTTTACAAATTTGTAAGATTTGAAGAACATCTAAGTTTGTAAACCATTGGATAGGCTCTAAATCCTCTAACTCTTTTAGATCTATATACTTTCCCTTATGTACACTCTTAGATTTAAAGGTTGAAAACTTAAGGACATTTTTATTAGAATCAAAGAGTATGGGGTTATAGGATTCATCTACACTTCTCTTCCCCTTGTCCCTTGAGGATCTTCTAGGTGCCATAGGTCTACAAGTATTGACAATAAAAGAATTATTGGGTAATCCTTCAGGGGAGCAACATCACATGCGTAGTGGAAGAACGGAAAACAAAACCCCAGATTTTTCGTAGAAAGTTTCTATCATCGTGCGAAGATCGGTGCATCAAAAACAAATCTACAAAACTGCACATGTAAAAGAAGATACCTAGGGAGATCGTATATCCCTGAATTCCTACAGATCTGTGGGAGAGGACGAAAGAGGTCAAGCATCCTTCTCTCTAACGGTATCCACACGGCAGGGATTGCGACGATGCACCTCTCTCTCTAAGAAGAGAAGAACAGGAGGTGGTTACCAAAAGAAACCCTCAGCCGATAGAGCTTTGGTCTCCTCCTATTTATAGAGGCCCCTTGAAAACCCTAATAGATCTTTTGCCCTATTGGGTATTGGATCTCCATCCAATTACCTAAGCCTCTTAGATTAGTGGGTCTCTACCCAATAATCTCTTATTAGCAATTATTGGATCTCATCTCAGGATCCAATAATTCAGGGGCTTAATGGATATCCAATAAGATAGGGGGTTCAGCGGATATATCATATCTGAACCTCTACTCGTCGCAACACCTACCATATGTGTGTGACCCTCTAGGCCCAATATTGAGTTGACCGTGAGTCATACTTGTCAGAACTCCTTTTAAATTAGTGAATTATTATCTCTATAATAATTCACCCAACTCATCGACTGCGGACGTCCCAGGCCACTACACCGCGGCCCCCAGACAATATAGGGGAATCCAATCCTTTGGACCTATCTGTCCTCAGTTACCATGTATCTATAATCTCCCATCCATCTAGTATCTCAGATACCCTATACCAGGCATGGTGCTGTCAAGCCCATACAATCTCTCCTCGAGTCTTGCTTTTGTCGGATTCTTCCGGAGAACCCTTTCTCTCTCAATCTGAATAACCTTAGCCAAGGATTTGTTCGAGTAAGAACACATGGGATATTCCTCTCATGATACCGAGAGCGGATGATCCTCTATTGACACTCAATAGCCCTCGTAAGGTTGGCTACCACTCCCAATGACCGACTATACTAGATCTAGAATTTTCTAAACTTATAAGTCCGGTATCAAAGAGTGGAGTACTCATACAAGACATCCTTGGTGTCTCAAGTCTAAGGACCAGATACACTATTGGGGCTACGGAATCGCTGTCTGACGTGAGGTATCAATAACCATCTAGCATTCCATAGGTAGATCAATCAGTGAACTCATTCTTCAATGAGCACCTGCACTGTACCCTTAGTGTCCCCACACGAGTAGCTATGAGACCAGCTACCTCCATCATATGAACTGGTATACAGTACACCAATCTATCCGATTATCTCGATGTCCTTTTCGAGTAACCTATGATCAGGATAATTCAGGATTTGTGTTTAAAGGTGAATCAGTCTCATTATCGTGATTTCATCACAATCCAATTCCCATTGCACAGATCCAAGGACATCACAATATATGCAACACGTAAGATAAAGTGATAAAACACCTAATAATAAGTAAAGAGAAAAAGTGCATATCGAGTCATAAGTGTCATCAATCATATGATTGGCTTGTATGGCACATATAACTAGCAAGAATTCCATATGAAAGGGCAGAACCAACTCATGAAATAAGGGAGAGGTTTCAAACCTTTATAGTGATCTCCAAAAAAGGGTGAGCTTGATCCTTAGATTTGTCGAGAATCGAGGCCTTCTTAGTTTTCTAGGGAAGTAGCAAGGTGAATGAGAGGTAGGGAGGATTGGGGGCTATGTGTGAGGAGTGTTCGGTCGAATGAAAGGCCCAAATAGTGACCTAGAGCTATGTCAGGCGATGGCACTACAAGGGTGGGCGGTGGATGCTAGTTATAGGTGCCCTACAAACCAATCATATGAGTGATTGCACCTGTAACACGCTGCGTCAATCTTTTTGCTTATGATTATTGGCCTTATCTCACATTATCTATATGTATATTGTGATGTCCTTGGATCTGTGCAATAGGAATCGGAATCGCAGAGGCACCGGCGTTGGGCGCCCGTGCCCGTACTCGTGCCCGCGCCCGCGCAGTGCCGTTGGGGCGCCGGCAGGTTGCCCGTGGGGCAACGCTTATGGGCGTTGCCCCGTGGGTGGCGCTTGCGCGAGCGGTGCCCACCCGTAGCTGGGGCAGCGCCTGTGGGCGCTGCCCCCACCTACTGTGGCCATGCCGCCTGCGACGCCGTCGCCGGCTTGGTGGCAGCGGGAGCACCACAGCCGCAAATGCAGTAGGGCAGAGGGATTAGGGTTTTAGGACAAAAGATGGTTTTGCCCCTCGGAATTTTAGAAATTTCAGATTATGTCCCCCTTGACAAAATTACCAAAATACACTTGGAAATTCAAAAAATTTCCTCTATCCCTATTTTTAGAAATATTAGTTAATTAAATAGTTTAATTAACTATTATTATTTATCTAGTAGTCCTATAAAGTAATATATACATGTGATGTATGATGTGGATAGATGATCATGGACTTGTGATGTGATGTGTGTACATGTGATTATTATTATTGGGGTCTGCGAGCCTCTATTTTTCTCGTTTATTGTCGGGCTTGTGTGCTTGTAATTATGTTGTAATTATCAGAGGAGGCACAGCGGTAGCGTGACTCACGAGGCCGAGACGGATGATCCGACGCATGGAGATGCGTTTAGATGCCGACGGATCCGACGAAGCGAGATGGACGATCACAGGGCATAGAGATGCGCCGAAGTACACATAGATCTTGATGTGAGTGATTAGGCCCACTGGCTCAGGCCTGATCATATTAGGATATGGTCCATGATCATCTGGTGTGATTGCTCATGTGATGTGTGATTAGTTATACACCTACTAGATATGTATATATATATTTGCATGCGATGTAAATATATATATTAAATACGTATGTGTGTGACACATTATGTTAGGAGACCAAATCAAAAATCCCCTCTATTAATAATATTAAGTCGGTAAACGTGAGGCAATAAGATTGACCCACATGGCCTTCCATCGTTATATCTAGGAGCCGATTCCCGGTGTAGGTTGAGTTGGTCGAGTCCCTCGAGACTCACCTATATCGTGTCTCGCCATCTTATCTACGACATAGAGATATCAAAGGTGACTTGAGGACATGGTATACTTGGTCGAGTCCCTCGAGAGTATATCATCGAATCAAACTCATCTGGTAATGATGTTAATGACTTAACAAAACATCATGGTTGGTCGAGTCCCTCGAGGCCATGGTGATTCGGAGGCCGAACAGGACGGGAACCACAAGGAGTTATGATTGGCAAGAGTTGTCTACCTTTACGGGCTTAACGTGATTGGTCGAGTCCCTTGAGGTTATGTTATGACACCGATTGGATCCTGATCCCCACTAGAAATCTGCCGGGGGACTCTGATTCACATACCGGAGGGTGTTGTGTGTCTCGCGAAAAATTAGTGGGAATACATTAAGATAGAAGTCCTTATCTTAATTATTTAATTTTTGTAAAGTCTGCATGTTATTTATTTCTGCTACATCATTTATTTTAGAAAAATATCGCTTTTAAATCCTTTACGTGGCATACTTAATGCCAACCGCCTCACTGGTCCAAATTATACGGATTGACTTCGCAATCTAAGAATCGTTCTCACGGCAGAGAAAATCGCGTATGTCCTTGATACAGTGATCCCTACGCCCGACGAAGGGGCAAGCGAGGATGAGATCGCTCATTATATGAAGTACTTAGATGATTCCACTCTTGCTTAGTATTATATGTTGGCCTCTATGACTACTAAGTTACAGAGACAGCATGAAAATATGGATACTAATTCCATACTCCTACATCTCCGTAAACTGTTTGAGGAACAGGGAAGAACTTAGCGATATAAGATATCAAAGAGTCTTTTCCGTGCTAGGATAACTAAGGGGACACCAGTTCAGAACCATGTCCTTAAGATGAGTGAGTGGATCAAAAAACTCACAGGTCTAGGAATGGTCCTAGAGGATAACCTGTGTGTGGATCTTATACTTCAGTCCCTACCAGATTCCTTTTCTCAGTTTATAATAAATTTTAATATGAACAAACTTGAGGTGACCCTCCTAGAGCTCCTCAATATGTTGAGAGAAGCAGAGAGCACTATCAAGAAAGAGAAGCCGGTTCTCTACACTGGTGAGACCAGAAAGAAAAGGAAGGCTGAGAAGACCCTTAAGAAGGGCAAAGGTAAGGGCAAAATGGGTAAGGCAAAGGTTCCCAAGAAAGACCCAACAAAGGACAAAGGCCAGTGCTTCCACTACGGCGAAGATGGGCACTGGAAGAGGAACTACAAAGAGTACCTTGCAGAGAGGGCGAAACAGAAGCTTGGAGAAGCTTCAGGTACATTCATGATCAGTCTCCATTTGTCAGAATCTTATGATAACACATGGGTATTAGATACCGGGAGTGCTTATTATATTTGCAATTCGTTACAGGTTCTGGCAGGACCTAGGATATTGAATAGAGGCGAGATGGACCTTAAGATGGGCAATGGAGCATAGGTTGCTACAGTGGCTATTGGCAAGGTCACCTTACATCTACCTTGTGGAGCTATTATTGCATTAGATACATGCTATTATGTTCCTTCTATTATCAAAAATATTATTTCCATTTCATGTTTGACAATTAGTGGATATAAATTAGTTTTTAAGAACAATGGTTGTTCAATAATATTAGATAATCAGATCATCACAAGAGGAACATTGCATAATGGTTTATTTATGATAGATACAGCTTCACATATCATGAGTGTAAGTGAGTCTAAGAGGAAATGAGAAGTGGAGAACTAGATAGGAAATAGTATTAAAACCCTTCGATCAGATCGAGGAGGTGAGTACTTGAGTACAGAGTCACCCAGTTCTTCGAAGACTATGGGATCTTATCCCAATGGACACCTCCTTATACATCACAGCTTAATGGTATATCAGAAAGGAGGAATCGCACATTGTTAGACATGATGCGTTCCATGATGTGTTTCACCGACCTACCCATCTCATTCTAGGGATATGCCCTACAGACCGTAGCTTGCCTTCTGAACAGAATTCCAACTAAATCAGTGATGTCTACTCCATATGAGATATGGAATGGGAAGAAGCCCGATCTTAAAGTTGTTCAGATTTGGGGCTGCCCTGCCGCGTTAAGAGACACAACCCTGACAAGTTGGAATCTAGGACGGAACGGTGCAAGTTCGTGGGATACCCCAAGGAAACTTGTGGATATTATTTCTATCATCCTGAGGACCGAAAGGTCTTTGTAGCCAAGAGAGCAGTGTTCCTTAAAAAGGAACACATTCTTGGTGGAGACAGTGGGAGCATGATAGAATTGAGCGAGGTTGGAGAACCTAGCTCAAGCACCATTCCAGAATCTGTTCATATACCTAACACACAAGTTCTAACTTTACAGAGGTCAGATAGAGTATCCCATCCTCCTGAGAGATATGTGGGACATATCAGAAGAGAGGATGTTGAGGATATTGATCCTCAAACCTACGAGGAGGCTATTATGAGCATAGACTCCGGGAAATGGCAAGAAGCCTTGAATTCAGAAATGGATTCCATGTACCCCAACAAGGTTTGGAACCTAGTTGATGCACCCGAGGGTATTGTACCTATTGGTTGCAAGTGGATCTTCAAAAAGAAGATTAGAGTAGATGGAAAGTTAAAGACCTATAAAACAAGGCTAGTTGCTAAGGGGTATCGTCAAAGGCAAGATATTGACTATGACGAAACTTTCTCACTTGTAGCCATGCTAAAATCCATTTGAATTCTATTGGCTATTGCAGCACACTCTGATTATGAGATTTGACAAATGGACGTCAAAACCGCTTTCCTCAATGGTAACCTCGATGAGGAGGTGTATATGATACAGCCTGAGGGATTCGTGTCTAAGGATAACCTAGATAAGGTGTGCAATTTGCTTAGGTCCATTTATGGATTGAAGCAAGCTTCCCGAAGTTGGAACATAAGATTTGATGAGGCGATCAGATCTTATGACTTCGTTAAGAACGAAGATGAACCTTGTGTGTACAGGAAATTAAGTAGGAGCACTATCACCTTTTTGGTATTATATGTGGATGACATCCTGATCATTGGGAATGATGAAGGAATACTCTCCACAGTAAAGACTTGGTTATCTAGGCACTTCTCCATGAAGGACTGAGGGGAAGCATCCTACATATTGGGGATACGGATCTATAGAGATAGATCCAAGAGGATGCTTGGCTTGTCCCAGTCCAAGTATATAGACACCATTGTCAAAAGGTTTGGCATGGAAAATTCCAAGAGAGCACTATCAAGAAAGAGAAGCCGGTTCTCTACACTGGTGAGACCAGAAAGAAAAGGAAGGCTGAGAAGACCCTTAAGAAGGGCAAAGGTAAGGGCAAAATGGGTAAGGCAAAGGTTCCCAAGAAAGACCCAACAAATGACAAAGGCCAGTGCTTCCACTACGGCGAAGATGGGCACTGGAAGAGGAACTACAAAGAGTACCTTGCAGAGAGGGCGAAACAGAAGCTTGGAGAAGCTTCAGGTACATTCATGATCAGTCTCCATTTGTCAGAATCTTATGATAACACATAGGTATTAGATACCGGGAGTGCTTATCATATTTGCAATTTGTTACAGGTTCTGACAGGACCTAGGATATTGAATAGAGGTGAGATGGACCTTAAGATGGGCAATGGAGCACAGGTTGCTGCAGTGGCTATTGGCAAGGTCACCTTACATCTACCTGGTGGAGCTATTATTGCATTAGATACATGTTATTATGTTCCTTCTATTATCAAAAATATTATTTCCATTTCATGTTTGACAATTAGTGGATATAAATTAGTTTTTGAGAACGATGGTTGTTCAATAATATTAGATAATCAGATCATCACAAGAGGAACATTGCATAATGGTTTATTTATGATAGATACAGCTTCACATATCATGAGTGTAAGTGAGTCTAAGAAGAAATGAGAAGTGGAGAACTAGATAGGAAAGAGTATTAAAACCCTTCGATCAGATCGAGGAGGTGAGTACTTGAGTACAGAGTTCACCCAGTTCTTCGAAGACTATGGGATCTTATCCCAATGGACACCTCCTTATACATCATAGCTTAATGGTATATCAGAAAGGAGGAATCACACATTGTTAGACATGATGCGTTCCATGATGTGTTTCACCGACCTACCCATCTCATTCTAGGGATATGCCCTACAGACCGTAGCTTGCCTTCTGAACAGAATTCCAACTAAATCAGTGATGTCTACTCCATATGAGATATGGAATGGGAAGAAGCCCGATCTTAAAGTTGTTAAGATTTGGGGTTGCCCTGCCCACGTTATGAGACACAACCCTGACAAGTTGGAATCTAGGACGGAACGGTGCAAGTTCATGGGATACCCCAAAGAAACTTGTGGATATTATTTCTATCATACTGAGGACCGAAAGGTCTTTGTAGTCAAGAGAGCAGTGTTCCTTAAAAAGGAACACATTCTTGGTGGAGACAGTGGGAGCATGATAGAGTTGAGCGAGATTGGAGAACCTAGCTCAAGCACCATTCCAGAATCTGTTCATATACCTAACACACAAGTTCTAACTTTACAGAGGTCAGATAGAGTATCCCATCCTACTGAGAGATATGTGGGACATATTAGAAGAGAGGATGTTGAGGATATTGATCCTCAAACCTACGAGGAGGCTATTATGAGCATAGACTCCGGGAAATGGCAAGAAGCCTTGAATTCAGAAATGGATTCCATGTACTCCAACAAGGTTTGGAACCTAGTTGATGCACCCGAGGGTATTGTACCTATTGGTTGCAAGTGGATCTTCAAAAAGAAGATTAGAGTAGATGGAAAGTTAAAGACCTATAAAACAAGGCTAGTTGCTAAGGGGTATCGTCAAAGGCAAGATATTGACTATGACGAAACTTTCTCACTTGTAGCCATGCTAAAATCCATTTGAATTCTATTGGCTATTGCAGCATACTATGATTATGAGATTTGACAAATGGACGTCAAAACCGCTTTCCTTAATGGTAACCTCGATGAGGAGGTGTATATGATACAGCCTGAGGGATTCGTGTCCAAGGATAACCTAGATAAGGTGTGCAATTTGCTTAGGTCCATTTATGGATTGAAGCAAGCTTCCCGAAGTTGGAACATAAGATTTGATGAGGCTATTAGATCTTATGACTTCGTTAAGAACGAAGATGAACCTTGTGTGTACAGGAAATTAAGTAGGAGCACTATCACCTTTTTTGTATTATATGTGGATGACATCCTGATCATTGGGAATGATGAAGGAATACTCTCCACAGTAAAGACTTGGTTATCTAGGTACTTCTCCATGAAGGACTGAGGGGAAGCATCCTACATATTGGGGATACGGATCTATAGAGATAGATCCAAGAGGATGCTTGGCTTGTCCCAGTCCAGGTATATAGACACCATTGTCAAAAGGTTTGGCATGGAAAATTCCAAGAGAGGTCTCATACCAATGAGACATGGAATATCACTTTCTAGGAGTATATCCCCAAAGACTTCTGAAGAAAGGGCACACATGGATATGATGCCATATGCATCAGCGATACGATCTATCATGTATGCTATGTTATGTACCAGGCCTAATATAGCGCATGCTTTGAGTGTCACAAGCAGATATCATGCAGATCCAGGCTTGGAGCACTGGAAAGCAGTAAAATGTATCCTTAAGTACTTGAGAAGGACTAAGGATCTTTTACTGGTTTATGGAGGTAGTAGCCTCAAGGTTGAGGGCTACACGGACTCGAGCTTCTAGTCCGATGTCGATGATAGCAAGTCTAATTCAGGGTATGTGTTTACCCTGAATGGAGGAGCAGTATGCTGGAAGAGTTCCAAGCAAGATACTATTGCTGACTCGACCACAAAGGCGGAATACATTGCTATGACAAAGGCAGCAAAGGAGGGAGTCTGGATGAAGAAGTTCATCACAGATCTAGGAGTCATCCCGAGCAGCGAGGAGTTGATTCCTTTATATTGTGATAAATTCGGGACGATTACTCAAATAAGGGAACCCGGATCTCATCAGAAGTGTTCTGAGGAGGTTCCAACTTATTAGAGAGATCGTAGCCCGAAGAAAAGTAGTAATGGAAAGAGTTCCATCTGAAGATAACATTACAGATCCACTGACAAAGCCATTGACTCAGATTGTCTTTGAGCGTCACAGAGGTCTGATGGGGATCAGACATATTGGTGATTGGCTTTAGGTCAAGTGGGAGATTGCTAGTTATAGGTGCCCTATAAGCCAATCACATGAGTGATTGCACCTGTAACACGCTGCATCAATCTTTTTGCTTATGATTATTGGCATTATCTCACATTATCTAGATGTATATTGTGCTATCCCTGGATCTGTGCAATGGGAATCGGATCGTGATGAAATTATGATAATGAGATCGATTCACCTTTAAACACAGACTCTAAATTATCCTGGTCATAGGTTACTCGAGAAGGACATCGAGATAACCAGAGAGACTGGTGTGCTGTATACCCGTTCATATGATGGAGGTAGCTGGTCTCATAGCTGCTCGTGTGGGGACACTAAGGGTACAGTGCAGGTGCTTATTGGAGAATAAGTTCACTGATTAATCCGCCTACGGAATGCTGGATGGTTATTGATACCTCACGTTAGACAGCGATTCCGTAGTCCCAGTAGTGTATCTGGTTTTTAGACTTAAGACACCAAGGATGTCCTGTATGAGTATTCCACTCTTTGATATCAGACTTATAGGTTTGGAAAGTTTCATATCTAGTACAGCCGGTCATTGGGAGCGGTAGCTAATCTTACGAGGGCTATTGAGTGTCAATAGAGGATCATCCGCTCTCGGTATCATGAGAGGAATATCTCATGTGTTCTTGCTCGAACAAATCCTTGGCCAAGGTTATTTGGATTGAGAGAGAAAGAGTTCTCTGGGAGAATCCGACAAGAGCAAGACTTGAGAAGAGACCGTATGGGCCTGACAGCACCATGCCCGATATAGGGTCTCTGGGATATTAGATGGATGAGAGATTATAGATACATGGTAACTGAGGACAGATAGGTCCAAAGGATTGGATTCCCCTGTATCGTCTGGGGGCCGCGGCGTAGTGGCCTGGTACATCCGTAATCGATGAGTTGGGTGAATTATTATAGAGATAATAATTCACTATGTCAGAAGGAGTTCTGATAAGTATAACTCATGGCCAGCTCGATATTGGGCCTAGAGGGTCACACACATATGGTAGGTGTTGCGACGAGTAGAGGTTCGGATATGAGATATCCGCTGAACCCCCTATCTTATTGGATATCCATTAAGCTCCTGAATTATTAGATCCTAAGATGAGATCCAATAATTGCTAATATGAGATTATTGGGTGGAAACCCACTAATCCAAGAGGCTTGGGTAATTGGATGGAGATCCAATACCCAATAGGGCAAAAGATCCATTAGGATTTTCAGGGGGGGCCTCTATAAATAGGAGGGGACCAAAGCTCTAAAGGCTGAGGGTTTTTGGTAGCCACCTACTATTCTCCTCTCCCCAGAGAGAGAGAGAGAGAGGAGCATCGTCGCAATCCCTGCTGTGTGGATACCACTAGAGAGGACACTTGACTTCCTTCATCCTCTCCCACAGATCTGCAGGAATTCAAGGATATACGATCTCCCTAGGTATCTTCTTTACATGTGTAGTTTTGCGGATTTGTTTTTGACGCACTGATCTTCGCATGATGACGGAAACTTTCTACAGGAAATCTGGGGTTTTGTTTTCTGTTCTTCTGCTGCGCATGTGATGTTGCTCCCCCATGACAGATTTTCCAATAGTGGAACCACTAGGTTGGGTGGTGGTACCACCCAGTGTCAAGCAGCTTCGGTGATGGTACCGCCAAACTAGGCAGTGGGATTACCTAGTACACTATCAGCCTAGTGTGTTAGGCGGTGGTACCGCCTAATGATAGAAAGCCTGGGTGGTGGTATTGCTCAACACTAGCGGTGGTATCTCCAATACCCTAAAGACCGAGGTGTTTCAAATTTGGGCTCCAAATTTGAATCTCCTTAAGGCCTATAAATACACCTCTCATCCTTAGATAAATACATACCAACTGAGAAAGAAAAGAGAGAAAAACTCTATTGAAATCTTGTCAAAATTCCTCCCCTCTACTTTAGTATTGGTTAAGTTTAAGAGAGATGTGAGTGGAGCTTGTAAAAGGTTACTCTTCTAAACCTATGAAAATGAGAAGAGAGTTGTAAGGACAGTTAGTCTTTGCCCGTTTGAAAAAAGACTGTTAGTGAAAGCTGGTAGCCTCGACGAAGGAGGAATCGGGAGTGGACGTAGGTCGAATGGCCGAACCACTACAAAAATCTGGTGTGTTTTGTTCTTATCTATTCTACTCCTTACAATTTCCATTTCATGCTTTTCATTATTGCCCTCATTCACTTATGAGTCTCTTTAAGTTCAAGCACAATCAATATCGGTTTTTATTGAATGAATCTTCGAATCGAATGAGTTTTTAAAATCATAAATTGAATGGATTTACTGCTACACTAATTCACCCCCCCTAGTGCCAGACTCGATCCTAATACCACTCTGGCCCAACATTCAATTCCTCCTACTTTAATTGTCTCTTCCTGATCAAAGCTAGTCATGCGTCACTCAAAACACAGATTAGGTCAAAAAAACTTTATCAATTGGTTTCATCATCAAAATTTGAGATTCAATAATCTCCCCCTTTTTTATGATGACAACCAATTGATGACAAAGTTAACCTTAACAGCCTCAATCAATATGTAGATCCTTTAAATCAAGAAATCATGTAATGTTTCAAAATATAAAAGTACATCATATCATGCATGATCATCATCATAACTTCTCCCCCTTTGTCATCAATAAAAAGGAGAAGTACAACTATACAAGTTTAACAAATATTTCATCACTTTAGAACATGCAATCATCACAAGTTTTAAAGATGTGCAATTTTCCTTCTTGAGATGTACAAGTTTGCACTTTTGCTTCTTGATTTTGCAAGCTAGCAATTCTTGGTGATGTTCAAGATGACAAGTTCTTTCTTCTCATTTGAGAAGTGCAAGCTAGTAAATTTTTGCTTTCTTAAATTGTGCAAGCTAGCAAATTTTGTGATACACAAGCTAGCAATTTTTGCTTCCTTTTGTAAAGTTCAAGCTAGCAAACTTTCTCCCCATTTGTCATTATCAAAAAGCAGGGAGGAATACAATGATATAATTTTTCTTTTTACAATAATGCTCTAATCATCACATGAAAGATATCAAGAAAATAATTTGTGATGAGGAATACAACTTATGAATATGAGTATTGAAACATAAGAGAAAAATTATGATTCATTTGGATAAACATTCTCTTTTAGTAAAACGAAGGAATCATAGTGAACGATCTTGATTTATAAAAAATTTAAGTTATAATAATCAACACCATGGATCGTTTGCGTAACATAAATCTTAGGACTCTAAGAAGAATCATAGAACAATGAAAAATCTTGATTCATATAACATAAATTTTAGTTCAAATGAAAGAGTCAAGATTCATTTAGATAGGTCTCCTCTTTAGTGAATGGCAAAGAGAAACATGGTAGATCAAATAAGAGATCTTGATTCACAAAAAAACATCTCAAGTATCAAATATCAAGTCATCAAGATCATAAAAAAATATTTCGAGTATCAAGTGAAGAAATCATGATTCGTGTGATAAAAGGTTGTCGATTCATGCATTCAAACCATCATTATTTCAACTTATTATGCATAATTTCAAAATGTAAAAACATCAAGCATGATACAAACATTTATTTTCAAAAACATTCATCATTATTTTTAACTCATTCAATTTGACAAATCATCAAAATCACTTTCAAGAGATTCAAAATGATATAACTAGATTTATCAATCTTTTATTGAAAAATCATCAAATCTTTAAAGATAGATAACTTTTCGGAAAAAGAATGCATTCCTCTTTTAGTGATTTATTTCATACAATCATGCCTTTATCATTTTATGCCAAATAAAACCATGCATCATCATTTAGGACCAAAAAATAAATTTTTTCATAAAAACCATTAAGACCAAAAGTATAATACATTAAACATAAGGCATCTTCAAACAAAAGATTCAATTTATCATGATAATATAATTTTCTATTTGTATTTCATTTCATGTGATTGATTTCATATAAGTATGCTCAAGTTTTTTTGTATAAAAGTCATGTGTCATGTTTAAAACTGAAAAGCAATACAAAATCATCAAGATACAAATAATTGCTTCTTATAACATACAAGGAATTAATCTTATTTGATGTGCAAGTAAAACATGCAATTGTCATGATCAAATTTTTAATTTTACTAGAAAAAGAAGCATGATATATTTATTTGTTATTTTTTTTACATTTTATATTTCCTACTAACTAATTTAAAATTATCAAATCATGAATAGCTCTAAGTAATTTCATAGTAAGGTAAAAAGGATTCGATTGAGTCACTTACCTCGTCATTGTGAGCCATCAAGTTGTAGTTCTCCATCTTGCCTTCATTGGTTTTTGCTCCTCATCTTTGGATACACTCGATTTGTCCTTGAGCTCTTTCTTCTTCTTTAGTACCTTCTTCTTTTTAAGTTCATTTTTTTCTTACTTTCTTATTTTATAAATTTTTTAAATTTTATAGGGATAAGTTCAAGGTCATCATCATCATCACTTGAGTTATCACTCAAGTAGTCTTCTATTATTCGAAGCGTCAAATCCTTCCTGTTCTTTGGAAGCTGATTCTCATGTTCATCATGTGTCAGATGAGTCATTTTATAGGTCATCAAGGACCCAATAAGTATTAGGATCACAGTCAGCACTAAGAGAGAGAGAGGGGGGGGTGGTGAATTAGTGTAGCGATAAAAACATCATCGATTTGTTAATTCAGAGAACTCATTTGATAAAAAGATTCATTCGATCAAAACACATTTCGAAAATGATGTTTAACTTCAAAAATGTTCATAAGTGAATGAGGGTAGTGATGAAAAGCATGAAATGGAAATTGTAAAGAGTAGAACAGAAAAGAGCACAATGAGGTTTTATAGTAGTTCGGTCATCCGACCTATGTCCACTCTCGATTCCTCCTTCGTCGAGGCCACCGGCATCCACTAATGGTCTTCCTTCAATGGGCGAAGACTAACTACCCTCTTATAGCCCTTTTTCTTTTTTACAGGTTTAGGAGATAACCTTTACAACCCCACTCACCCCTCTCTTAGACTTAACTAAAACTCAAAGCTAGAGGGGAGGAATTTTTCACACAATTACAATAGAGTTTTCCCTCTTTTTGTTCTCAGCTGGTGTGTGTGCTATCTAAGAATGAGAGGGATATTTATAGGTCTCAAGTGGATTCAAACTTAGAGCCAAAATTTAAATCACCCCAAGTCTTCAGGATACTAGTGGTACCACCGCCTAGTTTGGCAGTACCACCGCCAGATAGAGTCTCGACTACTGGACTTAGGCGGTACCACTGCCTGGTAGTATTAACTACCGATAGTACCATTGTCTAGTCTGGATGGTACCACCACCCAAACTTCTTGGGAGACTGAGCTCTAGGTAGCTCCACCGCCCAGTCCTAGCAGTGCCACCGCCAAACAAGATCCAAGTTACTGTTTGGGCCATTAGTCTACCCAAACTAGTCCTGATTTGAGCCTAATTGGTTCCTAATTGAGTTTGTGGGATTACCTCCCAATCCTAATACAAACTAAGTCCTAACTACAATATTTAAGATATTAACAAAGCAAAATAAGTCCAATAGTCAAATGTTCTTTTGGCGAAATCTCGACAAGCTTTCCGCGATCTTTTGGTGGACTTTCAATAAACTCTCAATGATCTTTCGATGAACTCCCAGCAAGCTTCTTAAACTCTCGATGTTCTTCTCGGCAAACTCCGATGAACTTCTCAGTGAGATCTTGATGAACTTCTTGGCGAGCTCTGGTGAACTCCCAACAAACTTCTCGATGAACTCCCGATAAACTCTCGGACTCCCGATGAATCATCCGATCTTTGTCTTTAGCACAACATCTTTTCTTAACACTTTTCTCAATATATAGATTAGATCAATAATTTATCAATTGATTTCATCATCAAAATCTGAGATTCAACAATCTCTCTCTTTTTGATGATGACAACCAGTTGATGATGGAGTTAACCTTAACTACTCTTATCTATATGCCATACTTGAGAAAAGACAAACTTAAATTCACAACCTTTGAATTCAAGCCTTAACCGATTTTAATCAAAAATTTCATTCATAATCAAAATGTTCAATACATCATACAATGCATGAAATCATCATCATACTTCTCCTCTTTTGTCATCAACAAAAAGGAGAAGTGCATCTAGCTAGTTTTTGAGACATACAAGTTTTACAACATACTAGCTAGCAATTTAGCAAGATTTACATCACTTTAAACATACAAGCTAACAAGTTTTAAAAATATGCAAGTTTGTAATTCTTGCTTTTCTTGAGATGTACAAGCTAGTAAAATCTTTTCTTCTCTTTTGAGAAGTATAAGCTAGTGATTTTGCTTCTTCTTTTGAGATTTGCAAGCTAGCAAGTTTTTAAGCTTCCTTGAAATATGTCCAAACTAGCAAACTTTGGTTTCATTTGCAATGCACAACCTAGCAAGACTTTCTCCCCCTTAGTTATTGTCAAAAAGAAGGAATGAATAGAATGATATAAGTTTTCTTTTTACAACAATGCTTTAATCATCACATTAAAGATATCAAAAATTTATATTAATATTTCAATCATCAAAATCAAGTCATGAATACCAAAAGTCTATAAATCATTTGACAAATCTCCTTTTTAGCAAATGACGAAAAGAAATATTAGGAGATCAAGAATCTTGATTCATAAGAAAATTTTAAGTTATAATTCTAAGAATTCAAGATCATGATATAGATAAAAACTTTTCTATATTGAAAAGAGTCATGGAAGAACAAATAAAGGATCTCGATTCATATATAATATGTCTCGATTTATCATGAATCATAAAAAAAATTATAATTTCAAAAAAACCATGTTTCATTTGAAAAATTCTCCTCTTTAGTAAATGATAAGAAGAAACATGGGAGAACAAACAAAAGATCTTGATTCATACGTAAGAATTCTCAAGTCATCAAAATCATGATTTCATAAAAAAATTTTAAGTATATAGTTTCAAGAAATCAAGAGACAAGTTATATTTTATTTAGTTAATTCCTTTTTGATAAAATGAAAGAATCTGATAGGACCCTAGCAGGGTTAGGTCCTACTCAACCATGTAGCAGCTAATAAAAACCCTGTGAGAATGTAATAAACCCCACCTAGCCGCCTCTATCCTATAAAGAAGAGAGGCTAGGGTTTGTTTATATTTGGGTCTTTGGGCTTCTTAGCCGTCGCCCCCCTCGTTACTCGGCCAGCCCGCTAAGGTTGAGGGTAAATTGGGTAGTTCACTTAGGAAGTAGCCCCTAGGGCTAGGGTTTGGAGCTCTATATAAGCTTGTAGCCTCCACCTCTTTGGAATAAGAAAGATCAATCTACAATTGCAGCCACCAGGCTACTTGGAGGGTGGAACCCCTATAGCGTTCCAAGGGTTGATCCCCCTCAAAGATTAATCTCTATAGAATTCCTCTAGGGTTCTATCATCTGGTATCAGAGCAGTGATCTTTCTGCTTTTGCTGCCATCCCTGCCGCCCACCATCAGCCAAGCAATTCCCACAATTGCTCTTGACGTCATCATCTCCACCGTCATCTCCTAACGTAGATCAAATCAATCTACTGTCGCCACCTCTAATTGCATCAGAGATTTGGTATTTTTCTACCACCAATACCTTTTGCTGCTGCAATTTTTCATCTAAAATATCAAAAAGAAGTTTTTCTATTGATCCCTTGCTGCGAATTCCTTGCGTCGTAAAAGTTACCATCTTTGCGAACGTAGGATTGCTGCAGAAAATTTCAGCTGTGTGTTGCTGCCTTTAACCGATCTAATTGTTATCCTTTTTGAACGAAATTTTTTGTGCACCTCATAGATCATCTTGGCTCCCATCCGTGATTGATCTATTGTGGAATTCATCACAAAAACAAATTCGTGTGTTGCTGCAATCTCTCGTCACACACTGCTGAAATTTTTTGACGAGAATTCTGCTATCGCAAATTGCACCGATTTCTTTACTGCTTTGCTGCCGAAATTTCTTGATCCAATTTGTTATCCTTGTTGCTATCTAAACTAAGATTCTACCATCAAACCCCCTCCTCAAACCCCTGAGTTTTCGCTAGAAATTTCGTTGAGAAACCGCTATTTCTTCGACGACAATTCTGCTCTTACGAGACAGCGCATATAGGCAGCAATTTCTACTGATTTTTGTCAAATCTTTGCTGCGAGCTACCACAGATCTAAAACCCTCTTCCCTAACCTTCATCCACTACCATCTCAGCCCAAAACTCCATCAAATCGCAGCCCCAAATAGCACCTAAAACAGCCACAAAACAAGCCTAAACCGCAGCCTACATTCACCAATCCACCAACCCTTTCAACCACCACTTCTCTCAACCAATACATGCCTTTAACTCGACAGCAAAAAAGAGATCTTAATATTACAGATTTGGAGACATATGCTATGGCATTCGAGGAGGCAATTGATGCTAAATTCGAAGCCTTCGAGACACGAATAGAGGAGAAGATTTAGACTCTCTTTGCCGAACTTAGTTTGGGTCGACCACCGAGCCCAAAGAAATCACATCAAGGGGAGAGCTCTAATTGAAGAGATGACCTCCAGGAGAGGGGAGGCTCTATGACTGATCCCTACTATTCACGCATGAGGGTGGACTTCCCTAGATGGGAAGAAGGAGACCCGATTGGTTGGATCTCGCGCACGGAGAGATATTTTCGGTATCACAAAACCGCGGACGCATCTATGGTGGAAATTGCGGCTATACATCTTGAAGGGGATGCCATACAATGGTTTGATTGGTTTGAACACACTCATGGAGTCCTCTCATGGCGACAATTCAAAGAAGGACTGCTGATCCGCTTCGGACCAACAGATTACGAGAACATCGACGGACAACTAGCAAAGATCCGACAAACCTCCATCATCCAGGAGTATCAAACCAGGTTTGAAAGATTATCTAATGAAACTCATGATTGGTCTGAAAAATAGTTATTGGGGACATTTATTGAGGGCTTGAAGCCAGAGTTCCGGGGAGAAGTTAAAGCACGACAACCGTACACGCTTATGGCAGCCATCTCTTTCGCACGACTTCAGGAGGAGCGATTGAACCACGAAGCCCAGAGGACTAGGGTCGCTCCCCGACCAGCAATATTGAAGCCCTCAGCCCCTCCTACTATCATCCGAGCTCCTGCACCAAAAAGGTTGACAAGAGAAGAGCTTCGAGACCGATCTGCCAAGGGGTTATGTTGGCATTGTGACGAGTCGTGGAGTCGCGAGCATCGCTGTAAAAAGGGGAGACTTCTTGTGATTGAACCAGCGGAAGAAGAGATCAGTGAACAGCTAGAAGAAATTATTGAACATGAGGATGAAGATGTGGAAGAAGAGCCACAATCGGTCGACTTTATGGTACATGCGCTAGCCGACTACTCAAATCCGCAAACGATGAAAGTTGGAGGCCTGCTCAAACAACAATCAATCACCATTCTCATCGATACAGGCAGCACTAATAACTTTCTAAATAGTAAAGTTGCTGCTCGGATGGCACTCCACATTGAAGGTTGCAGCAACTTCGACGTAAAGGTCGCCGACAGCCGAATCCTAAAATGCGACCAAAGATGCCCGCAGGTGAAACTATTACTACAGGACCAAGAAATTGTTGCCGACTTCTTCCTCCTACCAATTGATGATTATGAGGCTGTGCTGGGCATAGAATGGCTAACGACACTAGGTGATGTTTCTTGGAACTTTTCCAAATTGATTATGAAATTCTATTGCAAAGGTAAACAGGTCACCCTACGCGGGAAGCGCGGAAGCAACGTAACCACCGTTTCAACCCAATGAATGGAGAAAGTTTTACACAAGATAAATGGTGACTTTCTTATGCATCTCCAGCAGCAACCCAATGGGGAGAAAACAGAAATTAAAAATCAAAATATCACCCAACTGCTTGTTGAATTTGATGATGTTTTTGCTGAACCGCGCGGTCTTCCTCCTACTCGGCAACATGACCACCGGATTCCAATCCTTCAGGGAAAACCACCAGCAAACACTCGGCCTTACCGCTATCCTCATGTCCAGAAGGATGAAATTGAGAAAATCGTGAAGGAAATGCTCGAAACAGGGGTGATTCGACCAAGCTGCAGCCCCTACTCCTCACCGGTGCTACTTGTGCGCAAGAAAGACGGAACTTGGCGGATGTGCGTCGACTACCGAGCTCTAAATGACATCACCGTCAAGGATAAGTACCCCATACCAGTGGTGGATGAACTTCTTGATGAATTAAAAGGAGCTCGAGTCTTCACGAAGTTGGACCTTCGATCCGGTTATCATCAAATTCGGGTATGTGAAGGCGACATCCCAAAAACTGCTTTCCGCACTCACAACGGGCATTATGAATTCTTGGTAATGCCCTTTGGACTCACTAATGCTCCTTCAACCTTCCAAAGTCTCATGAACGATATTTTTTGGAGCTTTCTTCACAAATTTGTGCTGGTATTTTTCGATGATATTCTCATTTACAGCCCTTCTCTTGAGACTCACTTTCAGCACTTGCGAATTATTCTGACGATCCTTCGAGAGAATACTCTTTTTGTTAAGCTATCAAAGTGCAGCTTTCTCCAACAAAAAGTAGAGTACCTTGGGCATATAATATCAGAAGAAGGAGTGGCCGTAGACCCAACAAAAATCGAAGCAATGCAAGGCTGGCCGAAACCTACAAATGTGAAATTGCTGCGTGGGTTCCTTGGACTAACAAGCTACTACCGAAAATTCGTGAAGGACTATGGGAAGATTAGTGCCCCCCTCACTTCTCTACTGAAAAAAGATACCTTCCTATGGTCGAACAAAGCCTCCGCTACCTTCGATAGACTTAAGGCAGCCATGACGACAACACCGGTGCTAGCACTACCAGATTTCAGCCGACCCTTCATCATTGAGGCCGATGCATCTGGAGTTGGAATTTGAGCTGTTCTCATGCAAGATGGTCGACCACTCGCATACACTAGCAAGGCATTGTCTCTCTCCCATCAAAAAATATCTATCTATGATAAGGAGATGCTCGCCATTGTGCACGTAGTAACAAAGTGGAGACCCTACCTGATTGGCCAACGATTTCAGATTAAAACCGACCATAGAAGCCTTAAGTACTTTTTGGAGCAGAAGATATCATCCCCGGAGCAGCAAAAATGGGTAACCAAACTTCTAGGATTTGATTATGAAATTATTTACAAAAAGGGGAAAGAAAACGTTGTTGCAGATGCACTCTCACGGCTCCCTCAGCAAGCTGAATTTTCAGCTATCTCTCTTCCTGCCACCGGCTTCCTCGAGGGCATTAGGGAGGAATGGAAGAAGGATCCAGAAACCAGCAACATCATCAAAAAATTGGAGGAGGATCCAAGTGCAATAGCTCACTATACTCGGGATTTGAGGGATCTACGCTATAAAGGTCGTATTGTGCTTATACCAAACTCCCCTTGCATTAAAGTCATTTTGCACGAAATGCACTCCACACCTTCAGCAGGGCACTCTGGATTTCTAAGAACCTATAAAAGAGTGAAGCAAAACTTTTATTGGAAAGGGATGAAACAAATTATTTCTGAATACGTAGCACAATGTGATGTATGTCAACAGCAAAAAGGTGAAACAGTGGCGAGTCCAGGGAGACTACAACCACTACCCATACTAGACTCGGTGTGGACTAACATCTCCATGGACTTCATCGAAGGGCTGCCACCTTCCAAGGTAAAAGCACAATCCTTGAGGTAGTTGATCGACTTATGAAATATGCTCATTTTTGTGCTGTGCGCAATCCCTACACTGCTGTTAGTATTGCTCAGATTTTCATAGAAAATATTGTTAAACTGCATGGGATGCCAAGGTCCATTGTAAGTGATCATGACAAGATCTTCACTAGTAAATTTTGGACCAAGTTATTTCAGTTACAAGGGCACCAAACCCAAGATGAGCACTGTATACCATCCACAAACTGACGGCCAAACAGAAGTGGTGAACAGATGTTTAGAGACATACCTTCGGTGTTTCACTAGTGATCGACCAAAGGAGTGGACGAAATGGCTCCCCTGGGCTGAATGGTGGTACAATACTGTATATCATTCATCTACAAAATGTACCCCATATGAAGCATTATATGGTCGGCCGGCTCCTGTGATTCCAAAGTATATAATTGGCTCGGCTAAGGTAGATCAGGTCGACCAAGATTTAATTGACAGGGACAAACTCCTACAATTTGCTAAAGGATAATCTCTCTTGCTCAAGCTAGAATGAAGCAGCAAGCTGACATACGAAGAAGTGAAAGAGAATTTTTAGTAGGAGATTGGGTTTATCTTCGCCTACAACCATACAAGCAACTATCCATCAACACACGAGCCTCCATGAAGCTATCTCCACGTTTTTATGGGCCCTATCAGATCATAGAGCGTATTGGAGCTGTAGTGTACAGACTTAAATTACCCGAAGATGCCAAAATTCACCCTGTCTTCCACGTGTCATGCTTGAAGCCCAAGGTGGGAGAACACGAGACACCCCAGATCCAACTACCCAACACCACTGATGATGGAAATATTCAAGCCCAACCACAAGCCATCCTCGACCGCAGAGTCATGATACATCGTCGACGTCCCTCTACTGAAGTACTAGTACATTGGACTAATTTACCACTCGAAGATGCCACATGGGAATCATATGAGGAGCTGAAGTCCCAGTTCCCTGAGTTCATGGAACCCTGACCTTGAGGACAAGGTGATTTGAAGAGGGCGGGCTTGATAGGACCCTAGCAGGGTTAGGTCCTACTCAACCATGTAGCAGCTAATAAAAACCCTGTGAGAATGTAATAAACCCCACCTAGCCGCCTCTATCCTATAAAGAAGAGAGACTAGGGTTTATATTTGGGTCTTTGGGCTTCTTAGCCGCCGCCCCCCTTGTTACTGGGCCGGCCTGCTAAGGTTGAGGGTAAATTGGGTAGTTCACTTAGGAAGCAGCCCCTAGGGCTAGGGTTTGGAGCTCTATATAAGCTTGTAGCCTCCACCTCTTTGGAATAAGAAAGATCAATCTACAATTGCAGCCACCAGGCTACTTGGAGGGTGGAACCCCTATAGCGTTCCAAGGGTTGATCCCCCTCAAAGATCAATCTCTATAGAATTCCTCTGGGGTTCTATCAGAATCATAGTATACAATTTTGATTTATAAAAGTTTCAAGTTATAATTATCAAGATCATGGTTTGTTTGCATAATTCTCCTTTTTAAATGATAAGAAGGAATGATACGTGAACATATAATAAGAGATCTTGATTCATAAAGGATTTCATGTTATAAGTCTTGAAAAAATCAAGATCATGATTTTGATAAAACTCATTGAAATTCAAATCATTAAAATCACTTTTATAGTTCATGAGATTTATAAAATAGATTCATCACTAAGAATCACTTATTGAAAAATCGAAAAGATAGAGATAAAAAAATTTTAAAAAATGCTTTTCTCTTTTTAGTTGTTTCAATTCATATAATTGATTTCATATAAACATGCCCAAGTTTTTATGCCAAAACCATGTATCATCATATAAATCCAAAAAATAAATTTCATCATAAAGATCATCAAGATAAAAAATATAACATATTAAACATAAGACATCTTTAAACAAAAGATTTGATTTATCATGATGATACATTTTCCTTTTTATGTGTTTTATTTTATGTGATTGATCTCATATAAGTATGCTCAAGTTTTTTGTATAAAAATTATGCATCATGTTTAAAACCAAAAAGCAATACAAAATCATTAATATAATTGCTTCTTAAAACATATATAGATTTAATCTTAATTGGTTTGCAAGCATTATCATAAAACATGTAATTATTGAATATATGTTGATTTTTTATTTCCAACTAAATAATTCAAAATTATCAAATCATGAATAGCACTAAGTAATTTTATAGTAAGGTAAAAAAAGATTTGATTGAGTCACTTACCTTGTTGTCAAAGGCCGTTAAAGCACAATTTGCAACCTCGTCTTCGGATGTACTTAATTTGTCCCAAGTCGGCTTCTTCTTCTTCTTCTTCTTCTTTACTTTTGTATACTTATCTTTGGAGTGCCTTGGCTTCTTGTATTCATAGCAAGTAGTTATGTCCGGATTGAGTTTATTTTTATTATTTAATTCTTATTTTATAAACTTTTTAAATTTTATTGTTAGGAGTTCAACGTCATCATCACTTGAGCTTTCGCTCGAGTGGTCTTCTTCCGTTCTAAGTGCAATTACCTTCCTGTTCTTTGGAAGGTTGTTCTCATGTTCATTATGTTCAATACAAGTCATTTCATAGGTCATTAAAGATCCGATAAGTTCTTCGAGAGAATAACAGTTCAAGTCCTTTGACTCTTTTATAGTCATTACTTTCAAATCTTAACTTTTTGGAAGGGATTTTAGAATCTTGTTAATAAGTTTAAAATTATAAAAACCTTTATCAAGAATTTTTAAACTATTGATGACATCCGTAAAACGAGTGTACATATCACCAATAGTTTCACTTGGTTCCATTCGAAAAGATTGATTTTTGAATCTTTTACTCTACTTGTGCCTTCGTGTGTGATTTCAAGTATGTGCCAAATGTCATGTGCAATTTCATAAATAGAAACTAGATTAAATTCGTTTTTATCTAAAGCACAAAACAAAATATTCAAAGCTTTTGCATTCAAAGAGAAAGTCTTCTTTTCCAAATCATTCCATTCATTCATTGGTTTGTAAGACTATTGAAAATCATATTTGACAATGTTCCATAAATTCAAATCCAACAAAAGCAAAAAGACTCTCATTCAAGTTTTCTAATATATGTAGTCCATCCCATTAAGTATAGGAGGATGAATGATAGAGTGACCCTCTTGAAAATCGAAAAGAGCCATTTCTCTTGGGTGTTAAACCAATATAAGAAATAAACATGACTTTGATACCAACTATTACAATCATAGTCAGTACTAAGAGGGGAGGGGAGGGGGTGGGTGAATTAGTGCAACGATAAAAATATTGTCGATTTGTTGATTCAAAGAACTCATTCAATAAACAAATTTGTTCAATCAAAACACATTTCAAAAATGACATTTAACTTCAAAAATGCTTGTAAGTGAATGAGGGCATTGATGAAAAGCATGAAATTAAAATTGTGAAGAGTAGAAAAGAAAAAGCACACCTATTAGAATCAAGTTCGGCATTAGGAGCAGGGAGATAAATTAGTGCAGCAATTAAATACGTCGATTTCTAAAAAAATTTAGTTTTGCAAGACTCATAACAATAAAACATATAGCTTCGAAAGTAATTGTAGAATAGTAGAGAGAAGGTAGAGTAGTTTGTAGTTAAGTAAAGAATATAAACAGTAAAGCATAGAAAGGAAGGAACATAACGATTTATAGTGGTTCGGTCATTCGACCTGCATCCACTCCTGATACCTCCTCCGTTGAGGTCACCAGCTTTCACTATTGATCTTTCTTCAATGGGCAAAGATCAATCACCCCTTTATGGATCTCTTTACAAGTTGCTCACTCTTCTTATACAAGTTTCTAAGTCTAGAATCGGTGGAGGTGAACTCTCAAAATTACAAGCAGTGATTGCACTATAATCTCAATTCTATTGTTCACTTTCTATGTCCTACAAGCAGAGAAGTATAGGGTATTTATAGGCCTCAATTGGCTTCAAAAATAGAGCCAAAAAAGATCTTGTTCTAGATTTCCGGGGTACTAGCAATACCACTGCCTATCCTTGGTGGTACCACCGTTAGTGGTCTTTGACACTACGTGGTATCACCATCCAGTCTGGCGATATTACTGCTAGACAAAGTCTTAGCTACTGGACCTAGGCTGTACCACTACCTATGCCTAGTGGTACCATCGTTTGGCAGTTAATAACTACTAGTGGTATCATCGCTTGGCAGTTAAAAACTACCAGTGGTACCATCGCTTGGCAATTAATAACTATTAGTGGTACCACCGTCTAGTAGTTAATAACTACCAATGGTACCACCACCTGACAGTTAATAACTACCAGTGGTACCACTACCCAGACTCTTGGGAGACTAAGTCCTGGGTAATTTCACCATCTAGTTCTGGTGGTGCCACTGCCATATAAGGTTCAACATACTGTTTGAGCCAATAGCTTGGCCCAATTGGCCCCTAACTGAGTCAGTGGGATTATCTCTCAATCCTAACTCAAATTAGACTCTAACTATGATATTAAGACATACACTAAAGCAAGTAAGTCTGATAGGTCAAAAGTTCTTTAGTGAGCTTCCAGCAGACATTCGATAAACTCTCGGCGATCATCTAGTGGACTCCCAACAAGCTCTTGAACTCTTGACAATCTTTTCGACAAACTTTGATGAGTTTCTTTGGCAAGCTCCGAACTTCTCGGTGAGCTCCAGTGAACTTTTAATGAACTCCTCGGCGAACTCCCGACGTACTCTTCGACGAGCTCCCGATGAACTTCTAAGCAAATTCCGGCAACACTCCTGACAAATCGTCTGATCTTTGACTTTGGTAGTACATTTGCTTTATGCCTTGTTCATTATCATAGTTAATCTTGCACACTTTTCTCAACATAGAGATTAGATCAATAATTTATCAATTGATTTTATTATCAAAATCTGAGATTCAACAATCTCCCCCTTTTTGATGGTGACAACCAATTGATAATGGAGTTAACCTTAACTCCCCCTATCTATATGCCATTCTTAAGAAAAGACAAACTTGAATTCACAACCTTTGAATTCAAGCTTTAACTGATAATGCATTAAGCATCAATATAGTTTCAACTTATCAACATGCACAATATGATACTAGAAGCATGATACTAAGCATGATCATGATTCTCCAATTTCAAGCATGATACCATGCATTTATCATGATACCAAAATTTATCAATGCGATGATAAACATTCATGATTTCAAGTATGATGCAAAGCATGATACCAATTTCAAGTATGATACCAATTTATTAACATGATGTCAAGGCATGATAAACATTCATCATCTCAAGCACAATACTAATGATAGTAATCATGAAACAAATTTCTAAGCATGATAAACATGTATTATTTCAAGTATGAAACATTTCAAGACAATACTAATTTCTAAGCACAATGCTCACGATACCAAGCATTCATCAATTTATCATTTTCTCCCCCTTTACCATCAACAAAAAGGAAATAGGCAATTATCTTTAGATCATTTCATGCAAGCAAGTTTTACATTATTGTGATAGCAAGAAATGTGACTTTTCCATCATGGAGGAAATGTGCAAACTAGCACTGCTTTTGCTAGCACTTATTTTTAGCTTTGAAATAGGCAAGCTAGCAAAGATGAAAAATAGGTGAAAGTATCCACAAGAGTTCTTCTTGAAAAGAGAAGGAGTTCATTCATCAAGAAGGATCGAGCTATCAAAAATCCATGAATTATGCAAAGAAAAGAATCCATTCAGGTAATCAAAAATTCATCAAACTTCTTTCACGAAGAGCTAAAGGATTTATGACATAAGAAAACAAGAAAGAAGAGAGGTTCATAATCATTGCAATAAAAAATCACACAAAAAGAAACAAGTGTACCAATAAGATCCGTGAATGATACTTCTTCTTTCGTAAGCATAGGGAGGTTGTAAAAAAAATCATCAAGTGATAGAGCAAGGGTATCAAAAATTCATGAGTGAAAGAAGATATAAAATAAATTCGATAAAAGCTTTGTTTATGAAAAATAAAAAAAGTTCGAAAAAAATATACAAGAAACTCACGCATTCGAACAATTTAACATACTTAATTAGTACATTACATGAAACTTATATGTAAAAAGGAAATGTGTACCGTTACATAGTGTCATGTTTATCATAGTATTAAGAAGTTCATTACAACACATAAAGTCATAGTACACAAGAAGTACAACATAGAGAGTATATATAAGCTATTCATCGGGTGGTACACCAAAATGTCTAAACAAAGTATTAAATTGATGATAAACTTGTCACACTTCGGTTAATATATGATCTTGTCATAATTCAAGTTGAACTTATCATGATTCAAGTTCATCCAATCGAGTCATTATAGGGTCGACAGACGATGAGGGTGCTAGATTCGTCAGACTGCCTTAAATGGACTAGTGAGAGGAGATTGATTTCCCTTAAATACAAGAGTTTTAGGTTCTAGTTCAGAAGGGGGAGAATCAGTTCTTCTAGGTAGCCTATTCCAAATTCTATTTCTTATTACACATCTTAATCGTCTTAACAAGTTTCTCTTGATCATGTTAAATCTATCGACCTTTATGGTTTCCTCATCTGGTGGAATCACAATATCATGTGCATGTATTAGCTTAGTGATTAAACCACCATATGGAAGTATTAAATTTTTCATTGATAGTTCGATCATGTTTTGTTGTATTAAGTATCCAAAATAATTTTGATATCCGGCCATGATCCAATACATCGTTCGTAACTCCATTTGTCTTACCTCATCATGATGATATTGTTTTGGAAGCAAAATACTTATTATTATATGATGAAGTACTTTTGAATTAAAGGATAGCAAATGTTCACAACTCTTAGGAATGATCGATAAATTCGGGTTTCCAAAAATGATACCTAGGGCTTCTGAGTAAGTGATTCCAATTGTATCTATGTCCCATTGACCTCTAAAGTAGCAACCTTTTATTTTTCTCAAAAATTTCTATAAGGTTACAAATTATTCTATCTGTAATTAGTATATGATGCCCTAGGAGGTAAGTTGATACCCTATCATCTTCATCTACATTCAAATTGTTATAAAATAATCAAACAAATCTAGGATAAATTGGTTTACTAATTTGCAAGATGAGAAGAACATTTAAGATTGCAAACCATTGGATAGGCTCTAAATCCCCTAACTCTTCTAGATCTATATACTTTCCCTTATGTACACTCCTAGATTCAAAGGTTGGAAACTTAAGGGCATTTTTAATAGAATCAAAGAGTATGGGGTCATAGGATTTATCTACTCTCCTCTTCCCCTTGTCTCTTGAGGATCTTCTAGGTTCCATAGGTCTACAAGTATTGACAATGAAAGAAATCCATATAAAAGGACAAAATCAACTCATGAATCAAGGGAGAGGTTTCATAGATTACTTTTGTAGTGATCTCCAAAAAAGGGTGAGCTTGATCCTTACATTTATGGAGAAGAGAAGCCTTCTTAGTTTTCTAGGGAAGTAGAAAGGTGATGTTGGGAAATCTTATGGAGCGACATTTCATGCACAACGAAATGACAAAAAAACAAAACCATAGATTTTTCGTAGAAAGGTTCCGTTGTCGTGCGAAGATTGGTGCATCAAAAACACATCCACGAAAATTGCATGTATAAAAGAAAATACCTAGGGAGATTGTATATTCCTGAATCCCTACAGATCTGTAGGAGAGGATAAAAAAGGTTAAGTGTCCTCCTCTCTAGTGGTATCCACATGGTAGGGACTGTGACAATGCACCTCTCTAGGGAGAGAAAAACAGGAGGTGGCCACCAAAAGAAAACCCCCAACCTATATAGCTTTGGTTCCCTCCTATTTATAAAGGCCCCCTGTAAACCCTAATGGATCTTTTGCCCTATTGGGTATTGGATTTCTATCCAATTACCCAAGCCTCTTGGATTAGTGGGTCTCTACCCAATAATCTCTTATTAGCAATTAATCTTAGGATCCAATAATTCAGGGGCTTAATAGATATCTAATAAGATAGGGGCTCCAGTGGATATCTCATATCCAAACCTCTACTCGTCGTAACACTTACTATATGTGTGTGACCCTCTAGGCCTAATATCGAGCTGGCCATGAGTCATACTTGTTAGAACTCCTTCTAACTTAGTGAATTATTATCTCTATAATAATTTGTTAGGAATCGAGTGGCACTAAGTGGGGGGGTGAATTAGTGCAGCAGTTAAGAACGATAAATTCGGTGATTTAAAATAACTTTTGAAAACTTCATATGTTGAAAATTATACTTCGATTAAATCCACAACAAAAGATACTTAAGAAGTAAATTGATTCGTAAGAAGGAGATGAGAAGGTAGAGCATCAAAGTGAAGATGGTTTGTAGCAAAGTAAATTGCAAGAATATAAACGCAAACCGATTTATAATAGTTCGGTCATATGACCTATGACAAC
Organism: Musa beccarii; assembly: GCA_024322285.1. Taxonomy (NCBI): domain Eukaryota; kingdom Viridiplantae; phylum Streptophyta; class Magnoliopsida; order Zingiberales; family Musaceae; genus Musa; species Musa beccarii. The sequence goes on from CM044396.1 coordinate 24,559,668, forward strand.
TCATGATTCCTCTTTACTTGAGGCCACCGACTTTTCCACTAGCTATCCTTCTTCCAACGGGCGAGGATCAACTCCCTCACAACTCTCTCCTTTTGACGGGCTTAGGAGATAACCCTTGCAAGGCCTCTCAACCCTCTCTTAGGCTAAATCACACTTTAGAATAAGAGGGAAGGTTTTGACACAATTTCAACAAAGTTTTCCCTTCTTCTTTCTCAGCTTTTGTGTGTGTTTGATCTATGGATGAGAGGGGTATTTATAGGCCTCAAGAGGATTCAAATTTGGAGCCCAAATTTGAATCACTTTCAGTTTTCTCGGTGCTGGTGGAGTGGCGGTGCACCGCCTGTCAGTCTATCACTAACAGCGTACTAGGTGGTGCCACCACCTAGCCCGACGGTGCCACCGCCTGGGCTCGCTGCCCAGCGGCGATACCACTACCCAGCCCAACGGTGCCATCGCCTGGGCTCTCGGGACCTGGGCGGTGCCACCGCCTCAGTCAGGTGGTGCCATCACCTGGGCTCTTCCAGCTCACTAGTTGGGCCTTAAACTCGGCCCAAATCAGTCCGTTATTAGGCCCAATTAGCCCCTACTTAGGTTATAGGATTAACACCTAATCCTAACCCAAATTAACATACTAACTATGAAATTAAAGATATTTCCTATGCTATTATAAAATCCGACAAGTCAAGATTTCTTTTGGTAAGCTTCCGATGAACTTCCGACGGTCTTCCGACGAACCCTCGGAAACCATTCTGTGGACTCTCGACAAGCTCCTGGACTTCATGATGATCTTGGCGAGTTCTAATGAGCTTCTTTGGCAAGCTCTAATCTTTCTTGGCAAGCTCCGCGAACTTCCGATGAACCTTCCGGTGAACTTTCGAAAATCCTTCGGCAAGCTCCCTACTCGTTCTTGGCCAGTTCTGGCGGCACTCCCAACAAATCTTTGGACTTCCGTCAAACTCTCAAACTCCCAACGATTTATCACACTTGTCTTCCTTACTTTGTTTCACTTTACTTCTTCATCATTATTGTAGTTAATCCTACACACACAAACAAAAACTTTACTTCAATCTAGATAGTTATTACAATATGAATTGACATTCAGTTGCCTGGCATGTCATTGGTCGGCGCTTCATCCGATTCTTCAGTGCATCGTTCTCTCTTGTGGCTTGTTGCCCAATTGGTGGTTGACCTCCGCAACCCTGATATCCTTGGCGCAACTCCGCTCTTCTTGGCCCGATGCTCGACGTCCGAAGCCTTCTGCCAATTGTCGACCGAACCTCTAGCTCGACATCCAATATCCTGACGTCATCACCCAATGCAACGTCAATTCCTCCAGCATCAATTGTCTAATCTTGATCGATGGTAGACCTGCATAACTCAAAACACAGTTAGATCATAAAACACAATCAATTAGTTTCATCATCAAAATTTGAGATTCAACTATCTCCCCCTTTTTGATGATGACAACTAATTGATGACTAACAGAGTTAACCATAATTCCCCGAAGTTTAACCAAACTCCCCCTATAAATATGCCATTGATAGAAACACTTGGATTATCCTAAATCCAAGCAAAATTCATCACATGTTATGAGAATCAAATCATCATGCAAATATATAAAATATTCAATTCAATGCATGAAATCATCAATCTACTTCTCCCCCTATGCCATCAACAAAAAGGAGAAGTTGCATCAAAGCTAGTTTAAAAGATATGCAAATTTTACAACATGCTAGCTATAAATCCCATCATACAACATTTAAGCATAGCTTTGCAATACAACATCCAATCATACAATTCAATCATAGCAAGTTTAAAGATATGTAAGATAACACTTGTTGTGATGGTATTCATGATCTCAAGTTTTTCTATTTTCCTTTGAGAAGTATAAGGAAATAGTATTTAAAGATGTGCAAGTTGCACTTCCTTTGCTTCCTTTGTGATATGCACGTAATTTTTGTAATTTCTTTCTTCTCTTTTGAAAAGAGCAAGCTTGCAAATTTAGATTTCTTTTTCAATGCGCAAGCTAGCAATTTTTCTCCCCCTTAATCATTCTCAAAAAGAAGGGAAGATACAATGTTGTAATTGATTTCCCTTTTCATCAAAATGGCAAATGAGATATTAGAAACAAATATTGACATAAGTGTTTCTATCATCAAAATTTAAGTCATGAGTATTAATTCAACAAGCTAGCTCCCCCTTTGTCAATGTCGAAAAGAAAGGAGGACTCAATGGCTAAAAATTTCAATCATTATACAAGCCATATAAAGAAATCATGTCATGATATCAAGAAAAAAATCAAGAAGGATATGATTCAATTGACAAAATTTTTAATAAAACGAAATCATTATACAACCAAGGATCATGATAAACGAAATATCAATGTCAAAAATCAAGTCATGATTCATTTGGTAGTAAAAAGAACAACTTGATTTATGCATAATAGATCTAAATCCATCATGAATCATAAGAAAAATTTGAGTGTCAAATATTGATATATCAACATCATGACTTAGATTGTTTTCCATCCAAGCATAAGACATTTCATCAAGATCATGATATAGATAAAAATTTTCTTAAAAGGATCGAAAGAATTTGAGTTGTAAATCGGAGAGATCAAGATCATGAAGTATAAATATTTTCTTTAGCAAAGAATCATTTGAGCACTTGATTATTGCATAAGAATTTCAAGTATCAATTATCAAGATATCAAGACTTGGATTATGATAAAGCTCATTCAAGTCAATTCATCAAATCAAGACTCATAATCAAATTATCATTTTTAATATTCATAACATGAACAAAGTTATTACCATATCATCAAAATCTCATTCATAATTCAAGTGATTTACAAAATATCATAAATGAATTTATCACTTGTCTTTTATTTAAAAAATCTAAAACTTTAGAGAAAGAGAGATGTTCAAGAAGCATACATTTCTCTGATTTGCATTGATTTCATATGAACATGCCTTTCTCCTTTTTTATGTTGAATAGAAACAAGCATGAACATTTAAGACATAAAGGCTAAATCTCGTGTCATGAATTCTAAAAGATATCTCAAGTTATCAACATCACATTAAAAAAGATATTTTAAAAAGATATATCAATAAGTGATTCATTCATGATTCATTTGGTAGGTTCTCCTCTTTAGTAAATCAAAAAGAATTATAGGAGAACAAAATAAATTAAGGGAGATAGAACATGATTGAAGCATTGAACATGATTGAAGCATGATTCATATTTAAAATATATCTTATGTCATAAATATGAATCAAGCAATTTTCAAATCTGAAATCATCCTAAAAAATCACATTCAATAAATTCATACATGACAAGCATAGATTTATTAAAGAATCGATAAGATAGAGGATTGCATTTTATTTTTATAAATTTATATTCATATGATTTGCTTCTTATAAGCATGCCTTTGCCTTAAAAAAAAATGTCAACAATCAAGATGGAAAGGCAAATTTCATCATAATGATCATTAAGTCAAATCACATTAAGTATATGGCATTTTTCAAAAGATTCGATTCAAGAGATTCACATGGATTCATCAAAACTGAAAACTTTAGAGATGGAAGAATTTTCAAGATCATGCATTTTCTTTTTATGATTTACTTCATGTAAGCATGCTTTTGTCTTTTAATGCTAGATTTATGTATCATCATATAGATCCGAAAAGTAAGTTTCAAGAGAAATCCAAATGCATGATACACTCATTTATTATCCAAAATATTCATCATGTCCATTTTTATGAGATTCACAAGATTGGTAAAATGAATTTATTAATCTCAATAGAATAGAAAATGCATTTCCATTTCATACAATTGATTTCATGAAAGCATGTTCAAATTTTCATGTAAAGACCATGCATCATTTTTAAAACCGAAAGCATCATCAAAACCATTAAGATTCATGGATTAATCATACACATTATTTCAAAATATAAGATTTCAAGTCATCAAGTATGATACAATCATTAAGCATGTTTTCATAATGCATCATCAAAATTATTTTAATTCTTTTTTTATTTATTATAACAGGATGAACAATGCTCAAATTTTTGCTAAAATCATGCATCATTTTATAAATATGAAAAATAATTTTTGTCATGAAAACCATCAAGTCCAAATATACATTATTCTAAAATGTAGGATTTTAATCTTCATCATTTCAATTCCTCATTAAGCATGATACAAAAATTTAAAGATCATGCATCATGTTTAGAAATGAAATATAAAACATCAAGATACACATGCATGGATTAATCCTAGGCAAGTATCATTTTAATATTTTTTACTTTTCAAAAATACTAGAAAGAAAAGTATGATATATTTTTTGAAAAAATTATTTATTTCCTACTAACTAAGTTAAGCAATTCATGAAAAATATATCAAGTAATTTCATAACAACGTACAAACATTTCGGGTGAGTTTCTTACCTCATTGTTGAAGCCCGTCAAAGCCCAATTTGCCTCTTCTTTACTTGATTCTTCTTTGCAAGCCTTCTTTTTCTCCTTTGGCATCTTTCTCCATTCAAGTTCATTTGTATTTTTAAATTTTTGTTTATTAAACTTATTAACATTCATTGTTATGTGTTCAATATCCTCATCACTTGAGTCATCACTCAAGTGGTATTCATTTGTCCGGAGTTTCAAATCCTTCTTGTTCTTTGGAAGGTGGTTCAAGTATTCAATGAGTTTAAAATGATCTAGGAGGCTCATTTCATATGTCATTAGTGAGCCAATTAGTTCTTCAATAGGTAAATTATTTAAATCTTTAGCCTCTTGTATTACGGTTACTTTAGAATCCCACCTTTTTGGAAGGGATCTTAAGATCTTATTTATGAGTTCAAAATCTAAAAAAGATTTATCAAGAGCTCTTAGACTATTGACGACATCCATGAAATAGGTATACATGTCACCTATAGTCTCGCTTGGTTTCATTCAACAAAGCTCAAAATCATGCAATAAGAGATTTACTTTCGAGTCTTTGACTCTACTAGTTCCCTCGTGCGTGATTTCAAGTGTTCGCCAAATTTCAAAAGCCGTTTCATAAGTAGAAATATGATTGAACTTGTTCTTGTCCAAAGCACAAAATAAGGCATTCATAGCCTTTGCATTTAAAGAAAAAGATTTTCTCTCTAAATCCGATCATTTGTTCATCGGTTTAGAGGGAAGTTGAAAATGATTTTTAACAACGTTCCACAAATTCAAATCCATTGAAAGCAAGAAAACTCTCATTCGAGTTTTCCAATAGGTGTAGTTCGACTTGTTAAACAACGGAGGATGAACAACCAAAAAGCCCTCTTGAAAGCTATGAAGAGCCATTTTTCACGGGTGTAAAGCCAAAAAGCCCTATTCTAGCTCACTGGTTGGGCCTTAAACTCGACCCAAACCAATCCGTTATCGGGCCCAATTGGCCCCTACTTGGGTTATAGGATTAACACCTAATCCTAACCCAAATTAACATGCTAATTACGAAATTAAAGACATTTCTTAAGCTATTACAAAGTCTGACAAGTCAAAATTTCTTCCAGCGAGCTTTCGGTGAACTTCTAATGGTTCTCCGACGAACCCTCGGAAACCATTCTGCAGACTCCCGATAAGCTCCTGGGCTTCACGATGATCTTGGCGAGTTCCAACGAGCTTCTTTGGCAAGCTCTGATCTTTCTTGGCAAGCTTCGCGAACTTTCGACGAACCTTCCGGTAAACTTCCGAAAACCCTTCGGCAAGCTCCCTACTCATACACGGCCAGTTCCGGCAACACTCCTAACGAATCTTCGGACTTCCGTCGAACTCTCGAACTCCCAACGATCCATCACACTTGTCTTCTGGCACTTTGTTTCGCTTTATGTCTTCATCGTTATCGTAGTTAATCCTACACATACACAAACAAAAACTCTACTTTAATCTAGACAGTTATTATAACGCAAATTGACATTCAGTTGCTCAGCATGTCATTGGTTAGTGCTTCGTCCGATTCTTTGACACATCATCCTCTCTTGTGGCTTGTTGCCCAATCGGCAGTTAACCTCTGCAACCTCGATATCCTTGGCGTAACTCCACTCTCCTTGGCCCAATGCCTAACGTTCAAAGCCTTTTGTCGATTGTCGATCGAACCTTTGGCTCGACATCCAATATCCAGATGTGATCACCCAGCATCACATCAATTCCTCTAGTGTCAACTATCTAATCCTGACCGATAGTAGACCTACGTAACTCAAAATGTAGTTAGATCACAAAACACATTCAATTAGTTTCGTCATCAAAATCCGAGATTTAACATAATTCACCTAACTCATCGGCTGCGGACGTACTAGGCCACTAAGTCGTAGCCCCTAGACGATACAAGGGAATCCAATCCTTTGGACCTATCTATATTTAGTTACCATGTATCTATAGTCCCTCATCTAGCTAATATCCCAGAGACCCTATATCGGGCATGGTGCTATCAGGCCCATACAGTTTCTCCTCGAGTCTTGCGCTTGCCGGATTCTCCCGGAGAACTCTTTTTCTCTTAATCCGAATAACCTTGGCCAAGGATTTATTCGAGCAAGAATACATGGGATATTCCTCTCATGATACTAAGATCAGATGATCCTCTATTGACACTCAATAGCCCTCGTAAGGTTGGCTATTACTCCCAATAACCGGTTGTACTAGATCTAAAAATTTCCAAACCTATAAGTCCGGTATCAAAGAGTGGAGTACTCATACAGGACATCCTTGGTGTCTCAAGTCTAAGGATCAGATACACTATTGGAACTACGGAATCACTATCTGACGTGAGGTATCAATAACCATCAGCATTCCGTAGGCAGATCAATCAGTGAACTCATTCTCCAATGAGCACTTGCACTATACCCTTAGTATCCCCAAATGAGTAGCTATGAGACTAGCCACCTCCATCATATGGACGGGTATACAACATACCAGTCTATCCGGTTGTCTCGATGTCCTTCTCGAGTAACCTATGACCAGGATTATTTAAGGTTTGTGTTTAAAGGTGATTCGATCTCATTATCATAATTTCATCATGATCTGATTCCCATTGCACTGATCCAAGAACATCACAATATATGCAACACACAAGATAAAGTGATAAAATACCTAATTATAAGCAAAGAGAAAGAGTGCTTATCAAGTCACAAGTGCCATCACTCATGTGATTGGCTTGCAGGGCACATACGACTAGCAATCACCCACTTGACCTAAAGCCAATCACCAACATGTCTGATCCCCATCAGACTTCTATGACGCTTAAAGACAATCTAAGTCAATGGCTTTATCAGTAGATCTGCAATATTATCTTCGGATAGAACTGTTTCCACTACTACATCTCTTTGGGCCACGATCTCTCTAATAAGTTAGAACTCCTCAGAACACTTCTGATAAGACCCGGATTCCCTTATTTAAGTAATCATCTCGTAGTTATCATAATATAAGGGAATCAGATCCTCGCTGCTCGACATGACTCCCAGGTTAGTGATGAACTTCTTCATCCAGACCCCATCCTTTGTTGCCTCTACCATAGTAGTATATTCCGCCTCTGTGGTCAAGTCAGCAGTAGTGTCTCGCTTGGAACTCTTCTAGCATACTGCTCCTCCATTCAGGGTGAACGCATACCTTGAATTAGACTTGCTTTCATTACATCGGACTGAAAGCTCGAGTTTGTGTAGCCCTCAACCCTGAGGCTACTGCCTTCATATACTAGTAAAAGATCCTTAGTCCTTCTCAAGTACTTAAGGATATATTTTATTATTTTCTAGCACTCTAATCCTGGATCTGCTTGATATCTGCTCGTGACACTCAAAGTATGTGCTATATCAGGCCTGGTACATAGCATAATATATATGATAGATCCTATCACTTAGGCATATGGTATTATATCCATATGTGCCCTTTCTTCAAGAGTCTTTAGGGACATACTCCTAGAAAGTGATATTCTATGTCTCATTTGTATGAGATCTCTCTTGGAATTTTTCATGCCAAACCTTTTGATAATAGTGTCTATGAACCTAGACTGGGACAAACCAAGCATCCTCTTGGATCTATCTCTATAGATCTGTATCCCCAATATGTAGGATGTTTCCCTTAAGTCCTTCATGGAGAAATGCCTAGATAACCAAGTCTTTACTATGGAGAGCATTCCTACATCATTCCCAATAATCAGGATGTCATTTACATATAATACCAAAAAGGTGATAGTGCTCCTACTTACCTTCCTGTACACACAAGGCTCATCTTCGTTCTTAACGAAGTCAGAAGATTTGATCGCCTCATCAAATCTTATATTCCAACTTCAGGAAGCTTACTTCAGTCCATAAATGGACCTAAGCAACCTGCATACCTTATTTGGGTTATCCCAGGACATGAATCTCTTAGGCTATATCATATATACCTCCTGCTCAAGGTTGCCATTGAGGAATGTGGTTTTGACGTCTACTTGCCAGATCTCATAATCATAGTATGCTGCAATAGCTAATAGAATTCGAATAGATTTTAGCATGGCTATAGGTGGAAAGTTTCATCATAGTCAATACCTTGCCTTTGACGATATCCCTTAGCCACTAGCCTTGCTTTATAGGTCTCTACCTTTCCATCTACTCCAATCTTCTTTTTAAAGATCCACTTGCAGCCAATGGGTACAATACCCTTGGGTGCATCAACTAAGTTCCAAATCTTGTTAGAGTACATGGAATCCATTTCTGAATTCATGGCTTCTTGCCATTTCCCAGAGTCTATGCTCATAATAGTCTCCTCGTACGTTTAAGGATCTATATCCTCAACATCCTCTCCTCTGATATATCCCACATATCTCTTAGGAGGATGGGATACTCTACCAGATCTATATAAAGTTGGAACTTGTGTGCTAGGTATCTGAATAGATTCTGACTATGGAATGGTGCTTGAGCTAGGTTCTCTAACCTCGCTCAACTCTTTCATGCTCCCACTGTCTCTATCAAGAATGTGTTCCTTCTCAAGGAACACTGCTCTCTTGGCTACAAAGACCTTTTGGTCTTTAGGGTGATAGAAATAATACCCATAAGTTTTCTTGGGGTATCCCACAAACTTGTACCGTTCCGTCTTGGATTCCAACTTATCAAGTTTGTGTCTCTTGACGTGGGCAAGGCAGCCCCAAATCTTAACAACCTTAAGATCGGACTTCTTCCCATTCCATATCTCATATGGAGTAGACATTACTGACTTAGTTGGAATTCTATTCAAAAGGTAAGCTACGGTCTCCAGGGTATATCCCCAGAATGAGATGGGTAGATCGACGAAACTCATCATGGAATGCACTATGTCTAACAGTGTGCGATTCCTCCTTTTTGATACACCATTAAGCTGTGGTATATAAGGAGGTGTCCATTGGGATAAAATCTCATAGTCTTTGAGGAACTGGGTGACCTCTGTACTCAAGTACTCACCTCCTTGATCTGATCGAAGGGTTTTAATACTCTTTTCTATATAGTTCTCCACTTCATTCTTATATTTCCTAAATTTCTCAAAAGCCTAAGACTTGTACTTAATCAAGTACATATGTCCGTATCTTAAGAAATCATCAGTGAAAGTAATGAAGTAGGAGTAACCACCAATGGCATGAGTCGACATGGGACCACATATATCACTATGTATGAGTTCTAGTAACTCGGTGGCTCTCTCTCTAGTTCCACTAAATGGAGAGTTGGTCATCTTTTCCCGAAGGCAAGGTTCACAAGTCGCATATAACTCATAGTCAAAAGGATCTAGATATCCATTCTTCAGCAACTTTTGAATCCTTCCCTCATGGATGTGACCTAGCCTACAATGCCATAGATATGCATTGTTCACCTCTTCTCATTTCCTCTTAGACTCACTTACACTTATGATATGTGGAGCTGTATCTAGCATAAATAAACCATTATGCAATGTTCCTCTCGTGATGATCTCATCATCTAATATTATTGAACAACCATTATTCACATAAACTAATTTATATCCACTAACTATCAAACATGAAATGAAAATAATATTTTTGATAATAGAAAGAACATAATAGCATGCATCTAATGTAATAATAGCTCCACCAAGCAGATGTAAGGTGACCTTGCCAACAGCCACTATAGCAACCTTTGCTCCATTGCCCATCTTAAGGTCCTTCTCGCCTTTATTCAATCTCTTAGGTCCTGCTAGAACTTGCAATGAATTGCAGATCTGATAAGCACTCCCGATATCCAATACCCATGTGTTATCATAAGATTCTGACAAATGGAGACTGATCATAAATGTACCTGAAGCTTCTCCAAGCTTCTGTTTCACCCTATCTACAAGGTACTCTTTGCAGTTCCTCTTCCAGTGCCCATCTTTGCCGTAGTGGAAGCACTGGCCTTTATCCTTTATTGGATCTTTCTTGGCAATCTTTGCCTTACCCATTTTACCCTTGCCCTTGCCCTTTTTAAGAGACTTCTCAGCCTTCCTTTTTTTTTTGGTCTTACCAGCATAGAGAACTAACTTCTCTTTCTTGATGGTACTCTCTGTTTCTCTCAACATATTAAAGAGCTCTGGGAAGGTCATCTTAAGTTTGTTCATATTAAAATTCATTATGAACTGAGAAAAGGAATCTGGTAGGAACTGAAGCAAAAGATCCACACAAATGTTATCCTCTAAGACCATTCCTAGTCCTGTGAATTTCTCGATCCACTCAATCATCTTAAGGACATGGTTTTGAACCGGTGTCCCCTAAGTCATCCTAGCACGGAAAAGACTCTTTGATATCTCATATTGCTAAGTTCTTCCTTGTTCCTCAAACAGTTTACGGAGATGCAGGAGTATGGAATTAGCATCCATATTTTCATGCTATCTTTATAACTCAATACTGAGCAAGAGCGAAATCATCTATGTACTTCACATAATGAGCGATCTCTTCCTCGCTTGCCCCTTCGTCGGGTGTAGGGATCACTATATCAAGGACATGCGATTTTCTCCACCGTGAGAATGATTCTCAAATTGCAAAGCCAATCTATATAATTTGGACTAGTGAGGCGGTTGGCATCAAGTATGCCATGTAAAGGATTTGAAAGCGATATTTTTCTGAAATTAAAGATGTAGCAGAAATAAATAACATGCAGACATTGCAAACATTAAATAGTTAAGATAAAGACTTCTATCTTAATGTATTCCCACTAATATTTCATGAGACACATAACACCCTCCGGTATATGAATCGGAGATCCCCGACAGATTTCTAGTGGGGATTGGGATCTAATCGACATCTTAACGTAACCTCGAGGGACTCGATCAATTACATTAAGCCCATAAAGGTAGGCAATTCTTGCCAATCATAACTCCTTGTGATTCTCGTCCAGTTCGGCCTTCGAACCACCATGGCTTCAAGGGACTCGACCAACCATGATGTTCAGTTAAGTCATCACCATCGTTACAAGATGAGTCTAATTCGATGATATACTCTCGAGGGACTCGACCAAGTATACTATGTCCTCAAGTCACTGGTGACATCTCTATGTCATAGATAAGATAGCGAAACACGATATAGGTGAGTCTCGAGGGACTCGACCAACTCAACCTACACCAGGAATCGATTCCTAGCTATAAAGATGGAAGGCCACGTGGGTCAATCTAATTGCCTCACGTTTACCGACTTAATATTATTAATAGAGAGGATTTTGATTTGGTCTCCTAACAAAATATGGCACACACATGCATATTTAATATATATATCTACATCGCATGCAAATATATATACATATCTAGTAGGTGCATAACCAATCACACATCATATGAGCAATCACACCGGATGATCATGGACCACATCCTAATGTGATCAGGCCTGAGCCAGTGGGCCCAATCGCTCACATCAAGATCTATGTGTGCTTTGGCGTATCTCCATGCCCTATGATCGCCCTTCTTACTTCGTCAGTTCCATCGGCATCTCAATGCATCTCCATGCGTTAGATCGTTTGTCTCGACCTCGCGGGTCCCGCTACCACTATGCCTCCTCATGTAATTACAACATAATTACAAGCAAGCAGGCCCGACAATAAATAAGAAAATAGAGGCTCGCAGGCCCCAATAATAAAAATCACATGTACACACATCACATCACATCACATGCCCATGATCATCTGTCCACATCATGCATTACATGTATATGTTATTTTATAAGACTACTAGATAAATAATAATAGTTAATTAAACTATTTAATTAATATATATATATATATATTTCTAAAAACAGGGATATTCAGATAATTTTCTGAATTCTGAGGTGTATTTTGGTCATTCTGTCAAAAGGGACAGAAATCGAAAATTTTAAAATTCCGAGAGGCAAAAATATATTTTGCCCAGAAAACCCTAATCCCTTTTCTGCCTGCTGCGTTGCGGCGTTGTGGTCGCCACCACCCTACCGACAGCGGCCACTACCCGCGGGCATGTCGCCACTGCCCGCGACAGGCGCTTATGCTCGTGGGTGAGCGCTGTTGCCCCACAGGCAGCACCGCCGCCACGGGTGCCTCTGCCCGTGGGCTGTAGGGTAGTGCCCATAGCTACTGTTGCTCCCGCAAGTGTCTCTGCCCGCGCCTTGTAGGCAGGCAGCAGGCCGTTGTCATTGTTGTTGCAGGCAGCAAGGCTAGAAGTAGCTTTGCAGCCACTATGAGAGTGCAGCAACACTTGCTACCCTTCCTCACCTTTTGCGCCAACGATTTTGATGACAAATCTATTCTAAATCACAACACATGCAGTTTAAGATCCGATCTTCGCAAGAATAACCTAGCTCAGATACCATTGTTGGGAAATCCTATGGGGCGACATCTCAAGTGCAGTAGAAGAATAAAAAAACAAAACCACAGATTTCCTGTAGAAAGGTTCCATCATCATGCGAAGATCGGTGCATCAAAAATAAATCCACGAAAACTACATGTATAAAAAAAATACCTAGGGAGATCGTATATCCTTGAATTCCTACAGATCTATAGGAGAGGATGAAGAAGGTCAAGCGTACTCCTCTCTAGTAGTATCAACATGATAGGGACTATGATGATGTAACTCTCTAGGGAGAGGAGAACAGGAGGTGGCCACCAAAAGAAAACCCTCAGCCTATAGAGCTTTGGTTCCCTCCTATTTATAGAGGCCCCTTGTAAACTCTAATGGATCTTGCCCTGTTGGATATTGGATCTCCATCCAATTATCCAAGCCTCTTAGATTAGTGGGTCTCTACCCAATAATCTCTTATTAGCAATTATTAGATCTCATCTTATGATCCAATAATTCAGGGGCTTAATGGATATCCAATAAGATAGGGGCTCCAACGGATATCTCATATCTAAACCTCTACTCGTCGCAACACCTACCATATGTGTGTGACCCTCTAGGCTCAATATCGAGCTGGCCATGAGTCATACTTGTCAAAACTCCTTCTGACTTAGTGAATTATTATCTCTATAATAATTCAACCAACTCATCGACTGTAGACATACTAGGCCACTACGCCGCAATCTCGAGACGATACAAGGGAATCCAATCCTTTGGACCTATTTGTCCTTAGTTACCATTTATCTATAGTCCCTCATCCAACTAATATCCCAGAGACCCTATATCGGGCCTGGTGCTGTTAGGCCCATATGGTCTATCCTCGAGTCTTGCTCTTATCGGATTCTCCTAGAGAACTCTTTCTCTCTCAATCTGAATAATCTTGGCTAAGGATTTGTTTGAGCAAAAATATATGGGATATTCTTCTCATGATACCGAGAGTGGATGATCCTCTATTGACACTCAATAGCCCTCGTAAGGTTGGTTACTACTCCCAATAACCGACTGTACTAGATCTGAAACTTTTCAAACCTATAAGTTCGGTATCAAAGAGTGGAGTACTCATATAGGGCATCCTTGGTGTCTTAAGTCTAAGGACTAGATACATTACTGAGACTACGGAATCGTTGTCTAACGTGAGGTATTAATAACCATCCAGCATTCCGTAGGCGGATCAATCAGTGATCTCATTCCCCAATGAGCACCTGCACTGTACCCTTAGTGTCCCTACACGAGTAGCTATGAGACTAGCCACCTCCATCATATGGACAGGTATACAGCACACCAATCTATTCGATTGTTTCGATGTCCCTCTCAAGTAACCTATGACTAGGATTATTTAGGGTCTATGTTTAAAGGTGAATCGATCTCATTATCATGATCTCATCACGATCCGATTCCCATCGCACAGATCCAAGGACATCATAATATATGCAACACGCAAGATAAAGTGATAAAATACCTAATTATAAGTAAAAAGAAATAGTGCATATCAAGTCACTAGTGCCATCACTCATGTGATCGGCTTGCAGGGCACATATGACTAGCAGGTGAATGAGAGGTAGGGAGGTTTGGGGGCTATGTGTGAGGAGTGTTGGGGGTGGTTCTACCACCGGCCCAAAAGTGCCCTTTTATAGGGTAGTCTTGGGCGGTGCCATCACTAACTAGGTGGTGCCACTGCCTTAGAACAGAATGCTCTAGCGGTGCTACCGCTAGTTCTAGCGGTGCCACCATTGGTGTACTTCCTTAGGCTCATTTGGAGCTGTAAAATTTTTATCACTTGATCAATTGAGCTTTCTTATTTAACATCTATCTTATAGTGAGGCTAACATTGAATGTTTGACTCAATTTTCAAGTGGTTAATCAAGTGAAATAATATCATTCAAATCCCTTATTGTTTATCAATTAGAGTGAACTTTTTCATTTCTTTTAAGAAATACAACCCATCAAATTTTTACCTTTTACGATAAAGATTCAATCACATCATGATAAATATAAAGAAATGTCATGATCATCAATAGGTTCATGAACATTTTCTTTAGTCTATTAGGAGGATCAAGGGAGAATGGTTAATAAAAAAAATTAACAATTTGAATGTTAAGAGAAGAGTTTGGATAATCATTTTCAAGAATCATCAAAGCTTGAATACCAACATATTATAAGTGAAATCAAGGCCATCATCAAAATCACTTTTTGAGAAATCTAACAAAGATAATTTAGCTAGTGTCTTCAATACTAGTGTAGTCTAGCATCATTATTCAAAACCGAAAGTTAACATATAATTGATCAACATATTTTAATCATTAGGAAATCAATGAAATGATCTTTTAGCTAGTGAGCTTGATTATGAGCATGCATCATTGATGTATCATTTTTCACTCCTAGCTTGTGATTATAACATATCTACAAGAAAGGTGGGTTTTTAAGTATCCATTTAATTTTGGGTGCCTCATAAATCGATCTACCTAACTTATCATTTTGCATAGAGGCCTTTATGATTCCTTTAGGAACCCAAATTAACTTATGTGGACTATACTTTTTAAATAAACATTTATGAGCATAATGTCCAAGTTTGTAACAAAAGTTGCATTTCATGCAGGGTGAAATATGCAAAGTAGGGCCTTTAACAAAGATAGTTGTGTTGAATCTCGAATTTTGATGATAAAATAAATTAATTGAAATTAAGATCTAACTGCATTTTGAGTGACGTAGGTCTACTTTCGATCGGGATTAGACAATTGAAGCAGAACAAATCGATATTGTTTCGAAGGAGGACATGTCAGAAGATTGGATGTCGAATCAGAGGATTGATCAATGTATCGATAGAAGGCTTTAAATAAAGGATTCAAACATAGGGCTAAGAAGAGCGGAGTAGCACCAAGGAGATCGGAGTTATAGAAGACAATTGTCGATTGGGCAACAGGCCGTAAGAGAGGATGATACGTCGAAGAATCAGACGAAGCACCGATGGACCAATGATATGTCGAACAAAGAATGAATTCATGCTTTATAAGAAATTGTCTAGATCGAAGTAGGATTAGGTCTAATTGGGTTAAAATTGGGCCAATTCAATTAGGGGCCAACTGGGCCCGAATCAGGGCTATGTTGGGTCGGATGAAAGGCCCAAACAATATTCTGGAGCCACGTCAAGTGATGGCACCACCAAGGTTAGCGGTGGAACCACTTGATGGCTCAGCCTCCAAGGTTGATTCTGGGCAGTGGCACCACCCAGTGTCAGGCAGCTTGGGTGGTAGTACTGCCCAGGTCCAATAGTCGAGACTTTATCTAAGCAGTGATACCGCCAGACTAGGTGGTGGTACCAGCCAGTGCCAATGTGTTAGGCGGTGGTACCGCCCAACATAAGCGGTGGTACCGCTAGCACCTTGAAAATTGGGGTGATTCAAATTTAGGCTCCAAATTTGAATCCCTTTGAGGCTATAAATACCCTTCTAATCCCTGGTTAGAATACACACCAAATGAGAAAGAAAAAAAGGAAAAACTCTACTGTAATAGTGTGAAAAATCCTTCCCCTTTAGTTTTCAATTTGGTTAAGTCTAAGAGAGTGGTGAGTGGGGTTGTAAAGGCTATAAAGGTTAACTCCTGAACCTGTTAAAAGGAGAATTGAGTTGTAAGAGTAGTTAGTCTTCACTCGGTTGAAAGAAGACTAATAGTGAAAGCCGATGGCCTCGATGAAGGAAGAATCGGGAGTGAACATAGATCGAACGATTGAATCACTATAAATTGGTTTTCCTTTACTTTCTTGCTATTTATCATTTTACAAACCACTTTATCTACTTTCTCATCACTTTCTTACAATCATTCTCAAGCTAAAACATTTTTGATATGCTTTCAATCAAAACGATTTTTCAATTATACGAATCGATTTTTTTTTAAATTACAAAATTATTATTTTTAATCATTACACTAATTCACCCCCCCCTCTCTCTCTTAGTGTCAGACTTAATCCTAACAATTAGTATCAGAGCCTTAGTATTTCTTATTTGGATTAACACCTAAAAAAAATGGCTCTTTTCAACTTTCAAGAGGGTTTTTCAATCATTTGTCCTCCCATGTTTAATGGGATGGACTACACATATTAGAAAATTAGAATGAGAGTTTTCTTACTTTCTTTGAATTTGGATTTATGAAATATCATTGAAAATAGTTTTCAAACACCCTCGAAACCTATGAATAAATGGATGGATTTTGAAAAAAAAAATCATTTTCGTTAAATGCAAAGGCTATGAATGCTTATTTTATGTGTTGGATAAAAATGAGTTTAATTGGATTTTGATTTGCAAAATGACATATGACATTTGGCACACACTTGAAATCATGCACGAAGGCACAAGTAGAGTCAAAGACTCAAAAATAAATATTTTGATGTATGATTTTAAACTTTTTTAAATGGCACCAAGCGAAACTATTGGTGACCTAGAAACTCATGTTACAGATATCTTCAATAGTTTAAAAGTTCTTGGTAAATCATTTTTTAGTTTTGAATTTATAAATAAGATTTTTGAATCCCTTCCAAATAGTTCGAATCTCAAAATAACTGTTATTCAAGAGGCAAAAGATTTAAATAATTTTTCATTGGAAGAACTTATCAGATCATTAATAACCTATGAGATGACATGCTTAGAACATGATGAACATGAGAATTACCTTCCAAAGAAGAAAAAGAATTTGGCACTTTGAACCAAAGAATACCACTAGAGAGAATGCTTAAGTGATGAGGACGATGATGATGATGACTTTGAACTTTTGGCTATAAAATTTAAAAAATTCATAAAATAAGAATTAAAGAACAAAAATGAACTTTAAAAGAAGAAGATAGCACTCCAAGAATAATTAAGTGCATCTAAAAGTGAGATAGCGAATTGTGCTTTGACGGCTTTTGACAATAAGGTAAGTAACTCACCCGAAATATTTTTTATATTATTATAAAATTACTTGATCTTTTCATGAGTTGCCTAATTTAGAAAATAAAAATATTTGTAAAAATATATCATGCTTTTCTTTCTAGTGATTTTTGAAAATTAAAATTATGAATTATAATTGGATGATTTATGATAATGTTTATATCCCTAATAAGATTAATTCCATGAATATTTATTTTAATGATTTCCATATCGCTTTTCATAATGCATGATTTTGGCATAAAGACTTGGGCATGCTTATATGAAATCATGCTTGATGATTTTAAAGATGTAATGAAAATGTTTGATAATTTGAAATCTTATGTTTTGAATTAATGTGTTATATTTTTGGTCTTGATGTTGAAACTTGTGTTTCGGTTTTAAACTTGATGCACATCTTTTATATAAAAAACATGAGCATGCTCGTATGAAAACAATCAACTTAAAATGAAACACATAAAAATGGATTGCATTTTCCATCCATATCTTATTGATTTTTTGATAAAAGATTAATGAATCAATGCATATTATGAATCTCTTGAAAATGTTTTGATGATTTGTCAAATTGAATGTTTTGATTAATTGTCAAATTGAATGTTTTGACAATAAATGTTTGTATCATGCTTGATTTTATGATTTGAAATCTTGTATTTTGGATTAATGTGTTTTAACAATTTTTACAATGAAATTTGTGAATCATTGATACATGTTTCTATTTGAATTGGCATAAAAGGACAAAGGCATGCTTATACGAAATGAATCACTTAAATTAAAATACATAAAAATAAAAATATATTTTTTATCTTATCGTGATTAATGAATTCATTTATGATATTTTATGAATCTCGTGAATCTCTATAAAGTAATTTTGATTATTTGAATTTGTCCTAATCGAAATCTTGATAATTATAACTTGAAATTCTTTATAAATCAAGATCGTATACCATGATTATTTCATTTATCAAAAGAGAATTTTCCAAATGAGATATGCCTTGTCTCTTGATTTCTCGAAACTATATACTTAAAATTTTTTATGAAATGTAATCTTAATGAGATATTTTTATGCTTGAATCAAGAGCTTTACTCCTATGTTTCTTCTTCTCATTTACTAAAAGGGAGAACTTTCTAAATGTATCATGAATTTTTTGGAATCATGACTTATATTTATGAATCATGATCTTTATTTCTCGATACTTAATACTTATGATTCTTTTTTATTTTTGATCTCCTAAGACTTCATCTTGTTATTTGCTAAAAAGGAGACTTGTCAAAATGATTCATGGACTTTTAGATTTATGACTTTTGGATTCATTACTTGATTTTTCATTTGTGTATGTGATAGAAATATTTCTACACTTGAATTATTCCCCTCTCCTTTCATTTTTTCATTTAATGACAAAAAGGGGAAAGAAAATATGTTAGCATTGGTATTCATGACTTAACTTTGATGATTGAAACATTGTATGCTTAAATTGATTTTTCTCCTATGTTTTAATACTCCTTTGTATACATGACTTGATGATTGAAATATTGATATAAAGGAAAAATATTTATAACTTTGTATTCTTCCCTTCTTTTTGACAAAGACAAAGGGGGAGATAGCTTGCTAATTTGTGCATTATAAGAGAAAAAAAAATTGCTAGCTAGTGTATTGCAAAGTTTGCTACCAACACAACTCAAGAAAGTAAAATTTGCTAGCTTGTAAAGAAAGGCAAAACTTGCTTACACTTCTCAAAAGAGAAGAAAGAACTTGCCATCTTGAAACTGTTAGGGATCAAGTGACTTTCGAAAACTTCGTATGTTGAAAATTATGCTTCGATTAAATCCGCAACGAAAGATGCTTTAGAAGTAAATTGATTCGTAAGAAGGAGATTAGAAGGTAGAGCATCAAAGTGAAGATAGTTTGTAGCAAAGTAAATTGCAAGAATATAAATGTAAATCGATTTATAATGGTTTGGTCATACGACCTACGTCCACTCCCGATTCCTCTTCACTTAAGGCCATCGGCTTTCCACTAGCTATCCTCCTTCCAACGGGCGAGGATCAACTCTCTTATAGCTCTCTCTTTTGACGGGCTTAGGAGGTAACCCTTACAAGGCCTCTCAACCCTCTCTAAGGCTAGATCACACTTTAGAATAAGAGGAAAGTTTTTGACACAATTTCAACAAAGTTTTTTCTTCTTTTTTCTCAGTTTTTGTATGTGTTTGATCCATGGATGAGAGGGGTATTTATAGGCCTCAAGAGGATTCAAATTTGGAGCCCAAATTTGAATCACTTTTGATTTTCCTAGTGTTGGCGGTGCCACCGCCTGTTAGTGGCGGTGCCACCGCCTGTCAGTGGCGGTGCCACCGCTTGTCAGTGTCAAACACTGATAGTGTACTGGGCGATACCACCACCCAGCCAACGGCACCACCGCCTGGGCTTGTTGCCCAGTAGTGGTACCACCACCCAGCCCGATAATGCCATCACCTAGGCTCTTGGGTTCTGGGCGGTGCAACCACTCAGGCTTTTCAGCTCATTGGTTGGGCCTTAAACTTAGCCCAAACTAGTCCATTATCGGGCCCAATTGGCCCCTACTTGGGTTATAGGATTAACACCTAATCCTAACCCAAATTAACATACTAACTACAAAGTTAAAAATATTTCCTAAGCTATTACAAAGTTCGACAAGTCAAGACTTCTTCCAATGAGCTTCCGACGAACTTCCGACAGTCTTCCGACGAACTTTTGACAGTCTTCCGACGAACTGTGGACTCCTAGCAAGCTCTTGGACTTCACGATGATCTTGGTGAGTTCCAACGAACTTCTTTGGCAAGCTTCGATCTTTCTTAGCAAGCTCCACAAACTTCCGACGAATCTTCCGATGAACTTTCGAAAACCCTTTGACAAGCTCCCTACTCATTCTCAGCCAGTTCCGACAGTACTCCCAACAAATCTTTGGACTTCCATCGAACTCTTGAACTCCCAACGATCCATCACACTTGTCTTCCGACACTTTGTTTCACTTTACATCTTCTTCGTTATCGTAGTTAATCCTGCACACATACAAATAAAAATTCTACTTTGATCTAGACAATTATTACAACGCAAATTAACATTCAGTTGCTCGGCACGTCATTGGTCATCCGATTCTTCGGCGCATCATCCTCTCTTGCATTTTATTGCCCAATCGGCAGTTGACCTCCGCAACCCCGATATCCTTGGCGCAACACACTTTTCTTGGCCCGATGCCCGATGTATGAAGCCTTCTACCGATTATTGACCGAACCTCCGACTCGACATCCAATATCCTGACGTAATCACCTCTGGTGCAATGTCAATTCCTCTAGCATCAACTGTCTAATCCTGATCGATATTAGACCTGTATAACTCAAAACGCAGTTAGACCACAAAACACAATTAATTAGTTTCATCATCAAAATTTGAGATTCAATAATCTCCCTCTTTTTTATGATGACAACTAATTAATAACTAACGGAGTTAACCATAACTCCCCGGAGTTTAACCAAACTCTCCCTATTAATATGCCATTGATAGAAACCGTGGATTATCCCAAATCTAAGAAATATTTATCACAAATTATGAGAAATATCAAACCATCATGTAAATATATAAAATATTCAATTCAATATATGAAGTCATCAATATACTTCTCCCCCTTTGTCATCAACAAAAAGGAGAAGTTGCATCATAGCTAGTTTAAAAGATTTTTAAATTTTACAACACACTAGCTATTAATCATATCATACAACATTTAAGCATAGCAAGTTTCTCATGATAGGCAAGATAACACTTGTTGTGATTGTGTTCATGATAGCAAGTTTTTCTATGTTCCTTTGAGAAGTGCTAGCAAATGGTATTCAAAGATGTGCAAGTTGCACCTTCTTTTCTTCCTTTGTGATATGCAATCAATTTGTGTAAGCATTTCATCACTTTAAATATACAAGCAAAAAATTACAACATACAATCATAGAAGCATGGCAAGTGTAGGAATACAAATTTTCTAAGTTTTGCATTTTGTTTCTTTTGAGATAGCACTCCTTTGCTTCTCTTTTGATTGCAAGATTGTAATTCTTTACAAGTTCTAGCTAACTACTTTTGCCACTTTTTCTTGTGATACTCAAGCTAGCAAGTTTTCTCCATGCTAGTAATTTTGCTTCAAGCTAGCAATTTTTCTCCCCCTTTATCATTCTCAAAAAGAAGGGAGGATGCAATGTTGTAATTGATTTCCTTTTTCATCAAAATAAAAATGAGATATTGGAAACAAATATTGACATAAATGTTTCTATCATCAAAATTCAAGTCATGAATATGAATTCAATATTCAAGCCAACAAGCTAGGTCCCCCTTAGTTATTGTCAAAATGAAGTGGACTCAATTGCTAAAAAATTTTAAGCCATATAAAGAAATCATGTCATGATATCAAGAAAAATTTAAGAAGGACATGATTCATTTGACAAATCCTTTTAATAGAGTAAAAGAATTATACAATCAATGATCATAATAAAAATATATCAATATCATAGATCAAGTCATGATTCATGATTCATCATAAAGAAAATTAATTTTCAATCATCACACAAGACATGCAAGGCAAAGAAATCTTATCATTTTAATATCACGAAAGATATGACATCAAAGCTTAAGAGAATCAACAAGAACATAATTCATGTGACATGCCATTTTAATAATGATTCATCATTAAAGATATCAAGATCATAAATTCATAAAAATTCAAGTATTTAGGTTCCGAGAAATCAAAAAACAAGTCATATTTTATTTGAAAAATTCTCTTTTGATAACCGAAAGAACTTCATGTTATAATTGTCAAGATCATGATTTTAATAAAATATCTTTATAGCAAAATGAAATCTTTTAGAGCTTGATTCAAGCATTACAAACATCTCAAAAAATCATGATTCCAAGAGATCAAGAGAAGAGTCATGAGTAAAAATTTAAATTCAATTCATCAACTTCAAGCTCTTCATCATTATTACTTTTGAGATTCATACAAGGTCATAAATGAATTCATCACTTATCTTTCATGAAAAGTCAAAAATTTCAAGAATCATACATTTCACTTTTTTATGATTTGCATTGATTTCGTATAAACATGCCTTTGTCTTCTTTTATGTTGAATAGAAACAAGCATGAATGTTCAAGACATAAAAGCTAAATCTTATCAAGCAAATTGTCAAGCATGACTTTACATATTCATTTTTAAGCCATGATAAAAAGAGTAAGTCAAAGATTCAATCATCTAATGTCATGAATTCCAAAGGACATTCAAGTTATCAACATCACATTAAAAAGATATTTCAGAAAGATATATCAATAAGTGATTCATTTGTATCATTTCATTTGAATTCATGATTTATTTGGTAGGTTCTCCTATTTAGTAAATAAAAACGGAATTATAGAAAATGGTTGAAGCATTGAACATGATTCATATTTAAAATGTATCTCACGTCGTAAATATGAATCAAGCATTTGTCAAATCCGAAATCATCCTCAAAATTACATTCAATAAATTCATACATGACAAGCATAGATTTATTAAAAAATCGATAAGATAGAGGATTGCATTTTGTTTTTATAAATTTCTATTCATGTGATTTGCTTCTTATAAGTATGCCTTTACGTTAAAAAGAAATGTTAACATTCAAGATGGAAAGGCAAATTTCGTCATAACGATCATGAAATTGTAACTCATTAAGTATGTGACATTTTCCAAAATTGATTCAAGAGATTCATATGATTCATGAAATGAGTTCATTAATTTCAATAGGATAGAAGATGCATTTTCATTTCATGCAATTGATTTCATGTGAGCATGTTTAAATTTTCATGTAAAGGCCATGCATCTTTTTTAAAACCGAAAGCATCATCAAAACCATTAAGATTCATGGATTCATCATGCACATTATTTTAAAATATGAGATTTCAAGTCATCAAGTATGATATAATCATTAAGCATGTTTTCATAATGCATCATCAAAATCATTTTAATTCTTTCTTTCATTTGTTATAACAAGATGATCAATACTCAAATTTTTGCTAAAATCATGCATCATTTTATAAATCTGAAAAATAATTTTCGTCATGAAAATCATCAAGTCGAAATATAAGACAAGGCAACATCAAAACCACATTTCTTTCATTTGAAAAATTTGTGGGTTAGGTCTTTTGATTTCATGAAGACAAGTATCATCTAAAAATTTTATCATAAAAAAAAGGTTAAGACCCATTAATCCAAGATAGAAGTTTTCAAATCAACATCACTTTATAAAACTCATGCATGATATAAAATTGTCAAGTATCATGTTTAGAGATAATGTAAAACATCAAGATACACATGCATGGGTTAATCCTATTAGGTGTACAAATATTAACACAAATCATACAATCATCATTTATAATTTTTACTTTTCAAAAATACTAGAAAGAATAACATAGTATAATTTTTTTAAAATAATTTTTTTTATTTCCTACTAACTAAGTTTAGCATTCATGGAAAGGTCATGTAATTTCAAAACAATGTAAGAACATTTTAGGTGAGTTGCTTACCTCATTGTTGAAACCCGTCAAAGCCTAATTGGCCGTTTCGTTATTTGATTCTTCTTTGCGCTTCTTCTTCATATTTGGCCTCTTCTTCTATTCAAGTTCATTTTCAATTTTAGATTTTTGTTTAATGAACTTGTTAAAATGCATTGTTATGTGTTCAATGTCCTCATCACTTGAGTCATCACTCAAGTGGTATCCAATTGTTTGGAGTTCCAAATCCTTCTTGTCCTTTAGAAGGTGGTTCAAGCATTCATTAAGTTCCAAAAGTTCTAGGAGGCTCATTGTTGAATCTCAGATTTTGATGATGAAACTAATTGATTGTGTTTTGTGATCTAATTACGTTTTGAGTGATGCAGGTCTACTATCAATCAGGATTAGATAGTTGATGCTGGAGGAATTGATGTTGCGTTAGGTGATCACGTTAGGATATTGGATGTCGAGCCGGAGGTTCGGTCAACAATCGGTAGAAGGCTTCGTACGTCGGGCATCGAGCCAAGAAGAGCGTGTTGCGCCAAGGATATTGAGGTTGCAAAACTCAACCGCTGATTGGGCAACAAAATGTAAGAGAGGACGATGCATTGAAGAATCAAACGAAGTGCCGACAAATGATGTGCCGGGCAACAGAATGTCAATTCGCATTGTAATAATTGTCTAGATTGAAGTAGAGTTTTTGTTTGTGTGTGTGCAAGATTAACTACGATAATGATGAAGACGTAAAGCGAAACAAAGTGTTAGAAGATAAGTGTGATGGATCATTGGGAGTTTGAGAGTTCGACAGAAGTCCGAAGATTCATTGGGAGTGTTGTCGGAATTGGCCGAGAATAAGTAGGGAGCTTACCGAAGGGTTTTCGGAAGTTCACCGAAATGTTCGTCAGAAGTTTACGGAGCTTGCCAAGAAAGATCGAAGCTGGCCAAAGAAGCTCATTGGCACTCGCCAAGATCATCGTGAAGTCCAGAAGCTTACCGGGAGTCCACAGAATGGTTTTCGAGGGTTCATTGGAAAACCACCGGAAGTTCGCCGGAAGAAGTCTTGACTTATCGAACTTTGTAATAGCTTAGGAAATGTCTTTAATTTCATAGTTTGTACATTAATTTAGGTTAGGATTAGGTGTTAATTTTATAACCCAAGTAGAGGCTAATTGGGCCTTGTTTTAGACTGGTTTGGGCCGAGTTTAAGGCCCAACCAGTGAAACTGGAAGTGTCTGGCAGTGGCATCACCAGACTGGGCAGTGGCACCGCCCAGCACCCGAGGGCCCAGGCGATGGCACCGCCTGGCTGGGGCGGTGGCACCACCCAATGGCCGAGAGCCCAAGCGATGGCACCGCCGGGCTAGGGCGGTGGCATGGCCCAGTGGTCGAGAGCCCAAGAGGTGGCAGCGTCTAGTACACTGTCAGTATCTAACACTGACAGGCGGTGGCACAACCACTGACAGGCGGTGGCACCACCACTGACAGGCGGTGGCACCGCCAGCATTGGGAAAACCGAAAGTGATTTGAATTTGGGCTCCAAATTTGAATCCTCTTGAGGCCTATATATGCCCCTCTCATTCATAGTTGAAAGGGGGTCTAAAACTGAGAAAGAAAAAGGAAAAACTCTCTTGAAATAGTGTCAAAATCTTCCCTCTAAGCTTTAAGTGTGTTCTAGTCCAAGAGGGGTGAGAGGCCTTGTAAGGGTTACCTCCTAAGCCCATCAAAAGGAGAGAGCTGTAAGGGAGTTGATCCTCGCCCGTTGGAAGGAGGATAGATAGTGGAAAGCCGGTGGCCTCAAGCGAAAAGGAATCAGGAGTGGATGTAGGTCGGATGACCGAACCACTATAAAAATGGTTTGCGTTTATGTTCTTACATTTACCTTTTTGCAAATCACCTTTTCTTCACTACTCAACTTACTCATCACTGCCTTCTTCCTCTCTAAACACTCCCTACTTTAAGCACTTTCCATTATACTTTCATCAAAATCGGTTTTAGTCAAAAATGTAATCTCTATTGTATGAAGTTTCCAAACTTGTTTTAAATCACAGAAATTTATCATTTTTTTACCGCTGCACTAATTCACCCCGCCCCCCCTCTTAGTGCCACTCGATCCCTAATAATTGGTATTAGAGCCATGTTATTTCTCATTCGGATTCACACCCGTGAGAAATGGCTCTTCATGGCTTTCAAGAGAGCTTTTTAATTATTCGTCCACCATTCTTTAACGGATCGGACTATACTTATTGGAAAACTTGAATAAGAGTTTTCTTGCTTTCAATGGATTTGGATTTGTAGAATGTTATTGAAAACCATTTTCAACTTCCCTCTAAACTGACGAATGAATGGTTGGATTTGGAGAAAAGGTCTTTTTCTTTGAATACAAAGGCTATGAATGCCTTATTTTGTGCTTTAGACAAAAATGAGTTCAATCGGATTTCTACGTATGAAACAGCTTTCGATATTTGGCGGACACTTGAAATCACGCACGAGGGAACTAATAGAGTTAAAGACTCGAAAGTAAACCTCTTATTACATGATTTTGAGCTCTTCCAAATGAAACCAAGCAAGACTATAGGTGACATGTATACTCGTTTCATGGATGTCGTCAAAAGTTTAAGAGCTCTTGGTAAATCTTTTTCAAATTTTGAACTCATAAGCAAGATCTTAAGATCCCTTCCAAAAAGATGGGATACTAAAGTAATCACAATACAAGAAGCTAAAAATCTAAATGACCTTCCGATAGAAGAACTCATTGGATCCTTAATGACATATAAAATGAGTTTTTTAGAACATATTGAACTTGATGAACACTTGAACCGTCTTCCAAAGGACATAAAGGATTTGGAACTCTAGACAATTGAATACCACTTGAGTAATGACTTAAGTGATGAGGGCATTGAACACAGAACAATGCATTTTAACAAGTTCATTAAACAAAAATCTAAAATTGAAAATGAACTTGAACGAAAGAAGAGGCCACCATTGAAGAAGAAGAAGGCTCACCAAGAAGAATCAAGTAAAGAAGAGGTAAATTGGGCTTTGATGAGCTTCGTCAACGAGGTAAGTATCTCACCCAAAATGCTTTTTCCTTTACTTTATGAAATTACTTGAACTTTTCATGAGTGCTTAATTTAGTTAGTAGGAATTTTTTTTTATGTTTGTTCCTTTTTTTAAAAATAAAAATATAAATGATGACTGTATGATATGTGATAATGCATGAACACCTAAAAAGATGAATTCCATGTATGCTTTTCGGTATCAATTTTCAATTTCAGACATGATATATATCTATGTATGGATTTCATTAAAGTCTTTTAATAATAGATGTTTATATCATGTTTATGATTTAAAAACCTCTACCTTGGATTAATGGGCCTTAATCATTTTTATGATGAAATCGCTTCTAAATATAATAATGCATTCGATTTAAAATAAGATGCATTATTTTTTACGCAAAAAAAATCAATTATCGAGATAATCGCATATTTCATGATAATACTTGCACACCAAATATGATTAAAAAAAAGAAGCAAGCATATTGATGATTTTGTTTTTACATGAAAATCTAAACATGCTTGAAACACATAAAAAGGGGGAAAATAAAATGTATTATCATGATGAATCAAGTCTTTTGCTTAATGATACTCCATATATTTTTAATCACTTTTATGATAATTTTTTTTGACGTATCATATTTTTAGTTTTGATAACAAAATGTGTGTTTTGATTTTATACATGATACACATATATGCATGTTATGAATCTCTTGAATTATGAAAGAAATTTTGATGATGGTTTGAATGTATGAATAAAAAATCTTTGTCCTTTATTTGACACATGAAATTTCTTGATGATTAAATAATGCTTGAATGAGTTAAAAAGATCGATATTCTGAAAATAAAAGAATTATCATTGGAATTAGAATGATGATATGATGCTTGATGATCTTTTTGATGAAGTTTACCTCTCGCACTTGAACATGGATATTTGCATTGATTTGGCAAAAACTTGAACATACCTTATGAATACATTTTGCATGAAATGAAAATAATAAATGTATGTGATGATTTTGGTATTTGATATATTGCTTGGTCTTTGCATAAAAATCTGAACATGTTCAGTTAGATTGAAACACATAAAAATAGGAAAATGTATTATCATGAGGATTTGAAGTTGTTATATCTTGATGACAAACTCATGGTTTGGTTTTAAAATTTGATACTCATCTTTTGAAACATGAGTACACATATATGAAACAAACAACTTAAAATAAAACACATTATCATGATAAAGTGAATCTCTTAAATCAAATCTTTTGAAAAATGCCATATGCTTAATGTGATTCGATGATCTTTATGACAAAATTTGCCTTTTCGTCTTGAATGCTAATATTTATTTTTATTAAGGGCAAAAGCATGGTTATAAGAAGCAAATCACATATAAAAACAAAATGCAATCCTCTATCTCAATCTTATCGATTTTTCTAGAGGAAATTCAATAAATCTATGCTTGTCATGTATGAATTTATTGAATGTGATTTTTGAGGATGATTTCAAATTTGAAAATTGCTTGATTCATATTTACGACATAAGATACATTTTTATGAATCATGCTTCAATCATGTTAAATGCTTCAATCATGTTCTATCTCCCTTAATTTATTTTGTTCTCCTATAATTCCTTTTTTATTTACTAAAGAGGAGAACCTACCAAATGAATCATGAATTCAAATAAAATGATACAAATGAATCACTTATCGATATATCTTTTTGAAATATCTTTTTAATGTGATGTTGATAACTTGAGATGTCCTTTGGAATTCATGACATAAGATGATTGAATCTTTGACTTACTATGAAAATGAATATTTAAAATCATGCTTGACAATTTGCTTTCTGAGATTTAGCCTTTATGTCTTGAACATTCATGCTTGTTTCTATTCAACATAAAAGAAGATAAAGGCATGTTTATATGAAATCAATGCAAATCATAAAAAAGCAAAATGTATGATTTTTGAAATTTTTGATTTTTCATGAAATACAAGTGATGAATTCATTTATGATAGTTTGTGAATCACTTGAATTATGAATGAGATTTTGATGATGTGTTAAATAATCCATCTATATGAATCTATGAAAATGATTTTAATGATAAGTATGAAGTAGTCAAATTGAACTTGAATGATTTTTTTTAGTGATTCTTAAATCTTTTGGAATTATGACTTGTTAAGATGTATTTAATGCTTGAATCAAGTTCTAAAAGATTTCATTTTGCTATAAAGAAATTTTATTGAAATCATGATCTTGACAATTATAACTTGAAGTTCTTCATAAATCAAGATCGTTTACCATGCTCCTTCCATTTTATCAAAAGAAAATTCTTTAAATGAAATGTACCTTGTCTTTTGATTTCTCGGAATTCAATACTTAAATTTTTATGAATTCGTGATCTTGATATCTTAATTTGTATGAAATGTGATCTTGATGAAAATTCTTATGCCTGAATCAAGATGCTCTTTGTGCTATTCATTCTCAAATGAATCATGTTCTTCTTGAGCTTTGATATTATATCCTAGAAGTGACATGATTTCTTTACCTTGTGTGGTAAATTGAATATTTGATATAAATAAAATTTACTTTATGATAAATCATTGAATCATGACTTGATCTATGAGAATGCTATGTTTTTATGTATTATGATTCTTGGTTGTATACCCTTTATCATGAATTGAAAATTGATGCAAAAGAAAATATTTGTGAATCATGATTTTGATTTCTCAGAACTATATGCTTAGAATTTGTTTTAAAATCATGATCTTGATCTTGCTAAAAAGAATAATTATGAACCATGAATGATATCTTTGTTAGGGATCGAGTGGCACTAAGAGGGAGGGGTGAATTAGTGCAGCGGTAAAGAACGATAGATTTTTCAGCGATTAACACAAGTTCGGAAACTTCGTACTAATGAATGCAGCGTTTCGTTTGAACTCGGAAAGATTGCATTTTAACTTTAAAATATACGTAAGAAGATGAAGATGAAGTTGAGTAAATAAGACAGCAAATGAAAATGGTTTGCAGTAAAGTAAGTTGCGAGAAAGTAAATGCAAACCGATTTATAGTGGTTCGGTCATCCGACCTACATCCACTTCCGAAGCCTTCTCCGATGAGGCTCCCAACTTTCACTAGCAAATCCTTTTGAAGGGGAAGGACCAAATACCCCTCTTACAACCCTTTTACAAGAAGTTCACACTCCTACAAATTTTTCAAAGAGAAAGAAGGAGGTGAACACAAGCTATTGAAAACTAGACTTTCCTAAGCCTTTTCCTCAATTTCTAACTCTCAAAAGGGTCATCTTTCAGCTGAGAAAGGGGGGGTATTTATAGATCCAAAATGGTTTCAAATTTAGGCTCCAAATTTGAAATCAAATTGGAGTTCGGTCTTTGGCGGTGCTACGCTTTGTCGAGGCGGTGCTACTGCTTTGTTAATCGTCAGACTGATAGTGCATAGACGGTACTACCGCCTGGAGCAGGCGGTACTACCGCCATTGTTACTGTAGCTGGGCGGTACTACCGCCCAGGTCATTTTCAGCATAGTGGTTTCGGCCGAAAACTCGGTCGAAACCGGTCCAAACGAAGTCTGAATTGGCTCAAATTTGGTTTATAGGATTAACACCTAATCCTAAACCAAATTATGTGCTAACTATAAATTTTAAAGATATTTTTTAAGCTATTTCAAAGTACATAAGACAAGACTTCTTTCGGTGAGCTTTTGGCGAACTTCCGGCGATCTTCCGACGAACCCTCGGAAACCATTCTGCGGAATCCCGGCAAGCTCCCGGATTTCATGATGATCTTGGCGAGTTCCATCGAGCTTCTTTGGCAAGCTCCGATCTTTCTTGGCAAGCTCCGCGAACTTCCGATGAACCTTCTAGCGAACTTCTGAAAACCCTTCGGCAAGCTCCCTACTCGTTCTCGGTCGGTTCCGACAACTACTCCCAACGAATCTTCGGACTTCCATCAAACTCTCGAACTCCCAACGATCCATCCCACTTGTCTTCCAGCACTTTGTTTCACTTTACATCTTCATCGTCATCGTAGTTAATTCTGCACACAAACAAACAAACACTTTACTCCGATCTAGACAGTTATTACAACACGAATTGACATTCAGTTGCCCGGCACGTCATTGGTCGGTGCTTCGTCTGAACCTTCGGCACATCATCCTCTTTTGTGGTCCGTTGCCCAATCGACGGATGACCTCCGCAACCCCGATATCCTTGGTGCAATATGCACCTTGGCCCGATGCCCGACGTATGAAGCCTTCAGCCGATTGTCGATCGAACCTCCGGCTTGACATCCAATATCCATACGTGATCACCCGGCGCAACGTCAATTTCTCCAGCGTCAACTGTCTAATCCTAATCGATAGTAGACCTGCGTAACTCAAAATGTAGTTAAACAATAAACCACAATCAATTAGTTTCATCATCAAAATCTGAGATTTAACAATCTTTTGATCCTTGTTGATTTTTTATATTGATATCTTTCATTACATGATATGATTGAATCATTGATTTATTCTTTTTATCATGGCATAAAAATACATGTAAAATATGCTAGCATTGGTATCCATGACTTAAACTTGATTGCATGCTTAAATCAATTTTTTTTCTCTTATATTTCAATACTTCTTTGTATGATTCATGACTTGATGATTGAAATATTCATGTAGAATTTTGATATGTATCACTTGTCATGATTTGAATATTGAAGTAAAAGAAATTGTGTTCTTTTTGATATCTTTTATGATGAATCACAAATCATGACTTGATTCATTATATTCATATATTTGTATCATGATTTGAAGATTGATGTAAACCTTTTTTATACGAACTTATGTGAAAAGTTTATATCATCATATTTGATCCTCCCTTTCTTTTTGACATTGATAAAGGGGGAGAAGGCTTTTGCTAGCTTGCATATTACAAATGAATGCAAAATTCCTAGCAAGCAAAGAAAGTAAAACTTGCAAGCTTACTCTTCTCAAAAGAGAAGAAAGAAACTACAAAATTGCATGCATTTCGCAAAGGAAGCAAAGAAGGTGCAACTTGCACATCTTTAAAAACTATTTCTTTGCACTTCTCAAAGGAGAATAGAAAAAACTTGCGATCATGAATACCATCATAATAAGTGCTATCTTACATATCTTAAAACTTGCTATGATTGAATGGTATGATTGGATGTTGTATTGTAAAACTATACTTAAGTGTTGTATGATGTGATTAATAGCTAGTGTGTTGTAAAACTTGCATATCTTTTAAACTAGCTATGATGCAACTTTTCCTTTTCGTTGATGACATAAGGGGAGAAGTAGATTGATGACTTCATGCATTGAATTGAATATTTTATATATTTGCATGATGGTTTAAATGATTTCTCATATTTTGTTATGAATGTTGCTTAGATTTAGGATAATCCAAGTGTTCTATCAATAGCATATTGATAGGGGGAGTTTGGTTAAAACTCCGGGGAGCTATGGTTAACTTCGTTAGTCATTAATTAGTTATCATCATCAAAAAGGGGGAGATTGTTGAATCTCGAATTTTGATGATGAAACTAATTGATTGTGTTTTGTGATCTAACTACGTTTTGAGTGACGTAGGTCTACTATCGATCAGGATTAGACAGTTGATGCTGGAGGAATTGACATTGCGTCAGGTAATCACGTCAAGATATTGGATGTCGAGCTGGAGGTTCGGTTGACAATCGGTAGAAGGCTTTGTATGTCAAGCATCGGGCCAAGAAGAGTGTGTCATGCTAAGGATATCGGGGTTGCGGAGGTCAACCACCGATTGGGCAACAAAACACAAGAGAGGATGATGCACCGAAGAATCGGATGAAGTGCCAACCAATGACGTGCCGGGCAATAAAATGTCAATTTGCATTGTAATAATTATCTAGATCGAAGTAGAGTTTTTGTTTGTGTGTGCATAATTAACTATGATGATGATGATGATGAAGATATAAAGCGAAACAAAGTGCTGGAAAATAAGTGTGATGGATCATTGGGAGTTCAAGAGTTCGACGGAAGTTCGAAGATTCATTAGGAGTGCTGTCGGAACTAGACGAGAATAAGTAGAGAGCTTGCCGAAGGGTTTTTGGAAGTTCACCAGAAGGTTCGTTGGAAGTTCGCGGAGCTTGCTAATAAAGATTGGAGCTTGCCAAAGAAGCTCGTTGGAACTCACCAAAATCATCGTGAAGTCTAGGAGCTTGCTAGGAGTCCGCAGAATGGTTTTTGAGGGTTCGTCGAAAGACCACCGGAAGTTTGCCGGAAGCTCGTCGGAAGAAGTCTTGTCTTGTCGGACTTTGTAATAGCTTAGGAAATGTTTTTAATTTCATAGTTAGCACATTAATTTGGGTTAGGATTAGGTGTTAATCCTATAACCTAAGTAGGGGCCAATTGAGCCTTGTTTTGGACTGGTTTGGGCCGAGTTTAAGGCCCAACCAGTGAAGCTAGAAGTGTCAGGCGGTGGCACCGCCAGACTAGGCAATGGCAGCGCCCAGTACCCGAGGGCCCAAGCGCTGGCACCACTTGGCTAGGGCGGTGGCACCGCCCAGTGGCCGAGAGCCCAGGTGGTGGCACCACCTAGTACACTGTTAGTGTCTGACACTAACAGGCGATGGCACTGCCATTGATAGGCGGTGGCACCGCCAGCACTAGGAAAACTAAAAGTGATTCAAATATGGGCTCCAAATTTGAATCCTCTTGAGGCCTATAAATACACCTCTTATTCATGGTTGAAAGAGGGTCTAGAACTGAGAATAAAAAAGTAAAACTCTCTTGAAATAGTGTCAAAATCTTCCCTCTAAGCTTTAAGTGTGTTCTAGTCCAAGAGAAGGGTGAGAGGCCTTGTAAGGGTTACCTCCTAAGCCCGTCAAAAGGAGAGAGCTGTAAGGGAGTTAATCCTCGCCCGTTGGAAGGAGGATAGCTAGTGGAAAGCCAGTGGCCTCAAGCAAAGAGAATCGGGAGTGGATGTAGGTTGGATGACTGAACCACTATAAAAACGGTTTGCGTTTATGTTCTTGCATTTACCTTTCTGCAAACTGTATTTTCTTCACTGCTCAACTTACTTATCATTGCCTTCTTCCTCTCTAAACACTCCCTACTTTAAGCACTTTCCATTATACTTTAATCAAAATCGATTTTAGTCAAAAACATGATCTTTTTTGTACAAAGTTTCCGAACTTATTTTAAATCATAGAAATTTATCATTTTTT
Source organism: Musa beccarii (assembly GCA_024322285.1). Lineage (NCBI taxonomy): Eukaryota > Viridiplantae > Streptophyta > Magnoliopsida > Zingiberales > Musaceae > Musa > Musa beccarii. Next base: position 24,594,209 of record CM044396.1, read on the forward strand.
TACTGCTGCACTAATTCACCCGTGCCCCCCCCCTCTTAGTGCCACTCGATCCCTAACACTCATTTTATATGTCATTAGTGAGCCAATTAGTTCTTCAATAGGTAAATTATTTAAATCTTTAGCCTCTTGTATTGCGGTTACTTTAGGATCTCACCTTTTTGGAAGGGATCTTAAGATCATGTTTATGAGTTCAAAATCTGAAAAAGATTTACCAAGAGCTCTTAGACTATTGACAACATCCGTGAAATGGGTGTATATGTCACCGATAGTCTCACTTGGTTTCATTTGGAAGAGCTCAAAATCATGCAATAAAAGGTTTACTTTCAAGTCTTTAACTCTACTAGCTCCCTTGTGCGTGATTTCAAGTATCCGCCAAATATCAAAAGTCGTTTCATGCATAAAAATTCGATTGAACTCATTTTTGTCTAAAGTGCAAAATAAAGCATTCATAGTCTTTGCATTTAAAAAAAAGATTTTTTCTCTAAGTCCGACCATTCATTCATTGATTTAGAGGAAAGTTGAAATCCATTTTCAATAATATTCCATAAGTTTAAATCTTGAGAAATCAAGAAAACTCTCATTCGAGTTTTTCAATATATGTAGTCTGATCTGTTAAAGAACGGAGGATGAATAATCAAAAAATCCTCTTGAAAGCCATAAAGAGCCATTTCTCATGGGTGTAAATCCGAATGAGAAATAACGAGGCTCTGATACCAATTGTTAGGGATCGAATGGCACTAAGAGGGGGGGTGAATTAGTACAGTGGTTAAGAATGATAAATTCGGTGATTTAAAATAACTTTTGAAAACTTCATACATTAAAAATTATGCTTCGATTAAATCCACAACGAAAGATGCTTTAGAAGTAAATTAACTCGTAAGAAGGAGATTAGAAGGTAGAGCATCAAAGTGAAGATGGTTTGTAGTAAAGTAAATTGCAAGAATATAAACACAAATCGATTTATAGTGGTTCGGTCATACGACTTACGTCCACTCCTGGTTCCTCTTCACTTGAGACCACCAGTTTTTCCACTAGCTATCCTCCTTCTAACGGGTGAGGATCAACTCCCTTACAGAAACATCTCCAAGAATTGCTAGAAGAAAAAGTGTAAACTTAAAAATATACAATCTTGCACATCCTTAAAATAATGATTTGGTGATCATGCATGTTGTAAAGTGATGTAAATCTTGCTAGTATGTTGTTAAACTTGCATATACTTAAAACTAGCTAGATGCAACTTCTCCTTTTTGTTGATAGTGAAGGGGGAGAAGTATAATGATGATCATACATTGTATTATGTATTGAACCCCTTGATTTGGCATGATTTATTCAAAATTTTTAAATTTTTTATCAATATGGCTTATTGATAGGGGGAGTTAAGGTTAACTCTATCATCAATTGGTTGTCATCATCAAAAAGGGGGAGATTATTAAATTTAGGATTTTGATGATGAAACCAATTGATTGTGATTAAGATCTAACTATGTTTTGAGTCACACAAGTCTACTTTTGATCAAGATTAGACAATTAAAGCAGGATGAATCGATATTGTATCAGAGGAGAACATGTCAAAAGATTGGATGTCAAGCCGGAGGATCAGTCGACATATCGGTAGAAGGCTTCAGACATGGGATTTGGGCATCAGGCCAAGAAGAGTGGAGTTGCTCCAAGGAGATTAGAGTTATGGAGGATAACTGCCAATTGGATAATAAGCTACAAGAGAGGATGATGTGTCGAAGAATCTGACAAAGCGACGATGGACTAATGACATGCCGAACAACTAATGGATTCACGCTTTGTAATAAATTGTCTAGATTAAAATAGGATTAGGTCTAATTGGGTTGAAATTAGGCCAACTTAATTAAGGGCCAATTGCGCCCGAATCAGGACTTTGTTGGGCCAGATGAAAGGCCCAAATAGTACCCTAGAGTCACGTAAAACGGTGGCACCGCCAGGGTTGGTGGTGGAATCACTTGAAGGCTCAACCTCCAAGGTTAAGTCTAGGTAGTAGACAACTTGGGTGATAGTACCACCCAGGTCTAGTAGCCGAGACTCTGCTTAGGAGATGGTACCACCAGACTAGGCGGTGGTACCACCCAGTATCAGTGCGCCAAGCAGTGGTACTGCTAGCACTTTAAAAACTTGGGTGATTCAAATTTGGGCTCTAAATTTAAATCCCCTTGAGGCCTATAAATAGCCTTCTCATCCCTGGTTAGAATACATACCAAATGAGAAAGAAACAAGGGAAAACTTTACTGTAATAGTGTGAAAAATCCTTCCCCTCTAGTTTTCAATTTGTTTAAGTCTAAGAGAGGGATGAGTGGGGTTGTAAGGGCTATAAAGGTTAACTCCTGAACCTGTTAAAAGGAGAATTGAGTTGTAAGGGTAGTTAGTCTTTTTCCTATTGAAAGAAGACTAATAGTGAAAGTCGGTGGCCTCGATGAAGGAGGAATAGAGAGTGGACATAGGTCAGACGATCGAACAACTATAAATTGGTTTGCCTTTACTTTCTTACTATTTATCATTCTGCAAATCACTTTATCGACTTCCTCATCACTTTTTTAGAATCACTGTCAAGCTAAAGCATTTTCGATATGCTTTCAATTGAAACGATTTTTCGATTGTATGAACCGATTTTTTTGAAATCGTGAAATCGTCATTTTTAACCGCTGCACTAATTCACCCCCCACTCCCCCCCCCCCCTTCCTTAGTGCCGAACTCGATCCTAACAGGTTGGATTTTGATAAATGTTACTCACAAAGCTGATTCCATCTCTTCTATGAATGTGACCCTTATTTGCGAGGATCATATTCAAGGATTTGCTACCAATCTTAAATTTTTCTAGAGTTTCATTTAGTAGTAAGTTTTCATTTTTAAGTGTCTCTAAATGTTCACATTTGGTGTATGGAGGTGATATATCATTACTGCTTAATCTTCAATTTATCAAATTCACTAATTAGAAAGACATGCTCTTTTTTTAATAATTTATACTTTTTCCTAACTAATTTACATTCATCGAATAAGTCATGAAAAGCACTCAATAATTCATCAAACGATAAATTAGCATCTAATGAACTACATACCATATCGTCAAAAGCCATTAGCTCATATTTTGCAGCCTCCTTGTTGTTTTGCTCCTTATCTTTTGAAGTGCTCAAATCGTCCCACGTAGCTTTTCTTCTTCGATTGCTTCTTCTTCACTTGGGAACATTTACTTTTGAAGTGTCCCAGGTTCTCGCATTCATAGCAAATAATTTGGTCCTTCTTGAGTTTATTTTTATTTTTAGTGTCATTTTTAGATTTGTTTCTTTTTATAAATTTTTTGAATTTTCTTGTTAAAAATGCCAAGTCATCATCATCATTGACCTCATCACTTGAGTTTTCTCTCAAGTGGTCTTTATGAGTTTTAAGTGCTAAATCATTTCTGTTCTTTAGAAGGTTGTTCTTAAGTTTTTCATTTGTATTGCAAGTCATTTCGTAGGTCATTAAAAACCCAATAAGTTCTTCGAGCGAAAAGTTATTCCAATCCTTGGCTTCTTGAATAGCCATTACTTTAAGGTTCCAACTTTTTGGAAGGGATCTTAATATCTTATTAATAAGTTCAAAATTAGAAAAACTTTTACCAAGAGCTTTTAGACTATTGACGATATCCGTAAACTGAGTGTACTTATCTCTAATGGTCTCGCTTAGTTTTATGCAAAACAATTCGTAACTATGAACCAAAAGATTGATTTTAGACTCCATTACTCTACTAGTACCTTCGTGTGTGATTTCAAATGTATATCAAATGTCATAAATCATTTCACAAATAGAAACTCGATTGAATTCATTTTTGTCTAAAACATAAAATAAGACATTCATAGCCTTGGCATTTAAAGAAAAAGTCTTGTTCTCCTATTCATTCCAATCATTCATTGGAAGAGATGACTTTTGAAATCCATTTTCGACGATGTTCCATAACTCAAAATCTAAAGAAATCAAGAAAATTGTTAGAACTCTTGCGGATTCTAAGCTTGGGGTTGATCTCTTTAGGGGATCGACCTCCTTGGAACTCTATAAGAGTTCCTTCCTCCAAGTTGCTGCTCAAAAGCTGCTAAAAGGATTGATCTATTCATTATGAAAAGAGGGTGAGTACATGGCTATTTATAGGGCTTCTAAACCTCGACTCCTAATAGGACTCCTACTCAAGACTCCTACTTTTAATAAACTTCTACTCAAGACTCCTACTTCTAATCAACTTCTCCTACTCAAGACCCCTACTTCTAATCAACTCCTAATACTTCTCTAAGAAGCAACCTCCAAACTAATCCTAACCTAGCCGGCCTCTTCACCTCTTTAATGGAGGTCGGCTAGATAGGATTTACATGAATGCCCTTAGGATTTACATGTTTGCCCCCTTCAATGAAACTAAATTAGGACTCTTCTAGCTAGAGTCCTAACAAAAATCCTCATTCTAGTTTTCCAATACATGTAATCCGTCCCATTGAACATGGGTGGATGTATGATTGAATGACCCTCTTGATTGCTAGCAAATGCTATCTCTCTTGGGTTTTAAACTAAATCGAGAATGACTTTGCTCTGATACCAATTGTTAGGATCAAGTTCGACATTAAGGGGGGGTGGGGGGGTGAATTAGTGTAGTAATTAAAAATGTCGATTTTGAAAATTTTTCAGTTTTGCAAGATTTGTAATAGTAAAATGTATAGCTTTAAAAGTAATCGTAGAATAGTAGAGAGAAGGTAGAGCAGTTTATAGTTAAGTAAAGAATATAAACAGCAAATCACAGAAAGAAAGGAACACATTGATTTATAGTGGTTTGGTCATCGTTACGTCGACCTACGTCCACTCCCGATACCTCCTCCGTTGAGGTCACTAGCTTCCACTACTGATCTTTCTTTAATGGGCAAAGATCAATCACCCCTTTATAGATCTCTTTACAAGTTGCTCACTCTCCTTATACAAGTTTCTAAATTTAGAATCGGTGGAGGTGAACTCTCAAAATTACAAGTAGTGATTTTACTATAATCTTAGTTATATTGTTCACTTTCTGTGTCCCATAAGTAAAGAAGTGTGGGGTATTTATAGGCCTAAATTGGTTTCAAAAATGGAGCAAAAAAGATATTCTCCTAGATTTTCGGGGTCCTAACATTACCACCGTTAGTGGTCTTTGACACTAGGTGATACCACCACCTAGTCTACCGGTACTACCACCAGATAGAGTCTTAGCTACTGGACCTAGGTGGTACCACCATCCAAATCCTAGGAGATTGAGCCCCGGGTAGTTCCACCGCCAGACATGGTTTAACATACTGTTTGGGCCAATAGTCTGGCCCAAACTAGTCCGGATTCAAGCCCAATTGACACCTAATTGAGTTAGTGGGATTATCTCCTAATCTTAACTTAAATTAGACTCTAACTATGATAATTAAGACATCTACTAAAGCAAGCAAATTTGATAGGTCAAAGTTCTTCAGTGAGATTCCGGCAATCTTCCAGCGGACTTCCGATGAACTCTCAATGATCTTCCAATGGACTCCCAGCAAGCTCTTGAACTCTTGAGGATCGTCTCGGCAAACTTTAACGAGCTTCTTTAGCGAGCTCCAAACTTCTCGGTAAGCTCCGGTGAACTCTCGATGGACTTCTTGGTGAACTCCCGACATACTCTTCAGTGAGCTCCCGACAAACTTCTCAGCAAATTCTGACAACACTTCCAACGAATCATCCAATCTTTAACTTTGAAATTATATTTGCTTTATGCCTTGTTCGTTATCGTAGTTAATTCTACATACTTTTCTCAATATATAGATTAGATTAATAATTTACCAATTGATTTCATCATCAAAATCTAAGATTCAACACACCGGAGTTTTATAGTGGTTCAGTCATCTAACCTACGTCCACTCCCATTTCCTCCTTCGTCGAGGCCACTGGCATCCACTAACAGTCTTCCTTCAATGGGCAAAGACCAACTTCCTTCTTACAACTTTTTCTTCTTTTTACAGGTTTAGAAGATAACATTTACAACCCCACTCACCCCTTTTAGACTAAACCAAAACTCAAAGCTAGAGGGGAAGAATTTTTCACACAATTATAATAGAGTTTTCCCTCTTTTTGTTCTTAGTTGGTGTGTGTGCTATCTAGGGATGAGAGGGGTATTTATAGGTCTTAAGTGGATTCAAACATAGAACCAAAATTTGAATCACCCCAAGTCTTCAAGGTACTAGTTGTCACGAACGGTCGTCACACTCTTGCAGTAACTTTATTCAACAAACCATTCATTACTTGTTCATGCTTGTACATATCCTTGACAGCCTATTTTGCCATAATTTTGGTGTGTTTTCCTTGGAAAAATACAAGAAATAGCAGCTTGCAGTGCAGCAAAATGATCGCTCGTTGCATCAGGCAAAACTATCCCAAAACGGCTTTGTTTTCATGTGTCACAGCCTGTGGCTGCCCCCAAAATGTCAGCCGTCTCAACATCCTAGAACCCCCCAGGTGGCATAGGGCTAGATGGAGCTTCGGGGTAGTGTCAGGCATTAAACACTTTCACAAGTTTGCACATCAACTTGACGGAAACTTACCTTCACGCCTGGCACCCGAGGAGTAGTGGTTTGCAGACTTGTAGCTACTCGTTCGCCCTTCTAAAGTCCTTATTTTCCTCCTCTCTTTCTCTGCTTTTTTGCACTCCAAGAGCTTGCTCAATTGCTTGTAAAGCTTCCCTCTTCGCGAGACGTCGAGACTTGTCCATTGCTCATTTCAAAACTAATTAACTTCTGTTTTATAGGTCCTATGGGACCTGCATGAGGTTTCAACTCGGCTAACCCTTTGCAGATGCATATGTCGCAAGGGTGCCTCAAGACTTAGGCAATCCCAGCTAAGTCTGATCGAAGTGGGCGCAAGGGTACTTCTCGACTTAGGTAACTCCAACAAAGTTCGTGCTTACCGCAAGGGTGCCTAACCACTTAAACAATTCCAGCTAAGTGCGTAACATTGTGGTATCGAGCAAAATGGGGCAAGCTGGAATGTTTCCCCAAGAAGTCGTAGGGGGACTACATGTGCAAACTCGCTCTCTCACTGTTGGAGCCACTCAAGAGGAGCAGGGCAGCGAGCATGATGAACGAGAAGTTAACTACTCGTCGCAAGCAAAGGAGATGCAATCTGGAGCTCCAATGGGAAAAAAGACCCAAAAAGAGAGAATTACAATGGCAGAGACCCGCTTGGATGTCCTTAAAGTGAGCTTGGAGGAACTCTACCAAGGCCAACGAAGGCTTCATGAGGTAGAGAGCTCCTAAGAAGAAGCTAAATCCTGGATCAATAAGGTTGAGGCCCTAGTCGACTAACTAACAGATGACAACAAGGACTCCGTGCGTCATTTGTAGGATGTTGTGGCGGAATTCACTTCTAAAGTGACTTTGCTCACAAGAACACTAAATACAGGAGGGAGCAACACCCGCGTTGCGCCACCACAGGGCTTGAGAGCACCTGAGCCACATTATTATGGGGGTACTAGAGATGCCAAAGAACTCGAGAATTTTCTATTCAACATGGAGTAGTATTTTTGGGCCACAAGGCCTGAATCTGAAGACACCAAAATTTCAATAGCAACCATGTATCTGAATTGAGATGTGATACTTTGATGGAGAATCCGTTGGGAGGAGATCCAACAAGGTCGGTGTCAAGTGGATGTTAGGGATCGAGCGGCACTAAGAGGGGGGGGGGTGAATTAGTGCAGCGGATAAAACGATGGATTTTTCACCGATTTAAAACAAGCTTTGGAAACTTCGTACGATGAAAGCAACGTTTCGTTTGAAACCGATTTTTGCGTTCTAACTTTAAAGCATGCGTACCAAGATAAAAAGGAAGTGAAGCAAATAAAGTAAAAGCTTGCAACAAAGTAAAACAGAAATTTAAACACTCACATAATCAAGACGCAGCGATGTATAGTGGTTCGATCAAAGTGACCTACATCCACTTCCGAAGCCTTCTCCGATGAGGTTCCCAACTTCCACTAGCAAATCCTTTTGTAGGGGAAGGACCAAAAACCCCTCTTACAACCTTTTACAAGTGGTTCACACTCTTACAAGATTTTACAAGAAGAAGGAAATGAGGTGAACACTTAAGTAAATGAAGAAAAAGATTTCCAAAGACTTATTTTCAAAATCTAACTCTCTAAGGGTTTTTCTTTCAGCTGAGAAAGAAGGGGTATTTATAAGCCTCAAAGTGATTCAAATTTGGAGCTCAAACTTGAAGCCAAAAATTTGAATCTTTTGAGTTTTTCGATGCTGTCAGTCCTGGCAGACTAACACACACAAGCGGTGCTACCGCCTCAGCTAGGCGGTGCTACCGCCTCAGCCAGGCGGTGCTACCGCCTAATATAGTAACCGGGCGGTGCTATCGCCCCAGCCAGGCGGTGCTATCGCCCCAGCCAGGCGGTGCTATCGCCTGCTATAGTAACCGGGCGGTGCTACCACCTTAGCCAGGTGGTGCTACTGCTTGCTACAGTAGCCGGGCGCCTGCTACAGTAGCCGGGCGGTTCAACCGCCTGGCCCATTCAGCCAAGGCTGAATGGGCCCTATTTAAGGCCCAACTCGGCCCAGTAGAGGCCCGGTTGGCCCCCACTGAATTTAGTTAGGATTTTTTCTAAATCCTTGCCTTACTCATGTGCAAACTACGAACTTAAAGACATTCCTAAGCTATTACAAAGTCCGCAAGTCAAGTCTTCTTCCGTCGAGCTTCCGGCGAACTTCCAACGGTCTTCCAATGATCCCTCGGAAACCATCCTGCGGACTCCCGGCAAGCTCTCGGACTCCACGATGATTTTGGCGAGTTCCCCCGAGCTTCTTTGGCAAGCTCCGTGAACTTCTAACGAATCTCCCGATGAACTTCCGAAAACCCTTCGGCAAGCTCCCTACTCGTTCTCGGCCAGTTCCGGCAGCACTCCCAACGAATCTTCAGACTTCCATCGAACACTCGAACGCCCAATGATCCATCGCACTTGACTTCGACCCTTTGTTTCGCTTTACGTCTTCATCCTTATCGTAGTTACTCCTGCACACAAACAACAAACACTCTACTTCGATCTAGACAGTTATTACAACACAAATTGACATTCAGTTGCCCGGCACGTCATTAGTCAGCGCTTCGTCCTATCCTTCGGCACATTGTGCTCTCTTGCGGACCGTTGCCCAATCGGTGATTGACCTTGGCAATCCCGATATCCTTGGCGCAACATGCTCTTCTTAGCCCGATGCCCGACGTACGAAGCCTCCTATCGATAGTCGACCGAACCTCCGGCTCGACATCCAATATCCTGACGTGATCACCTCCGGTGCAATGTCAATTCCTCCAGTATCAACTGGCTAATCCTGATCGATAGTAGACCTGCGTAACTCAACACGCAGTTAGACCACAAATCACACTCAATTAGTTTCATCATCAAAATCCGAGATTCAACATTCTCCCCCTTTTTGATGATGACAACTAATTGATGACTAACGGAGTTAACCAAAACTCCCCGGAGTTTAACACAAACTCCCCCTATCAATATGCCATTGATAGAATCCTTGGATTATCCCAAATCCAAGTAACATGTATCATTTATGTAGTGAGAAAACAACAAACCATCATGCAAATATAAAATATTCAATCAATGCATGAAGTCATCAATCTACTTCTCCCCCTATGTCATCAATAAAAAGGAGAAGTAACATTATAGCTAGTTTTCAAGGATATGCATATACTACAAACATACTAGCTATTAATCACATCATACAACATTTAGGTATTGCATGTTTATCATGATAAGCAAGATAGTGCTTGTCATGATGATGACAAGTTTTTCTATGTTCCTTTGAGAAGTACAAGCAAATTGTGTATTTTTTTGACTTCTTTTGCGATATGCATGCAATTTTATAATTTCTTTCTTCTCTTTTGAGAAGAGCAAGCTTGCAAGTTTTGCTTTCTTTGCATGCTAGGACTTTTGCATTCATTTGTAAAAGCCTTCTCCCCCTTTATCAATATCAAAAAGAAAAGGAGGATTAATACTACAAATAATCTTGCATGAGATTCAACAATAATTTGTAACAAAGATGCAAGCAATTTTGTTGAAAAAAGTGAAGTTGAGCAAGATTTTTGCCTCTCTTGAGATAGGAACTTTTTGCTTCTCAATGTTTAAGCTAGCAAATTTTTCTCTTTTGATACACAAGTTAACAATTTTTCTCCCCCTTTATCAATATCAAAAAGAAGGGAGGAACCAATGAGAAAATTGTATTAATCAATATATCAATCATCACATGATGCATACGAGATGATATTGAAACATGAGAAATCATGTCATGAAGGATATCAATATGTAAATTCAACAAGAATCAAAACCAAAAGATATCATCCATGATTCATAACTTTTCATTTTAGCAAGATCTAGATTCATATTTATCAATTTTTAATTCACGATAAATGTCATACAATCAAGAATCATGATATATGAAAGCATATCAATATTAAGGATCAAATCATGATTACAAGTGCTAACATATTTTCTTTTCATTCATTTTTAAGCCATGATAAAAGAATAAATCAATGATTCAAATATTAAGCATAATTCTTTTTCATCAAATTTTCAATCATCACATAAGGCATTTGAGGAAGTATTGAAACAATAATAAAAAAAAATCAATTTTAGCATATAATGTTTCAATCTTCAATCTTGAGTCATGAATCCAAAAGTCATAAATCAAAAGGTTCATGAATCATTTTAACAAATCTCCTTTTTAGGAAATAACAAGTGGAAGTCTTAGGAGATCAAACACAAGATCTTGATTCATACATAAGAATTTTTTACTAAGATCATATTTCATAAGAATCACGACACGAATTCATAAAAATTCAAGTATTAAATTCCGAGAAATCAAAAGACAAGTTACATTTCATTTAAATAATTTTCTTTTGATAAGATGGAAGGAGCATGATAAAAGATCTTGATTTATAAAGAGTTTCAAGTCATAGTTGTCAAGATCATGATTTCAATAAAATTTCTTTATAGCTAAATGAAATCTTTTAAAACTTGATTCAAGCATTAAATATGTCTTAACAAGTCATAATTCCAAAAGATTCAAGAATCGTTAAAAGAAAATTCATTCAAGCTCAATTTGTCAACTCGAAACTCATAATCAAAATCATTTTAGAGATTTAAAATGCTAGCTATATGTATTAATCATGACAATTGATATATCAAAAGTCTACATCAATATTTCAATTATCATGTCATGAAGCATACAAAGTGGTATTGAAACATGTGAGAAAAGTTCAAATTGCACATACAATGTTTCAATCATCAAAACATATTTTCTCAAATTGAGTATTAATAAGTTAAGAGAAAATAATTTATATTTTTCTTCATATAACATGGGAGAAACATAAGAGAGTATAGAGATAAAAACTCAAGTTATCAAGATGATGATCTCATAAAAGTAATTCAAAACCATAGTTTCATGAAACAAGAGATAAGTTATATTTCATTTGGAAAATTCTCTTTTCAAGTAATTTTTTTCATCTAAATATGCCTTTGTCTTTATATACCAAGATAAGCATGAAAGTTCAAGATGTACTGGCAAAATCTCATAAGGCATTATCAAGACAAAAATGTAACACATTATTTCAAGACATGAGTTTTAATATATCATGATAATGTGTTTCATTTTAAGTTATTTGTTTCATGTAAGTGTACTCATGTTTCAAAAGATGAGTATCAAATTTTAAAACCAAAACATGAGTTTGTCATCAAGATATGATATCACAAGGTCATTAAGCATGATAACAAACTTCTAATATTTTCATTTCAATGATGATTTCATAATGTATGTTCAAATATTTATACGGAAGCCATCATTGTATAAATTTGAAATACAAGTTGTCATTTAGCCCATTAAGATCAAAAGCATTACACGTAAAGCATCATGATAGTGCAATTTCTCTTTTTTTTTATGTGTTCCATTTCAAGTGATTTGACGTTCATATGAGTATACTCATGTTTTTCATATAGGTCCAAAGAGCATGTTTCAAGAGAAATCATTAAGATCGAAAACATGAGGCACATTTTTTAAAATATTCATCATGTTTATTTTTATGAGATTCACAAGACTCATAACATGAATTCATTCACCTCAATAGAATGAGAAAAAATACATTTTCATTTTAAGCAATTTGATGTGATCATATTCAAAATTTTTATGAAAACATGTGTCAAAATAAAACACAAGCTTAGTCATAAAACCGTTAAGACCAAATACATAAAAATGATACATTATAATAGTGCATTTTCTTATTTTTAAGAGTTTTAATTTACGTGATTTGATCTTTCATAAGAATGATCAATGTCATACATCATATTTAAACATGAGAGCATCATCATATTTAGAAATGAATTCATCATTAAAATCATTTCCCATCTTTCTTTCATTTGTTATAACAAGATGATCAATGCTCAAATTTTTGCTAAACTCATACATCATTTTTTTAAAAATCTGAAAAATACTTTTCGTCATGAAAATCATCAAGTCCAAATGTAATACAAGGCAACATAAAAATCACATTTCTTTCATTTGGAAAATTTATGGGTTAGGTCTTTATAATTGATTTCATGAAGACATGTATCATTTAAAAATTTCATCATAAAAAAAAAGGTTAAGACCCATTAATCCAAGATAGAAGTTTTTAGATCAACATCACTTCAACAACTCATGCATGATATAAAATCATCAAGCATCATGTTTAGAAACAATGTAAACCATCAAGATACTCATGCATGGTTTAATCCTAAGCATTATCACAAATCTTACAATCGTCATTCATATTTTTACTTTTCAAAAATACTATAAAGAAAAGCATAGTATAATTTCGAATTTTTTTTAATTTTTAAAAACATAAGAAAAGCATAAAAAAAATTCCTACTAACTAAGTTAAGCATTCATGGAAATAATCAAGTAATTTCAAAATAATTCAAGGAAGTTAAGTTACTTACCTCATTGTCGAAGCCCATTAAAGTGTAGTTTGCTTCTTCTTTCCTTGATTCTTCTTTGCAAGCCTTCTTCTTCTTCTTTGGCCTCTTTCTCCATTCAAGTTCGTTTGTGTTTTTTAATTTTTGTTTAATGAACTTGTTAACATTCATTGTTATGTGTTCAATGTCTTTATTATCCTCATCACTTGAGTCATTACTCAAGTGGCATTTCATAGTTCGGAGTTCAAAAACCTTCTTGTTCTTTAGAAGGTGGTTCATGTGTTCATCATGTTCATCATATTCATCATGTTCCATTTCATAGGTCTTTAAAGACCCAATGAGTTCATCAATAGAATAATTATTTAGATCCTTTGATTCTTGAATCGCCATTATTTTAGTATCCCACCATTTTAAAAGGGATCTTAAGATCTTGTTAGTGAGTTCAAAATCTGAAAAACTTTTTCCAAGACTTTTCAAGCTATTGACGACATCCGTAAAGCAGGTGTACATGTCGACGATAGATTCGCTTGATATCATTTGGAAGAGCTCAAAATCATGCAACAAGAGGTTTACTTTCGAGTCTTTAACTCTATTAGTTCCCTCATGCGTGATTTCAAGAGTTCGCCAAATGTCAAAAGCCGTTTCGCACATAGAAATCCGATTGAACTCGTTCTTGTTCAAAGCGCAAAATAAGGCATTCATAGCCTTTGCGTTTAAAGAAAACGACCTTTTCTCTAAAACCGACCATTCATTCGTCGGTTTAGAGGAAGGTTGAAAACCATTTTCGATGATGTTCCACAAATCCAAATCCATTGAAAGCATGAAAACTTTCATTCGAGTTTTCCAATATGTGTAGTCCGAACCGTTAAACAACGATGGACGAAAAACCGAAAAGCCCTCTTGAAAACCATTTAGAGCCATTTCTCACGGGTGTAAATCCGAAAGAGAGAACGTGGCTCTGATACCAATTGTTAGGATCGAGCGGCACTAAGAGGGGGTGAATTAGTGCAGCAGATAAAACGATGGATTTTTCAGCGATTTAAAACAAGCTTTGGAAACTTCGTACGATAAAAGCAACGTTTCGTTTGAAACCGATTTTTGCGTTCTAACTTTAAAGCATGCGTACAAAGATAAAAAGGAAGTGGAGCAAGTAAAGTAAAGGCTTGCAGCAAAGTAAAACAGAAATTTAAACACTCACATAATCAAGACGCAGCGATGTATAGTGGTTCGGTCAAGGTGACCTACATCCACTTCCGAAGCCTTCTCCGATGAGGCTCCCAACTTCCACTAGCAAATCCTTTTGTAGGGGAAGGACCAAATACCCCTCTTACAACCCTTTATAAGTGGTTCACACTCTTACAAGATTTCACAAGAAGATGAAAATGAGGTGAACACTTAAGCAAATGAAGAACAAGATTTTCCCAAGACTTATTTTCAAAATCTAACTCTTTAAGGGTTTTTCTTTCAGTTGAGAAAGAAGGGGTATTTATAAGCCTCAAAGTGATTTAAATTTGGAGCCCAAACTTGGAGCCAAAAATTTGAATCTTTTGAGTTTTTTGGTCTTTGTCAGCTACCCTAGCAGACTAACACACCAGCGGTGCTACCGCTCACCAGCTGCTACTACCGCTTGCTACTGAAGAATCGGCGGTGCTACAGCTCACTCTGATGAGCTGGCAAGCTACAGAGTCGGGCGGTGCTACCGCCCCAGGCTGGGCGGTTCAACAGCCTGGCCCATTCAGCCAAGGCTGAATGGGCCCTGTTTAAGGCCCAACTCAGCCCAATAGAGGCCCGGTTGGCCCCCACTGAATTTAGTTAGGATTTTTTCTAAATCCTTGCCCTACTCATGCGCAAACTACGAACTTAAAGATATTCCTAAGCTGTTATAAAGTCCGCAAGTCAAGTCTTCTTCCGTCGAGCTTCCGGCGAACTTCCGGTGGTCTTTCGACGATCCCTCGGAAACCATCCTACGGACTCCCAACAAGCTCTCGGACTCCACGATGATTTTGGCGAGTTCCCCTGAGCTTCTTTGGCAAGCTCCGATCTTTCTTGGCAAGCTCTGCAAACTTCCGACGAACCTCCCAGCGAACTTTCGAAAACCCTTCGGCAAGCTCCCTACTCGTTCTCGGCCAATTCCGACAGCACTCCCAACGAATCTTCAGACTTCCATCGAACACTCGAACTCCCAATGATCCATCGCACTTGACTTCGACCCCTTGTTTCGCTTTACATCTTCATCCTTATCATAGTTACTCCTGCACACAAACAACAAACACTCTACTTCGATCTAGACAGTTATTATAACACGAATTGACATTCAGTTGCCCGGCATGTCATTGGTCGGCGCTTCGTCCGATCTTTTGGCACATCGTCCTCTCTTGCGGTCCGTTGCCCAATCGGTGATTGACCTTCGCAATCCCGATATCCTTAGCGCAACATGCTCTTCTTGGCCCGATGCCCGACGTACGAAGCCTCCTACTGATAGTCGACCAAACGTCCGGCTCGACATCCAATATCTTGACATGATCACCTCCGGTGCAACGTCAATTCCTCCAGTGTCAATTGTCTAATCCTGATCGATAGTAGACCTACGTAACTCAACACGCAGTTAGACCACAAATCACACTCAATTAGTTTCATCATCAAAATCCGAGATTCAACAGTGGACACGTGGGCAGACTTGAAGAGAGAGTTGAGGACTCAATTCCTACCCGAGAATACTGAGTTCATCGTAAGGAGGAAGTTGAGACAACAACACCAAACAACTTCCATTCGAGACTATGTGAAGTAATTTTCTGCACTGTTGCGGACATCCAAGACATGTCCGAGAAGGATAAGCTGTTCAGCTTTCTTGATGGCCTAAAGCTATGGGCTCAATAGGAACTACATCAACGGAATGTCACCGATGTGATCGAAGCCATTACAGTAGTAGAAAGGCTCACAGACTTCGTTTCTTTGGAGGACTCAGGGAAGAAGAAATAGTATTCAGGAAATCGCCCTCATAAATATTCTCGAGGGAAGGAGCCTAGGGGTGAGCAGAGGAAGAAGAGTTTCCATAAAGATCCGAACTCAAAAGGCATTGCCTCAAGACCTCAAGGATCCCTCTTGTGTGGAGGGCTGCACATAGTGAGTGAATGCCTACAGAGACGGGCACTCAATGCCTTGACGACTTCTATAAACCTCCCCAAGCTAGACAAGGGCAAGGCAATCGCTCTTAGCTCAAGTAGCTCAGAATCCGGTATGGATGATGAGGTGTCGCAAGGACCTCGAATGGGAGCAATGCATTCGTTGAATGCATTGCGGGGTTAAGTGGGGGAGAACATGAAGACAAAGTAACAAAAAATAGAAAGCAACGAGCTAATATATGTGGATATCAAGCTCAATGGCCTAACCACTAATGCGATGGTGGACATGGGTGCTACCCACAACTTTATTGCTGATCGAGAAGTAAAGCAACTTGGGTTGACATTTATGAAGAGCCCAAGCCGGATGAAGGCGGTCAACTCGAAGGCCAAGCCAATCTCCAGACTACCAAAGGGAGTCCTCATCAAGATTGGATCATGGAGCGGGAGCACAAACATGATGGCGGTGCCATTGGATAACTTCCAAATGATTCTCGGAATGGAGTTCATGCATGCAGCGAAGTTGGTACCAATGTCGTTCCTAGACTCTTTATGTTTAATGGGGGGCGATGACCCCTGCGTGGTTCCCATCTCTCAGAGAGGAACCAAGGACCCCCAACAACTATCAGCATTGCAATTGAAGAAAGAGGTGCGTAAAGGAGAATTAACCTTTGTGGCTACTATGAAGCTAGAACCACTTGACGGGGAGGCCATTAAAGAACCTGGTATGGTGGCGAATGTCCTAAAGGAGTTCACAGATGTTATGCCACCTGAGTTGCCAAAAACTCCACCACCACGCAGAGGTGTGGATCATCTTATTGAGCTAGAGCTAGGAGTGAAGCCTCTAGCGAGACCACCATACCACATGCCTCCTCTTGAGTTGGCAGAGCTCAGAAAGCAGTTAGATGAATTTCTAAGCGGTGGTCTCATCCGTAGTTCCAAAGCACCATTCGGAGCTCCAATTCTCTTCTAGAAGTAATAAGATGAGAGTCTCTGACTATGCATTGACTATCGAGCCCTTAACAAGGTGACTGTGAAGAAAAAATATCTCATCCCGCTCATTGCGGACTTGTTCGACCAATTGGGCAAAGCAAAGTATTTCTTCAAACTCGACCTCTGGTCAGGGTATTGGCAAGTGCGTATTGCTGAAAGTGATGAAGCGAAGACTACCTATGTGACCAGGTATGGAGCGTTTGAGTTCTTGGTGATATCTTTCAGCTTAACCAACATTCCGATCACATTCTACACTCTCATAAACCAGCTATTCAATGAGTATTTGGACAAGTTTGTGGTTGTCTACTTGGACAATATCATCGTCTATAGCCAAACACTTGAGGAGTATATTGAGCACCTTCGAACAATTTTCAAATTTCTCAGGTAGAATACTTTGTTTATGAAAAGAGAGAAGTGCTACTTTGCTCAAACGGAGATCTTATTCTTAGGGCATCAAATCGGCAATGATTCCATTCGAATGGACAAATCAAAGGTGCAAGCTATGGTAGAATAGAGTACTCCAAAGAAGGTACCAGAGCTAAGATCCTTCCTTGGTTTTATGAACTACTATCGGTGCTTCATAATGGGTATTCGAAGCGCGTAGCTCCACTAACAGAGTTGCTAAAAAAGAAGCAGCCTTGGAGATGGTCCGACAAATATGAAGCAGCATTCCAAGACCTAAAGGCTGCTATTTTGAAAGAACCAGTGCTCGAATTGCCAGATTATGGGAAGCCCTTCGAAGTCCATATAAATGCTTCAGACTTCGCTTTTGGGAGAGTACTCATGTAGGAGGGCCACCCAGTGACCAATGAAAGCCGCTCAACAAGACTAAGCGACGATATCCAGTGCACGAGAAGAAGATGACAGCAGTGATCCACTATCTACGAGTGTGGCAATAATACCTTCTCGGATCGTGATTTGTGCTGAGGATAGACAACATCGCTTTGAGTTACTTTCAGACTCAGAAGAAACTCTCTTCAAAGCAAGCATGATGGTAGGACTTCCTGGCGAAATTTGATATGGTAACAGAGTACAAGCCTGGAAAAGTAAATGTCTTAGCCTATGTGTTGAGTTAGAAAGTGGAGCGAGTAAATGCTATGCAACTAGAGGGCAAAGGTCAAACAAGTCAATTGCACACCAACTTCCTTTCTTGGATCAAGGATGGACTGTACAGTCATCCCCAGGCAGTAACCTTGATGCAACTAATCTAAGAAGGCAAGGCACGATAATTTTGGATTCAAGAGTAACTCATCTACACCAAAGGGAATAGAGTTTATATTCCTCAATGGGACAATTTGAGGCATGAACTCTTATAAGAGTGTCATGATTCCCTTTGGGCAGAACATTTGGGCATTCACCGAACATTGGCTCTCATGGAGAGGGCCTTCTATTGGCCGAAGATGGGGACGGATGTGGAGGAATATGTTCGAACGTGCCTAACCTATCAATAAGATAAGGTGGAGTAGCGAAAGCCGGTAAGACTTTTAGAGCCGTTGCCCGTACTAGAAAGACCATGGGAGAGCATTTCTCTGGACTTCATATCAAGCTTGCTGATAATAGGGGGACTCGGATCGATACTCATGATGGTCGACTGATTTTTGAAATATGCAACCTTCATTGCTGCACCCCTACATTGTTCAGCAGAGGAAGCGACCAAGCTAATGATGAAGAATGTAGTGAAGTATTGGGGAGTCCCACACAATATCATATGTGATCGAGATGCTCGGTTTCTAGGACGATTTTGGACCGAGCTATTCAAATTGTTGGGATCTAAGCTATACTTCTCCACAAGCCTCCACCCCTAGACGGATCGCCAAACTAAGAGAATAAACTTGCTCCTGGAGCAGTATCTTCGGCACAACGTGAGTGCCAACCAACGAGATTTAGTGAAGCTATTTGACATAGCCCAATTCTCCTACAACCTGCAGTGAAGCTCTGCATCGAACAAGAGCCCCTTTGAGATCATCACAGGGCAACAGCCATCAACTCCTCACACTTTGGCTATTGGTTATGCTAGAAGTAGTCCGTCCGCATATCACTTTGTAAAAGAATGGCATCGAAATGTAGATATTGCGTGGGCTTACTTGGAGAAGGCGGCCAAAAAGATTAAGAAGTTGGCAGACTTGGGAAGGTGACTGTAAGAATTCAAAGTCGGCAATTTGGTGTTGGTGAAGCTCCAACCAGCATCACTCTAGTTCTTTAGGAACAAGGTACATAAAGGATTAGTGTGCAAGTATGATGGGCCCTTTCTAATTATCAATAGGGTGGGCAACGTCTCCTACAAGTTGCAGCTGCTGGCGTGGCTCAAAATTCATAATATTTTTTATGCCAGCAACTTGAAAGCCTATCACTCCGATCCGCAAGATGCTTCCCAAGGTATTTCAACTCAACAACCCCCTACTAGAGCCTCCTACAAGAAGTAAGTTGAGACCATTTTAGCGAATCACAAGACAAAGTTACCCAATGGAGCTGAGCATATTAAGTACTTGGTGAAGAGACGGAAGCTTCCCAAAAATGAAGCTAGTTGGGAGCCAGAAGATGTCCTTCAACATGAAGAAACAACCATCAAAGCCTACCATCAAGCATAAATGAGAGCGTCGATAGTCTAAGTGGGGGAGAATGGCACGAATGGTCATCGCACTCTCATAGCAACTTTATTCAATGAACCATTCATCGCTTGTTCATGCTTATACATATCCTTGGTAGCCTATTTTGCCATAGTTTTGGTGTATTTTCCTTGGAAAAATGCAAGAAACAATAGCTTGCAGTACTACAAAATGATCGCTCGCTACACCGGATAAAACTACCCCAAAATGGCTCCATTTTTGTGTGCCGTGGCCTGTTTTCTGTAGCCTGCAGTTGCCCCCAAAACATCAGCCATCTTAGCACCCTAGAACCCCTCATGTGGTACAAGACTAGATGGGGCTTCGGGATAGTATCACGCTTTGAACACTTTCACAATTTTGCACATCAACTTGACGAAAACTTACCTTCACGCCCGGCACCCGAAGAGTAGTTTTTTGTAGACTTGCAGTAGCTCGTTCACCCTTCTAAAGTCCTTATTTTTCTCCTCTCTTTCTCTGCTTTCCTGCACTCCAAGTGCTCGCTCAATTACTTATAAAGCTTCCCTCTTCGCGAGATATCGGGTCTTGTCCATTACTTGTTTCAAACCTAATCAACTTCTATTTTACAGGTCCTACGGGACCTGCATAAGGTTGCAACTCGGCTGACCCTTTGCGGATGCATATATCGCAAGGGCACCTCAAGACTTAGGCAATCCTAGTTAAGTCTGATTGAAGTGGGCACAAGAGTACTTCTCGAGTTAGGCAACTCCAGCTAAGTTCGTGCTTACCGCAAGGGTGCCTCACCAAAACTAGAAGCTAGAGGGGAAGAATTTTTCACACAATTACAATAGAGATTTCCTTCTTTTTATTCTCAGTTGGTGTGTGTGCTATTTAGGGATGAGAGGGGTATTTATAGACCTCAAGTGGATTCAAACTTAGAACCAAAATTTAAATCACCCCAAGTCTTCAAGGTACCAGTGATACCACCACCACTGTTGGGCGGTACAACCGCCCAGTCTGGTAGTACTACCACCAGACAAAGTCTTGACTACTAGACTCAGGCGGTACCACCGCTTAGCAGCATTAATTGTTGGCAGTACCACTACCTAGAACTCCTAGGAGACTGAGCTCTGGGCAGTTCCATCGGCCAGTCCTAGTAGTGCCACCGCCAGATAAGATCCAAGTTACTGTTTGGGCCATCAGTTGGGCCCAATTGGCCCCCAATTAAGTTAGTGGGATTACCTCTTAATCCTAACCTAAACTAAGTCTTAACTATGATATTTAAGACATTAACAAAGTAAATTAAGTTTGGTAGTTAAATGTTCTTCCGAAGAAATCTCGTAAACTTCCGGTGATCTTCCGGTGGACTTCCGACGAACTCTCAATGATCTTCTGGTGGACTCCCAGCAAGCTTCTTGAACTGTTGATGATCTTCTCAGCAAACTCTGATGAACTTCTCGGTGAGCTCCTAACGAACTTCTCAGTGAGCTCCGATGAACCCCTAATGAACTTTAAGACGAACTCTCGGACTCCCGACGAATCGTCCGATCTTTAACTCTGACACAACATCTGCTTTATGCCTTATTCGTTATTGTAGTTAATCTTGCAATACTTTTCTCAACATATGGATTAGATCAATAATTTATCAATGATTTCATCACCAAAATATGAGATTCAACAATAAGTTCTTCGATCAGAAAATTATTTAGGCCCTTTGCTTCTTGTATTTCCATTACTTTAGGATCCCAACTTTTTGGAAGGGATCTTAGTATTTTATTAACAAGATCAAAGTTAGAAAAAATATTTACTAAGACTTTTTAAACTATTGATGATATTCGTAAAATGGGAGTACATGTCACTAACAATTTCGCTTGGTTCCATTCGAAACAATTCAAAATCATGCATCAAAAGATTTATTTTTGAATCTTTTACTCTACTTATGCTTCGTGTGTGATTTTAAGAGTGTGCCAAATCTCATATGTAGTTTCACAAATCAAAATCTAATTAAATTTATTTTTATCCAAGGCACAAAACAAAGCATTCATAGCTTTTGGAAAAGTCTTCTTTTCCAAATCATTTCAATCATTCATTGGTTTGAAAGACTTTTAAAAATCATTTTCAATAATATTCTATAAGTTCAAATCCAAAAAAAGCAAGAAAACTCTTATTCGAGTTTTTCAATATGTGTAGTCCGTCCCATTAAATATAAGAGGGTAAATGATAGAGTGACCCTCTTGAAAGCCAAAAAGAGTTATTTCTCTTGGGTTTTAGACCAAATGAGAAATACACATGGCTCTAATATCAACTGTTAGGATCACAATCGACACTAAGAGAGGGGGGTGAATTAGTGTAGCAATAAAATCATAAAAATCATTTCGATAGAAGCCATATCGGGAATCGTTTAAACTTAAAACAGATTCATAAGCATAGTAATGAGCAGATAAAGCATTTGCAAAATAAGTAAACAAGTAGAAAAAGGGAGGCACACCAATTTTATAATGGTTCGGTCATTTGACCTACATGTACTCCTAATTTCTCCTTCGTCGAGGCCACCGGCATCCACTAACCGATCTTTTTTCAACGGACGAAGATCAACTACCCTTTACAACCCTTTCTCCTTTTTACCAGTTTAGGAGACAACCTTTACAACCCCACTCACCCCTCACTTAGACTTAATCAAAACTTAAAGTTAGAAGGGATAAATTTTCACACAATTATAATAGTGCTTTTCCTCTTTTTGTTCTCAGTTGGTGTGTGTTCTAACCAGGGATGAGAGGGATATTTATAGGTCCCAAATATATTCAAATTTAGAGCCAAAAAGAATTTCATCTTGGGTCTTCCAGTACTAGCTGTACCACCACGTGTGCTGGGGGATACCATCGCCTGCAACACTGACGTTGGGTGGTACCACTACCTAGTCTGGCGGTACCACCACCTGACACAGTCTGGGAGATTGTATTTGGGTAGTGTGTCATGAATTTAGCTAGCTTTGCTTAAGTCGTGCGGCACCATTGTGTGTCCATCCACAAAGGTCAACTTCTCTGAAACCTTCTATGATCTCTTAGGACCTACAAAAGAGAAGACGGGATAGAGAAAGCACTTCACATGGGATCCATAAGCAATCCTTTCGGTAAACACTTTATTGGCAATGTAAATTCCAACCATGGGCTTCACAAGCTCAGAATGGTTGCACAATAAAGGTATAAAATTAGTCCACTATAAACTAAAATCTATTACAAGTGTCCACATGATACAAACTTTATATACAAGACAACAACAGGCACCAAACTCGCTCAAATGGGGCTGTTAAGCCTTCGGCCAGCCCTTTATATACTTGATAATTAAGAACAAACCCAAAAAACATGGACATGCATAAGCATTACACCGAACAAGCTGTTTACAATTTGTCCATAATATTCTCCCCCACTTATTCCTTCGACGTCCTCATCGAAACCTTTGTTGGCACTGCAACTACTCGCCTTTATTGAATCTTCAATCTTTTACTCCTACTGCAATGCACCCCTTGGCTCCTAGCTGCTCTCCATTTGCTATCGTTGAATCATCGAACTTTGATCCACCATATTACTTTAACTCGTCAATAACTCTGACTCTAGTGTGGGATCGATTGAGTTATGCTGATTCTTGCTGGCTCTAGCAGATTCTTCAGATGAAGAAAAAGATCATCCTTGATATGCACCAATCTTTAAATGCCTCATGTCGCTTGAATTGGGTGGATGCTTGTTAGAGCTTTAATGAGCATCGCCTTGCAAACTTTGAAGTTTTTAGGTCCTTCCTCCATAAAATTTGCCCATCGAATCTTCTTCCACTTAGTTGTCTCTCCCAAGTAGGTTCACATCACTTCCGCTTTTGATTGGCATTTAGTTAGAAAATAAAGTAGACAATCTACTCTTAGTAGCACTGATCACCATTAGTGAGGACTTGATAACTGTTGTCTTTCATTAGGTTCCTTCGAAGGGTCTCTGAATATATGTAGAGCTCCTCTGCTAGATAACTAAGAGAACTAGGGTATTCAGTTTTGCCCATTCTCTCAAGGGTTGAGAATGTTAGGAACAAGTTCGGCACTAAGAGAGGGGGGGGGTGAATTAGTGCAATGGTAAAAACGTCGATTTCGGAAAACTTTCGGTTCGTACAATGAAAACCTTATCAATGAAAACTGATTTTGATTGTGCTTGGAATTAAAGTAAGTACAAGATAGAACAAGTAGGTAAAACACTTACAAGATAAGTAAACAAGCAAAGCACATAACACATTGGATTTTTATAGTGGTTTAGTCATCCGACCTACGTCCACTCCTGATTCCTCCTTCGTCGAGGCCACCGACTTTCACTATTGGTCTTCCTTCAATAGGTGAAGACCAACCACCCTTATAGTTTTCTTCTCCTTTTAATAGGTTCAGGAGTTAACCTCTTACAAGCCCACTCACCCCTCTCTTAAACTTGACCAACACTAAACTAGTTGGTGTGTTGCCTAACTAGGAATGAGAGGGGTATTTATAGGCCTCAAGGGGATTCAAATTTGGAGCCTAAATTTGAATCACCCTAGATCTTTAGGGTGCTAGCGGTACCACCACCAATGCTGGGTGGTACCATCGCCCAAGCTTTCTAGCATTGGGTGGTACCACCACCCAATCTAGCGGTCCCACCACCTAACATAGTCACGGAGATTATGTCTTGGAGACCAAGCCATCAATGGTTCCACTGCCTATTCTAGTGGTGCCATCGCCTGACCCACCTCTTGGATCACCTTTTGGGCCTTTCACTTTACCCAACACTACCCACACTTGGGCCTAATTGGCCCTTAATTGAGTTGGCCTAATTCCAACCCAATTAATCCTAAAATCTATTTCGATCTAGACAATTATTACAAAGCATAAATTGTTAAGATCTGAGCGGCACTAAGAGGGGCAGGGGGGTTAATTAGTATAGTGGATAAAAATCAAAAATTCAAAGCAATTTTGGAAAAAGTTGTTCGTCGAGAAATTTTGGTCCGATGAAAGTGATTTTAGTAAGGTGATTCAAGTAAATGCTATAGAAAGTAGGGAGGAGGAGATCAAGAGATCGCAGCTAAGTAAAGATAGAAATACAGTAAGTTGAAAACTCAAACATCAAGAGAAGTATGCAGTGATGTATAGTGGTTCGGTCAAATAACCTACATCCACGTTTGAAACCTCTTCCGATGAGGTTCCAAACTTCCACTATCAACTCTTCTTGAAGGGAAAGGACCAAGCACCCCTCTTACAAACTTTTACAAGTGGTTCATACTCTTATAGAATTTTTATAAAGTAAAACTTGGGAGGTGAATACTCAAGCTTATCGAATGCAATTTGCTATAGCTTTGACTCAATTTTTTCACTTTTCAATTCGTGCTTAGCCAGTTGAGAAGAGAGGAGTATTTTTAAGTACTGATGGTACCACCGCCAGTTGACTCTGTTCTATCAGTATACTGGGCGGTACCACCGCCTAGTCTGGTGGTACTACTGCTTAATAGGGTCCACGAATTTTGTGGAGGGGCGGTATCACTACTGATAGATAATAACTATCAATGGTACCACCGCTGACCTGGGGCGGTACCACCGCCCAGACCACTTGGGAACTAGTTCCTAGGGTGGTGCCACTACCAAACATGGTTAGCACTAGTGAATGAGCCCTGAATTCGACCTAATTCAGCCCAATTAAGGCCTAGTTGACTCCTACTAGGGTTAATTAGGATTATCACCTAATCCTAACCATAATTACATACTAACTACAAAATTAAAAATATATTCTAAGCAAATTAAAAATTTACAACATTGAGTCTTCTTCTAGTGAGCTTTTCGACAAACTTCCGACGGACTTCTGACACACCCTCGGATATCTTTCGGCAGACTTCCAGCAACCTCCCGGACTTTATAGTGAGTTCGACGAATCTTTTGGCCATCTTCTAAACTTTCTCGGTGAACTCTGTGAACCTCTAACGATCCTTCCGGTGAACTTTCAAAATCTTCGGCAAGTCCCTGATTCATTCTCAGCCAGTTCCGACAACACTTCCGACGATCCTTCAGACTTCCGGCAGACTCTCGAACTCCCAACGTACTTGACTCCGGTAATTTACTTTATGTCTTCATTGTTATTGTAGTCAATCCTACACACTTATCTCAATAATATGATTAGATCAAATAACCTATCAATTAACTTCATTATCAAAATTCGAGATTCAATAATCTCTCCCTTTTTGATGATGACAATCAATTGATGATGGAGTTAATCTTAACTCCCCCTATCTATATGTCATATTATGAGAAGGGAAACACTTGAATTCAATTTCCTTGAATTCAAGCCGAAACTGATAAGTTGCATTCGTTGAACTTATCGTCATGCTTAGCAAGCATGATCTTTTCATCCATAAATACGAAACTTCTTATTTTTCATGATGTCAAGACATGACACCCATTTTTCAAGTTCAATGATGATAAACAAATATCACTTGGACAAATGATACCAATTTTAATTTTGAAGTGAAATAGGGATCAAATAATATCAAAATAAAATTGCACAAATGCAAGGTATGATATCATTTTACAGTAGATCATCAAATGAGATGAAAACTTATCATATCAATGAAAGATACCAGATTTAAACATGATATGATAATGAACATGTAAAGCATGTATGAACCATTTGCAATGTATGTAATGCATTCTAATTGTGATAAGCTTCATATTGTGATATATTGTGATGCTTTTAAGGATATCAATCAATTTTTGATACAACGTAATTGCAATACATTACGATATATGATACATCATTCAATATGATACATACAAGGCATTTCAATACATTGCGATACATGATACATCATTCAATATGATACATACAAGGAATTTATTATTCTATCAATCATGTCATCAATTTATCTTGCCATATTCTTCTCCCCCTTTGTCATCAACAAAAAAGGAATAGGCCTTGATAAAAGTGGCAAAAAGAAAAGAATACCAAAGAGCAATTCGATCATTCTTTTTGAAAATTGGTGCCAATGAAATTGTAAGATAGATCATTAAAGCCAAAGTTCATAAAATTTTCTAAGATCTCATGAAAAATTCAGTATTTTTGCATAATAATTCTTGAATTCAATCATTCAAGTCAATAAAAATTTATTCAAGAATTATTTCTACCAAATGAGACTAGAAAAGAGATGAAATTGATAAAACTATAAGAGTTCATTCAAGAAGGATTGAAATGAACAGTTCAAGAGCCAATTTGAAATTTTAAATCGAAAAATCATAAAGTGAATAAGATACATCATTGAAACCAAGGCATTCATCAAATATTTCATCAAGAGCTCATGAAGAAAATTTTTAAAAAATTTGTAAAGAAGAGAGATGAAGTTTTCATACTAAGCTCAAAATTTATGAAAGAGTCATGATGAAGTTTTTATACTTTAAAGGTTCAACTTGATATTTCCATTACAAATTTATGAAGTGGAGCACATTATCATAAAAATTTCATAAAAGATTCAACTTGGCATTCTTATTAGAACTCATGAGATGGAAGATAAACAAACAAGTCATAAAGGCTCAAGATGTAGAAATTAGCACAAGAGTTTGTTAAATTTGCATGAATGAAATCCGAAGAGAGTATTAAAACTTGAGAGCTTCTTCTTTATGCAAAGATCAGTAGAATGCTTTGGACATTGGGCATCAGGCCAAGAAGAGTAGTGTTACGCCAAGGATATCGAGGTTGCGGAGATCAACCGCCGATTGGGCAACAAACCGCAAGAGAGGATGGTGCGCCGAAGAACTGGATGATGCACCGACCAATGATGTGCCGGTCAACAAGAGGTTGATTCATGTAACTGAATAGATCGAAGTAGAGTTAAAGTTTTTATGTGTGTAGGATTACCTACAATAATGATGAAGACATAAAGCGAAACAAAGTATCGGAGTCAAGTGCGATGAAATCATTGGGAGTTCGAGAGTTCGACGGAAGTCCGAAGATTCGTCAGGAGTGCTGCTGGAACTGATCGAAGGGTTTTCGGAAGTTCATCGAAAGGTTCATCGGAAGTTCATGGAGCTCATCGAGAAAGATCAGAGCTTTCCGAAGAAGCTCGTCAGAACTCGCCAGTGATTCCATCGAGAAGTCTAGGAGCTTGCTGGGAGTCTACAGAATGGTGTCCGGGGGTTCAACGGAAGATCGTCGGAAGTTCACCGGAAGCTCGCCGGAAGAAGTCTTGACTTTCCAGACTTTATATTAGCTTAGGAAATATCTTTAATTTTATAATTAGTATATAATTAGGGTTAGGATTAAGTGTTAATCCTTTAACCCTGTTAGAGGCCAAGTGGGCCTGGTATTGGATTGGTTCAGGCCAGGTTTAAGGCCCAACCAAGAGTGCTAGACCTATTTGGCGGTGGCACCGCCCAGGTCTAGCTCCCTAAGTTGTACTGGGCAATGGTACCGCCCAATGGTAGAACACCTGGGCAGTGGTACCGTTGGCTGGGCGGTGGTACTGCCTAGTACACTAATCATGGTAGTGTATCAGGTGGTGGTATCGCTAGACTGAGCGGTGGTATCGCTTAGTGTCGAGGTCAAATTGGTAGTGGTACCGCTAGTGACAAGCGATGGTACCGCTAGTACCCGGTAAACCCAGGATGGGAAGGTTTTTGACTCCAAGTTTGAATCAGATTAGAGCCTATAAAAACCCCTCCCATCCTTGGGTTGAATACACAAGCACATACACTTTGAAAGCAAAAAAACTCTATTCAAATCTCTCTAGAAATCCCTCCTTTAGTTTTCTCTTGTATTCGATTCAAAAGAAAGGAGATAGTGCTTATAAGGGTTACCTCCTAAGCCCATCAAAAGGAGAGAGTGCTGTAAGAGAAGTTGTCTTCACCTATTGTAAGGAAGACATCTAGTGAAAAGTCGGTGGCTTTAAGTGAAGAGGAATCGAGAGTAGATGTAGGTCGTATGACCGAACCACTATAAAAATCGGTTTGCATTTACTTCTTACAAATTTACTTTACTGCAAACCATCTTTACTTTACTACTCAACTTGCTTAATGTCTTCCTACATCTTAAAACGCTCTAAAGTTAATTACGCTTTAATCGAAATCGATTTTAGTCAAAATATGATTTTTATCATACGAAGTTTCCAAAAAGTTCTTAAATCACCGAATTTATCATTCTTAACTACTACACTAATTCACACACAACCCCCCCCTCTTAGTGCCAGTCTAGATCCCAATAGTGTTATCACAGTTTATGAGAATATTCTTTAATTGAATTCCATAGTCTTCTAAAGTATTTTTTATACAAACAAATTATACACAACATGCACTTGTGGCTATGTACTCGGCTTCGGCTGTAGATAGTGCAACCGAGTTTTGTTTCTTAGAAGTCCAAGAGACAAGTGCATGTCCTAAAAATTAGCATGTTATGGATGTGCTTTTTTTATCTATTCTACATCTACCAAAATTCGCATCCGCATAAGCTTTTAAATCAAAGTCATCGGATTATGGATACCATAATCCTAGATTAGGAGTTCCTTTAAGATATCTAAATATTCTTTTAATAGCTTTAATGTGAGATAACTTAGGATTAGCTTAAAATCTTGTACAAAGTCCTACACTAAATATGATATCCGGTCTAGTTGCAATGAGGTAAAGTAAACTACCTATCATTCCCCTAAATATTTTTTGATCAAAATTTTCTCCACTTTCATCCATGTGTAATTTAGTAGAAGTACTCATAGAAGTATTTATGGCTTTTGAACCGACCATGTTAAATCGTTTTAACAATTCTAATGTATATTTAGATTGATTAAGAAATATATCATCACTAAGTTGTTTAATTTACAATCCTAAAAAGAAGGTTAGTTCACCCATTAGACTCATTTCAAATTCATGACTCATACACTTGGCAAATGATTCACAAAGTGATTCATTAGTAGAACCAAGGATAATATCATCAACATAAATTTGAACAATAAGAAAATTATTTTTAAAATATTTATCAAACAATGTAGTATCAACCTTGCCTTTAGTAAAATTATTTAAAATTAGAAATGAGCTAAGTCTCTTATACCAAGCTCTTGGGGCTTGTTTTAACCCATAGAGAGCCTTAGTCAATTTAAATACATGATTAAGAAAAAGAGAGTTTTCAAAACCGGGTGGTTGCTCAATAAACATTTCTTTGAAAATAAAACCATTTAAGAAATCACTTTTGACATCCATTTGAAATAACTTAAAATTATTACTACTAAAGTAGGCAAGGAGCATCCTAATGGCTTCTAATCTTACCATAGGAGCGAATGTCTCTTCGTAATCGATACCTTCTTCTTGGTTGAAACCTTTGGCCACTAATCTAGCCTTGTTTCTAACCACGATACCGAATTCATCTTGCTTGTTTCTAAAAACCCATTTAGTACCTATAACTAAATGGTCACTAGGTCTAGGAACAAGCTTCCGCAAAACCGGGTGGTTGCTCAATAAACATTTCTTTGAAAATAAAACCATTTAAGAAATCACTTTTGACATCCATTTGAAATAACTTAAAATTATTACTACTAAAGTAGGCAAGGAGCATCCTAATGGCTTCTAATCTTGCCACAGGAGCGAATGTCTCTTCGTAATCGATACCTTCTTCTTGGTTGAAACCTTTGGCCACTAATCTAGCCTTGTTTCTAACCACGATACCGAATTCATCTTGCTTGTTTCTAAAAACCCATTTAGTACCTATAACTAAATGGTCACTAGGTCTAGGAACAAGCTTCCGCACCTCATTCCTCTCAAATTGGTTCAATTCCTCTTGCATTGCGATAACCCAAGAATCATCTTTTAAGGCTTCATCAATGCACTTAGGTTCAATTTGAGAAATAAAATCAGTATTGGCATAAAAATTCTTAAAAGAAGAACTAGTTTGAACTCCTTTTGATGTATCTCCTATAATTAGCTCCTTTGGATTGGCATCTACATACTTCCATTCCTTATGTAAAGAAATTTGGAAAGAAGATGTATCCAAGTTGCTATTTTGAGGAGAGGTTTCATTCAAATTTAAACCATCAAAATCAAGATCATCATCAAAATCATTTTTCTTACATTCGAAAACTTCATTAAAAACAACATGAATAGACTCTTCTATAACTAAGATTCTTTTGTTAAAAACATAAAAAACTTTAGAAGTAGAAGAGTAACCAAGAAAGATGCCTTCATCAGATTTTGCATCAAACTTTCCTAAGGCATCCTTTTCATTCAAGATAAAGCATTTGCAATCGAAAATTTTAAAGTAAGAAACATTTGTTTTTTTATTATTCCATAATTCATAAGGAGTTTTGGATAGAGATGGTCTTATTAGAACTCTATTCATGATATAACAAGTCGTATTAATGGCCTCAACCCAAAAGTATTTGGGTAAAGTATGTTCGTTTAATATGGTTCTTTCCATTTCTTATAAACTCCTATTCTTTCTTTCTACTACATTTTGTTGAGGATTCCTCAGAGTAGAGAAATTATAGTTATATCTATTAGATTCGTAAAGATTTTGAAAGTCACGGTTTTGAAATTCACCACCGTGATCACTCCGAATTGAAGAAATCATAAAACCCTTTTCATTTTGAGCAAGTTTATAAAATTTAGAGAAACATCTAAAACAATCACTTTTGTGAGCCAAGAAATAGGTCCAAGTGTATCTACTATAGTCATCAACAATTACAAATGTATATTTACTACCTCCTAGGCTCATTGTGTCAATTGGTCCAAATAAATTCATATGGATCAATTGCATTGGTCTAGAGGTGATTATTTGATTCTTTGGTTTGAAGCTACTTTTTATTTATTTTTCTAGTTGACAAGCATCACACACTTTGTCTTTTATGAACTTAATATTGGGAATACCTCTTATAAGTTCTTTAGATGTGATTTGAGAAATTAGTTTCATGCTAGCATGACCTAATCTCCTATGCCAAAGCCAAGCATCATCATTCAAAACCGAAAAATATATTTCATTGCTAAGATCATCAATGATGATGGTGTAGACATTATTTTATTTTAGTGCAATCATAGATGTATTATTGTATGATTTTTCAATAATGCAAGCATTAGATTTAAATTTCATAATGTTTCCTTTCTCATATAATTAACTAATGCTCAAAAGATTATGATTTAAGCCATCTACCAACATCACATCATCAATTAAAAAGCTTGATTTGTTACCTATAGTTCCCTTGCCAATGATTTTACTCTTGTTATCTCCAAAGGTGATATACTCTTCGTCTTGGCTAGTGAGCTTAGAGAATTGAGATGGATCTCCGGTCATATGCCTTGAGCATCCACTATCAAGGTACCATCTCTTGCTCTTAGCCTGTGTAAGTGAATGTGTCTATAAAAGAGAATGATTTTTAGGTACTCATATGAACTTGGGTGCCTCAAATATTGATTTACTAATCTTGTCATTATTCATTGAGTTCCTTATAGTTCATTTAGGAACCCATATCAATTTATGTGGGTTAAATTTCTTATATGGACATTTGTAAACAATATGTCCGGACTTGCAACAAAAGTTGCATTTCAAATGAGATAATACATATAGTGTGAGTCATTTAATGAAGGTGGTAGAATTTTGGTGAGATCCACTCACAAATCTAATTCCACTTCTTTTTCTGATGTGTCTCTTGTTTGCAAGGATCAAGTCCAAACCCTTATTACCGACCTTAAACTTATTTAGGGTCTTTTTAAGTAGCAAGTTCTCCTTTTTTATTACCTCTAAGTGTTCACACTTAGAGCATGGAGGTAAAGAGATAATTCCAAGATCAAGACTTTCAAGTTTATCTAATAAAATAGCATGCTCCTTTTTTAATAAATTGAACTTTTTACTAATAGCTCTACATGCATCAAATAATTTATGAAAAATAATTAAAAGTTCATCGAAGGATAAGTCTTCATTAAATAACTCACATACCTCTTCTCCGAGAGCCATCAATGCGAAGTTGGCCTCCTTCTTGTTGTTTGCTTCTTTATCTTCGGAGCCACTTGAGTCATTCCATGTTGCCTTTAGAGCCTTCTTCCTCCTTGGTTGCTTCTTTTTGGCTTAGGAGCATTCACTTTTGAAGTGCCCAAGCTTCTTGCATTCATAACATATCACTTGTTCTCTTTTAGGTTTAAGTTTATTTTTAGTGTCATTTTTAAATTTATTCTTTCTTATAAATTTTTTGAATTTTCGAGTTAAGAGTGCAAATTCATCATCAAGGTCCTCATCACTTAAGCATTCTTTCAAGTAGTCTTCTTATGTTCGTAATGTCATATTCTTCCTGTTCTTTAAAAGAGGGTTCTCGAGTTCATCATGAGCATGGCATGTCATTTCATAGGTCATTAATGACCCAATAAGTTCTTCGGACGAAAAATTTTGTTAGGTCCTTGGCCTCTTGAATGGTCGTAACTTTTGGATCCCAACTTTTTGGAAGGGATCTTAAAATTTTAGTGACAAGTTTGAAATTAGAAAAACCTTTACAATGTGCTTTGAGTCCATTGACGACATCCGTGAAACGGGTTGTACGTGTCTCCGATGGACTCACTTGGTTTTATCCAAAATAATTCATAAGAATGAACCAAGAGATTGATTTAGGACTCTTTCACTCGGCTAGTGCCTTCATGAGTGATTTCAAGAGTGTGCCAAATATCAGAAGCTGATTCATAAATCAAAACATGATTAAACTCATTTTTATCAAATACGCAAAACAAGGCATTCATAGCCTTTGCATTAAGAGCAAAAATCTTCTTCTCCGATTCATTCCATTCATTCATCGAAAGAGAAGATCTTTGAAATTCAGTTTCAACAATATTCCAAAGTTTAAAATCTATAGAAATTAGAAAAATCTTCATATGAGTCTTTCAATAGGTGTAATCTAGCCCATTAAACATAGACAGATGTGTAATTAAATGACCCTCTTGCATACTGGAATACACCATCTCTCTTAGGTTTTAAACTAAATGAGAGTGACATTACTCTGATACCAGTTGTTAGGATATGAACGGCACTAAGAGGGGGGGGGGGGTAAATTAGTGCAATGGATAAAAATTGAAATTCAAAGTAATTTCGGAAAAAGTTGTTCATCAAGAAATTTCGATCCGACGAAAGTGATTTCAGCAAGGTGATTTGAGTGAATACTATAGAAAGTAGAGAGGAGGAGATCGAGAGATCACAACTAAGTAAAGATTGAAATGCAGTAAGTTAAAAACTCACACATCAAGAGAAGTATACAACGATCCATAGTGGTTCGGTCAAATAACCTACGTCCACTTCCGAAACCTCCTTCGATGAGGTTCCCAACTTTCACTATCAACTCTTCTTAAAGGGGAAGGACAAAGCACCCCTCTTACAAACTTTTACAAGTGGTTCACACTCATATAGAATTTTTACAAAGTAAAACTTGGGAGGTGAACACTTAAGCCTATCGAATACAATTTGCTATAGCTTTGACTCAGTTTTTTAATTTCTCAATTCGTGCTTAGCCAACTGAGAAGAGAGGGGTATTTATAGATTTAATTGGCTTCAGAATCAGAGCCAAAAAGAGTCACATCCCAGATTTCTAGGTATTGGCGGTACCACCGCTTGGCATTGGTAGTACCACTACTAGTTGACCTTGTTCTATCAGTGTACTGGGTGGTACCACCACTCAGTCTAGCAGTATTACCGCCTGACAGGGTCCTCGGACTCTATGGAGGGACGGTACCACCGCTTATCAGGCGATACCACTAATGACAAGTAATAATTGTCAACGGTACCACCGCTGACCTAGGACAGTACCACCACCCAAACCACCTAGGAACTAGTTCTCAGTGCAGTGCCACTGCCAAACATGGTCAGCACTGGTGAATGGGCATTGAATCTGGCCCAATTTAGCCTAATTAAGATCCAGTTGGCCTCAGCTAAGGTTAATTAGGATTATCACCTAATTCTAATGCTAATTATATGCTAACTATGAAATTGAAAATATATTCTAAGCAAATTAAAAATTCATAATGTCGAGTCTTCTTCCGACGAGCTTTCCGGCGGACTTCCAACGAACTTCCGACACACCCTTGGATATCTTTCGACGGACTTCCAGTAGCCTCACGGACTTTGTGGTGAGTTCGATGAATCTTTTGGCCACCTTCTGAACTTTCTCGATGAACTCTGCAAACCTCCGACAATCCTTCCGATGAACTTCTAAAACCTTCAGCAAGTCCTTGATTCATTCTTGGCCAGTTCCGGTAGTACTTCTAACGATCCTTTGAACTTCCGGTGGACTCTCGAACTCCCAACGTACTTGACTCCGATAATTTACTTTATGTCTTCATTGCTATCGTAGTCAATCCCACACACTTATCTCAATAATATGGATTAGATCAAATAACTTATCAATTGACTTCATCATCAAAATCTATATTCAACATGAATCAATTTGTCCAACATGTCATTGGTCCATCATCGCTTCATCCGATTCTTCGGCGCATTGTTCTCTCTTGCAGCTTATTGCCCAATTGGCAGTTATCCTCCGCAACTCTAATCTTCTTGGCATAATTCCACTCTTCTTGGCCTGATGCTCGAACCTATCGTCCGAAGCCTTCTGCCGATATGTCGACCAATCCTTCGCTCGACATTCAATCTTCTGACATGTTCTCCTCCGGCCCAACATCGATTCTTCCTACTTCAATTGTCTATTCTTAATCGAAGATAGTCCTCCATCACTCAAAACATAGTTAGATCATAAACACTATCAATTGGTTTCATCATCAAAATTTGAGATTCAATAATCTCCTCCTTTTTTATGATGATAACCAAATAATGATGGAGTTAACCTTAACTCCCCCTATCAATATGCTAGAAAATTCAAAATTCAAAATTCAAAAATTTTGAATAAATTCAAAATTTTGAATAAATTCAAAATTTTGAATAAATTTAAAATTTTGAATAAATTCCAAAATTCAAAAATTTTGAATAAATTTAAAATTTTGATAAAAAATTTAAAATTCAGACATTTTGAATAAATCATGTATAATCAAAATTTTTAATTCAACATACAATGCATAAAATCATCATACTTCTCCCCCTTTGTCATCAACAAAAAGGAGAAGTTGTATCTAGTAAGTGTTTTGAAGATATGCAAATTTTACAACATATAAGCTAGCAATCACTTTACAACATTTACGATCACCAAATCATCAAGTTTATAAAGATGTGCAAGAATACAAGTTTTTCAAGTTTGCACTTTTGCTTCTTTTGAGATAGCAACTCTTTGCTTCTTTTTGCGATATTTCATTCTAGTAAGTTTTGTTTCTTCTCTTTTGAGAAGTGCAAGCAAGTTTTGCCTTCGCAAGCTAACAAACTTTTCCCCCACTTTATCAGTGTAAAAAGGAAGTAAAGAATACAATGTTGCAAAATTTTTACATCAATTTACATATTATGACAAAAGGTATACAACCAATACAAAAGAATCATGATATAAAAGATATTAATATCAACGATTATGAGAAATCAAATCATGATTCATTTTGATATGTCTCTTCTTTTGTAAATGGCAAAAAGAAATCTTAGAAAAATAAAGAGGAGATCTCGATTCATGCATAATATCTCTTAATTCATCATGAATCATAAGAAATTTAAGTTATGATTCTGAAAAATTCATGATACATTTAGAAAATTCTCTTTTTTAGTAAATGACAAAAGAAAAATAAGAGAAAAGCTCTCAATTTAAGCATAAGACATCTCAAGTCATCAAGATCACATTTCATTAAAAAAATTTCAAGTATCAAATATCGAGATATCAAGATTATGATTAAATGTTCTCTTAAAAGAGTAAATCATACGAGAATCAAAAAGGATATTTCATGTAAAATAAATTGCAATCATAAATACCAATAAATAATTCATTTGAATATATCATCTTATTAGTAAAAGAATCATATGAGAACCTGATTCATGCATAAGAAATCTTAATTCATCATGATTCATAAAAATCAAGTTATGATTCCGAGAAATCAAGAGAAAAAGTTATGAATCATTTGAAAAAATCTCATTCAAATTCAATTCAATAACTCCAAACTCATTATCAAAATCACTTTCAAGATTCATAAAATAGCATAAATAGATTTATTAACACATCATCAAAATCTCTTTCATAATTTAAGAGATTCACAAAAGATAATCTACATGGATCTTTTATTCAAAAATTGAAAAGCTTTGAGGATTGAGAACTTTTTATGGAAAAAGAATGTATTCCTCTTTTAGTGATTTGTTTCATACAATCATGCCTTTATCTTTTTATGTCAAATAAAACCATGCATCAATGTTAAGGACCAATAAACAAATTTCATTATAAAAATCATCAAGACCAAACATAAAGCATCATGTTTAGAATCGAAAGCAATATAAAATCATCAAGATAATTGCTTCTTGAAACATATAGGTTTAATCTTATTTGGTGTGCAAGCATTATCATAAAACATGCAATTATCATGCATAGTTTTTAATTTTAAAAAATCATTCGAAAGAAAAGCATAATAAAATAATATAATTTTTTTAAAACTAATTCAAATCATGAAAAAAAAACACTAAGTGACTTCATGATAAGGTACAAAAGATTGGATTGAGTCACTTACCTTGTTGCCGAAAACCATTAAGGCGTAGTTCGCTACTTCGTCTTCATTGGTTTGTTCCTCATCTTTGGATGCTCTCAATTTGTCCTTGAATTCTTTCTTCCTCTTTTTAAGTTTATTTTTGTTCTTAATTTTATGTTTTAAGACTTTTTTAAACTTTATAGTCAAAAGTTCAAGATCATCATCATCATTGTCCTCATCACTTAAGCTTTCTCTCAAGTGGTATTCTTTTGTTCGAAGTGACAAATCCTTCCTATTCTTTGGAAGGTGGTTCTCATATTCATCATATTTTAAGCATGTCATCTTATAGGTCATTAATGACCCGATAAGTTCTTCAATAGGAAAGTTATTTAGATTCTTCGCTTCTTGTATAGCCATCACTTTCGGATCCCAACTCTTTGAAAAGGATCTTAAAATCTTATTGATAAGTTCAAAATTAGAAAAATATTTATCAAGACTTTTTAAACCATTGATGACATCCATAAACCAGGTGTACATGTCATAATAGTTTCACTTGGTTTCATGTGAAACAATTCAAATCATACATCAAAAGATTTATTTTAGAATCTTTTACTCTACTTGTGCCTTCGTGTGTGACTTCAAGAGTGTATCAAATGTCATAAGCCATTTTGCAAATAGAAATCTAATTAAACTCATTTTTGTTCAAGGCACAAAACAAGGCATTCATAGCCTTTGCATTTAACGAAAATAATTTTTTCTCAAAATTATTCAATTCAATCATGGGTTTAGAGAGTGTTTGAAAACCATTTTTAATAATGTTCCACAAATCAAAATCCAAAGAAAGCAAAAAAACTCTCATTCGAGTTTTTCAACAAGTGTAGTCCGTCCCATTGAACGTGGGAGGAGGAACAATAGAAAATCCATCTTGAAAGCCAAAAGGAGTCATTTCTCTTGGGTGTTAATCCAAATGAGAAATACCGTGACTCTGATACCAATTGTTAGGATCAAGTTCGACACTAAGAAGGTGAACTAGTGCAACAATAAATACATTCAATTTCGAAAAACTTTCAGTTCGTACAATGAAAACCTGATAGGGCCCTAGTAGGGTCGGGTCCTACTCAACCAAGTAGTAGGTAATAAAAATCCTATGAGATTGTAATAAACTCCACCTAGCCATCTCTATTCTATAAAGAAGAATGGCTAAGGTTTATAGTTGGGCCTTTGGCTTCCTAGCCATCACTTGGCTAGAGTTGAGGGCAAAAGAGGTATTTTACTTAGAAAGCAGCCACTAGGGCTAGGGTTTAGAGTCTTATATAAGCATGTAGTGCCCACCTCCTTTGAATAAGAAAAGATCAATCTACTTTACAGCCATTTGACCGACTACCAAGGAGGGTGGTGTTGAATCTTGAATTTTGATGATGAAACTAATTGATCGTATTTATTAATCTAACTATATTTTGAGTCACGTAGGTCTACTCTTGATCAGGATTAGACAATTGACGTAGAAAGAATCAATATTGTGCCGAAAAAAATCTTGTTAGGAGATTGGATGTCGAGCTAGAGATCCGGTCGACGATTGGCAGAAGGCTTCGAACAAAGAAATCGAGCATCAGGCCAATAGGAGCGGAGTTACACTAAGGAGATCAGGGCTACGGAGGTAACTATTGATTGAGCAACAAATCGCAAGAGAGGATGATGTGTCGAAGTGTCAGACGAAGCGTCGATGGACCAATGACGTGTCGGGCAACTAATTACAATTCACATTGTAATAATTATCTAGATCAAAGTAGGATTAGCTTAATTGGGTTATAATTAAACCAACTCAATTAGGGCCAATTGGGTCTAAATTGGGATTGATTTAGGCTCATTGGGAGGCCCATTCAGTGGCCCAAAAGTTGTTGCAGGCAGTGGAACCGCCTATGAGCCGGAAAAGTGAAAATCATACTTTTCTAGGCTACAAGCGATGGTTCCACCTAGCAATAAAGCTGCAATGGTGGTACTGCTCTAGGCTGGTGCTAGCACCACCAGAATCTCTATTTTCAAGGTTTTGCAGGTGATGGTACCGCTCAATGCAGGTGGTGATATTGCCCATACTTGAAAAATCCAAAAATTTAAATTTTGGCTTCGTTTTTAAAGCCAATCAAGGCCTATAGATACCCCTCTCATTCATGGTTGAAAGACATATTACCTAGAATGAAAATGAGGAAAAATTCTATTGTAAACTTGAGAGAAATCCTCCCCTCAAATTTTAAGTGTTGGAAAAGTTCAAGAGAGGGGTGAGAGGCTTTGTAAGGGTTACATCCTAAGCCCGTCAAAATCAGAGTACTATAAAAGGGAGTCAATCCTTGCCCATTGGAAGGAGGATAGCTAGTGAAAAGCCAATGGCCTCAAGAGAAGAGGAATCAGGAGTGGACGTAGGTCGTATGACCGAACCACTATAAAATCGGGTTTGCATTTTCTTATTATCATTTACATTGTTATAAGCCTTTACTTTACTTACCCCACTTCCATTTCATCATCTTACGCATGTGTTCAAGTTAAATGCAATTGAAATGCTTTTAATTGAAATATTGCTTTGAATCATACAAAGTTTCCGAACTTGTTTTAAATCGCCAAAATTTATCATCTTTATCCGCTGCACTAATTCACCCCCCCCCTCCCCCTCTTAGTGTTGCTCTAGATCCCAACAATTGATATCAGAGTCTCATTATTTCTCTTTCGGATTCACACCTGCAAGAAATGGCTCTTCACGGCTTTCAAGAGGGTTTTTTTATTGTTCGTCCTCCGTTGTTTAATGGTTTGGACTACACTTATTGAAAAACTCAAATGAGAGTTTTTATGATTTCTATAAATTTAGATTTATGAAATATTATTAAAAATGATTTTCAACTTCTCTCTAAACCAACGAACGAATGGTCAGATTTAAAGAGAAAATCTTTTTCTTTAAATGCAAAGGCTATGAATGCTTTATTTTGCTCTTTAGACAAAAACGAGTTTAATCAGATTTTTACATATGAAACGGCTTTTGATATTTGGCACACACTTAAAGTCACACACGAAGGAACGAGTAGAGTCAAAGACTCGAAAGTTAATATTTTGATGCATGATATTGAGCTTTTTTGAATGGAACTTAGCGAGACTATCGATGTCATGTTCTCCCATTTCTCAAATGTCATCAATAGTCTAAGAGCCCTTGGTAAATCTTTTTTGAATTTTGATCTCATAAATAAGATTTTAAGATCCCTTCCAAAAAGGTAGGATCCAAAAGTAACCGCTATACAAGAAGCTAAAAATTTAAATAACTTATCTCTTGAAGAACTCATTGGGCCTTTAATGACCTATGAGATGATATTCTTGGAATACAATGAACATGATGAACACATGAACCACCTTCTAAAGAAAAAGAAGGATTTGGAACTTTGGACAAATGAATGCCACTTGAGTGATGACTCAAGTGATGAGAATAATGTTGAGAACCTTGTGTAAGAAAAACTAAAGAATATAATGTGTTTCTTAATCACTATAATAGAAACACGATAAAACTAAATGCAGAAACAAAAATTGCGTACCTCTAGCCATTGTTGTCGAGAAATTTCTACGGTGGTTTCTCTTGGTGTTTTGGTTCTTCTCAACTCAGAACTCTCACTTTAGATGGTGTAAGAAATCTCTGAAGACTTTCTTGAGAGATAGAGCCAAGGGACCAAAACTTCTCTTTATATAGATGTTCTCCCAGCAAGAACATTTATTACCACCAAATTCATAACGTTAAGAATTAATTCAAG
Organism: Musa beccarii; assembly: GCA_024322285.1. Classification (NCBI taxonomy): domain Eukaryota; kingdom Viridiplantae; phylum Streptophyta; class Magnoliopsida; order Zingiberales; family Musaceae; genus Musa; species Musa beccarii. The sequence goes on from CM044396.1 coordinate 24,635,244, forward strand.
TTTTGTAACGTTTGGACCATCATTAAAAATTTTAATGATAATAAATAGAAATTCAATAATAACAGTTAATCCATAATGAATGAAAAACCAAAATAATTAAATCATAATAAATGGAGAAATAAATGACAAACTTAATGAGAACGATTATAATTTCTAAAATCAATAAAATTCAATGATAATTAATAAGAAACGGTTGCATTCTCCCACTTGGTCCATACGTTTAACTTAATAACTTGAATTAATCTTATCGAACAATTTTCTTAAGAAACAAATACATGAATCATAGTGATAAGTCCTCTAAGAGCGAGTATTATCATTCATGTATCACGATGTACTTAGTTTCTTAAGAATCAATCTTAATGTGGTAATATTACTTAATAAATAAACCTTATATTTATTCTTAGTCCAGCAAAATTATATTTTCTCAAATTAATGTGCACATGAATAAGAAAATATCACAATGTATATAAGAGTTGCAATACAATTATAAAGTGGAACCAAGCCCCATTTTCTTTACATGATCCTTGAATTTCAAAGGTGGCATGTCTTTAGTCAAAGGATCAGTAATCATCAATTCAGTGCTAATGTGCTCAATGACCACTTTCTTTTCTTTTACATGTTCTCTTATGGCTAAATACTTAATGTCGATGTGTTTACTTCGACTTCCACTTTTATTGTTCTTAGCCATAAAGACAGCAGCTAAATTATCGCAAAAAATTCTTAATGGCCTAGAAATAGAATCCATAATTCTAAGCCTTGAAATGAAACTCTTAAGCCATACACCATGCGAAGTAGCCTCAAAACAGGAGACAAACTCAGCTTCCATGGTAGAAGTAGCAATCAAGGTTTGCTTAACACTTCTCCAAGAAATAGCTCCACCAGCCATCATAAAAATGTATCCTGATGTTGATTTACGAGAATCAACACAACCGACGAAGTTTGAATCTGAGTAGCCAATCACATCCAGATTGTCTGTATGTCTATGCATAAGCGTATAATCTTTGGTTCCTTGAAGATACCTCAGCACTTTCTTTGCAGCTCTCCAGTGGTCCATACCTAGATTACTCTGATATCGACCTAGCATCCTCACAGCAAATGCAATATTAGGTCTAGTATAGACCAGGGCATACATAAGGCTTCCAACGATAGAAGCATATGGGATGTTTTTCATTGATTCCCTCTCAAGATTGTTCTTCGGGCATTGGTTCAAATTGAACCTATCACCTTTCACAATAGGAGCAACACTTGGTGAACAATCCTTCATCCGAAATCTCTCTAAAAGCTTATTGATATAGGTTTCTTATGATAGACCTAAAATACCTCGAGGTCTATCTCTATGGATCTTAATGCCAATGACATAAGATGCTTCACCCATATCCTTCAAATTAAAGTTTTTAGAAAGGAATTGTTTCACCTCATAAAGCAAACCCTTATCATTGGTTGCAAGCAAAATATCATCTACGTATAAAATAAGAAAACATATTTTACTCCCACTGACCTTCTGATATATACATTGATCCATGGGATTTTCAACAAATCCAAATGACGAAATCACTCCATGGAATTTAAAATACCATTGGCGAGAGGCTTGTTTCAAACCGTATATAGATTTCTTAAGCTTACAAACCAATTGCTCACCAACACTAGAGGAGAAACCTTCAGGTTGTTTCATATAAACCTGCTCCTCTAGATCTCTATTAAGAAACACCGTTTTCACATCTATTTGTTATAACTTAAGGTCAAAATGAGCAACTAATGCTAAAATGATACGAAGAGAATCTTTCTTAGATACTGGAGAAAATGTTTCCGTATAATCGATTCCTTCTTTTTGAGTAAATCCCTTTGCAACAAGTCTTGCCTTGTGTCTATAAATATTACCTAATGAATCTTTCTTGGTCTTAAAGACCCATTTGCAGCCAATAGCCTTTGCTTCATTAGGCAACTCTACAAGATCCTAGACTTCATTGCTCTTCATGGAATTTATCTCTTCCTTCATAGCATTGTACCATAAATCTGACTCTTTGCAACTCTTGGCTTGTGAAAATGTTTCAGGATCATTTTCTTAATGTTGTACCAATGTTTCCTTGAGAAACTTGTGGTTCAACTAATTGTTCAAGAGTTTGTTATAATTCCTGAACTGGTTGATCTATTAGAATATTATCAACAACTTGTGGAATCTCAATGATTGGTTGTTCAACACCAGTTTGTACTTGAGGAGTGTTATGAACTATAACCAATCTATCATTTGATGTGGAAGGTTGAGATTCTATATGATGTGCAGAAACTATATTCCTAAACTGATTGCTCCCACTGATCATGTCATCCTCAAGAAACTTAGCATTTCTTGATTCCACAATCCTAGTTGTATGAGATGGACAATAAAACCTGTAACCTTTGGACTTTTCAGCATATGCAATAAAATAAACACTAATAGTCCTCGGGTCCAGTTTCTTCTCTTGTGGATTGTATATCCTGACCTCAGATGGACATCCCCAAATGCGCATATGTCATAAACTCGGTTTCCAACCTTTCCATAATTCAAATGGTGTCTTTTGGACAGCCTTGGTTGGAACTCGGTTTAATATATACACAGCCGTCTTTAGTGCTTCAATCCACAAGAATTTAGGAATATTGGAGTTGCTAAGCATACTCCACACCATGTCTAATAATGTTCGGTTTCTTCTTTCTGCAACACCATTCTGGTCTGGAGAACCAAGCATAGTGTATTGGGCAATAATCCCATGTTCTTGAAGAAACTTAGCAAAATGTCCAGGTGCTTGTCTATTCTCAGTATATCTACCATAATATTCTCCACTTCTATCTGATCTCACAATTTTAATTTGTTTACCACATTAGTTCTCAACTTCAGCCTTAAAGACTTTGAAGGCATCCAATGCTTCGTTTTTGTTATAAAGCAAATAAATATACATATATCGTGAGTAATCATCTATAAAGGAGATGAAGAATTTCTGACCATGTGCATCCATGTCTGGACAACATATATCAGTATGAATGATCTCTAATATGTCTGAACTCTTATTAGCACCTTTCTTAGACTTGTTGGTCTGTTTTCCCTTAATATAGTCCACACAAGTCCTAAAATCAGTAAAATCAAGAGTACTAAGTATTCCATCATTAACTAATATTTTAATTCTCTCTATGGAGATATGTCCTAATCTCCGGTGCCATAACATAGAGGAGTCCTCATTAATATTACACCTTTTAATGCCAACATGAACATGCATTGAACTATAAGTGTCATTATTTTGTAATAAAATACGATAAAGACCATCAGACAAAATACTATTCCCAACACAATCATATTTGTATAATAAACTAAATGATGTATCTTAAAAATTAAAGGAATATCCAAATGGTACGAGTTTGGAAACAGAAATTAAGTTTCATGAGAAACTTGGTACATAAAAGGTCCTTTCTAATTTTAAAACAAAACCACTACTTAAAATTAAAATGCATGTTCCAATTGCCTCCACATGTGAGCCCATCTTGTTGCTTGATAAGATGCTTTGCTCACTTTCCACTGGCTTCCTTAGGTTTTGCATACCCTGCAAAGAGTTTGCAATATGGATTGTTAATCCAGAGTCAATCCACCAGGTGTTAATATTAACATTAACCATATTAGATTCATAACACACAAACGAGGTTGGTTTACCTTTCTTTTCAAGCCATTGTTGGAATTTTAAGCATTCCTTCTTCATGTGTCCCTTCTTTTTACAAAAGAAACACTTTGCTTCTTTCTTGATATCAGCTTGGGGTGATATTTTACCTTTTCCCTGCTGATTGGCTTGATTTTTGTCAGTTTTATTCTTCTTGTGAGTGGTTACCACCAATGCACTCTCACCCAGCTCCATCACTAGCCTTTCTTCTTCTTGAACACACATGGTCATTAATTCATTAATTGACCATTTATCTTTATGTGTATTATATGAAATCTTAAAAGGCCCATATTGATGTGGAAGGGTGTTCAGAATATAATGCACCAGGAAAGATTCTGACATATCAACCTCGAGTTTCTTAAGTTGAGCAGCAATATCCCGCATTTGCATTATATGCTCACGCACACCTTTTACGTTGGTGAGTCTAAGGGATGAGAATTTCATTATTAGGGTACTTGCTAATGCCTTTTCTGAAGTGACGAATTGCTCGTCGATAGCATGTAGCAAGTCTCGGACATTCTCATGCTGGTCAACAGAACCACGTATACCAGCAGTTATTTTAGTTTTGATAAACATCACGCTGAGCCGATTGGATCGCTCCCATCGCTCATATAGCGTAACCTCGGTTGAGTATGGTATTAGTGACTGTAGGTGGTTCGTCTTTCCTAATAGCATAATCAATGTCCATCCACCCTAGATGGAGGAGAATCCTTTCTTTCCAAATCTTATAGTTATCACCCCTAAGTTCAGGAATGTCATATCGAATATCAGAGAAATTGACATTTTGAGAAACTACATAAAATCCAAAATGCTTATGTCAAAAATTTGAGGCTTAATAGTCTAAATTGCATGCTTTATCAATGTAAAACATGCCAAAAATTTGAATCTCATGACATAAAAATTGCCTGTGGGCTAAATTTTTAATTTAAATAGATTCAATTAGTCTTTATGATAAAACTATCAAATTATGTACCAATTCATAATCCCTGTGGGTAAATTATGAAAATAATCTGATATTTTATCCTGATTAATTATATAAATATAATAAAAGATCCTATGGGATAACAATTATTATATTAAATATAATCAATCACAATTTTATGTCTAATTCCTTATGTGATCCTAATTTTAACTTTATATATAATTTTAATCAATTAAGGATGCTATGGCTAGTCCCTAATTAATTAAGATTATATACATCACTAGACATTTTCTTGAATAAAATTGGCTCATAAACATAAATTAATATGATTAAATATTCATATAACATATGAGCAATTTTAACTATAATGAATGTTTTATTTCATTATTGAAAATCTTATATCTTCATGATTTTCAACATCGAATGCATCAACAGTTTCAGAAAGAAACCTAAATCAAGGCACATTCATGGTATAAAAATAAAAACCTCTTTCATATCAAGGCAGAGGTTAATCATGGGCTCTAATACCAAATGTAAGAAAAACTGAAGAATATAATGTGTTTCTTAATCACTATAATAGAAACACGATAAAACTAAATGTGGAAACAAAAATTGCGTACCTCCAGGCTATTGTTGTCGAGAAATTTCTGCAGTGGTTTGTCTTGGTGTTTTGGTTCTTCTCGACTCAGAACTCTCACTTTAGATGGTGTAGGAAATCCCTGAAGACTTTCTTGAGAGATAGAGCCAAGGGACCAAAACTTCTCTTTATATAGATGTTCTCCCATCAAGAACATTTATTACCACCAAATTCATAACGTTAAGAATTAATTCAAGTTTTGTAATGTTGGACCATCATTAAAAATTTTAATGATAATGAATAGAAATTTAATAATAACGGTTAATTCATAATGAATGAAAAATCGAAATAATTAAATCATAATAAATGGAGAAATGAATGACGAACTTAATGAGAACGGTTATAATTTCTAAAATCAATAAAATTCAATGATAATTAATAAGAAACGGTTACACCTTGAACTTTTAATAAATCTTAATAAGTTTATTAAACAAAAATTTAAACTAAAAATGAACTTGAATGGAGGATGAGGCTAAAGAAGAGGAAGACACCCAAAAACGAATCAAGTGCATCCGAAGGCAAAATGGCAAATTGGGCTTTGACGGGTTTCGTCAACAAGGTAAGTATCTCACCCGAAATGCTTTTACCTTATTTTAAAATTACTTGATATCTTTTTCATGAGTGCTTAATTTAGAAAGTAGGAAATTTGTTTAAAATCTCTTGAATCAATTTTGGAAAATGTTGCATATTTAATGAGTTACAAATTTAATGATCTTTATGATGAAATTTGCGTTTCCATCTTGAATATTGACATTTCTTTTTAAGGAAAAGGTATGCTTATAAAAAACAAATCACATGAATAGAAATTTATAAAAATGAAAAGCAATCCTCTATCTTATCGATTTTTCAATAGATCTATGCTTGACATGTATGAATTTATTGAATGTGATTTTGAGGATGATTTCAAATTTGACAAATGCTTGATTCATATTTGTGACATAAGATACATCTTAAATTTGAATCATGTTCAATGCTTTAATCATGTTCTATCTCCCTTAATTCATTTTGTTCTCCTATAATTTCTTTTTATTTACTAAAGAGGAGAACCTTCCAAATGAATCATGAATTCGAATGAAATGATACAAATGAATCACTTATCGATATATCTTTTTGAAATATCTTTTTGAAATATCTTTTTAATGTGAGGTTGATAACTTGAGATGTTTTTTTTTATGGAATTCATGACATGAGATGATTGAATCTTTGACTTACTCTCGGAGCTTGAAAATGGATGTTTAAAATTATACTTGAGTTGTTTCATGAGTTTTTGTCTTTACATCTTGAACGTTCATGCATGTTTCTATTCGACATAAAAAGATAAAAGTATGTTTATACGAAATCAATGCTAATCACTAAAAGAGAAATGCATATTTCTTGAATATCTCTCTTTCTCTAAAGTTTTAGATTTTTCAAATAAAAGACATGTGATAAATTCATTTATGATATTTTGTAAATCACTTGAATTATGAATGAGATTTTTATGATGTGTTAAAGAATCCATTTGAATGAATCATGTTCGTCTTGATTTTTCTTAAGCCTTGATGAATTAGAAATGACATGATCACTTTGGCTTGCATGCCTTATGTAGTGATTTAAAATAAATTTGCTTTATTATGAATCATATGAATCTTGATCTTGCTAAATTGGAATCACAAATAATATCTTTTTGTATTCATAAATTGATACTCACAATATGCAAGCATTGGTATTCATGAGTTGAATTTGATTGAAACATTGCATGCTTAAATCGACTTTTCTCTTATGTTTCAATACTTCCTTGAATGCATCATGTGATGATTAAAAGATTAATGTAGAACTTTCATTGATGCATGTTTACAATTGATATTATTGGTTCCTCCCTTCTTTTCGACAATGACAAAGGGGGAGTTAGCTTGCTAGTTTGTGCATCACTTAAAAAGTACCTTAAGTCTGCTTGAATGATAAATTGATCTTCATAACTTGATTTTGATGATAAAATTCATAACTTGATTTTCATAAATTGATTTTGAATCATGAATGTAAACTTTTGATACCCTATGAATATTTATCTTTGTTAATTATCATAATTTCAAAATTCATGTAAAGGGGGAGAAAATTTCATAATTTCAAAGAATTGTACTCTTCCCTTCTTTTTGATAAAAACAAAGGGGGAGAAAATTTATTGCTGACTTATGACTTCAATGAAAAATTTATTAGCTAGATCATTGAAATAAAGGAACTTCCTATCTTGAACATCAAAAATTGTCACCTTGCAATTTCAAAAGAAGCAAGTGTTAAATTGTCATGATTATACATCCTTAAAAATTTGCTATGATTGAATGTTATAAATCTAGCTTATATGTTAACTTGCATATCCTTTAAAATAGCTATGATGCAACTTCTCCTTTTTGTTGATGACAAAGGGGGAGAAGTAGATTGATGAACTCATGCAATGTAATATTAATTGAATATTTTTATATATTTGCATGATGTTTTTGATAAATATATTTTTGATACATGCTGCTTGGATTTGGCATAATCCAAGTGTTCTATCAATATAGCATATTGATAAAGGGAGTTTGGTTAAACTCCGAGGAGTTAAGGTTAACTCCGTTAGTCATCAATTAGTTGTCATTATCAAAAAGGGGAAGATTGTTGAATCTTGAATTTTGATGATGAAACTAATTAATCGTGTTTAGTTATATAACTACGTTTTGAGTCACGCAGGTCTATTCTCGATCAGGATTAGACAATTGACGTAAGATGAATTGACGTTGTGCCAGAGGAAATCTTATTAAGAGATTTGATGTCGAGCTGGAGATTTGGTCGAAAATCGGCAGAAGGCTTCAGATAAAGAAATTGAGCATCGAGCTAAGAGGAGTGGAGTTGCGCCCAAGAGATCGGGGCTACGGAGGTCAACTGTTGATTGGGCAACAAATCACAGGAGAGGATGATGTGTCGAAGTGTCGGATGAAGCGTCGATGGACCAAGGATGTGCCGGGCAACTAATTATGATTCGTATTGTAATAATTGTCTAGATCGAAGTAGGATTAGCTTGATTGGATTATAATTGAACCAACTCAATTAGGGGCCAATTGGGCCTAAATTGGGACTAATTTGAGCTCATTGGGAAGCTCATTCAGTGGTCCAAAAGTTGTAGGTGGTGGCACCGCCAAACTGGCGGTGTTACCGCCTATGAGTTGGAAAAGTGAAAAAGCATACTTTTCTAGGCTGCAGGTGGTGATACCACCTAATAGTAAAGCTACAGCGGTTGTACCACTCAAGGCTGGCGGTAGCACTGTCAGAACCTCTATTTTTTAGGTTCTATAGGCGGTGGTACCGCCCGTACTTGGAAAACCAAAAAATTTAAATTTTGACTTCATTTTTTAAGCCAATCAAGGCCTATAAATGCCCTTCTCATTCATAGTTGAAAGACACCACCTAGAACGAAAAAGAGAGAAAATTCTATTATAAACTTGAGAGAAATCCTCCCCTCAAATTATAAGTGTTAGAAAAGTTCAAAAGAGGGGTGAGAGGTTTTGTAAAGGTTACCTCCTAAGTCTGTCAAAAGGATAGTGCTGTAAAAGGGAGTCAATCCTCGCCCGTTGGAAGGAGGATAACTAGTAGAAAGCTGGTGGCCTCAAGAGAAGAGGAATCGGGAGTGGACATAGGTTGTATGACCAAACCACTATAAAATCGGGTTTGCATTTTCTTATTATCATTTACATTGCTACAAGCCTTTACTTTACTTGCTCCACTTCCATTTCATCATCTTACGTATGTGTTCAAGTTAAACGTAATCGAAATGCTTTTAATCGAAACATTGCTTTGAATCATATAAAGTTTTTGAACTTGTTTTAAATCATCAAAATTTGTCATCTTTATCCACTGCACTAATTCACCCCCTCTTAGTGCCACTCTAGATCCCAACAGGTGGAACCCCTATAGCGTTCCAAGGGTTCATCCTCCTCAAAAATCAATCTACATAGAATTCCTCTGGGTTCTATCATCTAGTATCAGAGCAATGATCTTGTAACTTTTGCTATCATCCCTGCCACCCACCATTAACCAACCAATTCCCATAATTGCTCTTGACGTCACTGTCTCCACCGTCATCTTCTACCATAGATCAAATCAATCTGCTGCCGCCACCTCCAATTGCATCAGAGATCTAGTATTCTCCTATCACCAATACCTTTTGCTTCTGTAATTTTCCATTCAAAATATCGAAAAGAAGTCTTGCTATCTATCCCTTGCTATGAATTCCTTTCGTCATAAAAGTTATCATCTTTGCGAATGAAGGATTGCTGTAGAAAATTTCAGCCACATATTGTTGCCTTTAAACCGATCTATTTGCTATCCTTTTTGAATAAAATTTCTTGTGCACTTCATAGATCATCTTGGCTTTCATCTATGATTAATCTATCATGGAATTCATCTCTGAAACATTCTTATGTTGCTGCAAATTTTCATCACAAACCGTTGGAATTTTTCAACGAGAATTCTGCTATCGCAACTTGCACTGATTTCTTTGCTGTTATGCTATCAAAATTTTCTTAATCCAATTTGTCATCATTGCTATTATCTAAACTTAGATTTTGCTGTCAAATCCCCTCCTCAAATCTCTGGGTTTTTGTTGGAAATTTCGTTGAGAAACCACTATTTCTTCGACGATAATTCTACTCTTATGAGACAGCACATATTTGCAGCAACTTCCATTGATTTCTGTCAAATCTTTGCTGCCATCTATCGCAGATCTAAAACTCTCTTCCCTAACCTTCATCCACTACCATCACAGCCCAAAACTCCATCAAACCTCACCTAAAATAGCTATAAAACAAGCCTAAACCGCAGCCTACATCCACCAACCCTTTCAGCCACCATTTCTCTCAACCAATACATACCTTTAACTCGACAACAAAAGAGAGATCTTAATATTATAGATCTGGAGGCATATACTATGGCATCTGAGGAGGCAATTAATGCTAAATTCAAAGCCTTCGAGATAAAAATGGAGAATAAGATTCGGACTCTCTTTGCCGAACTCAGTTTGGGTCGACCACCGAGCCCAAAGAAATCACATCAAGGAGAGAGCTCTAACCGAAGAGATGACTTCTAGGAGAGGGGAGGCTCTATGATCGATCCCTACTATCCATGCATGACGGTGGACTTCCCTAGATGGGAAGGAGACCCGATTGGTTTGATCTCACGCGCGGAGTGATATTTTTAGTACCACAAAACCGTGGACGCATCTATGGTGGAAATTGCAGCTATACATCTTAAAGGGGACATCATACAGTGGTTTGATTGGTTTGAACACACTTATGGAGTCCTCTCATAGCAACAATTCAAAGAAGGACTGCTGATCCGCTTCGGACCAATCGATTACGAGAACATTGATGGACAACTAGCAAAGATACGACAAACCATCACCATTCAAGAGTATCAAACTAGGTTTGAAAGGTTATCTAATCAAACTTGTGATTGGTCTAAAAAATAACTATTGGGGACATTTATTGAGGGCTTGAAGCCGGAGATCTAGGGAGAAGTTAAAGCGTGACAATTGTATACGCTTATGGTTACCATCTCTTTTGCATGACTTTAAGAGGAGCGATTGAATCATGAAGCCCGGAGGACTAGGGTCACTCCTCAACCAGCAATATTGAAGCTCTTAGCCCCCCCAACTATCAGCCAAGCTCTTGCAACAAAAAAGTTAACAAGAGAAGAGCTTCAGGAGCGATCTGCAAAAGGGTTATGTTGGCATTGCGATAAGCCATGGAGCCGCAAGCATCGTTGTAAAAAAGGGAGACTTCTTGTGATTAAACCAGTGGAAGAAGAGGTCATTGAACAGTCAGAAAAGAGCCTTAAATATGATGAAGAAGATGTGAAAAAAGAGCCACAACCGACCGACTTTATGGTACACGCGTTAGCCGGCTACTTAAATCACAAACAATAAAAGTTCGAGGCATTCTCAAACAACAACTGATCATTGTTCTCATCAACATGGGTAGCATAATTACTTCCTAAATAGTAAGGTTGCTACTCAGATGGCACTCCACATTGAAGGTTATAGCAAGTTCGATGTAAATCGTGATTTGCTATCTTATCTATGACATAAAGATGTCACTAGTGATCTAAGGACATGGTATGCTTGATCGAGTCCCTCGAGAGTATATCATCGAATTAGACTCATCTTGTAATAAAGGTGTTAACTTAACTGAACATCATGGTTGATCGAGTCCCTCGAGGCTATGGTGGTTCAGAGATCGAACAGGACGAGAATCACAAGGAGTTGTGATCGGTAAGAGTTGCCTACCTTTTGGGCTTAGTATGATTGGTCAAGTCCCTCGAGGTTACACTAAGATATCAATTAGATCTTGATCCCCACTAGAAGTCTGCTGGAGACTTCTGTTTCACGTGTTGAGGTCTTCGGCTATTTCACGTGCTGAGGGTGTCGCGTGACTCACCAGAAAAATAGTGGGAGCATGTCAAGATAGAAGTTCATATATTGATTATTTATATTTCTATAAAATCTGTATATTATTTATTTGTTGCTGCATCTTTTGAAAATATCACTATTAGACTCTCTATGTGATATACTTGATGCTAACTGTTTCATTGGTCAAAACTATGTAGACTGACTCCGTAACCTAAGAATAGTTCTCACAGCGGAGAAAATTGCATATGTCCTTAAAATAGTGATGCCTATGCCCAAGGAAAGGGCAAGCGAGGATGAGATCGCTCGCTATATGAAATACACAGATGACTCAACTCTTGCTCAATATTGTATGTTGGGCTCCATGACTCTTGAGTTATAGAGACAACATAAAAGAATAGATGGCAGATCCATACTCCTGCATCTTTGCAAATTGTTTGAGGAACAGGGAAGAACTTAACGATATGAGATATCGAAAAGTTTCTTCTATACTAGGATGACTGAGAGGATACTAGTTCAAAACCATGTCCTTAAGATAATTGAGTAAATAGAGACACTCACAGGTCTAAGAATGGTCCTAGAAGATAACCTGTGTGTGGATCTTGTGCTTCAGTTTCTACTCGATTCCTTTTCACAGTTCTCTATGTTGGTAAGACTAAAAAGAAAAGGAAGATAGAGAAGTTCCTTGAGAAGGGTAAAGGGCAAGAATAGATCGGGTAAAGCAAAGGTTGCTAAGAAGACTCGAAAGAGAACAAAAGTCAGTGCTTCCACTATGGTAAAGACGAGCATTGGAAGAGGAACTGCAAAGAATATATTGCAGAGAAGGCAAAACAGAAGCTTAGAGAAGGTTCAGATATGCATTTATGATTAGTCTCTATCTGTCAGACTCATATGATAACACATAGGTATTAGATACCGATAGTGTTTATCATATCTGTAATTCATTATAGGTTGATGAGAGGCAAGATGGGCAATGAAGCAAGAGTTGCTGCTATTGCTATTAGCGAGGTCACTCTACATCTACCTGGTGGAGCTACTATTGCATTAGATGCATGCTATTTTGTTCTCTTTATTATCAAAAACCTTATTTTCATTTTATGTTTGACATTGAATGGTTATAAAGTAGTTTTTAAGAACAATAGTTGTTCAACTATTGAGGATGATAAAATCATCATGAAAGGAATATTGTATAATAGTTTGATTATGCTAGACACCACTCCATATATCATGAATGTAAGTGAGTCCAAGAGGAAATGAGATGAGGTGAACAATGTAAACCTATGGCATTGTAGGCTAGGTCATATCAGTGAGGGAAGGATTCAAAAGTTGCTGACAGATGAATACCTAGATCCATTTGACTATGAGTCATATGTGACTTACGAATCTTGCTTTCATGGAAAGATGACTAACTCTCTATTTAGTGGAACTGGAGAGAGAGCCACTGAGTTGTTGGTACTTATACATCGTGATGTATATGGTCCCATGTCAACTCAGGTCATTAGTGGTTATTTCTACTTCATTATTTTCACTAACGATTTCTCTATGTACGGACACATGTACTTGATGAAGTACAAGTTCGAAGCCTTCGAGAAATTCAGGGAGTATAAGAATGAAGTAAAAGTTCAGACTGGAAAGAGTATTAAGACTCTTCGATCAGATCGAGGTAAGTACTTGAGTACAGAGTTCACCTAGTTCCTCAAGGACTAGGGGGTTCTATCCTAATGGATACCTCCTTATATACCCTAGCTCAATGGTGTATCCGAAAGGAGGAATCACACACTGTTAAACATGATGTAGTCCATGATGAGTTTCGTTGCCATCTCATTCTGGGGATATGCCCTAGAGTCCACAACTTATCTTCTGACAGAGTTCCAACTAAGTCGGTAATGTCTACACCATATGAGATATGGAAAGAGAAGCTCGATCTTAAAGTTGTTAAGATTTAGGGCTGCCCTACCTACGTTGAGAAACACAAGCCCGACAAGTTGGAATCCAGAATGGAACGGTGCAAGTTCATGGGATACCCCAAGGAAACTTATGGGTATTATTTTTATCACCCCATCTATGTAGCTAAGAGAGTAGTGTTCCTTGAGTAGGAACACATTCTTGGTGGAGACAGTGGGAGCATGATAGAGTTGAGCGAGGTTGGAGAACCTAGCTCAAGCACCATTCCATAGCTAAATTCTGTTCAAGTACCTAGTACACAAGTTCCAACTTTATATAGGTCCGGTAGAGTATCCCATCCTCCTAAGAGTATGTGAGACATATCAGAGGAGCAGATGTTGAGGATATTGATCCTCAGATCTATGAGGAGCCTATTATGAGTATAAACTCCGAGAAGTGGCAAGATGCCATGAATTCAAAGATGGATTTCATGTACTCCAACTAAGTTTGGAACCTAGTTAATGCACCCGAGAGTATCATACCCATTGGCTGCATGTGGATCTTCAAGAAGAAGATCGAAGCAAATGGAAATGTTGAAACCTATAAAGTAAGGCTAGTGGCTAGGGGTTCTTGTCAAAGCCAAGGTGTTGATTATGATGAAACCTTCTCACCTATAGCCATGCTAAAATTCATCCGAATTCTATTGGCTATTACAGTACACTATGATTATGAGATCTGGTAGATGGACGTCAAAATTGTATTCTTCAATGGTAACCTCAATGAGGAGGTGTATATGATATAACATGAAGGATTCATGTACAAAGATAGTCCAGATAAGGTGTGCAGGTTTCTCAGGTCTATCTATAGACTGAAGCAAGCTTCTCAAAGTTAGAACAAGAGATTTGATGAGGCGATCAGATCTTATAACTTCGTTAAGAACGAAGATGAGTCTTGTGTGTACAAGAAGATAAGTGGAAGCACTATCACCTTTTTGGTGCCATATGTGGATGACATCCTAATCATTGAGAATGATGTAAGAATGCTCTCCACGGTAAATGTTTAGCCATCTAGACACTTCTCCATGAAGGACTTAGGGGAAGCATCCTATATATTGGGGATTCGGATCTATAGAGATAGATCCAAGAGGATGCTTAGCTTGGCCAAGTTTAGGTACATAGACACCATTGTCAAAAGGTTTGACATGAAAAATTTCAAGAGATATCTCATACCGATGAGATATAGGGTATCACTTTCTAGGAGTATGTCCCTGAAGACTCCTGAAGAAAGGGCAGACATTGATAAGATATCCTATACCTCAGTGATAGGGTCTATGATGTATGTTATGCTATGTACCAGGCCTGATATAGCATATACTCTGAGTGTCACGAGTAGGTATCAGGAAGATCTATACTTGGAGTACTGAAAAGCAGTAAAGTGTATCCTTAAGTACTTGAGAAAGACTAAGGATCTTTTACTAGTATATGGAGAAAGTTGCCTTAGGATTGAGGGCTACATGGACTCGAGCTTCCAATCCGATGTCGATGATGGCAAGTCTAATTCAGGGTATATATTTACTCTGAATGGAGGAGCAGTATACAGGAAGAGTTCCAAGCAAGATACTACTGCTGACTCGATCATAGAGGCGGAGTACATTGCTGCAGTAGAGGCAATAAAGGAGGGAGTCTGGATGAAGTAGTACATCACAGATTTGGGAGTCATGCCTAGCAGCGAGGAGGTAATTCCCTTATATTACGATAATTACAGGATGATTTCTCAAATGAGGGAACCTGGGTCTCATCAGAAGTATTCTAAGGAGGTTCCAACTTATTAGAGAGATCATGGCCCGAAGAGATATAGTAGTGGAAAGAGTTCCATCCGAAGATAACATTGCAGATCCATTGACAAAACCATTGACTCAGATTATCTTTGAGCATCACAGAGGTCTAATGGGAATTAGACACATAGGTGATTGGCTTTAGGTCAAGTGGGAGATTGCTAGTTATAGGTGCCCTACAAGCCAATCACGAGTGATGGCAACTGTAACACGCTGCGTCAATCTCTTTGCTTATAATTATTGACATTTTCTCATATTCTCTAGATGTATATTGTGATGTCCTTGGATCTGTGCAGTGGGAATCAAATCATGATGAGATCACGATAATGAGACTTATTCACCTTTAAACACAGACCCTAAATAATCTCGGTCATAGGTTACTCAAGAGGGACATGAAGATAATCGGACAGACTGGTGTGCTATATACCCGCCCATATGATGGAGGTGGCTGGTCTCATAGCTACTTATGTGGGGACACTAAGGATACAGTGCAGGTGGTCATTGGAGAATGAGTTCATTGACTGGTCGATTCACTTACAGAGTGCTAGATGGTTATTGATACCTCATATTAGACAACGATTCCGTAGTCCTAGTAGTGTATCTAGTCCCTAAACTTAAGACACCAAGGATGTCCTATATGAGTACTCCACTCTTTGATATCGGACTTATAGATTTAGAAGTTCTAGATCTAGTACAACCAGTTATTGGGAGTGGCAGCTAACCTTACGAGGGTAATTAAGTGTCAATAGAGGATCATCCACTCTTGGTATCATGAGAGAAATATCCCATGTGTTCTTACTTAGGCAAATCCCTGGCTAGGGTCATTCCGACTGAGAGAGAAAGAGTTCTCTGGGAGAATCTAATTAGAGCGAAACTTAAGTGGAAACCATATGAGTCTGACAACACCATGCCCGATATACGGTCTTTGCGATATTAGATAGATGAGAGACTATAGGTGTATGGTAATTGAGGACAGATAGGTTCAAAGGATTGGATTCCCTTATATCGTTTGGGGACTGCGACGTAGTGGCCTAGTACCTCCGCAGTCGATGAGTCGAGTGAATTATTATAGAGATAATTCATTGAGTTAGAAGGAGTTCTGATAGGTATGACTCACGGCCAGCTCGATATTGAGCCTAGAGGGTCACACACATATGGTAGGTGTTGCGACGAGTAAAGGTTTGGATATAAGATATCCGTCGGAGCCCCTATCTTATTGGAAATCCAATAAGCCCCTATATTATTGGATCTGTTGAATCTCGAATTTTGATGATGAAGTCAATTGATGGGTTATTTGATCTAATCCATATTATTGAGATAAGTGTGTAGGATTAACTATGATAGCTTGAAGACATAAAGCAAATTACCTGAGTCAAGTTGTTGGGAGTTCGAGAGTCTATCAGAAATCCGAAGGATCATCGAAAGTGTTGTTGGAACCAACCGAAAAAGAATCGAGGACTTGCCGAAGATTTCAGAAGTTTGTCGGAAAGATCGTCGAAGGTTCGCAGAGCTCACTGAGAAAGTTCGGAAGCTTGCCCAAGATTTGTCAAACTCACCACAAGTCCGGGAGCCTGCTAGGAGTCTGCTAGAAGAAATCCGAGGGTGTGTCGGAAGTCCATCGAAAGTTCACCGGAAAGCTTGTCGAAAGAAGACTCGACATTGTCGGTTGTTAGTTTGCTTAGGATTCTGTTTCAATTTAGTAGTTAGCATATAATTAGGGTAAGAATTAGTTAATAATCTTGTTTAACCTTTATAGGGGTCAATTGGGCCTTATTTAGACTGATTTGGACCGAAGTTAGAGCCCATTCAGCCTTGCTGGTATAGTCTGGTGGTGGCACCACCCCAGGTCAACGGTAGTACCACCGACAGTTATTACCTACCAGTAGTGGTACCACGTGGCAGGCGGTGGTACCGTCAGACCATAGAGCCTGAGGACTCTGTCAGGCGGTGGCACCGCTAGTAACCCGAAACACATAATGTGACTCTTTTTTGCTCTAATTTTGAAACCAAATTGAGTCTATAAAACTACTCTTTTCTCAGTTGAGAAAACACCTTTTTGAGAAGTTAGAAATTGAGTCAAAGCTATAGCAAAGTCTTATTTTTGATAGCTAAGTGTTCACCTCCCTCTTTCCCTTTGTAAAAAAATCTGTAAGAGTATGAACCACTTGTAAAAGGTTGTAAGAGGGGTATTTGGTCCTTCCTCTTCAAAGAAATTTGATAGCGGAAGTTGGGAGCCTCATCGAAGAAGGTTTCAGAAATGGACATAGGTCATTTGACCGAACCACTATACATCGCTGCTTACTTTAGATATGTGAGTTCTAAATTTCTGCATCTTACTTTTACTTGCTGTAAATCATTCGGTCTTCTTCTCTCTATTCTCAATTGCATTCGCTTGAACTACTTTAGCTAAAATCTCTCTCGTCGAACCAAAATTTACTTACGAACGAACTATCTTCGAAATCGTTTTAAAGTTTACGAGTTTTAATCCACTGCACTAATTCACCCCCTCTTAGTGCCACTCCGATCCTAACAATTGGTATCAAAGTGGGGTCACTCTCATCTAGTTTAAAACCCAAGAGAGATAGCTTACTCCGGCATACAAGAGGGTCATTCAATTACACATCTACCCATGTTCAGTGGGTCGGATTACATGTATTGGAAGACTCGTATGAGGATCTTTCTTATTTCCATGGACTTCGAACTTTGGAATATCATTGAAAATGGATTTCAAAAATCTTCTCTTTTGATGTGTGAATGGAATGAATCGGAGAAGAAGGTTTTTGCTTTAAATGCAAAGGCTATGAATGCCTTATTTTGTACACTAGATAAAAATGAGTTTAATCATGTTTCGATTTGTGAATCGGCTTTTGATATTTGGCATACTCTTGAAATCACTCATGAAGGTACTAGCCGAGTGAAAGAGTCCAAAATCAATATTCTCATACATTCTTATGAACTTTTTTGGATGAAACCAAGTGAGTCCATTGGAGACATGTACACCCATTTCACAGATGTCGTCAATGGACTCAAAGCACTTAGTAAATGTTTTTCTAATTTTGAACTTGTAACTAAAATTTTAAGATCCCTTCCAAAGAGTTGAGATCCAAAAGTTACGACCATTTAAGAGGCCAAGGACCTTAAAACTTTTCCTCTCGAAGAAATCATTGGGTCTCTAATAACCTACGAAATGACATATCATGCTCATGAAGAGCTCAAGAACCCCCTTCCAAAGAATAGGAAGGATATGGCATTAAGAACACAAGAAGACCACTTGAAAGGAACATCAAGTGATGAGGACAATAACAATGACATTGCACTCTTGACTCGAAAATTTAAAAAAAATCATAAGAAGGAATAAATTTAAAAATGATACTAAAAATAAACTTGAATCAAAAAGAGACCAAGTCATATGTTATGAATGCAAGAAGCCGAGGCACTTCAAAAATGAATACCCCCAATCCAATAAGAAGCAACCGAAGAGGAAGAAAACTTTAAAAGTGACATGGGACGACTCAAGTGACTCCAAGAATGAAGAAGCAAGTAACAAAGAGGAGGCCAACTTCGCGCTAAAGGCTTTAGGAGAAGAGGTATGTGATTTAATTAATGAAGATTTATCTTTCAATGAACTTTCTATTTCTTTTTATGAATTATTTGATGAATGTAGAACTATTACTAAAAAGTTTTATTTATTAGAAAAGAAGCATGCTTTCTTATTAGATAAACATGAATGTCTTAAACTTAATACTCCTTCCTTACCCCCATGCTCTAAGTGTGAACACTTAGAAGCAATGAAAAATGAGAAGTTGCTACTCAAGGAGACCCTAAATAAGTTTATGATCAGCAGCAAGGGCTTGGATAAGATCCTTGCAAATAAGGGTCACGTTAGAAAAAGGGTCACCTTCATCAAAGGACCCACATTACATGTATCACCTCATTTGAAATGTAATTTTCATTATAAATCCGGACATATTATTCACAAATGTTCATTTAAGAAAATTAGTCCACATAAATTGATATGAGTTCCTAAAGGAACCATAAATAATTCAATGCTAAATGACAAAATTAGTAGATCAATTTTTAAGACACCCAAAATCAAATGGGTACCTAAAAACCATCCTCTTTTGTAGACACTCACCCACACAAGCTAAGAGTGGGAAGTAATATAATTCTTGATCGTAATTAAGCTCACTAGCTCGAGTAATAAAAGATCATTGAGTGTTATATATTATGTACCATAACTTCCATTAAGTCTCTTGAAAATTGATTTCGGTATAAACAATTGTGCCACATTATAATTAGAAATCTTTCGTTTTAAAACAATGTGATACTTTTTTCCCTTGAACATCATTTGGAAAATCCTTGTATATAATTGTTATGATGAATTAAGAGTTGATGAATTACTTAAAATAATTCATGACCTCAAATTCTTGGAATCACAACTTCATAAATTTCATGATTCGATTGAAACCACTTGATTATCCCAACGCATAAATCACATACTTGATGTGTAAGACTACAATATATTCTTCTTAAAATGCCTAGTGATGTATGCTTTAAATTGTATTTGATGATTTTTTACCTATCTTGAGATAATTTATGATAAGTAATGCAATGGTACTCCTTCACCTGATCTATAAATATCTCAAACACTTAACTTGAGATAATGTGAGGAAGTCATTTTTTTTTATTATTAAGTTTTTACCTTCTTCACAATCTTACAAATTGATCTTTGTCGATTTTGATACGCAAGTCCATGTAACCTACGTAAATCTTCTTTCATATTTTTTGTCTCTATGTTCTCTCTCGATCCACTTGATGAGAAAATTCTCAATGTCTCGATCACAACACTTTATAATTCGATGAGTCATTGTGGTCAATCTCTTTTTATCACATGATTAACATGTGATTAGAAGTGATAAAAAGTTATCACTCTATCAAAAATATAGTGATTAGACACCTATAAGATAAATGAGAAACAACAAAGCTAGTTAATCAAAATAAGGTGTTGCAACCCTCCCTGAAAAGTTTATGTCAGGGTGCCAACAGTAGCACCGCCAGGGTTGGCGGTAGCACCGCCAGGGTTGGCGGTAGCACCGCCTAGGCATTTTGTTCCCAGGCAATGGCACTGCTCAAGAGCCCCCCTTTATAAAGGGGAGTTAGGGCCGGCGATGGAACTACCTCCAAGTCTTGAGGCTACTCTTAAATTCATCTCTCACCCTCTCAAAACTTTATCTTCCCTCTCAAGAATACCAAGAGAGGCTTCCATCCTCTTGAATCTTGGATTAAGACCCTCACTTCTCAAGTAATCTCATCTAAGGAAATATTTGATTCTCTCTCTTTGTTTTCTCAAATACATGGCTACCTCCTTAAAATTTTTCTTACTCTATCATCATGATTAGATATGGCTCCTAGGAGATCATCAAGGGACAAAGGAAAAAGGATGGTAGGAGATTCACATGACCCATCCCTTTTTATATCTAATGAAGTAGCCCTTAGGTACCCTAGTTTCGAAGCAAGAATGGTGCATAAGGGAAAACATGTTGATTTAGGTGAACTAGGAAACCTAGAACCCATTAGGTGGTTTGCCGATTTGGATGTCTTACCCATCTTACAAATTGATGAACCAATTTACCCTAGGTTAGTTAGGTTGTTTTATACAAATTTAAGCTTGGATGATGATAACATGACAACCTACCTTTTAGGAACCCAAATTCGAATTTTTGATAGTACGATATGTGAGCTAATTGGAATCTTTGAAAAGAATAGGGGTTGTTATTTTAGAGGACAATAGGATATGAATGCAATCAGAGTAACCTTCTCCGAGGCTTTAGAGACTATTTTTGTAAATCCTAACCTATGCATAGTCCCTAAAAGTTGTGAGCATTAGTTACCTTTTAGTTCTAAAATTCTTCAACACAGTATCATAAGCATCCTTATACCTAAACAATATCACCATAATGAGATTAGTCAATTAGAGTTAGGAATCATGTATTGGATAATAACCGGATAAAATAACTATTTTAGATATCTAATCCGATAACATATGATGAAAATAATATCTAAAGACTTGATGTTACCATACAAGGGATTAATCACTATATTGCTACTTGCCCATGATATCAAAATATTACTATTAATAGAAACCTACTTAAGAGACTTAGGTGCATTTTTACAAATGGAATATAGACTAGGCAGCCTAAAAGGACCGATCCAGCTCCCCCTCCAGTAGAATAACCTGAAACACCAGTCTTTATGAGAAGTGAATCTCCTCCTCCTAGTCACTTTGATGCAGCACCATCAGAACCAGCTCCTGCTTCATCTTCTAAAGATCCAATCATGATAGAAATAAATCAAATCAAATCATAGCAAGCTGAAATTTTGAGTGAAGTATGATAGATAAACCGGAAGCTAGATCACTTGTATAGGTATTTTGGTATTCCACCCGAGGAATAGCTATTGTATTGAACCTTTTGACTCTTGTAAACCTCTATGCTACTTTGATATACTTTTGAAATTGTCCAAATATATGATGTTATATGTTTCTTTTCCGAAATTTTTCAACTTCAGCTTTCATTGTCTCATCTTGATATTATTTCTTTGTTTTTAGATGACATCTTTACAATATCATCTTTTGAATGGAGTTCTCATTGTAGTATTTTTTATTCTCCTCTTCGATTGATGAATTTTTGAGTTATGTCATGTCTTTTGATGAAATGATTAAAATTTCAATTTTGATAGTCTCACCTTATATTATATTTTCGAATTTTGATGACATCTTTATATCATAGAGCTCTCATTTTTATCTTTCAATCATAATCTTGATGAAAGCTATCATGATGTTGTTTTCCTCTTTCTTCAAATAATGGATAGTAATGTAGTAAAAAATAATTTTATACCCTCCTTTAAGTATGACTAAAGAAATTTCATGACTTACATTTTATATGAAACTTAAAATATGCATAAATTAATGTCATGAATTGTGCAAAAAATTGAACTTTTAAATGTTCATTTTTTATTTTTATTCTTATGCTAATCACTATGATTCAAGGTTTTATGACTTCCTCCTCATGAATCACTACAAGAATGCCATATTGAATTTTTCCTTCAAATTTTTGATATTCATATATTTCATTCGTTGAAGTTTTATGAATTTAACATCTCTTTTTCATGGAGTTTACCTTAAAAAATGAAATGTTTGATGAATGGCTTTAATAATCTATCCTTCCATAATTTTATCCTTGGATTTTCAAAATTGCATCTTAAGCCTTTCATCCTCTTTCATGAATGAATCTTTTATAGCTTGATAAGTGATGATTTACCTTTTTTCCAGATTTCATAAACATGAACAAAAATGATCAAAACATTTTTCAGATTTATCCATCGAGAATGACATATCTTACATTTTGTTCAAATCAATTTCTAAGCAAATATTAACCTCATGTATCATATGTGTTTGATAAATGACTACTCTTACAATTTTCTTTATATGGTTGATGTGCATTATAATACCATATGATGACCATTTTTTTTCACCTCCTTTTTGTTGATGACAAAGGGGGAGAAGAATGTGCAAATTGATGACATAGAAGAATATGCAAATAAATTGATGACAAAGAAGAATATGCAAATAAATTAATGACATGAGCAAATAACTTGATAAAATGTCTTGCATGCATAGTATTGAGAAGAATGACTTATATATTGTGTATTGCAATATGATGGAATGAAAATATCTTATATGCTTTATATTGTAATTTAATTGCTTTTGCCATGCTTCATAATTAAAAATTGGTGATATCTTTAAAAGCATCGCAATAAAATTTGGATCGTATCGCAATGTATCACGTGTATCTCAAATACTTAAAATAAAAATTTTTGAGAGATCGATATCATATCATGTTTAAATATTGGGTTCTTTATATTGATATGATAAACTATTATTTCATTTGATATCATGTCTTGATTTTGTGCATTTTATCGATATCATTTGATACATGTTATATTTGAAATTATAATTGGTATCTCTTGTCGAAATGATAAATGTCTATCATTCGACTAGAAAAATATGAAGTTTCGTATTTATGGATGAAAGAACAAGCTTGTTAAGCATGATGATAAGTTCAATAGATGAAACTTATCGGTTTCTATTTGAATTCAAAGAGATTGAATTCAAGCGTTTTCTTTCTCATAATATGGCATATAGATAGGGGGAGTTAAGATTAACTCCATCATCAATTGATTGTCATCATCAAAAAGGGGGATATTATTGAATCTCGGATTTTGATGATGAAGTCAATTGATGAGTTATTTGATCTAATCCATATTATTGAGATAAGTGCGCATGATTAACTATGATAGCTTGAAAACATAAAGCAAATTACCAGAGTCAAGTTGTTGGGAGTTCAAGAGTCCACTGGAAGTCCGAAGGATCGTCGGAAATGTTGCCGGAACCAACCGAGAAAGAATCGGGGACTTGCCGAAGGTTTCGAAAGTTCACTGGAAAGATCGTCGAAAGTTCGTGGAGCTCACCGAGAAAGTTTGGAAGCTTGCCCAAGATTTGTCAAACTCACCACAAAGTCCGGGAGCCTACTGGGAGTTTGCAGGAAGAAATCCGAAGGTGCGTCGGAAGTCCACCGGAAGTTCGCCGGAAAGCTCATCAAAAGAAGACTCGATATTGTCGGTTGTTAGTTTACTTAGGATTATATTTCAATTTCATAGTTAGTATATAATTAGGGTAAGGATTAGGTAATAATCCCGTTTAACCCTTATAGGGGCCAATTGGGCCTTATTTGGACTGATTTAGGCTAAAGGTAGGGCCTATTCAGCCTTGCTGGTACAGTTTGACGGTGGCACCGCCCCAGGTCAGCGGTGGTACTGTAGACTTTAATACCTAGCAGGCGGTGGTATCGCCCCAGGTCAGCGGTAGTACCATTGGCAGTTATTACTTGCCAGCGGTGGTACCGCCTGGCAGATGGTGGTACCGCCTAGCAGATGGTGGTACCACCAGACCACAGAGCCCGAGGACTCTATCAAGCGGTGGTACCACTAGTGCCAGGCGGTGGTACCACCAGTAACCCGAAACACACAATGTGACTCTTTTTTACTTTAATTTTGAAACCAAATTGAGTATATAAATACTCCTCTTTTCTCAGTTGAGAAAACACCTTTTTGAGAAGTTAGAAATTGAGACAAAGCTATAGCAAAGTCTTATTTTCGATAGCTAAGTGTTCTGATAGAACCCTAGAGGAATTCTATGGAGATTGATCTTTGAGAGGGATCAACCCTTGGAACGCTATAGGGGTTCCACCCTCCAAGTAGCCTGGTGACTGCAATTGTAGGTTGATCTTTCTTATTCCAAAGAGGTGGAGGCTACAAGCTTATATAGAGCTCCAAACACTAGCCCTAGGGGTTGCTTCATAAGTGAACTACCCAATTTGCCCTCAACCTTAGCGGGCCGGCCCAATAACAAGGGGGCGATGGCTAAGAAGCCCAAAGACCCAAATATAAACCCTAGCCTCTCTTCTTTATAGGATAGAGGTGGCTAGGTGGGGTTTATTACATTCTCACAGGGTTTTTATTAGCTGCTACATGGTTGAGTAGGACGTTACCCTGCTAGGGTCCTATCAAGCCCGCCCTCTTCAAATCAGCCTTGTTCTCAAGGCTGGGGTTCCATGAACTCAGGGAACTGGGACTTCAGCTCCTCATATGATTCCCATGTGGTATCTTCGAGTGGTAAATTAGTCCAATGTACTAGTACTTCAGTAGAGGGACGTCGATGACGCATCACGACTCTACGGTCGAGGATGGCTTGTGGTTGGGCTTGAATACTTCCATCATCAGTGGTGTTGGGCAGTTGGATCTGGGGTGTCTCGTGTTCTCCCAACTTGGGCTTCAAGCATGACACATGGAAGACAGGGTGAATTCCGGCATCTTCAGGTAATTTAAGTCTGTACGCCACAGCTCCAATACGCTCTATGATCTGATAGGGCCCATAAAAACGTGGAGATAGCTTCATGGAGGCTCATGTGTTGATAGATAGTTGCTTATATGGTTGTAGGCAAAGATAAACCCAGTCTCCTACTAAAAATTCTCTTTCACTTCTTCGTGTGTCAGCTTGCTGCTTCATTCTAGCTTGAGCGGTAGAGAGATTATCCTTTAGCAGCTGTAGGAATTTGTCCTTGTCAATTAAATCTTGGCGACCTGATCTACCTTAACCGAGCCAATTACATACTTTGGAATCATAGGGGCAGGCCGACCATATAATGCTTCATATGGGGTACATTTTGTAGATAAATGATATGTAGTATTGTACCACCATTCGGCCCAGGGGAGCCATTTCATCCACTCCTTTGGTCGATCACTAGTGAAACACCGAAGGTATATCTCTAAACATCTGTTCACCACTTCTGTTTGGCCGTCAGTTTATGGATGATATGCAGTGCTCATCTTGAGTTTGGTGCCCTGTAACTGAAATAACTCGGTCCAAAATTTACTAGTGAAGACCCTGTCATGATCACTTACGATGGACCTTGGCATCCCATGTAGTTTAACAATATTTTCTATGAAAATCTGAGCAATACTAATAGCATTGTAGGGATTTCGCACAGCACAAAAATGAGCATATTTCGTAAGTCGATCAACCACCACAAGGATTGTGCTTTTACCTTTGGAAGGTGGCAGCCCTTCGATGAAGTCCATGGAGATGTCAGTCCACACCGAGTCTGGTATGGGTAGTGGTTGTAGTTTCCCTGGACTCGCTACTGTTTCACCTTTTTGCTGTTGACATACATCACATTGTGCTACGTATTCAGAAATAATTTTTTTCATCCCTTTCCAATAAAAGTTTTGCTTCACTCTTTTGTAGGTTCTTAGAAATCCGGAGTGCCCTGCTAAAGGTGTGGAGTGCATTTCGTGCAGAATGACTTTGATGCAAGGGGAGTTTGGTATAAGCACAATACGACCTTTATAGCGTAGATCCCTCGAATCCCAAGTATAGTGAGCGATTGCGCTTGGATCCTCCTCTAATTTTTTGATGATGTTGCTGGTTTCTGGATCCTTCTTCCATTCCTCCCCCTCTGGTTGCTGCTGGAGATGCATAAGAAAGCCACCATTTATCTTGTGTAAAACTTTCTCCATTCGTTGGGTTGAAACGGTGGTTACGTTGCTTCCGCACTTCCCTCGTAGAGTGACCTGTTTACCTTTGCAATAGAATTTCATAATCAATTTGGAAAAATTCCAAGAGACATCACCTAGTGTTGTCAGCCATTCTATGCCCAGCACAGCTTCATAATCATCAATTGGTAGGAGGAAGAAGTCAGCAACAATTTCTTGGCCCTGCAGTAATAGTTTCACCTATGGGCATCTTTGGTCGCATTTTAGGATTCGACCGTCGACAACCTTTACGTCGAACTTGCTGCAACCTTCGATATAGAGCACCATCCGAGCAGCAACCTTACAATTTAGAAAATTATTAGTACTGCCTGTATTGATGAGAACGGTGATTGGTTGTTGTTTGAGTAGGCCTCCAACTTTCATCGTTTGCGGATTTGAGTAGCCGGCTAGCACATGTACCATAAAGTCGGTTGATTGTGGCTTTTCTTCCACATCTTCATCCTCATGTTCAAGACTCTCTTCTAGCTGTTCACTGATCTCTTCTTCCACTGGTTTAATCACAAGAAGTCTCCCTTTTTTACAGCGATGCTCGCGGCTCCACGGCTCGTCATAATGCCAACATAACCCCTTGGCAGATTGGTCTCGAAGCTCTTCTCTTGTCAACCTTTTTGATGCGGGAGCTCGACTGATAGTAGGGGGGCTGAGGGATTCAATATTGCTGGTTGGGGAATGACCCTAGTCCTTCGGGCTTCGTGGTTCAATCACTCCTCCTGAAGTCGTGCGAAAGAGATGGCTGCCATAAGCGTGTACGGTTGTCGTGCTTTAACTTCTCCCCGGATCTCCGGCTTTAAGCCCTCAATAAATGTCCCCAATAACTATTTTTCAGACCAATCACAAGTTTGATTAGATAACCTTTCAAACCTAGTTTGATACTCCTGGATGGTGGAGGTTTGTCGGATCTTTGCTAGTTGTCCGTCGATGTTCTCGTAATCGGTTGGTCCGAAGCGGATCAGTAGTCCTTGTTTGAATTGTCGCCATGAGAGGACTCCATGAGTGTGTTCAAACCAATCAAAACATTGTATGGCATCCCCTTCAAGATGTATAGCTGTAATTTCTACCATAGATGCGTCCGCGGTTTTGTGATACCGAAAATATCGCTCCGCGCATGAGATCCAACCAATCGGGTCTCCTTCCCATCTAGGGAAGTCCACCCTCATGCGTGGATAGTAGGGATCGGTCATAGAGCCTCCCTTCTCTTGGGAGTCATCTCTTCGGTCAGAGCTCTCTCCTTGATGAGATTTCTTTGGGCTCGGTGTTCGACCTAAATTGAGTTCGGCAAAGAGAGCCCGAATCTTATCCTCCATTCGCGTCTCGAAGACTTCGAATTTAGCATTTATTGCCTCCTTGGATGCCATAGTATATGCCTCCAGATATGTAATATTAAGATCTCTCTTTTGTTGCTGGGTTAAAGGCATAAATTTTTTGAGGGAAGTGGTGGCCGAAAGGGTTTGTGGATCGGTGGATGTAGGCTGCGGTTTAGGCTTGTTTTGTGGCTGCTTTGGGTGCTGTTTGGGGCAGCGATTTGATGGAGTTTTAGGCTGAGATGGTAGTGGATAAAGGTTAGGGAAGAGGGTTTTAGATCTGTGGTAGATCTCATCAAAGATTTGACAAAAATCAGTGGCAATTGCTGCCTATGTGCGTTGCCTCGTAAGAGCAGAATTATCGTCGAAGAAATAACGATTTCTCGATGAAATTTCTAGCGAAAACTTAGGGATTTGAGGAGGGGGTTTGACCATAGAATCTTAGTTTAGATAGCAACAAGGATAACAAATTGGATCAAGAAATTTTGGCAGCAAAGTAGTGAAGAAATCGGTGCAAATTGCGATAGCAGAATTCTCGTCGAAAAATTTCAGCAGTTTGCGACGAGAGATTGCAGCAACACACGAATTTGTTTTTGTGATGAATTCCACAATAGATCAATTATGGATGGGAGCCAAGATGATCTATGAGGTGCACAAAAAATTTCGTTCAAAAAGGATAACAATTAGATCGGTTAAAGGCAGCAACACACGGCTGAAATTTTCTGCAGCAATCCTTCGTTCGCAAAGATGGTAACTTTTGTGACGCAAAGAATTCGCAGTAAGGGATCGATAGAAAAACTTCTTTTTGATATTTTAGATGAAAAATTGCAGCAGCAAAAGGTATTGGTGGTAGAAAAATACCAGATCTCTGATGCAATTAGAGGTGGTGACTGTAGATTGATTTGATCTACGTCAAGAGATGACGGTGGAGACGACGACGTCAAGAGCAATTGTGGGAATTGCTTGGCTAATGGTGGGCCGCAGGGATGGCAGCAAAAGCAGCAAGATCGCTGCTCTGATACCAGATGATAGAACCTCAGAGGAATTTTATGGAGATTGATCTTTGAGGGGGATCAACCCTTGGAACGCTATAGGGGTTCCACCCTCCAAGTAGCCTGGTGGCTGCAATTGTAGATTGATCTTTCTTATTCCAAAGAGGTGGAGGCTACAAGCTTATATAGAGCTCCAAACCCTAGCCCTAGGGGTTGCTTCATAAGTGAACTACCCAATTTGCCCTCAACCTTAGCGGGCCGGCCCAATAACAAAGGGGCGACGGCTAAGAAGCCCAAAGACCCAAATATAAACCCTAGCCTCTCTTCTTTATAGGATAGAGGTGGCTAAGTGGGGTTTATTACATTCTCACAGGATTTTTATTAGCTGCTACATGGTTGAGTAGGACCTTACCCTACTAGGGTCCTATCATGTTCACCTCCTTCTTTCCCTTTGTAAAAAAATCTGTAAGAGTGTGAACCACTTGTAAAAGGTTGTAAGAGGGGTATTTGGTCCTTCCCCTTCAAAGAAGTTTGATATTGGAAGTTGGGAGCCTCATCGAAGAAGGCTTCGGAAGTGGACATAGGTCATTTAGCGAAAATCTCTCTCGTCAAATCAAAATTTACTTTTGAACGAACTATCTTCGAAATCATTTTAAAGTTTACGAGTTTTAATCCACTGCACTAATTCACACTCCCCCCCCCCCTCTCTTAGTGCCGCTCTGATCCTAACAGGATCCCATAGATGAGATCCAGTAAAGCTATATTATTGGGTAGAGATCCATTAATCTAAGAGGCTTGGGTAATTGGATAGAGATCCACTACCCAATAGGGCTGGATCCATTAGGGTTGACAGGGAGCCTCTATAAATAAGAGGGAACCAAAAGCTCATAGGCTGGGGTTCGCTTGGTAGCCACCTTCAATTCTCCTCTCCCAAGAGAGGAGCATCGTTGCAGTCCCTACCGTGTGGATACCGCTAGAGAGGAGGACACTTGACCTCCTTCATCCTCCCCCATGGATCTACAAGAACTCAGGGATATACGATCTCCCTAGGTACTATCATTCTTTTTATACACACAGTTTTTGGATTCACAGATTTGTTTTTGATGCACCGATCTTCGCACGATGATGAAACCTTTCGTGGAAATCTAGGATTTTGTTTTCTATTCTTCCGCTGTGCATGTGATGTCGCCCTTGGATTTCCCAACACTCTCTTCCTACCATTGGCTTCCTTAAGGACATTAGGGAAGAATAGAAGAAGGATCCAAAGACTAGCAATATCATTAAAAAATTGAAGGAGGATCCAAGCGTAATAGTTCACTATACTTAGGATTTGAGGGATCTACGCTACAAAGGTCGTATTGTGCTTATACCCGACTCCCCTTGCATCAAAGTCATTCTGCATAAAATGTACTCCACACCTTTAGCAAGGCACTCTAGATTTTTGAGAACCTATAAAAGAGTGAAGTAAAATTTTTATTGAAGAGGGATGAAAAAAATTATTTCTGAATATGTGGCATAATATGATGTATGTCAACAGCAAAAGGGTAAAATAGTGGCGAGTCCAGGGAAACTACAACCACTACCCATACAGGACTCAGTGTGGACTAACATCTCCTCTCCATGGACTTCATCGAAGGGCTACCACCTTCCAAAGATAAAAGCACAATTCTCGTGGTGGTTGATCGACTTACGAAATATGCTCATTTTTGTGCTATACGAAATCCTTACACTACTACTAGTATTGCTTAGATTTTCATAGAAAATATTATTAAATTACATGGGATGCCAAGGTCCATTGTAAGTTATCATAACAGGGTCTTCACCAGTAAATTTTAGACCGAGTTATTTCAGTTGTAGGGTACCAAACTCAAGATGAGCATAACATATTATCCATAAACTGATGGCTAAATAGAGGTTTAGAGATGTACCTTCAGTGTTTCGCCAATGACCGACCAAAAGAGTGGACGAAATGGCTCCCTTGGGTCGAATGGTGGTATAATACTATGTATCATTCATCTACAAAATATACCCCATATAAAGCACTGTATGGTCGATCAGCCCTTGTAATTCTAAAGTATGTAATTGGCTCAGCCAAGGTAGATCGAGTCAACCAATATTTAATTGACAAGGACAAACTCCTACAATTGCTAAGGGATAATCTCTCTATTGCTCAAGCTAGAATGAAGTAGCAAGCCGACACACGACGAAATAAAAGAGAATTTTCAGTAGGAGATTGGGTTTATCTTCGCCTACAGCCATACAAGCAACTCTCCATTAACACACAAGCCTCCATGAAGCTATCCCCATATTTTTATAGGCCCTCTCAGATCACAGAGCGTATTGGAGCCATGGCGTACAGACTTAAATTGCTTGAGGATGCCAAAATCCACCCTGTCTTCCATGTGTTATGCCTGAAGCCCAAGTTGGGAAAATATGAGTCACCCCAGATTCAACTGCCCAATACCACTGATGATGGAGATATTCAAGCCCAATCATAAGCCATCCTCAATCATAGAATCATGATGCGTCACCAACATCCCTCTACTGAAGTACTAATGTATTGGAATATTTTACCACCCGAAGATGTCACATGGGAATCATATGAGGAGTTGAAGACCCGGTTCCCTGAGTTTATAGAACCTCAACCTTGAGGACAAGGCTGATTTGAAGAGGGCGGGCTTGATAGGACCCTAGCAGGGTCGAGTCCTACTTAACCAAGTAGCAGCTAATAAACCCCACCTAGTCATCTCTATTCTATAAAGAAGGATGGCTATGGTTTATAGTTGGACCTTTGGGCTTCCTAGCCACCGCCCCTTTTACTGGACTAGTTGGCTAGGGTTGAGGACAAAAGGAGTATTTTACTTAGGAAGCAACCACTAGGGCTAGGGTTTGGAGTCCTATATAAGCATGTAGCTTCCACCTCCTTTGAATAAGAAAAGATCAATCTATTTTACAGTCATTTGGTCGACTACCAAGGAGGGTGGAACCCCTATAGCGTTCCAAGGGTTGATCCCCCTCAAAGATCAATCTATATAGAATTCCTCTGGGGTTTTATCAAAACCTTATCGATAAAAACTGATTTCAATTGTGCTTGGAATTAAAGTAAGTGCAAAATGGAATAAGCAGGTAAAACACTTGCAAGATAAGTAAACAAGCAAAGCATAGAACACACTAGATTTTTATAGTGGTTTGCTTGTCCGACTTACATCTACTCCCGATTCCTCCTTCGTCGAGGCCACCGGCTTTCATTATCAATCTTCATTCAATGGGCGAAGACCAACCACCCTTACAGCTCTCTTCTCCTTTTAAAAGGTTCAGGAGTTAATCTCTTACAAGCTCACTCACCCCTCTCTTAAACTTGACCAACACTAAATTAGAGAGGAGGATTTTGATAAGATTATAATAGAGTTTTTTTCTCTTTTCTTTCTCAGTTAGTATGCAGGGATGAGAGGGGTATTTATATGCCTCAAGAGAATTCAAACTTGGAGCCCAAATTTGAATTACCCCGAGTCTTCAGGGTGCTGGCGGTACCATTGCCAATGTTGGGCGGTACCACCACCCAAACTTTCTAACATTGGGCGATACCACCACCTAATCTGGCGGTACCACCGCTTGATATAATCTCAAAAATTATGTCTTAGAGATCGAGCCATCGTCGGTTCCACCGCCTATTCTAGTGGTGCCACCACTTAACCCACCTCTTAGGTCACTTTTTGGGCCTTTCACTTAGCCCAACACAGCCCACACTTGGGTTCAATTGGCCCCTAATTGAGTTGGCCTAATTCAAAGCATAATCGAAATCAATTTTCATCAATAAGGTTTTCATCGTACGAACCGAAAGTTTTCAAAATTGATGTTTTTACCACTGTACTAATTCACCCCCCCCCCTCTTAGTGCTGCACGAACTTGATCCTAACAGAGAAGGCAAAGGTTACTTGACTTCGCCCACCTCCTCGAGGTTTGTACTCCATGCATCAAGCTGGTTACTAGACTTCGCCTGCTCTTAGCTCATACTTTCAAAGTACTCAAAGTGTTTGCAATCCTTGTGTTGAGTCAACTACTATGATTCACCTTCTCAATGCCATTGAACTTTTGGAATACAAGAAGTTTCACTCCAACCTAGAGCAAGTCTCTAATAGTTTTGGTCACCTTTGGGATTGTACTATCTTCTCCATCATTTCTATCGCCTACTCCTCTAAGTCGCAAAGGTATAGCTCTGCGTACTGCTTGCTCCATTCCTTGGTCATGCCCTCTTGAATCGACCCAAAGTCCTTCACTTTCGATTATCTTAATGAAAAGCCCATTGACACTAGTTTTATGAAGTTCCCTAACCTCTGCCCTTCAACCTTGTCTTAGTACTTGGAGTTTGCCTCTATATTCTCCTTCTCTATGGCCCATTTCATAACCAAGCTCTCTCCCTCCATGAAAGCAAGGGATTGATGTCTTCACGGAAGTCCTGCCTCTATGGTACCATGGCGCTGCCATACCCATCACACTATTATCTGTTAGCACGCATCTACGTCCCTTCTTTGTAATCAGTAGATCAGCCTCTATGGTATTATGGCACTCCTCTGAGTCCACCTTCATTCTAATCAATGCTTGATTTTGGGTATTTAAGTCTCTCTAGACTCGTCATTGCTTCCTCGTGCTTTTTCGATCACTTGCTTCAACACCTTTTCTCTGAGTAGTTCTCGTTGGTTAATGGAAACACAGACTGCAACTCCCATGCATGGCCTCTACCATCATGTTGCAGGGCTTACACCAATTCTATTCTTCTTAGCTTCATTGGTCGTAATGTTCGCTTACTCGGCCTTGTCCTCTGACTTGTCAGGCTCCCTTAAGTGAATATGAGCTATGAAGCAATCCAACTCTTTAGCTGCTCTAATCATACCTCTGTATGATCCAGTCCCCCCATGGGGCTTACTAGTACTTTTATCTGAACTTCTCCTTCGGTAGTACACAGCCCCCATATGTTGATGACTAAGGTTTTTATTCAATGCAACATTCGATGCATGTACGAAAGACCTACCTCTATGGTACTATGGCATTCCCTCCTTGAATCTATAGCCCTTCTTGCCATCAGTAGCGCTCCCAATCATACCTCCGTATGATCTTGTCCCTCACGGGATGTCTTGTGTGTGTCACATTGCCTCAAACTATTCCACCACGATCCGCTATACCATGTCACCTCCTGGTAACATCTCCCTTGTATTCTGATCAATATGGTATGAATTCAAATTGTGATCTCTCCATAGGTAGCCTCCACTAACACATCATAGGGCCTTTGCCACCTTCGAATCTGTTGGCTCCTTTGGCAGTCGACCTTTGTTCACCTGCTCTCGGGTTACACCCGGACGAAGTATAGCTCTAGATAAGTCCGTCGCCTAGTAGCTCCTGAAGTCCCTGACTTTACTAAAATTGGTGTGCCATTATCTAGATCCTAGGCCTCTGCCCCTACCAACATAATCTCTATTGTGCACTGCTTTTATCATGGCAACTTGAATGGTAGCTCTATGGCATATTCTTCAAGAGTACCTACATCTGTGTCCTCTTACCTTGTGCCAAGGCCTTCTAACACCAACTTTAGCTCTACAAGCTGTGACGCCTTACTTCCTCTATCAAATGCTTCATTGAGATAAGGTGCATGTGCCTCGAAGCTCCCTCTATCTTTGGCCCCATGCAAGATGAGTCTGCTCCATCAGAATGAGGGACCCATGGAATGACATGTTCCTACTCCTGCCTCTACAAGAGTTCATGTCCTTGACCTCTATCTAAGGAAAGCTTCATGCCTCCACTCTATGTTTCATCTTCTATGCCAACTCCCTTCATGCGGCTTGGGTGTATTACTAATTTACCCCCTAATTTGCTTCGCTCCTTGATTTGCATTGAGTTAATGGTGGCCCTCGTGCCCACCATTCCACGGGTTAGCCCTCTATTAAGTCTGATCTCTATATCAACTCTAAGTATGCCTTCATTTTGTGTTACCTTGGGTCGCTCCCCCACTTGATCTCACTATGCGTCCACCAACGCATTACCTCTTGCAAGATCATGTGATGACTCCTCACTGCTCGCTTAGTTCATTGAGCTTTGTAGAGCTATTATCTCGAGGTACTCCTCTATATGTGTGGTCTGCTGCACATTATTCTCTCTCTAAAGAAACGAGACTTATCCCTCCTGAATATTTGCCCTGTTGGAGCAATTTCTCTCTTAGCAACCTTCCCTCTAGAAGTTTCGGAGACCACAATCCCCTTGGACCACTCCGCCTTGCTGAACAAGTTGTGCATTATTTTACCTTTGCAAACACACCTGCTAGATTAAGACTCTTTGCCAATACAGCCCCTATTGTACCCCTCCGAGTCTAGCAACATACTAAACCTACTGCACACTTCAGCCTCCTACGGACGTATCCTTCTCATGTCGAAGAGAAAGTTTTAATGCTCCATGACGCTGACCTTTAGTCGCCTTGGGATGGCTACTGACAGTCCGTCGTCCGCATATAAACCCTTACATGAGAATCGAATTCCTTGAGTTTGTAATTTTCCTCACCTTTGTGAGCTTTGCATAACTCTTTTAATCACTGAGCAACCTGCTCCACCTTGCACAGTCTCATCCTTTACCAAGCACTCCGTTTGCCTCGAGCACCATCAAGTTTAGTTGCCAACATTGAGTCACTACTCAAACTCAGTTATCCCAACCTTTATGCACTATGCATTCTTCTTAGCTTATTTGTCCTCATAGTGCCTCTTGCGCAAAGGGTTTGGCCATTTCTCTAAATGCCATTCTTGGATGTCCGCTCCTTTGAGTGACTTCTTTCCCTACAACTCAATGTCTATTTCCCCCAAACGGTCGCGCATGCTAACTGCCCTCACGCAGCCCCGCTAGGTCCCCCACGTTTGTATGTAAAGTGTTTCTATATGTGCTTGTCCTGTTCAGATACCAAATATTATGAACTTAGCTAGTTTTATCTAAGTCATGCGGGCACTCTTGCATGTCTGTCCGCAAAGGTCAGCCTCCCCAAAACTACATACAATCCCTTCAGACCTATAAAAGAGATGACGAGACAGAGAAAGCGATTCACACGGGATCCACAAGCAACCCTTTCAGCAAATATTTTATAGCCAATGTAAATTCCAACAATGGACTTTATAAGCTCAAAATCATTGCACAAGGTATAAAATTGGTCCACTACATACTGAAATTTATTACAAGTGTCTACTTGACATAAACTTTATGTACAAGCCTACAACGATCACCAAACTTGCTCAAATGGGACTGTTAAACATTCGACCAGCCCTTTGCTAGTCATATGTGCCCTCCAAGCCAATCACATGAGTGATGGCACTTGTGACTTGATATGCACTTTGTCTCTTTGTTTATTATTAGGCATTTTATCACTTTATCTTGCGTGTTGCATATATTGTGATATCCTTAGATCTGTGCAATGGGAATCGGATCGTGATGAGATCACGATAATGAGACCGATTCACCTTTAAACACAGACCCTGAATTATCCTAGTCATAGGTTACTCGAGAAGGACATCGAGATAACCAGATAGACTGGTGTACTGTATACCCGTCCATATGATGGAGGCAGCTGGTCTCATAGCTACTCGTGTGGGGACACTAAGGGTATAGTGCAAGTGCTCATTGGGGAATGAGTTCACTGATTAATCCACCTACGGAATGCTGTATGGTTATTGATACCTTACGTCAGACAGCGATTTCGTAGTCCCATTAGTGTATATGGTCCTTAGACTTGAGACACCAAGGATGTCCTATATGAGTACTCCACTCTTTGATACCGGACTTATAGGTTTGGAAAGTTTCAAATCTAGTACAGCCGGTTATTGGGAGTGGTAGCCAACCTTACGAGGGCTATTGAGTGTCAATAAAAGATCATCCTCTCTTGGTATCATGAGAGGAATATCACATGTGTTCTTGCTTGAACAAATCCTTGGCCAAGGTTATTCAGATTGAGAGAGAAAGAGTTCTCTAGGAGAATCCGACAAGAGCAAGACTCGAGGAGAGACCGTATGAGCCTGATAGCACCATGCCCGGTATAGGATCTTTGGGATATTGGATGGATGAGGGACTATAGATACATGGTAACTAAGGACAGATAGGTCTAAAGGATTGGATTTCCTGTATCGTCTGGGGCCACTGGCGAGTGGCTGGTACATCCGATCGATGAGTTGGGTGAATTATTATAGAGATAATAATTTACTAAGTCAGAAGGAGTTCTGACAAGTATGACTCACGGCCAGCTCGATATTAGGCCTAGAGGGTCACACACATATGATAGGTGTTGCAACAAATAGAGATTCGAATATGAGATATCCGCTGAACCCCCTATCTTATTGGATATCCATTAAGCCCCTGAATTATTGGATCCTGAGATGAGATCCAATAATTGCTAATAAGAGTTTATTGGATAGAGACCCACTAATCTAAGAGGCTTGGGTAATTGGATGAAGATCCAATACCTAATAGGGCAAAAGATCCATTAGGATTTTCAGGGGGCCTCTATAAATAGGAGGGAACCAAAGCTCTATAAGCTGAGGGTTTCTTTTGGTAGCCACCTCATGTTCTCCTCTCCCTAGAGAGAGAGGTGCATCGTTGCAGTTCCTGTCATGTGGATGCCACTAGAGAGGAGGATGCTTGACCTCCTTCATCCTCTCCTACAGATCTGTAGAGATTCAGGGATATACAATCTCCCTAGGTACTTTCTTTAACACATGCAATTTTCGCAGATTTATTTTGATGCACCAATCTTCGCACGACGACAAAAACATTCTACGGGAAATCTAGGGTGTTTTGTTTATGTTCTTCTGCTGTGCATGAGATGTCGCTCCACTTGTGGATTTCCCAACAGTGGTATCAGAGCCAGATTGTTCATGCGAAGATCAGATCTTAAACTTCATGTGTAGTAATTTAGAATAGCTTTTGTCACCAAAATCATTGGCGCAAAAGGCGAAACAGAAGCTTGGAGAAGCTTCAGGTATATTCATGATCAGTCTTCATTTGTTAGAATCTTATGATAATACATGGGTATTGGATATCAGGATGCTTATCATATCTGCAATTCGTTGTAGGTTCTGGCAGGACCTATGAGATTGAAAAGAGGCGAGATAGACCTTATGATGGGCAATGGAGCAAACGTTGCTACAGTGGCTATTGGCAAGGTCACTTTACATCTGCCTGCTGGAGCTATTATTGCATTAGATGCATGCTATTATGTTCCTTCTATTATCAAAAACATTATTTTCATTTCATGTTTGATAGTTAGTGGATATAAATTAGTTTTTGATAACAATGGTTGTTCAATAATATTAGATGATCAGATCATCATGAGAGGAACATTGCATAATGGTTTATTTATACTAGATATAACTCCACATATCATGAGTATAAGTGAGTCTAAGAGGAAACAAGAAGAGGTGAACAATGCATATCTTTGGCATTGTAGGCTAGGTCACATCCACGATGGAAGGATTCAAAAGTTGCTAAAAGATAGATATCTAGATCCATTTGATTATGAGTCATATGCGACGTGTGAACCTTGCCTTCGGGGAAAGATGACCAACTCTCCATTTGGTGGAACTAGAGAGAGAGCCACTGAGTTACTAGAACTCATACATAGTGATGTATGCGGTCCCATGTCGACTCATGCCATAGGTGGTTACTCCTACTTCATTACTTTCACTGATGATTTCTCAAAATACGGACATGTGTACTTGATGAAGTACAAGTCTGAAGCTTTTGAGAAATTCAGGGAATATAAAAATGAAGTGGAGAACTAAATAGGAAAGAGTATTAAAACCCTTCGATCAGATCGAGGAGGTAAGTACTTGAGTATAGAGTTCACCCAATTCCTTAAAGACTATGAGATCTTATCCCAATGGACACCTCCTTATACACCACAGCTTAATGGTGTATCAGAAAGGAGGAATCGCACACTGTTAAACATGGTGCGTTCCATGATGTGTTTCGCCGACCTACCCATCTCATTCTGGGGATATGCCCTAGAGACCGCAGCTTTCCTTCTAAACATAATTCCAACCAAGTCAGTGATGTCTACTCCATATGAGATATGGAATAGGAAGATGCCTGATCTTAAGATTATTAAGATTTGGGGCTGCCCTACCCACGATAAGAGACACAACCCTAACAAGTTGGAATCTAGAACGGAATGGTGCAAGTTCGTGGGATACCCCAAGGAAACTTGTGAGTATTATTTCTATCACCCTAAGGACCAAAAGGTTTTTGTAGCCAAGAGAGCAGTGTTCCTTGAGAAGGAACACATTCTTGGTGGAGACAGTGGGAGCATGATAGAGTTGAGTGAGGTTAGAGAACCTAGCTCAAGTATCATTCCAAAATCTGTTCAGATACCTAACACACAAGTTCTAACTTTACGTATGTCCGATAAAGTATCTCATCCTCCTGAGAGATATGTGGGATATATCAGAAGATAGGATATTGAGGATATTGATCCTCAAACCTACGAGGAGGCTATTATAAGCATAGACTCCGGGAAATAGCAAGAAGCTATGAATTCAGAAATAGATTCCATGTACTCCAACAAGGTTTGGAACCTAGTTAATACACCTGAGGGTATTGTACCCATTGGCTGCAAGTGGATCTTCAAAAAGAAGATTGGAGTAGATGGAAAGGTAGAGACCTATAAAGCAAGGCTAGTGGCTAAGGGGTATCGTCAAAGGCAAGGTGTTGACTATAACGAAACTTTCTCAACTATAGCCATGCTAAAATCCATTCGAATTCTATTGGCTATTGTAGCATACTATGATTATGAGATCTGGTAGATGGACGTCAAAATCGCATTCCTCAATAGTAACCTCAAGGAGGAGGTGTATATGATACAGCCTGAGGGATTTGTGTCCAGGGATAACCCAGATAAGGTGTGCAGGTTGCTTAGGTCCATTTATGGATTGAAGCGAGCTTCCCGAAGTTGGAATATAAGATTTGATAAGGCGATCAGATCTTATGACTTCGTTAAGAACGAAAATGAGCCTTGTGTGTATAGGAAAGTAAGTGGGAGCACTATCACCTTTTTGGTATTATATGTGGATGACATCCTGATCATTGGGAATGATGTAAGAATGCTCTCCATAGTAAAGACTTGATTATCTAGGCACTTCTCCATGAAGGACTTAGGGAAAGCATCCTGCATATTGGGGATACGGATCTATAGAGATAGATCCAAGAGGATGCTTGGCTTATCCCAATCCAGGTACATAGACACCATTATCAAAAGGTTTGGTATAGAAAATTCCAAGAGAGGTCTCATACCAATAAGACATGGAATTTTACTTTCTAGGAGTATGTCCCCAAAGACTCCTAAAGAAAAGGCACACATAGATATGATACTATATGCATCAGTGATAGGATCTATCATGTATGCTATGCTATGTACCAGGCCTGATATAGCGCATTCTCTGAGTGTCACGAGCAGATATCAGGCAGATCCAGGCTTGGAGCACTGGAAAGTTGTAAAAGTATCCTTAAGTACTTGAGAAGGACTAAGAATCTTTTACTGATATATGGAGGTAGTAGCTTCAGGGTTGAGGGTTACACGGACTCGAGCTTCCAGTCCGATGACGATGATAGCAAGTCTAATTCAGGGTATGTGTTCACCCTGAATGGAGGAGCAGTATGCTGGAAGAGTTCCAAGCAAGACACTATTGCTGACTCGACCACAGAGGCGGAATACATTGCTGCGACAGAGGCAGCAAAGGAGGGAGTTTAGATGAAGAAGTTCATCACAGATTTGGGAGTCATGTCGAGCAGCGAAGAGCTGATTCCTTATATTGTGACAACTACGGGGTGATTACTCAAATAAGGGAACCTGGGTCTCATTAGAAGTGTTTTGAGGAGGTTCCACTTGATAAGAGAGATTGTCGCCAGAAAAGATGTAGCAATGGAAGAGTTCCATCCGAAGATAACATTACAGATCCACTGACAAAGCCATTGACTTAGATTGTCTTTGAGCGTCACAGAGGTCTGATGGGGATCAGACATGTTCGTGATTGGCTTTAGGTCAAGTGGGAGATTACTAGTCATATGTGCCTTGCATACCAATCACATGAGTGATGGCACTTGTGACTTGTTATGCACTTTTTCTCTTTGCTTATTATTAGGCGTTTTATCACTTTATCTTGCGTGTTGCATATATTGTGATGTCCTTGGATATGTACAATGGGAATCGGATCATGATGAGATCACGATAATGAGACCAATTCACCTTTAAACATAGACCCTGAATTATCCTGGTCATAGGTTACTCGAGAAGGACATCAAGATAACCGGATAGATTGGTGTGCTGTATACTCGTCCATATGATGGAGGTAGCTGGTCTCATAGCTACTCGTGTGGGGACACTAAGGGTACAGTGCAGGTGCTCATTGGGGAATGAGTTCGCTTATTGATCCACCTACGGAATGCTGGATGGTTATTGATACCTCACGTCAGACAAGGATTTTGTAATCCCAGTAGTGTATCTAGTCCTTAGACTTCAGACACCAAGGATGTCCTATATGAGTACTCCACTCTTTGATACCGGACTTATAGGTTTAGAAAGTTCCAGATCTAGTACAGCCGGTTATTGGGAGTGGTAGCCAACCTTACGAGGGCTATTGAGTGTCAATAAAAGATCATCCTCTCTTGGTATCATGAGAGGAATATCCCATGTGTTCTTGCTTGAACAAATCCTTGGCCAAGGTTATTCAGATTGAGAGAGAAAGAGTTCTCTAGGAGAATCTGACAAGAGCAAGACTCGAGGAGAGACCGTATGGGCCTGATAGCACCATGCCCGGTATAGGATCTTTGGGATATTGGATGGATGAGGGACTATAGATACATGGTAACTAAGGACAGATAGGTCTAAAGGATTGGATTTCCCTGTATCGTCTGGGGGCCACGGCGTAGTGGCCTGGTACATCCGCAGTCGATGAGTTGGGTGAATTATTATAGAGATAATAATTCACTAAGTCAGAAGGAGTTCTGACAAGTATGACTCACAGCCAGCTCGATATTGGGCCTAGAGGGTCACACACATATGGTAGGTGTTGCAACAAATAGAGGTTCGGATATGAGATATCCACTGAACCCTCTATCTTATTGGATATTCATTAAGCCCTTGAATTATTGGATCCTGAGATGAGATCTAATAATTGCTAATAAGTGATTATTGG
Organism: Musa beccarii; assembly: GCA_024322285.1. NCBI lineage: Eukaryota > Viridiplantae > Streptophyta > Magnoliopsida > Zingiberales > Musaceae > Musa > Musa beccarii. Next base: position 24,677,286 of record CM044396.1, read on the forward strand.
ATAGAGACCCACTAATCCAAGAGGCTTGGGTAATTGGATGGAGATCCAATACCCAATAGGGCAAAAGATCCATTAGGATTTTCAAGGGGCCTCTATAAATAGGAGGGAACCAAAGCTCTATAGGTTGAGGGTTTCTTTTGGTAGCCACCTCCTGTTCTCCTCTCCCTAGAAAGAGAGGTGCATCGTCGCAGTTCCTGTCGTGTGGATACCACTAGAGAGGAGGACGCTTGACCTCCTTCATCCTCTCCTATAGAACTACATGGATTCAAAGATATACGATCTCCCTAGGTACTTTCTTTAACACATGCAGTTTTCGCGAATTTGTTTTGATGCACCGATCTTCGCATAATGACGGAAACTTTCTATAGAAAATCTAGGGTGTTTTGTTTTTGTTCTTCTGCTGCGCATGAGATGTCGCTCCCCTTATGGATTTTCCAACACCCTTTACATACTTGACAATATAAGAACAAATCCAAAAAAACATGGACATACATAAGCATTATACCGAATAAGTCATTTACAATTTGTCTATGACAGATACCACTATCCAGTCTAGCAGTACCACCCCCTGACATTGGGTGATACCACCCCCTAGACTTAGCCTGGGAGACCGAGCCTTCAAGCAGTTCCACCACCAACCTTAGCGGTGCCACGCCTGATGTGGCTCCAGGTCACTATTTAGGCCTTCCATCCAGCCCAACACAGTCCTGATTTGGACCCAATTGGCCCCTAATTGAGTTGTCTCAATTCCAACCTAATTATACCTAAAACTACTTCAATCTAGACAATTATTACAAAGCATTAATCAAATATTATCTGTTATGTCATTTGTTCATCTAGCACTTTGTTCGGCTCTTCGGCACATCGTCCTCTTGTTAGGACTCTAGCTATGAGAGTCCTAATTTAGTTTCATTGATAAGGGCATTCATGTAAATCCTATCTAGCCGCCCCTTATTAAAGAGGTGAAGAGGCCGGCTAGGTTAGGGTTAGGTTGCTTCTTAGGAAAGGAGTCCTATTATAAGTAGGAGTTCTATTAGGAAAAGAGTCCTATTAGAAGTAGAAGTCATATTAGGAAAGGAGTCCTATTATAAGTAAGAGTTTTATTAGAAAAAGAGTCCTATTAAAAGTAGAAGTCCTATTAGGAAGAGAGTCCTATTAGAAGTAGAAGTCCTATTTGGAAGAGAGTCTTATTAGAAGTAGAAGTCGAACTAGAGAAGGAGTCCTAATTAGAAGTTGGTTAGAAGTAGGAGTCTTAAGCAAGAGTCCTATTAGGAGTTGGGGCTTAGAAGCCCTATAAATAGCCATGTATTCATCCTCTTTAATCAAGGAATAGATCAATATTTTTGCAGCCTTTGTGCAGCAACTTGGAGGAAGGAACCCCTATAGAGTTCCAAGGAGGCCGATCCCCTATAGAGATCAACCCCAAGCTTAGAATCCACGGAGGGTTCTAACACTTGGTATCAGAGCAGCGTTCTTGGCATCTCGCTGCCCTTCCACAGCCATCCACCAGCCCTCCACAACCACGCAAAGCAATTCCCATAATTGCTTAGAAGATCATCGCTGAATTCCGCCATCATCTCCACCACCGTAGATCATCTTTTGATCTTCCCGTGAATTGCAACAGGTTCTGGTTATCTACCCTACTGCTGCTGCAATTTAGTTATCCTTATTCAAAAACTCCAAAAAAATTCGTTCCTATAATTGCTGCATAAAACTTTTCGTCGTAAAGTTTTCATCTCTACAACGAAAGTCGCACTGCAGAATTTCAGCCGCATAGCACTGCCTTTTTGATCTTGCTACTGCATTTTTTCTATCCAAATCTCTATGAAATTTTTACGACGGCTTTGACACTTCCTAATAGTGGTTTTCCCTTTGGTTTTGTCGAAAAATTCTCAATAAAAACCACTTATCTTTTACGTCCAATCTGCTGCACTTTAGACGTAAAAATCTGCTATAATACCTCTCCGTGATTCTCAATTTTGCCAAACCTCTTGTTGTCGTTTCTTCCTACGAAATTTTTTACAGTATTACCTCTTCCTTATCAGTAGATCCCCTTTGATTTTTACTTGAATCTCTTTTGAAAATTTCTGGAAAAAATTACATCTTTACTGTTGGAATTTTTTCGGCAAAAAATCTGGTATTGCACCTTTGTCCTTTTTTCTTCTCCGTAACCTACCAAACCCTAGCCACCTTGCTGCCACAAACCAAGACGTCTTTAGGGCATCCCGCTAGCCTCAAGATGCAGCTATCATAACCTAGTTTTATAACCCTAACAGCATAAAAAACCACAGCCCAAAATAGTAAACCATTACAGCTGAACCCTTCAATCACCGATCCATTGTCCGAACCTTCCACCACCCCATGCCATTAACCCGTCAACAGAAAAAAGACAAGGGCATCTCTGATCTACAGACATATGCTATGGCTTCCCAAGATCCAATTGATGCCAAATTTGAAGCATGGGAATCTCGGATTGAATCACGGCTTGAATCGTGCTTGGAAGACAAATTGCGCGCTTTGTTTGCAGAATTCAGAATTGGACAACCATCGAGTCCAACCAAACTACAGCAAGGAGAGAATTTAGAAAGGACCCCAGAGAAGGAGGGATAGCCCTCGGACATGCTACAGCCACGCATGAGGGTGGACTTCCCACGATGGGAAGAAGGAGACCCGGCGGGGTGGATTTCGTGCGCAGAACGTTACTTTCGCTACTACCGAACGTCGGATAATGCTATGGTGGAGATTGCTATCATCCACCTTGAAGGAGATGCTATTCAATGGTACAATTGGCTGGAATATAATCATGGGGCTCCGACATGGAATCAATTTAAGAATGCACTGCTGAACCGTTTCGGACCCTAAGTATGAAAAATATCGACGCCAACTCGCAAAGATTCGACAAACCTCTACGATTCAAGAGTACCAAACCAGGTTTGAGAAGCTATCTTACCTTACTCGTGATTGGATTGACCGTCAATTGTTAGGAACATTTATCGAAGGACTCAAGCCAGAGATAAAAGGGGAAGTTAAGGCGCGATGACCCGCATCAGTGATGGCTGCGATTTCTTTTGCCCGAATACAAGAAGAACGACTTAACCAAGATGCTCGGAGGATGAGAACCACTCATGGAACCTCAACATATAAACCTCCTTCTACTCCCAACCATCCTTCGCTACCCACAAAATTGACAAGAGAAGAACTACGTGACCGTCAAAGAAAGGGTCTTTGTTGGCATTGCGACGAGCCATGGAACCGCGATCATCGCTGCAAAGGGGCCACCTCCTATTGATTGAACCTCTTGAAGACATGGAGGAGGAGGTCCAGAAGCATGAGGAAGAGGTCACGGATGAAGAACAGCAGCCAATTGATATTACGATGCATGCCCTTGCGGTTATGCGAACCCGCAAACAATGAAAGTGGGAGGATTTACGAAGCAACAACCAATCACCGTTCTTATTGACACCGGAGCACTAATAATTTTATGAACAGCAAGGTTGCTGTTCGGATGGCCTTACCTATTGAGAATTGCAGCAGGTTCGATGTTAAAGTCGCAGATGGACAAATTTTGAAGTGTGATCGTAAGTACCCACGGGTGGCTGCTATTCTTTGTAGGACCAAGAGATAATTGCAGATTTTTCCTCCTCTCTCTCGATGATTATGAGGCTGTGCTTGGCATCGAATGGTTGATGACATTAGGTGATGTTTCCTGGAATTTTTGAAACTAATTATGAAATTTTATAGCAAGGGGAAACGGTGATATCTTGTCACGGGAACGTGGGGCGACGTGAACGATAATTTGCACACAACGAATGGAGAAAGTTTTGCACAAAGCATGCAGCGGCTTTTGGTACAACTTGAGCAGCAACCTAAGGGAGAGCCAACCAAATTTGAAGATCCAAACCTACTTCCCTTGCTTGCTGAATTTTCAGATATATTTGACGAACCACGCAGCCTACCTCCTAACCGACACGATCATCGTATACCGATTCTTCCATGGAAACCTCCAGCAAATACTCGACCATATTGGTATCCACATCTCCAAAAGATGAAATAGAAAGGATTGTAAAAGAGATGCTTGAAACATGAGTTATTCGGCCAAGTTGCAGCCCCTACTCTTCACCAAGTGCTCGTGACGAAAGAAAGGCGGAACATGGCGAATGTGCGTTGATTACCAAGCTCTCGATGACATAACCGTCAAGGACAAGTATCCTATTCCAGTAGTAGATGAATTGCTTGATGAATTAAAGGAGCACGAGTCTTCACAAAGTTGGACCTTCGATCCGGGTATCATCAAATACGAGTGTGCGAAGAAGGCATACTAAAGCGCCTTTCGAACGCACAACGATCACTATGAATTTCTGCTTTCTTCAACAAAAGATAGAATATCTTGGGCATATCATATCAGAGGAATGGGTGACAGTGGACCCCTCTAAAATTGAAGCAATGCAGAACTGGCCAACCCCGAGGAACATAAAATCACTGCACGGCTTTCTTGGTTTAACAGGTTACTATCGTAAGTTCGTGAAAGACTATGGAAAGATCAGTGCACCCCTTACTTCCTTGCTGAAAAAAGATGCTTTCCAGTGGTCGGACAAAGCCACCACCATCTTCGACGAACTTAAAGTCACAATGATAACAACACCAATACTAGCATTACCCGACTTCGATGAGACTTTTATTATTGAAGCTGATGCCTCCGGAGCAGGAATTGGTGTTGTACTAATGCAAGATGGCCAACCCCTCGCTTATACTAGTAAGGCGTCATCTCCTTCCCACCTCAAGATGACTATTTACGACAAGGAGATGCTCGCGATTGTGCATGTGATGTCCAAATGGAGACCGTACTTAATTGGGTGACGCTTTCACATCAAGATCGACCATAAAAGCCTAAAATATTTCTTGGAGCGCATCGGAGCAGTAGCATACAGATTGGACTTACCCGCCAGCTCCCGAATCCATCCAGTCTTCCATGTATCATGTTTGAAGCTCAAGTTGGGACAACACGAGACAGCCCAAAGCCATCTACCAAATATAACTACCCAAGGAGAGCTCCAGACCCAACCAAGTGTCATTATTGATCAACGACGACGACCTGCTACTGAAGTGTTAATACAGTGGGCAAACCTACCAGCAAAAGATGCCACTTGGGAGAACTACGACGACTTAAAGATCAAATTCCCAGAATTCATGGAATGTCAGCCTCGAGGACAAGGCTGATTTGAAGAGGGCTGGTCCTGTTAGGACTCTAGCTATGAGAGTCCTAATTTAGTTTCATTGATAAGGGCATTCATGTAAATCCTATCTAGTCGCCCCTTATTAAAGAGGTGAAGAGGCCGGCTAGGTTAGGGTTAGGTTGCTTCTTAGGAAAGGAGTCCTATTATAAGTAGGAGTTCTATTAGGAAAAGAGTCCTATTAGAAGTAGAAGTCCTATTAGGAAAGGAGTCCTATTATAAGTAAGAGTTTTATTAGGAAAAGAGTCCTATTAGAAGTAGAAGTCCTATTAGGAAGAGAGTCCTATTAGAAGTAGAAGTCCTATTTGGAAGAGAGTCCTATTAGAAGTAGAAGTTCAACTAGAGAAGGAGTCCTAATTAGAAGTTGGTTAGAAGTAGGAGTCTTAAGCAAGAGTCCTATTAGGAGTTGGGGCTTAGAAGCCCTATAAATAGCCATGTATTCATCCTCTTTAATCAAGGAATAGATCAATATTTTTGCAGCCTTTGTGCAGCAACTTGGAGGAAGGAACCCCTATAGAGTTCCAAGGAGGCCGATCCCCTATAGAGATCAACCCCAAGCTTAGAATCCGCGGAGGGTTCTAACACCTCTCCTGTAGCATATTGCCTAATCGGCATGTTGACCTTCGTAACTCCGATCTCCTTGATGAAATTTTCACTCTTCTTGGTCCGATGCCCGAACTCATGGCATGAAGTCTTCTGTTAATATGTCAACCAATCCTCCAGCTCAACGTCCAATCTTTCGACATGTTCCACTCTGGCCCAACATTCAATTCCTCCTGCTTTAATTGTCTCTTCCTGATCGAAGTTAGTCCTACATCACTCAAAATACAGATTAGATCAAAAAAACTCTATCAATTGGTTTCATCATCAAAATCCAAGATTCAACATTTTTTATATTTAAAATATTATGATGATAAAATTGTTGAAATCTCAGATTTTGATGATGAAGTCAATTGATAGGTTATTTGATCTAATCCATATTATTGAGATATGTGTGCAGGATTAACTATGATAGCAATGAAGACATAAAGTAAATTGCTAGAGTCAAGTATGTTGGAAGTTTGAGTTTGCCAAAAATCTGAAGGATCATCAGAAGTGCTGCCATAAAGTCTGGGAGGTTGCTGGGAATCCCCGGAAGATATCCGAGGGTGTATCGAAAATCTGTTGAAAGTTCGCCGAAAGAAGACTCGACATTGTCGGATTATAATTTACTTAGAAATATATCTCAATTTCGTAGTTAGCATGTAATTAAGATTAGAATTATGTGTTAATCCTAATTAACCCTAGTAGGGGCTAACTAGGCCTTAATTGAAGTGAATTGGGTCATATTCGAGGCCCATTCAGTAGTGCTGGACCATGTCTGGCGGTGGCACCGCCCTAAGAACATGTTCCCAGGTGATCTGGGTGATGATACTATTGATAGTTATTACTTGTTATTGGTGATACTGCTTGACAGGCTGTGGTACCATCCCTCCATAGAGTTTGAGGACCCTATCAAGCGATAGTATCGCTAGATTGAGCGGTGGTATCACCCAATACACTAACAGAGTAAGGTCAACAAGCGATGGTACTACCAGTGCAGGGTAGTGGTACTGCCAGTACCCGAAAATCTGGGATGTAACTCTTTTTTGCTCCAATTCTGAAGCCAATTGAGTCTATAAATACCCCTTACTTCTTAGTTGGCTAAGTACATTGAGAAGTGATAAAAACTGAGTCAAAGATCTAGCAAAATTACATTCGATAGCTTGAGTGTTCACCTCTTAAGTCTTATTTGTAAAAAGTTCTATAAGAGAATGTGAACCACTTGTAAAAGTTTGTAAGAGGGGTACTTTGTCCTTCCCCTTCAAGAAGAATTTATAGTGGAAGTTGGGAACCTCATCGGAGGAGGTTTCAGAAGTGGACGTAGATCATTTGACCGAACCACTATACATTGCTATGTACTTCTCTTGATGTGTGAGTTTTAAATTGCTATATTTCAATCTTTACTTGGCTACAATCTCTCGATCTCCTCCTCTCTACTTTTTATCGTGTTCACTCGAATCACTTTGCTGAAATCATTTTCGTTGAACCGAAACTTCTCAACGCACAACTCTTTTCAAATCATTTTGAATTTACAATTTTTATCCATTGCACTAATTCACCCCCCTCCCTCTTAGTGTGGCTCTAGATCCTAACAAAAATATCAAAATAAAAAAAAAGAAACATACTGTGACCGAGTGTAAATTAAAAAATTAGATATAACTCGGTTAACTTGCATGAAACTTATCTAAACTTATTAGGATTTAATTATAAGATGATTAGTATTATTTTTTTATTTTTGAGGATTTTAAGATAATAAAATATTAAAATTAGAGATTTTTTGGAAACATCAAGTGTAACCTAGTTCAAAAACAAATATAACTCAATGAACTTCCATATAACCTATTCAAACTTTAAAAAAAAATACTATGACATATTAGCAAGATGATTAGTAAGATTATATATCTTTTGATAATTTTAGAGTGATTAATTATCAAAACTGAAAATTTTTGGATAGTACTATGATCGAGTAACTTAGTTCAAAAATAAGTGTAACTCAATGAATTTTCATGAAACCTATTGATATTGGTAAGATGATTAGTATCATTTTTTTATATTTTAAGATAATTAATAGAATTTGGCATGTCATGGTAGGATCGTAAAATCCTACCCTAATGGTACTTTAACTGGAAAATGATCCTAACTCAACTAAAATCCATTTTTACAATTCAGGTAAAATATAATTGTAACAAGGATTGCAAGGTCAATTACGTAATGCTAACTTCATATTCAAAATTAATAATAGTTTATAATGCTTTATAATGTTGTGACGTATTTGTTGAAAACATGTGTAAGTATACTATTAAAAAAAATCATCTCCTATCGTCAGTGCAAACAACAAAAAAAATATGACCAAAATTAGGTTATACAAAAAGATTAAAGATATTATGTTGCTTTAAAATTTTGCATTAGCATTAATTGTGATTAGTTGTTGACACCTCATATATCTTCAAAGGATCTATATTTTTCTCTACAAAATTATTTAATGTTTACCTTAAAAAAAAGGCTTCCCAAGACTAATGCTTCAACTTCTAATAAATACAAGAATAATACATCAAGGTGCTTAAAATACCAAGGAACACCCCCCAACTTCACTGAATGATTCAGTGATATAGTGAATGATTCACTAACGCAGCCAAGACTTCAACAATGTTGCCAAGGTGTCAACGGTGCAGCAGCGATGTCTTCCTCCAATTTGCGATAGCAATGACACCCACAAATGCTTCGGCGATGCAGCAGAGGAGGTAGCAGAAAGGGATGAGGAGGAGATAGTGGAGCAGAAGGAGACAAAAGAATGAGATAAGTTAGAAGAGACGACATGGAGGGGAGGACGTGGAGGCAAACAATGAGGAGGTAATGAGAGACGAGACAGAAAGAGGAGGTCAAAGGAGAAGGAGAAGACAGAGGAAGGAGAGGAGGCAAATAGGGAGATTGAGGAGGAGGAGACAACGAAGGGGAAAGGGGTGGAGGAAAACGAGGACGAATGAGAAGAGGTGAAGGGGAAGGAGAAGAGGAAGGCTTAAAAAGGAGGCGGAGGCGAAGGATGAGGAGGAGGTAATGGGAGACGAGACGAGATGGCTCTTAACAACCTGTTTCTAACTTGGATTTTCATAGAGTTTGGTTCTTTTCCATTTTCCCTTTTTGGATGATAGCGAAATAGTTATTCTTGCAATATTTGTCTTTCAGAACAAGAAAAACACAGATTCTATGCTTCGCATTTCTGTTACACTAAAGAAAATTTTACTCTTCAGTTTTAAGATAATATTAGTTTGTTAATTTCAACTGCTCAATAGTATGAAACCTCAAACTCGCTGTCAGCATATGATGCTTTTATACAAGGAGATCAGCAGGCAGTGTACAGCGAGGCCTTAGCAATCTTGATCATAAAACGGCTGAGCACTTTACATTATCAAATCCAGTTATCTACATTCCGACTTCAAATAAGTCCTGACCATGGTTCAGTTTGAACCAAGATCGAACTGATCTGATAGTTTATTGGTTCCAAACCAAACTACAACCGATCCTGTATAGTTCAACTCTGATTTTTTATTTTAAAAAATTAAAATCGCTAAGATAGCATACAACCTCTGCAGAGGCCTCCTTTAGCAATCTTAATGATAAAGCTTGCTAAGCACTTCTATATCACCGAATCCTATCCTCTATACGCTGACTTCAATCTAGCTCTTATTCGAATTGGAATTGAATTAGAACGGAACTGATTTGATGGTTCATCGGTTTCAAACCGAATTGAAATCAACCTTCAATAGTCCAATTCTAATTTTTTATTTTGAAAAACTGAAGTCGGCGATTCCGATTCCAAATTGACAGTTTCAATTTCAAATCACTAATCGATTAAATACGATATAAATTAAAAAAAACTTAACACAAATTAAGCCTTTTGGTATAGTGGTCAAATTGTTAGTTTTAAACCTAATAAATTTGGGTTTAAATCTTGATAACATCATTTGTTCGATTATAATTTTTATAATTTTATTTTTATATTAATATTTATGTTATTACACTCATTATAGTTACACATCTTTTTTTTAATTTAAAATAAAATTATAAATATTTTTATTTAAAAATAATAAAAATTAACGATTAAAATTGAAACTGAACCGAACGATTCCGTTTCGAAATTAGCCCTGAGATGATTCGATTTCAATTCATAGTTTAAAAAAAAAAATCAAAACTTATGATTCTGATATCGTGAAAAAATCAAAACTTACGATTGAGACATTCCAGCTCTATTGTTATTAGACTATATCCTAAATTTAATAGTGCAGTGTTAACAGAACAACCATCAAGAAAGCTTACAAATAAAAATAAAGAACAGAATATTATATAAAAAAATCATGAGCAACAAAATGTAATGTGACCATGATTGCCTTTGCAGCCACCAATTCCAGAGTGAGACTTACGATCAATATACACCAACTTTTACACTCTACAATTCATGCATATTTCCACCTATTTGTCCTTTTTTTTCGCCTTTCTCTCTTCATTCCCTCACATACAGACATTATCCAGCTTTTTTATAATTTAATCCGTCCCATATAAATCGCACGAAAAATAAAAGATAAATTTGGATGTGATCCCGTGAAGAGAGAGGGAGAGAGAGAGCGCGCGCGAGAATGTTGCGTCGTTTCTTCTTTGATTCATGGTCTGTCAAGAACATCTCAATCTAGCCGAAGCAACCGCCTCAGATCCCTGGTGGCCGAGCAATCCACCACAGCGGCCGCCGCGGATCCCTCTTTCTTCCTCGAGAAGGTCGGCAGCGGCAGCGCCCGCGGCGACGGCGAGAGGACGAACCCCGACCCCGCGTACACTTCGCCCGGAAGCGCCGCCGCCGCCTCCGCTGCTGGGAGCAGCAGTGGGAGCTCCCTGGGAATCATGGCCGGGTCCCTCCCCAGCCGCCCCGTGATGAACACCGCCGGCTTCCAACCGCCGCTCCCCGCTACCGGCTCGCCCTTCGTCGCCTTCTCGGCCTCCAGCGACTCGCCTCGCCGGAGGATCGCGACCTGTCCCACGACTAGGTAGCCTCCGCCTGGCGCTGGATGGCGGGGCTTTGCCGATCTTTTAAGGGAGGAGTCCCTCCTCCTGCGGATGGGCTTGGAGTTCCGTAGAGCGAGGGAAGGGCGGAGGAGGCAGTCATGGGGGCGCAACACCTCGGTTCCCATAACGGCGACGAATTCAAACGCAGACAAGGAGACAGAGAAAGGGGGGGACTTTGAAATCTCGGCCCTCCTCCTCCTCGTTCCTCCGTTCTTTCCGGTCCCTACAGACGGAGGAGAAGAAGCGATGAAGAAGAAAGCGAGGGACGGGGAATGGCTGCCTCTCGGGGCCACATTTATGGAGGAGGGAGGAGGAGACGGGCCGGTGGGTGACAGTGGTGGGGACGCGTGGGCCGGAGGAAGGGGTCATCGTCGCCCCCATACGTTCACGATAAGGTGCTCTAACGTATCGCTGACGCCGTTTAGTCGCCGTCTTCGATGCCTTGGCTCGTCACGATTCTGACCGTCCAAATAGGAACTATATTTTCTTTATTTTTTATAGTAGAAAACCAAAACGATGCGAAATGTATAATGGACGATCCCTTGGGAAAATCCTACATTTTTAGGTTTTTTAATCATATATTTCTTTTTCAAATATCTAAGATACCTTCGGTCAAAAAAAAATATATTTTTCTCAATGAAACCTAGTTAGTCGAATGGATAACTAAAATGTTTTCAAGTGAATCTATAATATTTTAATTATTTTAATTTAGTAGTCAAAAGTATTGTAAGGTCATTTAAAATGTTTAGCTTATCATTTTTTATTTCTATTTTTTACAACAAATAAGTGTAAATATTATAATATTTTTAAACTAAAAAATATAATTCTTGGTTACTAAACTAAAATATTATAACTATATTAAAATATATTGTAACCGGTCCAAAAAAATAAAATACCATATAAGAAAAATGTAGCTGTGATAGAAATAATCGTGAGTTAGGTTTTAATTAAAAGTTTACCATTCAAAGTCTCCTTTTTTACTATTTATAATATATTTTATTAATATTTTTTTCTTAAAAAATAATTAAAAATATTATTTCACTATTTATAATATCAATATTATCATTTTTTATTCCTCATAATCTTTTATTAGTCATTGCTGCCATTGATCCTCGCCATTAGCGTTGTGCACCATTATCATTGGTGTCATTCATCATCGTTCTACTCCTTTCATCACACCGTCGATATCATCCGAGAACGAATAAAAAGGGAAAGAAAAAGAAGATGATGATGAATTCTTATATTTAGGATGAATTCTCGAATATATATATATATATTTTTTTTGAAAGATGCTCCTTTTTCATCGTAATCCTTGAAATTGTTAGGATTAAGAACAACACTAAGAAGGGGGGATGAATTAGTGCAGCGGATAAAGTGAACGATTTAAATGATTTCGAAAAATTTTATACGATGGAAATTTTTCATTCGATGAAAACCGTTTCGGAAAGACGTTGACTCGAGTGTAGTTTATAAGAGAGTATAGAAGAGGAGATTGGATAGTTGCAATGAAGTATGAATTGAATGCAGCAAAAGTAAATTACGCACCAAGAAAAGAACACACCAATTTTATAGTGATTCGTTTGTCCGACCGATGTCCACTTTCGTTACCTCCTCCGATGAGGTCACCAGCTTCTACTATCGATCTTTCTTGAAGGAGAAAATCAATCACCCCTTTACAGAATTTTACAAGTGGCCCACTCTCCTTTTATAAACTTTTACACTTAGAGAATAGTGAAGGTGAACACTCAAATTTTGAAAGATATTTCACTATAGTTTCGATTCAGTTCTTATCATTTATCTATGCTCAACCAGCTAAGAAGTAAAGGTATGTATATGCCTCAATTAGCTTCAAAAATGAAGCCAAAAAGATCCCATCCTAGATTTCTGGAGTACTAGTGATGCCACCGTCTAATCCTAACGGTACTATCACCAGTTGACCTGATACTGGGTGGCACCACTACCCAGTCTAACGGTATCACTGTCCAGTCTGATGGTACCATCGCCTAACTAGTAGTACCATTATCTGACAGTTATTAATTATCCGCGGTACCACTGCTCACGCTCCTAGGAGACTGAGCCTTAGGCGATGGACCTAGTCAGGTGGTGCCATCGCCAGACAGGGTTCAACAGTTTGGTTGGGCCTTAAATCCAACTCAAACCTGTCTAATTTCGAGCCCAATTGACCTCTAACAGGGTTAGTAGGATTACCTCCCAAACTAAATCCTAATTACATGCTAATTAAGGCATACATTAAACAAAACAAGTTCAGTAAGTCTAGGCTTCTTCCAACGACCTTCCGGCGAACTTTCGACGGACTTCTGACAAACTCTCGGGCATCTTCCAGCGAACTTTCGGCAAGCTCCTGGACTTCACGACGATCTTGTTGGCAAGTTCCGACGAGTTTCTTTGGCAAGCTCTGATCTTCTAGACGAGCTCCGCGAACTTCCAACGAACCTTCCGGTGAACTTCCGAAAACTTTTCGACAAGTTCCTGATGCATTATCGGCCAATTCTGACAGCATTCCCAATGAACCTTTGAACTTCCGATGAACTCTTGGACTCCCAATGAATTGATTGAACTTGACTTCGGCACTTCAATTTGCTTTATGCCTTTATTACTATCGTAGTTAATCCTGTACACTTTTCTTAATATATATATTAGATCAAACAATTTACTAATTGATTTCATCATGAGATTCAACAAAAATACTTCTTGATAAAATAATTAGAGTTATATCTTATTTCACTTATGAACCAGTCCTGCCTTAATTCTTCAGTTAATTATAATTTTAATATGCTTATAGTGTCTTAAAAAAATATCACAAATCTATTCAGAAAACCTTATAAAAATATAGAAACTTCACTGGTTCTTCTTAGCTCTAGACCAATATGGATACCCATTTGATACTTTATTTTTTATATATGAGTTAGTTTCTTGTTCCTAAACTAATAATAATATCAATTTGATATCATATTTTTGTATATGAGTTAGTTTCTATTAGGCTTTGAGACTATTTGTCTCCGTTATAATATTTTTAATGGATTAATGGAGTATCAAAAATACTATAAATTTATTTAAAAATATTATAACTGATATTATAAATCTTATACATGAAGGATTTGATTGATTAATAATACCATGACAATCGATTTATCATATGATTTGGTCCATACGGTGTAACATATTGTCTTGGTAGAAAATAGGGATGATGACTCTTTGAAAAATATGAAAAATGAGAAGTATCTCTCAAGAAAAACTAAAAAACATAAAATTTTCTCCGAAAAAGATGTGATTAAAAATTCAAAAAATTCACCAAAAAAGATCAAAGATGGAAAACTTCGTCCTGTAGACTCAGAGCTGGTAAACATAGAAGTTGAATCTCGTTAACGTGGCAGCCAAGTAGGCAGCTGCAAATTACCATATTTTTTAGATCACAAGGACATTTAAGGAAGAAAATTGATTATCAAAGAAATCGGAAAAAAAAAAGAAAGCTCTTAAGTTTCGTCCAATACGCAAGGTTTAGATAAGTGTTTATTTTGAGAGGGAAAATTTTTTTCAGATGTTTAGGCGATTCATTATCGACTTTGTACAATATTCTCTTTTTTAAGAATGACGGATTACCACCTCGTGTACAAGGACATAGGTGTGAGCACCCAATGGGACGATATCCAATGATGCCTTAGCAACCTCCTGCCCAAGCTAGAGCCCTTTAAGACCTCGCCCTTCGTCACTACCGATGATCCCGACCTTGCTGCCAAATCCAAGGCTTGAATCGAGAAGCACACCCCCGCCGAGCTTGACGACCTCGAGGATGATTGCTTCCTCCAGGAGTCCAAGTACCCCGATGCCCTCCTCTCCTTCTTCTTACCTTGGTTTCCTCTTTGGATCTCCTTCCGTCGAATGATTAATTTGGATTTCTGTTGTGGCGTGAGCCTAGGAAACAGAGGATGGCGGAGATGTGGGAGCCGACTAGGGTTATTTGTTTCGGCTCAATGATCCTAATCTCCTGGTCAGATTTTGTTTGGGGGGGGGTAGCAAGCATCAGTCGATGACTGGGTCGTTGTATTACTGCACAAGAAAGGGTAGTCCCTTGTTAAAAATCCTCTATTTTTATGAAATCCTAACTCTTCTTTTGCTCCATTGGTTAACAAGCATGTATTCTTTGAAGAGTTATCAGTTGAAAATCCAATATGGAAAATTTGCCCAGTGGTGCCTCAAAATCTCATGCACATAGGTGACGGAGCACTAGCTCAAGATGGAGTTGGAGTCTGAACCTCCAGACCCCATCCCTCCAAACCTGCTCTTGCGGCCTCTGCTCTGCCCTCGGATCCAAAAGAAGGCCTACCTTCCCAGGAACCAACCTCACAACAACTACACTCGGCAAAACCTTTCGCTCCCATCTCATGGGTTGGCCTCTTCCAGGGAGTGCATGGCATGGGAGCATAGAAGCTTGACCCTTCTTTGGAAGCTAAACTGTAGAAGATGTTTATACATTGAGCTAGACTTAGCGTTAACTCTTCGCTGCTTACGAGGACTTCAAAGGAATACCCTCCGTAAGTTTCTTGAAAAAATCCTTTCAGTCGACCGTCTGATACTGGCGGTGGTATCATCCCGTATCCGGAAGATTCAAAAATTTAAATTTAAATTTTATTTTTAAAGTCATTTGAGACCTATAAATATCTCACTCATCCCTGCTAGGATTACATAAGAAAAAGTGTGCTAAAACTATGATAAATCTAAGTTGTAATCTTTAAAAGTGTTACGTATTCCTTGCCTCATCTTGAAAATTTTAAAATTCTATTTAAGGAAGGTGTGAGACTTGTGGAGGTTATCTCCTAGATCTGTAAAAAAGAGAAAGAGTTATAAAATGGTGGTTGATTTTCGCCCATTGAAAGAAGATCGATAATAGAAGCCAGTGACCTCGACGGAGGAAGAAACGGGAGTGGACGTAGGTCATGATGATCGAACTACTATAAAATTGGTGTGTCTTCTCTTCTTTACTACTTAATTATTTTGTAAATAACTTTACTTATACATTATAGTCCTATAAACATTTTTAAGTTTAAATACTTTTCTGATACAAGCTTTATCGAACGAATCTTTAAATCAACGAAAGTTTTTCAAAAGTACTAATTCAACCCTCCTCTCAGTGCGGATTCGATCTTAACAATTGGTTCTAAAGTGATAAAAATTTGCTAAATTGCTAAGGTTACACATCTCTAAAAATTTCTAGTTACAAAGTTATCATTATGATTTGAATCATGCATGGTATGATGTACTTTTATGTTTTAAAACTTTGCATGAAATACTCATGATTTTCTGAATTCTATCAATATGATATATTGATAGGGGGAGTTTAGTTTAAACTCTGTCATAAATTGGTTGTCATTATCAAAAAGAGGAAGATTATTGAATCTTAGATTTTGATGATGAAATCAATTGATAAGTTTGTGATCTAATATGCATTTTGAGTGGTGCAGGACTAGTTTCGATCATGGAGAGATAATTTGATTAAAGCAAGAAGAATCAACATGAAGAGATAATTTGATTAAAGCAAGAATAATCAATGTTCGGTCGGAGTGGAATATGTTAAAAGATTGGGCATCGAGCCGAAGGATCGATCAACGTGTCTGCAGAAGGCTTCGTGCCATGAGTTCGAGCATCGGGCTAGAAAGAGTGGACATTGCACCAAGGAGATCGGAGTTGTAGAGGTCAACATGCTGATTGGGCAATACGCCACAAGAGAGGACGATACGCTAAAGTCTCAAACGAAGCACCGGATGAACCAATAATATGTCGGACAGCATGTGATTAATGTTTGTAATAATTTATCTATATCGAATTAGTTTAGAGGTCTAATTGAGTTGATTTTGAATGTAATTAGGTTAATTCAATTAGGGGTCAAATGAGCTAGAATATAGGCTATTTTGGGCCAAGAGAAAGGCCCAAACAATGACCTAGAGCCACGTTAGGCAGTGGTACCACCAGGGCTGGCAGTAGAACCACCTAAGGCTCAGTCTTCGAGACATAATCTCCGAGATTGTGTCAAGCAGTAGTACCACCTAGTGTCAAGTGGTGGTACTGCCAGACTAGGTGGTGGTACTGCCTAGTATCAGTGTTGCAAGTAGTGGTACCGCCATTATCTCAAAATCTCTAGGTGTTTGAAATTTTAGCTCTATTTTTTAAAGCCATTTGGGGTCTATAAATATCCCAGTTATTCTTGCTTGGAATAGCAAGAATTGAGAAAGAAAAGAGAGAAAAAACTTTGTAATTCTAGGGTTATAACCCTTGTAAAGTGTAGAGTCCCTCTTCCTTAAGCTTAGAGACTATTCCAAGGGATAGTGCGAGGGAAACCTTATAAAAAAAGGGGTGTAAAAGTTCTCTCCTGAGCCTATCAAAAGGAGAAAGTCTTGTAAAGATAGTTAATCTTCGCCCATTAAAGGAAGATCGTTAGTGGACGTCAATGGCCTCGACGGAAGAGAAATCGGGAGTAGATGTAGGTCACGATAATTAAACCACTATAAAATTAATTTACCTACTTTTCTTTGTTGATTACCTTTACTGCAAACTACTTTACTTATTCATTACATTCTTACGAACATATTCAAGTTAAATATCTTTCCAATATGAACTTTACACAAGTAATTTGGATGAATAATACCTTGGAAGATTATGGACTGTATTGAATAATGAAACCCATATCATAAATGCATTTAATTTAGAATGTGAGCAACTAAATCAATTAGTAATGGTAAGAAAAAGCATAAAGAGAAATGCAGATCAGATTTATAGTAGTTCAGTCATCCTGACCTACATCCACTCCCTATTCTTCTTATCTTGAGGCCATCGGTTTTCACTATCGATCTTCTTTTCAATGGGCGAAGATCTACTACTCTTATTACAACTCTTTCTCCTTTTCATGGGCTTAGGAAAGAACTTTCACACCTCTCTTTAATAAGACAACCTCACACCTCCCTTAGAATATCTTCTAAACTCAACGAAGAAGAGACTCTACACTTTTCAAGAGAGTTACAAACTTATAATCATAAGTTTTCGTTCTTGTACCAAGCAAACATAAGTGGCATATTTATAGACCCTAAATGGCTTTAAAATAAAGCAAAAAATTTAAATCCCTATGTTTTTGAGCTACTGACGGTACTACCGCTTGCGCTGGGTGGTATTACCGCTTGACAAAGTCTAGGAGACTGGGCTCTAGGCGGTACCACCACCTAACATGGCTTGAGAGACTGTGTTCTGGTGATACCACTACCTGACTGTATGGTACTACCGCTTGACACTAGGAGGTACCACCACTAACCCTGGTGATACCATCATCGGGTTTTCTAGAAAAGTACAGTCCATATTTTCTAGCTCACAAGTGGTGTCACCACTTGGCCTGACAATGCCACCACCTAGCTCGGCAATGCCACCACCTGGCCTAATCTCAGGTCACTGAATTGACCTTCTAATAGGTCTAATTCAACTCTGCTTAAGGCCCAATGGGCTCCTACTCAAGTTGGCCTGATTATGCCCCAAAACCAACTCAATTAGACTCTAAACTGCTTCGATCAAGACTCAACAATTATAATTATAAAGCCTAAATTGTCCAGCATGTCATTTGTTCATCCAGCACTTCGTCCGAACCTCTGGCATATCGTCCTTTCCTTCGGTGTATTGTCCGATCCATCGACATATTAATCTCCCGCAACATCCGATCTTCTTAGCGTAATGATCGATCCTTCTAGCCTGATGCCTAATCTCAAACACGATATTCTCCAACCCAACATCTGATTCTCCAACTTTAACGATTCAAGTTCATGACTGAAGTTTCTCCTGTGTCATTTATCTCAAATGCTTATTAGTCCATAAACTCATCAATCGATTTTATTATTAAAATCTAGGATTCAACAATATTAAATGGTAGGAGGTGAAAGGTCTCTTGTGAAAAAGTGAGTATAACAGTTCTCTCCTAAGCTTAGAAAAAGAGTAAGGTTATAAAGGGTTGTCGATCTTCACTCATTGGAAGCAAAATTAGCAGTGAAAGTTGATCACCTTGAAGGAAGAAGAACCGGGAGTGAACATAGGTAAGGAAGATTGAATCATTATAAATTGGTTTATATTCCTTCTCTTACTTATAGCTTTTATTTATAATTCCTTATTGTCATTCACTTTACTTATAATTCTTGCTCGCACTCCATATTTGCTTGATCATGTTTTTTATGCCTATTTTTCTTATTCAAATTTTAAAGATAATTAAAATTTAATATGGTATTAATTCATCACTTTTTAGTGTCAGAATATTCTAACAATTGGTATAAGAGCAAATCTCTCATTTAGATTAACACCCAAGAAAGAAACAATGATATTTTTGAATAACTAAGAAGAACATTTGATCATACATCCTCTTATGTTCAATGAGATAGGTTACACTTCATAAAATATTAAAGTGAGATTTTTCTTGCTTCACTTAGTCTTGATTTATGATTTATTATAAAAAATGGCTTTCGAAAACCTTCTAAAATCAGAGATGTCTTTGAAGTAACAAAACCTTTTAGTGAATAAATGGATTTTAAAAGGCAATTATTTTACTTGAATACCAAAGTGATGAATGCTTTATATTGTGTTTTAGATTGAAATGAGTTTTATTGGATTTCTACATGTGAAACCTGTTGAATTTCGAATTTTGATAATGAAACCAATTGATAGAGTTTATGATCTAATATGTGTTTTAAGTGATGCAGGACTAGCTTCGATCAAGGAGAGACAATTAAAGCAAGAGGAATTGGGAGTTGGGTCAGGGTGGAACATGTCATAAGATTGGATGTCGAGCCGAAGGATTGGTCGACGTATCGGCAGAAGGCTTCGGATGATGAGTTCGGGCATTGAGCCAAGAAGAACAAACATTGCACCAAGGAGATCGGAGTTGTAAAGGTCAACTGGCCGATTGGACAATAGGTCGCAATATAGGATGATGTGTCGAAGGATCAAACGAAGTGCCGATGAACTAATGACATGCCAGACAATAACTGATTCAAGCTTTGTAATAGTTGTCTAGATCAAAGTAGTGTTAAGTTATAATTAGGTTGGAATTAGGCCAACTCGATTAGGGGCCTAATGGGTCTAAGTTAGGGTTGTTTTGGGTGAACAGAAAGGTCCAAACAATGATCCAAAAGGTGGGTCAGGCAATGAAACCGTCGATGGCTCATTCTCTGAGACAATCTCCAAGATTATGTCAAGCGATGGTACTGCTAGATTGGTCGATGGTATCTCCCAGTGTCAGAATAGATTGGGCAGTGGTACCACCAACACAGGCGATGGTATCGCTAGTACCCCGAAATCTCGAGGTGTTTAAAATTTTAGCTCTATTTTTTAAGCCATTTGGGGTTTATAAATACCTCAGCTATTCTTGCTTAATAAAGTAAGAATTGTGAAAGAAAGGAGAGCAAATACTCTGTGATTCTAAGATTATAACCCTTGTAAAATATCGAGTCCCTCCTCCTAAAGCATAGAGACTATTCTATGGGAGAGTATGAGGGAAACCATCTAAGAGGGTGTTAGGATCACAGTCAACACTAAGAGGGGGGGATGAATTAGTGCAATAATAAAAATATCGTTGATTCGGAAAACTCATTCAATAAAAAGAATCGTTCGATCAAAACACATTTCAAAATTGATGTTTAACTTGAAAATGATTGTAAGAATGTAATAAGGCAAGTGAGCAAGTAGAGTGGTTTGCAGTAAGAGTAAACAGCAAGGAAAGGCAGTAAACTTATTTTATAGTAGTTCAGTCATCCAATCTATATCCACTCCCGATTCCTCTTTTGTCGAGGCCACCGGCATCCACTAATGGTCTTCCTTCAATGGGCGAAGACTGACTACCCTTACAGCCCTCTTCTCTTTTTCATAGGTTTAGGAGATAACCTTTTACAAGCACTCACTCCTCTCTTAAACTGAAATTTAAACTATAATAAGAGGAGGAGATCTCTTAAGTGATTGCAACAATATTTTCGAACTATTATGTTCTTAATGCTTATTTTTGCTAACTAGGGATAAGAGTGTTGAATCTCGAATTTTGATGATGAAACTAATTGATTATATTTTGTGATCTAACTGCTTTTTGAGTTACGCAGGTCTACTATCGATTAGGATTAGACAGTTGACACTGAAGGAATTGACGTTGCGCTGGGTGATCACATCAGGATATTGGATGTCGAGCCGGAGGTTCGGTTGACAATCGGCAGAAGGCTTTGACCGCCGATTGGGCAACAAAATGCAAGAGAGGACGATGCACCGAAGAATCGGATGAAACGTCGACCAATGACGTGCCGAACAATAGAATGTCAATATGCATTATAATAATTCTCTAGATCGAAGTAGAGTTTTTGTTTGTGTGTGTGCAGGATTAACTACAATAACGATGAAGACGTAAAGTGAAACAAAGTGCCGGAAGACAAGTGTGATGGATCGTTGGGAGTTTGAGAGTTCGGCAGAAGTCTGAAGATTCGTTGGGAGTACTACCGAAACTGGCCAAGAACGAGTAGGGAGCTTGCCGAAGGGTTTTCGAAAGTTCATCAGAAGGTTCATCGGAAGTTCGTGGAGCTTGCCAAGAAAGATTGGAGCTTGCCAAAAAAGCTCGTTGGAACTCGCCAAGATCATCGTGAAGTCAAGAGCTTACCGGGAGTGCGCAGAATGGTTTCCGAGGGTTCGTCGAAAGACCGCCGGAAGATCATCGAAAGAAGTCTTGACTTATCGAACTTTGTAATAGCTTAGGAAATGTCTTTAATTTTATAGTTAGCATGTTAATTGGGGTTAGAATTAGGTGTTAATCCTATAACCCAAGTAGAGGCCAAGTGGGCTTGATAACGGACTGGTTTGGGCCGAGTTTAAGGCCTAAACCAGTGTGCTGAAAAGGCTAGGCGGTGGCATCTCCCAGAGCCTGAGAGCCTAAGCGGTGGCACCATCGGGCTAGGCGGTAGCATCTTTGCTTGGTACATCGTGTCGTGTCGTTGTCGATGTCGCAAGGTGGTATCGCAATATCAAAGTGTGGTACCGCTGACGACGAAGTTCGTGACAATTCAAATTTGGGCTTCAAATTTGAATCCTCTTGGGGTCTATAAATACCCTAGATGTTCTTGCTAAGAGAGCTAGAAGTGTATAAGAAAACTAAGGGAAAACTCTATCATTTGAAGTAGAAATCCTTCCTCCAAAAGTTTAGAAGTATTCTTAAGAGAGGTGTTGAGGGAAGCTTTGTAAACAGAGTTTGTAAAACGAAGTTTGTCTTCACCCATTGGAAGGAAGGCAACTAGTAGAAAGCTGATGGCCTGAAGTGAAGAGGAATCGAGAGTGGATGTAGGTCGGATGACCGAACCACTATAAAAACGATTTGCGTTTACGTTCTTGCATTTACCTTTCTGCAAACTACCTTTTCTTCGCTGCTCAACTTACTCATCACTGTCTTCTTCCTCTCTAAACACTCCCTACTTTAAGCACTTTTCATTACACTTTAATCGGAATCGGTTTTAGTCAAAAACATGATTTCTATCGTATGAAGTTTTCGAACTTATTTTAAATCGCAGAAATTTATCGTTCTTTACTGCTACACTAATTCACCCCCCCTCTCTTAGTGCCACTTGATCCCTAATAGAGAGGGGTATTTATAAGCTCCAAATAGATTCAAACTTAGAGCCAAAACCAGTCTCATCTCGGGTCTTTCGAGTACTAGCGGTACCACCGTTAGTGTTGGGCGGTACCACTGCCCAGGCTGTCTGACACTAGGAAATACCATTGCCCAGTCTGGTGGTACCATCGCTTGATATAGTCTCAGAGATTGTGTCTTGGAGACTGAGCCATCAGCGGTTCCACTGCCTATTCTAGCGGTGTCACCGCTTGACTAACCTATTGGATCAATGTTTAGACCTTTCACTTAGCCCAACACAACCCAAACTTGGGTCCACTTGGCCCCTAATTGAGTTGGCCCAATTCCAACCCAATTACACTTTAAACCTATTTCGATCTAGATAATTATTACAAAGTATGAATTAATTTATTATCCGGCATATCATTGGTTCATCGGCGCTTCGTTCGATTTTTCGGTGCTTCATCCTCTCTTGCGACTTATTGCCCAATCGACCAATTGACCTCCGCAACTCTAATTTCCTTAATGTAATTTATACTCTTCTAGGCTTGATACCCGAACCCATGGCACGAAACCTTCTGTCAATGCGTCGACCGATGCTTCGGCTCGAAGTCCAATCATCTGACATGTTCCACTTTGGCCCAGCGTTCAATTCCTCCGACTTTAATTCTCTTCTTGATCGAAGCTAGTCTTACATAACTCAAAATGTAAATTAGATCATAAACACTATCAATTAGTTTCATCATCAAAATATGAGATTTAAAAATCTCTCACTTTTTTTATGATGACAATTAATTGATGACGGAGTTTAAACAAACTCCCCCTATCAATATTGCCATATTGATAGATCCTTTAAATTCAGAAAATCATAAGAATTTCAAGCATAATCAAAATATTTAATACATCATACAATGTATAAAAACATCATCATACTTCTCTCCCTTTGTCATCAACAAAAAAGAGAAGTACATCTAGCTAGTTTTTGAGATATGTAAGTTTTACAACATATTAGCTAGCAATTTAGCAAGATTTGCATCACTTTAAATAAGCAAGGTAACTAGTTTTAAAAATATGCAAGTTTGCAATTCTTTCTTTTCTTGAGATGTACAAGCTAGTAAAATCTTTTGTTTCTTTTGAGAAGTGCAAGCTAGCAATTTTGCTTCTTCGTTTTCTAATTTGCAAGCTAGCAAGTTTTTAAGCTTTCTTGAAATATCCAAGCTAGCAACATTTGCTTTCATATGTGATGCGCAAGCTAGCAAGACTTTCTCCCCCATAGTCATTGTCAAAAAGAAGGGAAGAATAGAATAATATAATTTTTCTTTTTACAACAATGCTTTAATCATCACATAAAAGATATAAAAAATTCACATTAATATTTCAATCATCAAAATTAAGTCATAAATACCAAAAGTCCATAAATCATTTTGACAAATCTCCTTTTTAGCAAATAACAAAAATAAATCTTAGGAAATCAAAGATCTTGATTCATAAAGAAAATTCCAGGTTATAATTCCGAGAATTCAAGATCATGATATAGATAAAAACTTCTCTATAGCAAAAAGAGTCATGGAAGAATAAATAAAGGATCTCGATTTATGTATAATATGTTACACTTTATCATGAATAAAAAACAAATCATGATTCATTTAAAAAATTTTCCTCTTTAGCAAATGACAAGAAGAAACATAGGAGAACAAACAAAAGATCTTGATTCATATGTAAGAATTCTCAAGTCATCAAAATCATGATTTCATAAAAAGAATTTTAAATATATAGTTTTGAGAAATAAAAAAACAAGTCATATTTCATTAGGTTAATTCTCTTTTGATAAAATGGAAGAATCATGGTATACGATCTTGATTTATAAAAGGTTCAAGTGATAATTATCAAGATCATGGTTTGTTTACATAATTCTCTTTTTTAAATGATAAGAAGAAATGATACGTGAATGAGATCTTGATTCATAAATGATTTCATATTACAAGTCTAAAAAAAAATTAAGATTATGATTTCAATAAAACTCATTCAAATTCAAATCATCAAAATTACTTTCATAGTTCACGAGATTCATAAAATAGATTCATCACTAAGAGTCAATTGTTGAAAAATCTAAAAGATAGAGATAAAGAAATTTTAAAAAATGCTTTCCTCTTTTTAGTTGTTTCAATTCATGCAATTGATTTCATATAAGCATGCCCAAGTTTTTATGTCAAAACCATGCATCATCATATAAATCCAAAAAATAAATTTCATCATAAAGATCATCAAGACAAAAAATATAACACATTAAACTTAAGGCATTTTCAAACAAAAGATTCGATTTATCATTTTAATTCCAATGATAATATATTTTTCTTCTTAATGTGAATCTAACTCTTTATACTTGGTGCAAGGAATTAATATGCAATAGTCATGCCCAAAATATAATTTTTTTAATATCAAAACCATACATTATGTTTGAAATTGAAAGGTGATATGGAAATCATCAAGATAAACATACATGGATTAATCTTATTTGGAGTGTAAGCAATATCATAAAACATGAAATTATTATAAATATATTTTTTTAAAATAATAAAATCATGAAAAACACTAAGTGATTTCATAGTAAGGTAAAAAGGATTTGATTGAGTCACTTATCTTGTTGTCGAATGTCGTCAAAGTATAGTTTGTCACTTCGTCTTCGGATGTACTCGATTTGTCTTTGAATTCTTTTTTCTTCTTTGGCACCTTCTTCTTTTTAAATTTATTTTTATTCTCAAATTCTTGTTTTATGAATATTTTAAATTTTAAAGTGATAAGTTCAAGGTCATCATCACTTGAGCTTTCGCTCGAGTGGTCTTTTATAGTTCGAAATGTCAAACAATTCAAGTCCTTTGTTTCTTGAATAGCTATCCTATTGAAGATAGCAATTCAAGTCTTTTGTTTCTTGAATAGTGGTTACTTTTGGATCTTAACTGTTTGGAAGGGATCTTAGAATTATTGAATCTTGAATTTTGATAATGAAGTCAATTGATAGGTTATTTGATCTAATCCATATTATTGAGAAAAGTGTATAGGATTAACTATGATAGCAATGAAGATATAAAGCAAATTATCGGAATCAAGTACGTTGGGAGTCCGAGAGTCCGTCGGAAGTCCGAAGGTTCATTAGAAATGCTACTAGAACTAGCCGAGAATAAATCGAAGACTTGCCGAAGGATTATTGGAATTTCATCGGAATGTTCGTCGGAGGTTTGCAGAGCTCACCAAGAAAGTTTGGAAGCTTGCCAAAAAGAGTCGTCAAAACTCGCCGTAAAGTCCGGGAGCTTGTTGGGAGTCCACCGGAAGACTGTCCGAGGGTTCGTCGGAAGTCCATCAGAAGTTTGCCGGAAGCTCACTGGAAGAAGACTCGAGGTTGTCGAATTATATTCTGCTTAGAAATATGTTTTTAATTTTGTAGTTAGCATATAATTAGGGTTTGGATTAAGTGATAATCCTTTAACTCTGGTATGGGCCAATTGGACCCGTAATCTAAGTGGATTGGGCCGGATTCAAGGCCCATCCAATATTGCTGGACCTGTTTGGCGATGGCACCACCAGACTAGGGCGGTGGCATCGCCTTGGGAATAGGTTCCCAGGTGCTTTGGGTAGTGGTACCGCCCTAGGTTAGCGGTGGTATCATTGACAATTATAACATGTCAATTGTGGTACTAGTTAACAAGCGATGGTACCGCCTCTCCACAGAGCCCAAGACTCTATCAGGCAGTAGTATCGCTAGATTAGGTGGTGGTACCACCTAGTGTACTGATAGAAATAGGGTCAACTGGTGGTGGTACTGCTAATGCCAAGCGGTGGTACCGCCAGCATTCTGAAATCCAGGATGTGACTATTTTTGACTCCAATTCTGAAGCCAATTAAGCCTATAAATATCCCTTAATTCTCAACTGGCTAAACACATTAAGAAGTGTTAAGAACTGAGTCAAAACTCTAGCAAAAATGCCTTCGAAAGTTAAGAGTTCACCTCCCAAATTCACAAGTGTAAAATTCTGTAAAAGAGTGTGAGCCACCTATATGTTCTATAAAAAGGGTGTTTAGTCCTTCCCCTTCAAAAATGATTGATAGTGGAAGTCGAAAACCTCATCGGAGGAGATTTCAGAAGTGGACGTAGGTCATTTGACTGAACCGCTATAAATCGCTACGTACTTCTCTTGGTGTGAGTTTTTAATTCCTGCATTTCAATTTTTACTTGGCTGCAATCTTTTAATCTCCTCCTCTCTACTCTTTTTTGTATTCACTCGAATAATTCACTTTACCGAAATCACTTTCGACGAACAAAACTTCTTAACATACAACGCTTTTCGGAATCAATTTTAAATTATCGATTTTTATCCGCTGCACTAATTCACCCCCCTAGTGCCGCTCTAGATCCTAACCGTTGGTATCGGAGCTTGGTCACTCTCATTTTGGTTTAAAACCTAAGAGAGATAGTATTTTCCGACATGTAAGAGGATCATTCAATCACACGTCCGTTTATGTTTAATGGGTCGGATTACACCTATTGGAAGACTTGCATGAGAATTTTTCTTATTTTAATGAATTTTAAACTTTGAAACATTGTTGAAAATAACTTTAAAAAATTTTCTCTTCTGATGAGCGAATGGAATGAGTCGGAGAAAAAGATTTTCGCTCTTAATGTCAAGGCTATGAATGCCTTATTTTGCGCTCTTAATTAAAATGAGTTTAATCGTGTTTTAATTTATGAATCGACTTTTGATATTTGACATACTCTTAAAATCACTCATGAAGGCACTAGCTGAGTGAAAGAGTCCAAAATCAACTATTTAATGCATTCTTATGAGTTATTTTGGATGAAACTAAGTGAGTCCATCGGAGACATGTACACCCATTTTACAGATGTCATCAATGGACTAAAAGCACTTGGAAAAAGTTTTTCTAATTTTAAACTTATAACTAAAATTCTAAGATCAATTCCAAAGAGTTAGGATCTAAAAGTTATGACCATTCAAGAGGTCAAGGACTTAAAGAACTTTCCTCTCGAAGAACTAATTGGGTCATTGATGACCTATGAGATGACTTGTAATGCTCATGATGAGCTTAGAAACTCCCTTCCAAAGAATAAGAAGGATATAACATTGAGAACACAAAAAGATCACTTAAAAGAATCTTCAAGTGATGAGAACCTTGATGACGAACTTGCACTCTTGACTTGAAAATTTAAAAAATTTATAAGAAAAAATAAATTTAAAAATGACTCTAAAAATAAACTTGAACCCAAAAAGGAACAAGTAATATGCTATGAATGCAAGAAGCCAAGGCACTTCAAAAGTGAATGCCCCCAAGCCAAGTAGAAGCAACCAAAGAAGAAGAAGGCTCTAAAGGCAACATGGGATGACTCAAGTGACTCCGAAGATGAAGAAGCAAGCAACAAGGAGGTCGCCAACTTCGCTTTAATGACTTTCGGAGAAGAGGTATGTGATTTGGTTAATGAAAATTTAACTTTTGATGAGCTTTCAAATGCTTTTCATGAATTGTTTGATGAATGTAGACCAATTAGTAAATAGTTTAATTTGTTGAAAAAGGAGCATGCTCTCTTAGTTAGTAAATTTGATAGTCTTAAACTTAATACACTATCTTTGCCTCTATGCTCTAAGTGTGAACACTTAGAGGCAATTAAGAATAAGAACTTGCTACTCAAAGAAACCTTAGAGAGATTTAAGATTGGTAGCAAGTCTTTGGATATGATCCTTGCTAATAAGGGTCACGTCCATAAGAGGAGTGGAATCAGATTTATGAGTGGATCTCACCGAAATCCAACCACTTTCATTAAAGGACCCACACTACATGTATCATCTTATTCAAAGTGTAACTTTTGTTGCAAACTCGGACATGTTGTTTACAAATGTCCGTTTAAGAAACTAAGTCCACATAAATTGATATGAGTTCCTAAAGGAACCATAAGGAATTCAATACAAAATGACAAAATTTGTAGATCAATTTTTAAGGCACCTAAGGTCAAATAGATATATAAAAACTATCCTATTTTGTAGACACATTCACCCTCACAACCTAGGAGCAAGAAATGGTACTTTGATAGTGGATGCTCAAGGCACATGACTGAAAATTCATCTCAATTCTCTAAGCTCACTAGCCAAGATAAAGGGTATATCACCTTCAGAGACAACAACAAGGGTAAAATCATTGGCAAGGGAACCATAGGTAACAAATTAAGCTTTTTAATTGATGATGTGTTGTTAGTATATGACTTAAAGTATAATCTTTTGAGCATTAGTCAATTATGTGATAAAAGGTACATAATAAGATTTGAATCTAATGCTTGCATCAATGAAAAATAACAAAACAATACATCTATGATTTCACTAAAATAAAATAATGTCTAACTATTAACATTAATAAACTTAGTAATTAAATGTGCTTTTCGATTTTGAATGACGATACTTAGTTTTAGTATAGGAGATTAGGCCATGTAAGCATGAAACTGATATCTAAAATCTTATCTAGAGAACTAGTAAGAGGCATTCCTAATATTAAATTTGTTAAAGACAAAGTGTGTGATGCTTGTCAACTAGGAAAACAAATAAAAAGTAGTTTCAAATCGAAGAATCAAATAAGCAACTCTAGACCTTTGCAATTGATCTATATAGACTTATTTAGACCAATTGATACAACAAGCCTAGGAGGAAGCAAAAATGTCTTTGTAATCATAGATGACTTTAGTAGATATACTTGGACATATTTCTTGACACACAAAAGTGATTATTTTAAGTGTTTCTCGAAGTTTTACAAACTTGTTCAAAACAAAAAATGTTTTATGATTTCATCGATTCGGAGTGATCATGGTGGTGAATTTCAAAATCGTGATTTCTAAAACTTTTGTGAATCTAATGGTTACAATCATAATTTCTCTATTCCGAGTAATCCTCAACAAAATAGAATAATAGAAAGAAAGAATAGAAATTTACAAGAAATAACAAGAACCATGCTGAATGAACATAGTTTACCCAAATACTTTTGGGTCGAAGCCATTAATACAGCTTATTATGTCATAAATAAGGTTCTAGTAAGATCATCTCTCTCCAAAACTCCTTATAAATTGTGGAATAATAAAAAACCAAATGTTTCATATTTTAAAGTTTTCGATTGTAAATATTTTATATTCAATGAGAAAGATGCCTTAGGAAAGTTTGATGCAAAATCCGATGAAGGTATTTTTCTAAGTTTTTCTTCTATTTCTAAGGCCTTTTATATTTTTAATAAAAGAACTTTGGTTATAGAAGAATCCATTCATATTGTTTACAATGAAGTTTTTGAATTTAAGAAAAATGATTTTGATGATGATCTTGATTTTAATGATTTGAATTTAAATGAAACCTCTCCTCCAAATAGTAACTTAGATGCATCTTCTTTCAAAATTTTCTTACCTAAGGAATGGAAGTATGTAGATGCTCATCCTAAAGAGCTAATTATAGAAGACATATCAAAAGGAATTCAAACTCGTTCTTCTTTTAAGAATTTTTGTGCCCACACCATTTGTCTTTCTCAAATTGAACCTAAGTGCATTGACAAAGCCTTGAAAGATAATTCTTGGATTATCGTAATGTAAGGGGAATTGAATTAATTTGAGAGGAATGAGGTGTAAAAACTTATTCCTAGACCTAGTGACCATTTAGTTATTGGTACTAAATGAGTCTTTAGAAATAAGCAAGATGAATTTGGTATCGTGATTCGAAACAAGGCTAGATTAGCGGTCAAAGGTTTCAAACAAGAAGAAGGTATTGATTATGAAAAAACTTTTGCTCCTATGGTAAGATTAGAAACCTTTAAGATGCTCCTTGCCTATGCTAGTAGTAATAACTTTAAGCTATTTCAAATGGATGTCAAAAGTACTTTCTTAAATGGCTTTATTTATGTAGAAGTGTATGTTAAACAACCACTCAGATTTGAAAACTCTCTTTTTCCTAATCATGTGTTTAAATTAACTATGGCTTACTACTGATTAAAATAAGCCCTTAGGGCTTGGTATTAGAGGCTTAGTTCTTTTCTTATTTCAAAAAATTTCACTAAAGATAGGGTTGATACTACATTGTTTGTTAAAAATTTTAAAAATAATTTTCTTGTTTAAATTTTTACTGACGATATTATTTTTGATTCTACAAATGAATCTTTATGCGAATCATTTGCCAAGTGTATAAGCCAAGAGTTTGAAATGAGTCTAATGGGTGAACTAACTTTCTTTTTAGGATTACAAATTAAATAACTTAGTGATAGTATATTTTTTAGTCAAACCAAATATGCTTTAGAATTGTTAAAACAGTTTAATATGGATGGTTCAAAAGTCATCAACACTCCTATGAGTACCTCCACTAAGTTAGATATTGACGAAAGTGGAGAAAGTTTTAATAAAGAAACATATAAGGGAATGATAAGTAGTTTACTTTACCTCACCGTAACTAGACCGGATATCATATTTAGTATAGGACTTTGTGCTAGATTTCAAGCTAATCTTAAGTTATCTTATCTTAAAGTTGTTAAAAGAATCCTTAGATATCTTAAAGGAACTCCTAACCTAGGATTACGGCATCCAAAATCTCATGACTTTGATTTAATAGCCAATGCGGATACAGATTTTGACGGATGTATAATAGATAAAAAGCACATCCGGAATATGCCAATTTTTAGGATATGCACTTGTTTCTTGGTCTTCTAAGAAACAAAACTCGGTTACACTAACTACGGCCGAAGCCGAATACATAGCCACAAGTGCATGTTGTGCACAAGTTATTTGGATGAAAAATACATTAGAAGATTATGGAATTCATTTCAAGAATGTTCCTATAAAATATGATAACATAAGTGTTAAATCTCGGATTTTGATGATGAAATCAATTGGTGAAATATTTGTACTAATCTCTTTGTTGAGATGAGTGTGCAGGAATAACTACAATGGAAAGAAAACATAACGTGATTTACCGAGGCCAAGTCCGTCGGGGGTTCAAGAGTTCATCGGAAGTCTGAGAGCTTTTCGGAAGAGTTGCCGGAACCATCCAAGATCAAATCAGGGACTTGTCGAAGTTTTCGAAAGTCCATTTCAAAGATCGTCGAAGGTTCGCGGAACTTCCGGGAAGATTCGGAAACTAGCCGAAGACTAGTTGAGCTCGCCGGAGTATGCTGGGAGACCACTGGTAGTAATCCGAGGGAAGCATCGGAGGCTTGCCGGAATCTCACCGTAGAACTCGCCGAAAGTCGACTTGAAGGGTGTCCGATCAAATCACGTTAAGTTATGTTCGTAATTTGCACATGAGTAGAGCAAGGATTTAAGAAATAAATCCTGCCCAAAATTCGTAGAGAGCCAACCAGGGCCCTCTTTGTGTCAAGTTGAGATCTAAACAGGCCCCATTCGGCTCTGTCCGAATGGGGCAAGCGATGGAACCGCCAAGCTGGCGGTGCTACGCGCCCAGTCAGTGGGGTTTATGCAGGCGGTAGCACCGCCAGACAGATAACGGCGGTGGAACCGCTGGTTGGCGGGGCACCGCACTTGATCGGACCGAGCGAAGCGGTAGCACGCCTGCTGCTGGGCGGTGGCACCGCCAGACGTCGATCAAAGATCGACACAGCGGTGGCACCGCTTCGACGAGTGGTGGCACCGCCTTAACCACTGTGAAACATGGGAACTCCAAATTCACTTGTAATTTGGAGCCCAATTTTGAATCCACTTTGGATCTATAAATACCCCTCCTTTCTCAGCTGAAAGGGCACCCTTTTGAGCAAGAAAAAGTTTGAGTCTTGAGCTTTTGAAGAGTTTTGAAAAGTGTTGTTTTCTTTGCTAAGTGTTCACCTTCTTCTTCTTCTTGAGAGATCTTGTACAAGTGTGAACATCTTGTAAAGGGTTATAAAAGGGTGTTTGATCCTTCCCCTTCAAAGGACTTGCTAGTGGAAGAGCGGAGCCTCATCGCAAAGGCTTCAAGAGTGGATGTAGGTCATTTGACCGAACCACTATACATCATTGTATCCTTAAATGTGTGAGTGTTTATATTTCTGAATCATTTCATTTCTTGGCTGCAAGTTCATAGTTAGTTCCTTTTCACAAGCAATTACTTTCAAGTTCTCTTTTGTCGAATCGAAATCTTCCTACGAACTTGTGTTTCTTTGCGAAATCGGTTTCAAGAATATGAGTTTAATCCGCTGCACTAATTCACCCCCCCCTCTTAGTGCCTTTTGATCCTAACAATTGGTATCAGAGCAAGGTTTGCTCTCATATTGGTTTAAAACCCATGAGAGATGGCCTACTCCGGTATGCAAGAGGGTCTCTCCATTACTCGTCCACCTATGTTCAATGGGTCGGATTATACGTATTGGAAGACTCGTATGAGGATTTTTCTTATTTCCATGGACTTCGAACTTTGGAACATTATCGAAAATGGCTTCGCAAAATCTTCTCTTCCGATGAGTGAATGGAATGAGTCGGAGAGGAAGATTTTCGCTCTCAATGCAAAGGCTATGAATGCCTTATTTTGTGCACTTGATAAGAATGAGTTTAATCGGGTTTCCGTTTGTGAATCGGCTTTTGATATTTGGCGCACTCTTGAAATCACTCATGAAGGCACTAGCCGAGTGAAGGAGTCCAAAATCAACATTCTTGTGCATTCCTACGAACTTTTTCGGATGAAACCAAATGAGTCCATTGGAGACATGTACACCCGCTTTACGGATGTCATCAATGGACTTAAAGCTCTTGGTAAAGGCTTTTCGAATTTTGAATTGGTAACTAAGATTTTAAGATCCCTTCCAAAGTGTTGGGATCCAAAGGTCACGGCCATTCAAGAGGCTAAGGATCTTAAAGTATTTCCCATTGAAGAACTTATTGGATCTCTAATGACTTACGAGATGACGTGCCATGCTCATGAAGAGCTTGAGAACCCCCTTCCAAAGAACAGGAAGGATATGGCACTTAGAACACAAGAAAGACCACTTGAAAGGAACATCAAGTGATGAGGATAGTGACAATGACATTGCACTTCTAACTCGAAAGTTTAAGAAATTCATAAGAAAGAACAAATTCAAAAATGACACAAAAAGCAAATTTGAACACAAAAGGACCAAGTCATTTGCTACGAATGCAAGAAGCCGGGACACTTCAAGAATGAATGCCCTCAAGCCAAGAAGAAGCAATTCAAGAAGAAAAAGCCTTGAAGGCCACGTGGGATGATTCAAGTGACTCCGAGGTTGAAGAGGCTAGCAACAAAGAGGAGGCAAACTTCGCTCTAATGGCATTTGGAGAAGAGGTTAGTGAGTTACTTAATGAAGAGTTATCTTTCGATGAACTTTCTATGGCTTTTCATGAGTTGTTTGATGAATGTAGAACTATTAGTAAGAAGTTCAATTTGCTTAAGAAAGAGCATGCTTTATTACAAAGTAAATTCAATAGTCTTCAAAACCCCTCTCTACCCCCATGCTCTAAGTGTGAAGACTTAGATGCAACAAAAAGGGAGAACTTGCTACTCAAAGAGACCCTAGACAAGTTTAAGGTCGGTAGCAAGGGCTTAGACATGATTCTTGCTAACAAAGGTCATGTCGGAAATAGAAGTGGTATCGGATTTGTGAGAGGTTCTCACCAAAATCCCACCACCATTGTTAAAGGGCCTACATTACATGTATCACCCCATTTGAAATGTAATTTTTGTTGCAAAACGGGACATGTTACCTACAAATGTCCATTCAAGAAAATTAGTCCACAAAAGTTGATATGGGTTCCTAAAGGAACCATAAACAATTCAATGATAAATTACAAAGTAAGTAGATCAATTTGTAAGGCACCCAAAATCAAATGGGTACCTAAAAACAATCCTCTTTTGTAGACAAACTCACAAGCTAGGAGCAAGAAATGGTATATTGATAGTGGATGCTCAAGGCACATGACCGGAGATCCATCTCATTTCTCTATGCTCTCTAGCAAAGAAGAAGGATATGTCACTTTCGGAGACAACAACAAGGGTAAAATCATTGGCAAGGGAACCATAGGTAACAAATCGAGTTTTTCAATTGATGATGTGTTACTAGTTGATGGTTTAAAACATAATCTTTTAAGTATTAGTCAACTATGTGATAAAGGTTATGTTGTTAGATTTGAATCCAATGTTTGCATTATTGAAAAACCCAACAACAACATATCCATGATTGCTTTAAAACAAAATAATGTCTACACCATAAATATTGATAAATTAAGTAATGAAATGTGTTTTTCGGTTTTGAATGATGACGCTTGGCTTTGGCATAGGAGGCTAGGCCATGCAAGCATGAAACTAATCTCTAAGATTTCATCTAGAGATTTAGTAAGAGGTATCCCAAACACGAAATTTGTTAAGGATAAGGTATGTGATGCATGTCAACTAGGAAAACAAATAAAGACTAGTTTCAAATCAAAAATCACATTAGCACCACTAGACCATTGCAATTGATCCACTTGGACTTATTTGGACCAATTGACATAACAAGCCTAGGAGGTAGCAAATATGCCTTTGTAATTGTGGATGACTATAGTAGATACACTTGGACCTATTTTTTGGCTCATAAAAGTGATTGCTTCAAATGTTTCTCTAAATTTTGTAAACTCACTCAAAATGAAAAAGGCTTTATGATCTCATCAATTCAAGTGATCATGGAGGTGAATTTCAAAATCATGACTTCCAAAATTTTTGTGAAACAAACGGATATAATCACAACTTCTCTACTCCAAGAAATCTACAACAAAATGGAGTAGTAGAAAGGAAAAATAGAAGTTTGCAAGAAATGGCTAGAACCATGTTAAATGAATATAATTTACCAAAATATTTTGGGCGAAGCCGTGAATACGGCTTGCTATGTGATGAATAGAGTTCTAGTGAGACCATCCCTATCCAAAACTCCATATGAATTATGGAATGATAAAAAACCCAATGTTTCTTACTTTAAAGTTTTTGGTTGCAAATGCTTTATTTTGAATGAAAAGGATGCCTTAGGAAAATTCGATGCAAAATCCAATGAAGGCATATTTCTTGGTTATTCTTCCGTTTCTAAGGCTTTTCGTGTTTTCAACAAGAGAACCTTACTTATAGAAGAATCTATTCATGTGGTTTTTAATGAAGTTTCCGAATTTAAGAAATAAGATTTTGATGATGATTTTGGTCTTGATGATTTGAATTTGAATGAACCCTCTCCTCAAAATAACATCTTGGATGCATCTTCTTCCCAAACTTTCTTACCAAAGGAATGGAAGTATGTAGATGCTCATCCCAAGGAGTTAATTATAGGAGATGCATCGAAAGGGGTTCAAACTCGCTCTTCTTTCAAAAATTTTTGTGCCCATGCTGCCTTTCTTTCTCAAGTTGAACCAAAATGCATTGTTGATGCCCTAAAAGATAATTCTTGGGTTATCGCAATGCAAGAAGAATTGAATCAATTTGAGAGGAATGAGGTATGGAAGCTTGTTCCTAGACCTAATGACCACTTAGTTATTGGTACTAAGTGGGTCTTTAGAAACAAGCAAGATGAATGCGGTATCGTGGTTAGAAATAAGGCTAGACTAGTGGCCAAAGGTTTCAACCAAGAAGAAGGTATCGATTATGAAGAAACCTTCGCTCCGGTGGCAAGATTGGAAGCCATTAGGATGCTCCTTGCCTATGCTAGTAGTAAAGATTTTAAATTATTTCAAATGGATGTCAAAAGTGCATTCTTAAATGGTTTTATTTACGAAGAAGTTTATGTTGAACAACCACCCGGATTCGAAAACTCTCTATTTCCTAACCATGTGTTTAAGCTAACTAAGGCCTTATATGGTCTTAAACAAGCCCCTAGGGCTTGGTATGAGAGGCTTAGTTCCTTCTTGATTTCAAATAATTTCACTAAAGGCAAGGTTGATACTACATTGTTTATTAAACATTTTGAAAACAATTTTCTTATTGTTCAAATTTATGTTGATGATATTATTTTGGATCTTGTAATAAATCACTATGTGAATTATTTGCTAAGGATATGAGTGATGAATTTGAGATGAGCCTAATGGGAGAACTAAATTTCTTTTAGGACTTCAAATCAAGCAACTAAGTGATGGTATATTTCTAAATCAATCAAAATACACATTGAAATTGTTAAAACGATTTAATATGGATGGATCAAAAGAAATTAGCACTCCTATGAGCACCTCCACTAAATTAGATATAGATGAAAATGGAGAAAGTTTTGATCAAAAACTTATAGGGGCATGATAGGTAGCTCTGCTTTATCTCACGCAACTGCACGGACGACATCATGTTCAGTGTAGGGCTATGTGCAAGATTCCAAGCTAATCCTAAGCTATCTCACTTGAAAGCTGTCAAGAGGATTCTTAGATATCTTAAAGGGACCCCTAATCTTGGATTATGGTATCCAAAATCTGAAAATTTTAGTTTGAAAGCTTATGCAGATGCGGATTTTGGTGGATGTAAATAGATAGAAAAAGCACATCCGGAACATGCCAATTTCTAGGTCATGCACTTGTTTCTTGGACTTCAAGAAACAAAATTGATTGCACTATCTACAGCAGAAGCTGAATATATAGCTGCTAGTGCATGCTGTGCACAAGTTATCTGGATGAAAAATACACTAGAGGACTATGGAATCTACTTAAAAAATATTCCTATAAAGTGTGATAACACGAGTGCAATTTGTCTAACTAAAAATCCAATCCAACACTCTCGCACTAAGCACATTGACATCAGGCATCACTTTATACGTGATCATGTAAGTAGTAGAAATGTCACTCTTGATTTTGTTGATACAAATCATCAATTAGCGGATATTTTTACGAAATCTTTAAATGAGGAACAATTTGATTTTATTAGAAGGGAATTAGGCATGCTAAATCTGTCCAAGTAAGTAAGTTTTTTTGATGATGTCTTTTCTTGAAATTATGTTTAAACTATGATTTCCATCGATTTGATTCGGATTTTCCCATGGATTTATTCCTTTTGACTTCATCCCATCTCTGAGATTTTTCTTTAAAACAAAAAAGGGAAAAACATGAAATCCGAATTTGTTTTTGTGCACAGAGTAGCACACCACATTCTTGCCAGTAGAACCGCCTAGGTAGTCACCCAGCGGTGGAACCTTTCTTTGAAAGTGTAGTACCGCCCGAACACCCTGCTATAAAGTGTGCTAGGGCCGGCGGTAGAACCGCCCCTAATCTGTGAACCGCCTCTCCTCACTCTTCCAAACTCTTCCAAACTTCAAATTGGTGTCATTTCTTCCCATCTAGAAGCCTAAGGAGGAGATTTTATCTTGATTCAAGCTTCCTACATCTCAAAGATCCAATCTAAGGTAAAAACAGAATTATTTCTCTTTCCTTTTCTTGTGAAGTTTCATTCCTTTCTTCAATTGATTTTTTATCATTCCTGAATAGAAATGGCTCCTAGAAGAACATCAAGAGACAAAGGAAAAAGGATGGAGGTAGATTCATTTGATCAATCCTTGTTTAAATCACAAGAAGCCTCCCTTAGATTTTCTGAATTTGGTTCTAGACCCATTCATAAAGGAAAGTATGTTGATTTGAATCAATTAGGAAACTTAGAACCTATCATGTGGTTTGCAGACTTAGAGGCTTTACCTATTCTGCAAATTATTGAACCTATTTATCCACGTTTAGTTAAGTTGTTCTATGCTAATTTAACTGTGAATGATGATGGCTTGTCAACTTATCTTCTAGGTAATGAGATTCAAATATGTGATAATACTATATGCTCATTAATTGGAATTGTTGAAAGAGAGCTAGGGTGTTATTTTCGAGGAAAATGGGATATGGACACAGTTGGTGCCACTCACTCTGAAGCTTTAGAAACTGTGTTTGCAAACCCAAATTTAGGAATAATTCCCAAGAGTTGTGAACATTTATTACCTTTTAACTCTAAAATTTTGCATCACATTCTAATAAGCATTGTTATTCCTAAGCAGTTTCATCATGATGAGATCAGTTTCACTGAATTAGGTACCTTATATTGGATCATGACTAGACAACATTTCTGTTTTGGTTACCTAATCAGGCAGCACATGATAGAGGTCCTTTTCCACATTTGTGATGTTTTCCGACCCTCCTTATTGTTATGATTCCCTCATTTCCTTTTTGTTGATGACAAAGGGGGAGAAATGATATGTGTATTGCCATATGATATGCGTTGTCCAACATAAACTTAGTTGGGTTCTTGATATCATGTTTTTTGATTATGTATACTTCATTGATATCTTTGATATCTATTTTGAAATCTTGAAATTAAAATTAATTATGTTGAATTCAAAAATTGAATTCAAGCAATTTTTCTTTATGGCATATACATAGGGGGAGTTAAGAATAACTCCATCACCAATTGATTGTCATCATCAAAAAGGGGGAGATTGTTAAATCTCGGATTTTGATGATGAAATCAATTGGTGAAATATTTGTACTAATCTCTTTGTTGAGATGAGTGTGCAGGAATAACTACAATGGAAAGAAAACATAACGTGATTTACCGAGGCCAAGTCCGTCGGGGGTTCAAGAGTTCATCGGAAGTCCGAGAGATTTTCGGAAGAGTTGCCGGAACCATCCAAGATCAAATCAGGGACTTGTCGAAGTTTTCGAAAGTCCATTTCAAAGATCGTCGAAGGTTTGCGGAACTTCCGGGAAGATTCGGAAACCAGCCGAAGACTAGTTGAGCTCGCCGGAGTATGCTGGGAGACCACTGGTAGCAATCCGAGGGAAGCATCGGAGGCTTGCCGGAATCTCGCCGTAGAACTCGCCGGAAGTCGACTTGAAGGGTGTCCGATCAAATCACGTTTAGTTATGTTCGTAATTTGCACATGAGTAGAGCAAGGATTTAAGAAATAAATCCTGCCCAAAATTCAGTAGGAGCCAACCAGGGCCCTCTTGTGTCAAGTTGAGATCTAAGCAGGCCCCATTCGGCTCTGTCCGAATGGGGGCAAGCGTGGAACCGCCCAAGCCTAGGGCGGTGGAACGCGCTAAGCCTGAGGCGGTGGAACCGCCACTGAAAGCGTAGCACCGCCCACACACACACACACAGCGGTGGAACCGCCGCTTTGTCAAAGCGTAGCACCGCCGCCAGACATCGACGGCGATGGAACCGCTGGTGAAAGCGGTGGCACCGCTTGATCGCCACGGACCGAGCGGTAGCACCGCTTACACTGGGGCGGTGGCACGCTTACACGGGCGGTGGCACGTCAATCAAACGCCAACAAGTGGCACATCGACAGCGGTGGCACCGCCGACAGCGGTGGCACCGCCTTAACCACTGAGAACATGGGAACTCCAAATTCACTTGGAATTTGGAGCCCAATTTTGAATCCACTTTAGATCTATAAATACCCCCTTTCTCATTTGAAAGGGCACCCTTTGAGCAAGAAAAAGTTTGAGTCTTGAGCTTTTGAAGAGTTTTGAAAAGTGTTGTTTTCTTTGCTAAGTGTTCACCTTCTTCTTCTTCTTGAGAGATCTTGTACAAGTGTGAACATCTTGTAAAGGGTTGTAAAAAGGGGTGTTTGATCCTTCCCCTTCAAAGGACTTGCCAGTGGAAGAGCGGAGCCTCATCGCAAAGGCTTCAAGAGTGGATGTAGGTCATTTGACCGAACCACTATACATCATTGTGTCCTTAAATGTGTGAGTGTTTATATTTCTGAATCATTTCATTTCTTGGCTGCAAGTTCATAGTTAGTTCCTTTTCACAAGCAATTACTTTCAAGTTCTCTTTCGTCGAATCGAAATCTTCCTACGAACTTGTGTTTCTTTGCGAAATCGATTTCAAGAATACGAGTTTAATCCGCTGCACTAATTCACCCCCCCCCTCTTAGTGCCTTTTGATCGTAACAATAAGTGCTATATGTTTGATTAAAAATCTCATTCAACACTCTAGAACTAAACACATTGATATTAGACATCATTTTATATGAGACCATATCAATAACAATGATGTTACTCTAGAATTTATTGATATAAAATATCAATTAGCAGATATCTTTACAAAACCCTTAAATGAAGAATAATTTGATTTCATTAGAAGGAAATTAGGCATGTTAAATTGTCCTAATGCATGAGTTTGTCTCTCTTCTGAAATTTTTTATGTTGTATCATCTTTTTGGTTTTTTCATGAATTTATTTTGATCCTTCACCTATTTTGATATCATCTTTTCAGATTATGTATTATCTTATTATATCATTTCGATTTTGTATTTTTGATGGAGCCATTTTTATCTTGGATTGACTCTCTTGTTTCATCTATTAATGATTCTTAGTATCATATATATGACTCACGGTTGATGATTTTTCAATTGATAATATGACTTTGGTTCTATCGTTTTTATCCTCTCTACTTCCATTAAATGGCTTTCATGATTCACTTTTCACACTTTCGTATCATGAAATTTTGTTGGAAAAAACCTGTTAATGCGGAATAATACTTTTCCCTCTTTGTGTATCAAAATGGGTTCCTCATCAAAACAAATACCAACTTGATATTATAATCAAGTATTAACCAGAACAATATTAATAGTAGAACAACTGATCAATCACAAGTGAGACCGAATTTTTAACATAGAAAACCCAAAACGGTAAAAACCACAGGACCGTAGTCCACTTCAAACTTCCACTATCACCAATAATGATAATAGGTTTATAATATGTCTCTTCTAAAATAACAAGAGGATCATAATAACATCAAGATCAGATATCTTGGCTTAACAATAGTGCATCATCATCGTATAGATGGATCTCATCTAAGAAAAGCTTTAGATCTTACCAAGTAGGCATGACAGGAAAGCACCTTAGAAAGGATAAACTGCAGATTGAAACCGTTAGGATTGTAGAGTTTACTGCAAGGATTCTCCACGTCAAATTTGGGCTAAAACCGATGAAGTTTGGCCACTGATCGTCAAGCAGAAAACTCAAAATCCTAGTTTTTTCTTTCCTCTTTCTCTCTCTCTTTCCTTTCTCTCACTGTGCCGCCACACACTGCACGCTGCACGCTGCTTCGCTGTAGTTCTGTTTCCTTAACTGCACTCTGTTCAAAAGAAACCCTTGGCTTCTATTTAATTAACTGATTTGGGCTCAGGCCCAATTATCTGGTCCAAGCTCACCTATGGGCTGAACTCAACAATTCTCCCCCTCCAGCTCATATGGTGGGCTGTACTAAGCCTACTCTTCGCCTACAAGCTTCAAGCTTCTCCTTAGGCAAAGACTTTACCAAGTTATAGGTGTGGTTCTCAAGCAAGGATTTTATCTCTTCTTGCATGGCTTTAACCCACTCATTCTTGTGCTCATGTAGAATAGCTTCCTGGTAAGTTTCTGGCTCTCCACTATCAGTAAGCATAACATACTCATGTGGAGGATATCTTGTAGGTGGTTGTCTCTCTCTTGTGGATCTTCTCAATGGAATCTCAACTGGTGGTGGAGGTGCTTGCTCAGTTGGTTCAACTTCATCAACTGTAGGAGTATCATCACTAACATTCTCACCACATTCTTCTTCATCAACTCCCTCATGATCATCATGAACTATAGGTGGAGGAACTGAACCCAAACTCCAAGGAATATAAACAGAGGTTTCTGACTTCTCAACATTATCACCATTATCAAATAATTGGTCTTCAAGAAACACAACATCCCTGCTTCTAACAATCTTCTTGTTCACTGGATCCCATAATCTATACCCAAACTCTTCATGACCATATCCCAAGAAAATACATGCCTTTGCCTTATTATCAAGCTTAGATCTCTCATCTTTGGGAATATATACAAATGCTTTGCACCCAAAGACTCTCAAATGATCATAAGATATATCTTTCCCATTCCATACTCTCTCTGGAACATCACCTTTCAGAGGAACTGATGGAGAAATATTTATCAGGTCAACTGTAGTTCTTATAGCCTCCCCCCAAAATGACTTAGGTAATTTAGCATGGGAAAGCATACACCTAATCCTTTCTTCAATAGTTCTGTTCATCCTTTCTGCCACACCGTTTTACTGAGGAGTTTTTGGAATTGTTTTCTCAAGCCTGATACCATGAAACCTGTAATAATTCTCAAAAGGACCCTTGTACTCGCCACCATTATCTACTCGAATACTCTTTACCTTTCTGTCAGTTTCTCTTTCAACACTAACATGAAATTCTTTGAAGACATCGAATACCTGGTCTTTAGATTTCAAAGCAAAAGCCCAAACTTTTCTAGAATGATCATCAATAAAAGTAACAAAATAAAGAGCACCTCCAAGAGTTCTAGTTTGTATAGTACAGACATCAGTATGAACTAAATCAATAATATTTAATCTTCTAGATGGTGGATAAGTATGAAATGCAACTCTATGTGTTTTTCCAACTAAGCAATGATCACAAGATTTAAGAGATGTACCTTGCAACTCTGGTAATAACTGCTTTCTAGCAAGAATTTGAAGTCCCTTCTCGCTGATATGACCAAGCCTCTTATGCCAAAGATCTATGTTTTCACCCTTTTGAATTGCATTAATCTCTCCTTTGTGTAGATTAGCTTCCATAATATAAAAAGAGTTCAACTTCTTTCCTCTCGCCATAACTAGAGAACCTTTAGTGGGCTTCAATTTGCTTTCACCAAAATAATGTGTAAATCCCTCATCATCAAGTCTGCCTATAGATATCAAATTCAGACGAATATCTGGAACATATCTGACATCTTTGAGTATCAATTTGCTCCCAGTACTGGTTTCTAAGCAAATATCTCTAATATCCATAATCTTGGATGTACCATTATTTCCCATTCTAACATTGCCAAAATCACTAGCAGTGTAGGATCTGAATAAATCATCATGAGAAATAACATGGAATGAAGCACCAGAGTCAATTACCCAGTTACTGTCCTGAGTTGCAAGACTAACACATCCATCATCATAAACAGTAATGATATCACCTTCAGCAGCAACTGTATTGGTCTCTTTTTCATTTTTCTTCCTTTTATTCTATTCTCGCTTCCAAAACCTACACTCTTTCTTCATATGACCTGGCCTATTGCAGTGGAAACACCTGATATCTCTTCTAGACTTGGATCTTCCTCTGTAACCATGTGGATTTCTACTGTGACTTCTTCCACGTCTTTCCTGCTTTTCAGTAACAAGTGCACCAGAAGAAGATTCTCCCTGTTCTTTCCTTCTGACATCTTCATTCA
This sequence comes from Musa beccarii, assembly GCA_024322285.1. Lineage (NCBI taxonomy): Eukaryota > Viridiplantae > Streptophyta > Magnoliopsida > Zingiberales > Musaceae > Musa > Musa beccarii. The sequence goes on from CM044396.1 coordinate 24,720,988, forward strand.
GTAAACTATCTTTAACTATGTCTATAGTTAGAGTCCCCTCTGGCATGGAGTTACAAATTGTCACCACATACGTTTCCCAACTTTCTCGTAAAGAGTTGAGAAGTAGCAATCCCTGCATTTTATGATCTATATTCATTTTCATAGCAACCAACTTGTTTGCAAGACTCTGAAATAGGCTTATGTGCTCAACAATATTGTCACCATCTTTATACTTCAAATTAACAAGCCTTCTAAGGAGAGAAATTCTATTTCCTATTGTCTTTTTCGCAAACAGATTTTCTAGCCTTTGCCAAACAATATCAGCTCTGGTTTCATCAGAAATATGCTCATGCAGATTTATATCCATCCATCTTCTAATATGAGCAATAGCTTTCCTGTGTTGGACCTCCCATTCCTCCTCTTCCATAGTAGAGGGTTTTTCTTTAACTTTGATGGGCTTATACAAATCTTTGCAATAGAGCAAGTCTTCCATCATACACCTCCAAGTGGAATAATTTGATGAGTTCAATTTAATCATACCATCTGATTTTTCCATTTCAATCACATAAGAAAATTAGTAGCAAATAACAACCTGCTGCTCTGATACCACTTATTGGGAAAAACCTGTTAATGCGGAATAATACTTTTCCCTCTCTGTGTATCAAAATGGGTTCCTCATCAAAAAAATACCAACTTGATATTATAAGCAAGTATTAACCAGAACAATATTAATAGCAGAACAATTGATCAATCACAAGTGAGACCGAATTTTTAACGTGGAAAACCCAAAACGGGAAAAACCACGGGACCGTAGTCCACTTCAAACTTCCACTATCACCAATAATATGTCTATAATATGTCTCCTCTAAAATAACAAGAGGATCATAATAACATCAAGATCAGATATCTTGGCTCAACAATAGTGCATCATCATCGTATAGATGGATCTCATCTAAGAAAAGCTTTAGATCTCACCAAGTAGGCATGACAAGAAAGTACCTTAGAAAGGATAAACTGCAGATCGATACCGTTAGGATTGTAGAATTTACTGCAAGGATTCTTCACATCAAATTTGGGCCAAAAACGACGAAGTTTGGCCACCGATCGTTAAGTAGAAATCTCAAAATCCTAGTTTTTTCTTTCCTCTTTCTCTCTCTCTTTCCTTTCTCTCACTGCGCCGCCGCACGCTGCATGCTGCATGCTGCTTCGCTGCAGTTCTATTTCCTCAACTGCACTCCGTTCAAAAGAAACCCTTGGCTTCTATTTAATTAACTGATTTGGGCTTAGGCCCAATTATCTGGTCCAAGCCCACCTATGGACTCAACAAATTTGATGTTTGATAATTTTTTTATAATCTAAACAAATTATCTTTTTGACACTTGGAACTATTCTTTTAATATATATTTTTATATCATGAATTCTATGTGAAAAGAAGAAGCTCTTATAATTCTTTTTTTATATAGCTTGAATTCTCGCTTCGGATTTCACTCATTTCTCTTCATGAGAATTTAATGAGTTCTTAACTTGTAAATTTTGTGTCATGAGCCTTTATGAATATTTTCATGGCTTGATCGGTTGTTTTCCACTTAATGAATTTTTAATGAAAATGCCAAATTAGCTTTCATGAATTCTTCTTTATGAGAATGCCAAGTTAGCACTTTATGAAATTTTTGGATGCTCTTTTCATGAGTTTTTAAGTATGTAAATTTTTTTATCATTTTGCTTCTTAAACTTTTCATGACTTTCAACATCTCAATAGACATTCATGACTCTTATCATAAGTTTTGTGCTAAAGGATCTCTCCTTTCTACCTCACAAATTTTATTTGGTGAAAATGATTCTTGTATGAATTTTCATTGACTTGAATGATTCATTTTTTCCACTTCACGGATTATTTTTGCCAAATTAACTCTTAATGCTGAATTATATGTATGATATGAATTTTTGATGAATTATAAGTCTTGTTGATGGAATTGTTAATTTATCCTTTTGACACCTTCACAAAAACTTCTATCACAACAATTGGTATCAATAGCCCATTTCCTTTTTGTTGATGATAAAAGGGAAGAAAAATGTGGCAAAATTGATGACTTGATGGCATGATTTGTATCAAAAAATGCAATGCTTTGTAAAATACCTTGAAAATTGATAACATGCTTTGTATCGTAAATTGCCATGCCTTGCATCGATAAATGCTTGGATGAATTACAAATGCTTGGATGGATTGCAAATGCTTGAAATATAATTGGTATCGTAAATATTTGAAGTATATCACAATGTATTGCAATTATATATAGTGATTATTATTGGGATCGAGAGTGACACTAAGAGGGGGGGTGAATTAGTGCAACGGTTGAGAACGATAAATTTCAATGATTAAAACAATACTTTCGGAAATTTTGTACGATAAAACTGATTTTGATTAAAGCGTATCGGAAATGTGTTTAGCTTAAAAATATTAAGAGAAGAAAGATGGCAGTGAACTAGTAAAGGAAATAGGTTTATAGAAGGATAAAAAGTAATAAGGTAAATGCAAACTGATTTTTATAGTGGTTCGGTCATACGACCTATGTCCACTCTTGATTCCTCTTCTCTTGCGGCCACCGGCTTTCCACTAGCTGTCTTCCTTCTAACGGGCGAAGACCAACTCCCTTTTACAACACTCTTCTTTTGACGGGCTTAGGAGGAAACCCTTACAAGCACTCACTTCTTTTTAGGCTAAAAACTAATGAGAGCTAGAGGGATTTCTAAAGAGAATTCTACAACATTTTCTTTCTTTTAAGTTCAATGTGCTTGCTTGTTCTAACCAAGGATGAGAGGGGTTTTTATAGGCTCCAATTTGATTCAAACTTGGAGCCAAAAAACCTTTCATCCTGATTTTTGGGGTACTAGTAGTACCACCGCCAGTCTAACTCTGACACTGGGCGGTACCACCACCCAGTCTGACGGTACCATCACCTGACACACTGACACAGTCAGTGTATTGGGCGATACCACCACTTAGCCAGCGGTGCCATCGCCCAGGCACTCTGCCCCAGGGCGGTACCTCCGCCCAGTCTGGGCGGTACCACCACCTCAGACTACCTAGGAAGTTGGACCTAGGGCGGTGCCACCATCAGACAGTGTCCAACACTCCTGGTTGGGCCTTAAACCCGGCCCAAACTAATTCAATACTAGGCCCAATTCACCCCTAATAGGGCTAAAAGATTAACACCTAATCCTAACTTTAATTATGTGTTAACTATAAAATTAAAGATATTTCTTAAGCTATTACAAAGTCCAAAAAGTTAATACTTTTTCTGACAAGCTTCTAGCGAACTTTCGGCATTCTTCCAACGAACCCTCAGATACCATTCTGCGGACTCCTAGCAAGCATTTGGACTTCATGATTGATCTTGGTGAGTTCCGACGAGCTTCTTTGGCAAGCTTCGATCTTTCTCAGTGAGCTCCACGAACTTCCAACGAACTTTCCGACGAGCTTCCGAAAACCCTTCGGCAAGTTCCTAACTCATTCTCGGCCAGTTCTGGCAGCACTCCGACGAATCTTCGGACTCCCGACGAACTCTCGAACTCCTAGCGAATCCATTGCACTTAACTTCGGCACTTTATTTTGCTTTATGTCTTTATCGTTATTGTAGTTAATCTGATAGAACCCCAGAGGAATTCTATAGAGATTGATCTTTGAGGGAGATCAACCCTTGGAACGCTATAGGGGTTCCACCCTCCAAGTAGCCTGGTGGCTGCAATTGTAGATTGATCTTTCTTATTCCAAAGAGGTGAAGGCTACAAGCTTATATAGAGCTCCAAACCCTAACCCTAGGGGTTGCTTCCTAAGTGAACTACCCAATTTGCCCTCAACCTTAGCGGGCCGGCCCAGTAACAAGGGGGGCGGCGGCTAAGAAGCCCAAAGACCCAAATATAAACCCTAGCCTCTCTTCTTTATAGGATAGAGGCGGCTAGGTGGGGTTTATTACATTCTCACAGGGTTTTTATTAGCTGTTACATGGTTGAGTAGGACCTAACCCTGCTAGGGTCCTATCAAGCCCGCCCTCTTCAAATCAGCCTTGTCATCAAGGCTGGGGTTCCATGAACTCAGGAACCGGGACTTCACTCCTCATATGATTCCCATGTGGCATCTTCAAGTGGTAAATTAGTCCAATGTACTAGTACTTCAAGTAGAGGGCGTCGACGACGCATCACGACTCTGCGGTCGAGGATGGCTTGTGGTTGGGCTTGAATATTTCCATCATCAGTGGTGTTGGGACAGTTGGATCAGGATACCTCGTGTTCTCCCAACTTGGGCTTCAAGCATGACACGTGGAAGACAGGGTGAATTTTGGCATCTTTAGGTAATTTAAATCATGACGCCACAGCTCCAATACGCTCTATGATCTGATAGGGCCCATAAAAACGTGGAGATAGCTTCATGGAGGCTCGTGTGTTGATGGATAGTTGCTTGTATGGTTGTAGGCGAAGATAAACCCAGTCTCCTACTAAAAATTCTCTTTTACTTCTTCGTGTGTCAGCTTGTTGCTTCATTCTAGCTTGAGCGGTAGAGAGATTATTCTTTAGCAGCTATAGGAGTTTGTCCCTGTCAATTAAATCTTGGTCGACCTGATCTACCTTAGCTGAGCCAATTACATACTTTGGAATCACAGGAGCCGGTCGACCATATAATGCTTCATATGGGGTACATTTTGTAGATGAATGATATGTAGTATTATACCACCATTCGGCCTAGGGGAGCCATTTCGTCCACTCCTTTGGTCGATCACTAGCGAAACACCGAAGGTATGTCTCTAAACATCTGTTCACCACTTCTGTTTGGCCGTCAGTTTATGGATGATATGCAGTGCTCATCTTGAGTTTGGTGCCCTGTAACTGAAATAACTCGGTCCAAAATTTACTAGTGAAGACCCTGTCACGATCACTTACGATGGACCTTGGCATCCCATGTAGTTTAATAATATTTTCTATGAAAATCTGAGCAATACTAACAGTAGTGTAGGGATTTCGCACAGCACAAAAATGAGCATATTTCGTAAGTCGATCAACCACCACAAGGATTGTGCTTTTACCTTTGGAAGGTGGCAACCCTTCGATGAAGTCCATGGAGATGTCAGTCCATACCGAGTCCGGTATAGGTAGTGGTTATAGTTTCCTGGACTCGCCTAACTGTTTCACCTTTTTCTTTGTTGACATACATCACATTGTGCTACGTATTCAGAAATAATTTTTTTCATCCCTTTCCAATAAAAGTTTTGCTTCACTCTTTTGTAGGTTCTTAGAAATCCGAGTGCCCTGCAAAGGTGTGGAGTGCATTTCGTGAGAATGACTTTGATGCAAGGGAGTTTGGTATAAGCACAATACGACCTTTATAGCATAGATCCTCGAATCCCAAGTATAGTGAGCTATTGCGCTTGGATCCTCCTCTAATTTTTTGATGATGTTGCTGGTTTCTGGATCCTTCTTCCATTCCTCCCCCTCTAGTTGGTGCTGGAGATGCATAAGAAAGCCACCATTTATCTTGTGTAAAACTTTCTCCATTCGTTGGGTTGAAACGGTGGTTATGTTGCTTCCACGCTTCCCGCGTAGGGTGACCTGTTTACCTTTGAAATAGAATTTCATAATCAATTTGAAAAAGTTCCAAGAGACATCACCTAGTATCGTCAGCCATTCTATGCCCAACACAGCCTCATAATCATCAATTGGTAGGAGGAAGAAGTCGGCAATAATTTCTTGGTCCTGTAGTAATAGTTTCACCTGCGGGCATATTTGGTCGCATTTTAGGATTCGGCCGTCGGCGACCTTTACGTCGAACTTGCTGCAACCTTCGATATAGAGCGCCATCCAAGCAGCAACCTTACTGTTTAGAAAGTTATTAGTGCTGCCTGTATCGATGAGAACGGTGATCGGTTGTTGTTTGAGCAGGCCTCCAACTTTCATCGTTTGTGGATTTGAGTAGCCGGCTAGCGCATGTACCATAAAGTCGATCGATTGTGGCTCTTATTCCACATCTTCATCCTCATGTTCAAGACTCTCTTCTAGCTATTCACTGATCTCTTCTTCCACTGGTTCAATCACAAGAAGTCTCCCCTTTTTACAGCGATGCTCGCGGCTCCACGGCTCGTCACAATGCCAACATAACCCCTTAGCAGATCGGTCTCGAAGCTCTTCTCTTGTCAACCTTTTTGGTGCAGGAGCTCGGCTGATAGTAGGCGAGGTGAGGGCTTCAATATTTCTGGTCGGGGAGCGACCCTAGTCCTCCGGGCTTCATGGTTCAATCGCTCCTCCTGAAGTCGTGCGAAAGAGATGGCTGCCATAAGCGTGTACGGTTGTCGCGCTTTAACTTCTTCCCGGATCTCCGACTTCAAGCCCTCAATAAATGTCCCCAATAACTGTTTTTCAGACCAATCACGAGTTTGATTAGATAACCTTTCAAACCTGGTTTGATACTCCTAGATGGTGGAGGTTTGTCGGATCTTTGCTAGTTGTCTGTCGATGTTCTCGTAATCGGTTGGTCCGAAACGGATCAGCAGTCCTTCTTTGAATTGTCGCCATGAGAGGACACCATGAGTATGTTCAAACCAATCAAACCATTGTATGGCATCTCCTTCAAGATGTATAACTGTAATTTCTACCATAGATGCATCTGCGGTTTTGTGGTACCGAAAATATCGCTCCGCGCGCGAGATCCAACCAATCAGGTCTCCTTCTTCCCATCTAGGGAAGTCCACCCTCATGCGTGGATAGTGAGGATCGGTCATAGAGCCTCCCCTCTCTTGAAGGTCATCTCTTCGATTAGAGCTCTCCCCTTGATGTGATTTCTTTGGGCTCGGTGGTCGACCCAAACTAAGTTCGGCAAAGAGAGTCCGAATCTTCTCCTCCATTCGTGTCTCGAAGGCTTCGAATTTAGCATCAATTGCCTCCTCGGATGCCATAGCATATGTCTCCAATTCTGTAATATTAAGATCTCTCTTTTGTTGCTGGGTTAAAGGCATGAATTATTTGAGGGAAGTGGTGGCCGAAATGGTTTGTGGATTGGTGGATGTAGGCTGCGGTTTAGGCTTGTTTTGTGGCTGTTTTGGGTGCTGTTTGGGGCTGCGATTTGATGGAGTTTTGGGCTGAGATGGTAGTGGATGAAGGTTAGGGAAGAATGTTTTAGATCTGTGATAGCTCACAGCAAAGATTTGACAAAAATCAATAGAAATTGCTGCCTATGTGCGCTGTCTCGTAAGAGCAGAATTGTCATCGAAGAAATATCGGTTTCTCGACGAAATTTCCAGCGAAAACTCAAGGGTTTGAGGAGGGGGTTTGATGGTAGAATCTTAGTTTAGATAGCAACAAGGATAACAAATTGGATCAAGAAATTTTGGCAGCAAAGCAGTAAAGAAATCGGTGCAAGTTGCGATAGCAGAATTCTCGTCGAAAAATTTCAGCAGTTTGCGACGAGAGATTGCAGCAACACACGAATTTGTTTTTATGATGAATTCCATAATAGATCAATCATGGATGGGAGCCAAGATGATCTATGAGGTGCACAAAAAATTTCGTTCAAAAAGGATAACAATTAGATCGGTTAAAGGCAGCAACACGCGGCTGAAATTTTCTGCAGCAATCCTTCGTTCGCAAAGATGGTAACTTTCGCGACGCAAAGAATTCGCAGCAAGGGATCGATAGAAAAACTTCTTTTTGATATTTTAGATGAAAAATTGCAGCAGCAAAAGGTATTGGTGGTAGAAAAATATCAGATCTCTGATGCAATTGGAGGTGGCGACAGTAGATCGGTTTGATCTACGTCAAGAGATGACGGTGGAGATGATGACGTCAAGAGCAATTGTGGGAATTGCTTGGCTGATGGTGGGCGGCAGAGATGGCAGCAAAAGCAGCAAGATTGCTGCTCTGATACCAAATGATAGAACCCCAGAGGAATTCTATAGAGATTGATCTTTGAGGGGGATCAACCCTTGGAACGCTATAGGGGTTCCACCCTCCAAGTAGCCTAGTGGCTGCAATTGTAGATTGATCTTTCTTATTCCAAAGAGGTGGAGGCTACAAGCTTATATAGAGCTCCAAACCCTAACCCTAGGGGTTGCTTCCTAAGTGAACTACCCAATTTGCCCTCAACCTTAGCGGGCCGTCCCAGTAACAAGGGGGGCGGCGGCTAAGAAGCCCAAAGACCCAAATATAAACCCTAGCCTCTCTTCTTTATAGGATAGAGGCGGCTAGGTGGGGTTTATTACATTCTCACAGGGTTTTTATTAGTTGTTACATGGTTGAGTAGGACCTAACCCTGCTAGGGTCCTATCATAATCTTGCACATATAAACCTTAACTCTACTTCGATCTAAACAGTTATTATAATGCAAATTGACATTCTATTGCCCAGCACATCATTGGTCGATACTTCATTTGGTTCTTCGGCACATCGTCCTCTCTTGCAGCCTGTTGCCTAATCGGCGGTTGACCTCTGCAACCCCGATATCCTTGGTGCAACACCACTCTTCTTGGCCCGATACCCAATGTCCGAAGCCTTCTATCGATTATCGATCGAACCTCCGACTCGACGTCCAATATCCTGACATGATTTCCTTTGGCGCAACGTCTATTCCCCCTATGTCAACTGTCTAATCCTGATCGAGTAGACCTACATCACTTAAAACACAATTAGACAACTAAAACATAATTAATTAGTTTCATCATCAAAATCCAAGACCTAATAGTCTCCCCCTTTTTGATGATGACAACTAATTGATGACTGATGGAGTTAACCTTAACTCCTCGGAGTTAACCTTAACTCCTCGGAGTTAACCTTAACTCCTCGGAGTTTAACCAAACTCCCCCTATCAATATGCCATTGATAGAATACTTGGATTATCCTAAATCTAAGCAACATGTATCAAAATCATGTTATCAAAAATATTATGCAAATATGTAAAATATTTAATCAACATTACATTACATAAACTCATCAATCTACTTCTCCCCCTATGTCATCAACAAAAAGGAGAAGCAGCTCTAGCTATTTTAAAAGATATGCAAGTTTTACAATTACACTAGCTATCAAGATATACAATGTTTAGCATTCAATCATGGCAAATTTCTCATGATAATTTAAAAGATATAGCACTTTGCTTCTTTTTGCAATACTTCAAGCTAGCACCTTTTTAAGTTTTGCCTTTCTCTTCTTGAGATATGCAAGATAGCAAGTTTTGCTTCCTTAACATACAAGCAATTTTACTCTTATTTTTAATACGCAAGCTAGTAAACCCTTTCAATTTTACTCTTATTGGGATCGAGAGCGATACTAAGAGGGAGGGGGGGGGTGGGTGAATTAGTGCAGCGGTTAATAACGATAAATTTTGATGATTAAAATAATGCTTTCAGAAACTTCATACGATAAAACTAATTTTGATTAAAGCATATCGAAAACATGTTTAGCTTGAAAGTATTAAGAGAAGAAAGATGGCAGTGAACTAGTAAAGGAAATAGGTTTGTAAAAGGATAAAAAGCAATAAGGTAAATGCAAATCGATTTTTATAGTGGTTCGGTCATACGACCTACGTCCACTCCCGATTCCTCTTCTTTTGAGGCCACTAGCTTTCCACTAGCTATCTTCCTTCCAACGGACAAAGACCAACTCCTTTTTACAGTACTCTCCTTTTGACGGGCTTAGGAGGAAACCCTTACAAGCATTCACTTCTCTTTAGGCTGAAAACTAATGAGAGCTAGAAGAGGGATTTCTAAAGAGAATTCGATAGTGTTTTCTCTCTTTTAAGTTCAGTGTGCTTACTTGTTCTAACCAAAGATGGGAGGGGTTTTTATAGGCTCCAATTTGATTCAAACTTAGAGCCAAAAAACTTCCCATCCTGATTTTTCGATGTACTGGTGGTACCACCGCTAGTCTGACTCTAACACTAGGCAGTACCACTGCCCAGTCTGGTGGTACCACCACTTGACACACTAACATAATTAGTGTACTAGGCTATGTTGGGAAATCCTATGGTGCAATATCACATGCATAGGGGAAGAACAAAAAAAAATAAAACCACAGATTTTCCACAGAAAGGTTCTGTCGTCGTGCGAAGATCGATGCGTTAAAACAAATCTGCGAAAACTGCATGTATAAAAGAAAATACCTAGGGAGATCGTATATCCCTGAATCCCTACAGATCTATAGGAGAGGATGAAGAAGGTCAAGCATCCTCCTCTCTAGCGGTATCCACATGATAGGGATTGCGACGATGCACCTCTCTGGGGAGAGGAGAACAGAAGGTGGCTACCAAAAGAACCCCCGGCCTATAGAGCTTTGGTTCCCTCCTATTTATAGAGGCCCCTTGTAAACCCTAATGGATCTTACCCTGTTGGGTATTGGATCTCCATCCAATTACCCAAGCCTCTTGGATTAGTGGGTCTCTATCCAATAATCTCTTATTAGCAATTATTGGATCTCATCTTAGGATCTAATAATTTAGGGGCTTAATAGATATCCAATAAGATAGGCGCTCTAGCGGATATCTCATATCCGAACCTCTACTTGTTGCAACACCTACCATATGTGTGTGACCCTCTAGGCCCAATATCAAGTTGGCCGTGAGTCATACTTATCAGAACTCCTTCTGACTTAGTGAATTATTATCTATATAATAATTCACCAAACTCATCGATTGTGGACGTACTAGGCCACTATGCCGTAGCCCCCAGACGATACAGGGAAATCCAATCCTTTGGACCTATCTACCCTTAGTTACCATGTATTTATAGTCCCTCATCCAACTAATATCCCAGAGACCCTATATCGGGCATAGTGTTGTCAAGGCCATATGGTCTCTCCTCGAGTCTTGCTCTTGTCAAATTCTCCTCGAGAACTCTTTCTCTCTCAATCTGAATAACCTTGGCTAAGGATTTGTTCGAGCAAGAATATATGAGATATTCCTCCCATGATACCGAGAGCGGATGATCCTCTACTGACACTCAATAGCCCTCGTAAGGTTGGCTACCACTCCCAATAACCGATTGTACTAGGTCTAGAACTTTTCAAACCTATAAGTTCAGTATCAAAGAGTGGAGTACTCATACATGACATCCTTGGTGTCTCAAGTCTAAGGACCAGATACACTACTGGGACTACGGAATCACTGTTTGACGTGAGGTATCAATAACCATCCAGCATTCCATAGACAGATCAATCAGTGAACTCATTCCCTAATAAGCACATGCACTGTACCCTTAGTGTCCCCACATGAGTAGATATGAGACCAGCCATCTCTATCATATGGACTAGTATATAGCACACTAGTTTATCCAGTTGTCTCGATGTCCCTCTCGAGTAACCTATGACTAGGATTATTTAGGGTCTGTGTTTAAAGGTGAATCAGTCTCATTATCATGATCTCATCACGATCTGATTCCCATTGTATAGATCCAAGGACATCACAATATATGCAACACACAAGATAAAGTGATAAAATGCCTAATAATAAGCAAAGAGAAAGAGTGCATATCAAGTCACAAGTGCCATCACTCATGTGATTGGCTTGCAGGGCACATATGACTAGCAGGCGGTACCACTGCCCATCTAGCGGTGCCACCGCCCAGGCACTCTGCCCTAGGCTACTTAGGAAGCTGGACCTGGGCGATACCGTCACCCCAATCTGGTGGTGCCACTGCCAGACAGTGTCCAACACTTCTGGTTAGGCCTTAAACCCAGCCCAAACTGATCCAATATCGGGCTTAGTTGGTCCCTAACAGGGTTAAATAATTAACACCTAATCCTAACCCTAATTACATGCTAACTATGAAATTAAAGATATTTCCTATGCTATTATAAAGTATAGAAAGTCGAGACTTCTTCCGGTGAGTTTCCGACGAACTTTCGACGTTCTTCTTATGAACCCTTGGATACCATTCTACAGGCTCCCGACAAGCTCCTAGACTTCACGATTGATCTTGGCAAGTTCCAACGAGCTTCTTTAGTAAGCTCTGATCTTTCTCGGTGAGCTCCGCGAACTTCCAATGAACCTTCCGGCGAGCTTCCGAAAACCCTTCGGCAAGCTCCCTAATCATTCTTGGCCAGTTCCGGTAGCACTCGGACAAATCTTTGAACTCCCGGTGAACTCTCGAACTCCCAACGAATCCATCACACTTGTCGTCGGCACTTTGTTTTGCTTTATGTCTTCGTCATTATCATAGTTAATTCTTCACACATAAACCTTAATTCTACTTTGATCTAAACAGTTATTACAATGCAAATTGGCATTCTGTTGCCTAGCACGTCATTGGTCGGCGCTTCGTTCGGTTCTTCGGCACATCGTCCTCTCTTGTAGCCTATTGCCCAATCGATAGTTGACCTACGCAACCCTGATATCCTTGGCGTAACATCACTCTTCTTGGCCCGATACCTGACATCCAAAGCTTTCTGTCGATTGTCGACCAAACCTCCAGCTCGATGTCTAATATCTTGACGTGATTTCCTTTGCCACAATATCAATTCCTCCTATGTCAACTGTCTAATCCTGATCGAGTAGACCTGCATCACTCAAAACACAATTAGACAACTAAAACATAATCAATTAGTTTCATTATCAAAATCCGAGAGCTAACAATTATAGCATATCATAATTGTATGGAATGTAGTGTATGCATCGCAAATGTTTCATGAATGCTTAAAAGTATTTCTATGATCACTATCGTATCATGTTACTTAAATTTGATATCTTGCCTTGATACGATTAGCTCTCATTTATGTATCATTGAATGATATATCATCAATTGATATCATGCCTTGAATTGTGAACTATTTGATATCACTTGATTCTTGCTACATTTCAAAATTATAGTTTGTATCATTTGTCGAAATAATGATTGTCTATCATCATTTGACATTGAACTTGAAAATGGATGTCATGCCTTAACATCATTTTTGAATTGTGAAAAATATGAAGTTTCATATTTAGGGATGAAAAATCATACTTGTTGAGCATGTCGATAAGTTTGAATGTATGTAACTTATCAATTTCGGCTTGAATTCAAGGGGTTTGAATTCAAGTGTTTCTTTTCTCATATATGACAAATAGATAGGGGGAATTAAGACTAACTCTGTCATCAATTGATTGTCATTATCAAAAAGGGGGGAGATTGTTGAATCTCAGATTTTGATGATGAAGTCAATTGATAGGTTATTTGATCTAATCCATATTATTAAGAAAAGTGTGTAGGATTAACTATGATAGCAATGAAGGCATAAATCAAATTGCTGGAGTCAAGTACATTGGGAGTTCGAGAGTCCGTCGAAAGTCTAAAGGTTCATCGAAAGTGCTATCGGAACTGATCGAGAATGAATCGGGGACTTACCGAAGGATTGTCAAAAGTTCGCTGAAAGGTTCGTCAGAGGTTCACGGAGCTCACTGAGAAAGTTCGAAAGCATGCCAAAAAGACTTATCAGAACTCACCGTAAAGTCTGAGAGCCTATTGGGAGTCCATCGAAAGATTGTCCGAGGGTTCGTCGGAAGTCCACCAGATGTTTGCCGGAAGCTCACCTGTAGAAGACTCGATGTTGTTGGATTATATTTTGCTTAGAAATATATTTTCAATTTTGTAGTTAGCACATAATTAGGGTTAGGATTAGGTGATGATCCTTTAACCCTGGTAGGGGCCAACTAGGCTCGTAATTTAAGTGCATTGGGTGTTGAATTTCGGATTTTGATGATGAAACTAATTGATTGTATTTTGTGATCTAACTATGTTTTGAGTGACGCCGGTCTACTATTGATCAAGATTAGACAGTTGATGCTGGAGGAATTGATGTTGCGCCAGAGGTGATCACGTTAGGATATTGGATGTCGAGCCGGAGGTTCGGTCGACAATCGACAGAAGGCTTCGTATGTCGGGCATCAGGCCAAGAAGAGCATGTTATGCTAAGGATATCGGGGTTGCATAGGTCAACCATCGATTGGGCAACAAAACACAAGAGAGGACAATGCACCGAAGAATCAGATGAAGCGTCGACCAATAACGTGCTGAGCAACTGAATGTCAATTCGCATTGTAATAATTGTCTAGATCGAAGTAGAGTTTTTGTTTGTGTGTGTGCAGGATTAACTACGATAACGATGAAGATGTAAAGCGAAATAAAGTGCCAGAAGACAAGTGCGATGAATTGTTGGGAGTTTGAGAGTTCGACGAATGTCTAAAGATTCATTGGGAGTGTTGCCGGTACTGGCCGAGAACGAGTAGGGAGTTTGCCGAAGAGTTTTCGGAAGTTCACCGGAAGGTTTGTCGGAAGTTCGCGGAGCTTGCCAAGAAAGATCAAAGCTTACCAAAGAAGCTCGTTGGAACTCACCAAGATCATCGTGAAGTCCAAGAGCTTGCCGGGAGTCCGCAGAATGGTTTCTGAGGGTTCATCGGAAGACCACCGGAAGTTCGCTGGAAGCTCGCCGGAAGAAGTCTTGACTTGTCGGACTTTATAATAGCTTAGGAAATATCTTTAATTTTATAGTTAGCATGATAATTTGGGTTAGGATTAGGTGTTAATCCTATAACCCAAGTAGGGGCCACATGGGCCTTGTTTTGGATTGGTTTGAGTCAAGTTTAAGGCCCAACCAGGTGTGCTGGACCTATCTGGCAGTGGCACCACCCAGGTCAAGCTCCCAGGCGGTGGTACCACCCAGGCTGGGGCAGTGTCACCGCCTAGGAGCCAAGAGCCGGGCGGTGGCACTGCCCAGTACTTAAGAGCCCAAGCGGTGGCACTGCCGGGCTGGGTGGTGGCACTGCCCAGTACACTATCAAGTGTCAGACTGACAGGCGGTGGCACCACCAGCACAGGAAAAATAAAAATGATTCAAATTTGGGCTCCAAATTTGAATTCTCTTGAGGCCTATAAATATCCCTCTCATTCATGGTTGAAAGAGTGTCTAGAACTGAGAAAGAAAAAAGGAAAACTCTGTTGAAATAGTGTCAAAATCTTCCCTCTAAGCTTTAAGTGTGTTCTAGTCCAAGAGAGGGGTGAGAGGCTTTATAAGGGTTACCTCATAAGCCCGTCAAAAGGAGAGAGTTATAAGAGAGTTGATCCTTGCCCGTTGGAAGGAGGATAACTAGTGGAAAAGCTGGTGGCCTCAAGTGAAGAGGATTCGGGAGTGGACGTAGGTCGTGTGACTGAACCACTATAAATCAGTTTGTGTTTATATTCTTGCAATTTACTTTACTGCAAATCATCTTCACTTTGATGCTCTACCTTCTCATCTCCTTCTTACGAATCAATTTACTTCTAAAGCATCTTTCGTTGCAGATTTAATCGAAGCATAATTTTCAATGTACGAAGTTTCTAAAAGTTGTTTTAAATCGTCGAATTTATCGTTCTTATCCGCTGCACTAATTCACCCCCCCCTCTTAGTGCCGCTCGATCTCTAACATTGGGCTGGATTCAAGGCCCATATAATATTATTGGACCTGTCTGGCGGTGGCACCACCAGATTAGGGCGATGGCACCGCCTTGGGAACAGGTTCCCAAGTGCTCCGAGCGGTGGTATCGCCCTAGGTCAACGGTGGTACCGTTGATAGTTATTACTTATCAATAGTGGTACTACTTGACAGGCGATGGTACTACCCCTCCTTAGAGCCTGAGACTCTATCAAGCAGTAGTACCACCAGACTGGGTGGTGGTATAGCCCAATGCACTAACAGAACCAGGGTCAACTAGCGGTGGTACCGCTAGTGCTAGGCAGTGGTACCGCTAGCACCCGAAAATCTGGGATGTGACTTTTTTTTGCTCTAATTCTGAAGCTAATTAGGCCTAGAAATATCTCTTACTTCTCAGCTAGCTAAACACATTAAGAAGTGTTAAGAACTGAGTCAAAACTCTAGCATAACTATCTTCGAAAGTTAGAGTGTTCACCTCTTGAATTCATAAGTATAAAATTCTATAAAAGAGTGTGAGCCACCTGCAAGTTCTATAAAAAGGGATGTTTGGTCCTTCTCCTTCAAGAAGAATTAATAGTGGAAGTCAAAAACCTTATCAGAGGAGATTTTGGAAGTGGACGTAGGTCATTTGACTGAACCACTATAAATCACTGCATACTTCTCTTGGTGTGTGAGTTTTTAATTGCTGCATTTTAATTTTTACTTAGCGACAATCTTTCAATTTCCTCCTCTCTACTCTCTTTTGTATTCACTCGAATAATTCACTTTATCAAAATTGCTTTCGACAAACAAAACTTCTCAATATATAACACTTTTCAGAATCAGTTTTAAATTATTAGTTTTTATCCGTTGCACTAATTCACCTCACCCCCTAGTGTTAGGATCGAAAAGGCACTAAGAGGGGGGGGGGTGAATTAGTGCAGCGGATTAAATATGTAACTTTGAATCCGATTTCGTATAAAGACAAGTTCGTAGGAAGACTTCGATTCGTTGAAATAGAACTTGTAAGAAGTTGCTTGAGTAAATGAAGCAGCAAGGAACTAAACAATTTGCAGCTAAGTAATGAAATGATTCAGAAATGTAAACACTCACACATTCATGAACACAATGATGTATAGTGGTTCGGTCAAATGACCTACATCCACTCTTGAAGCCTTCCCGATGAAGCTCCGCACTTCCACTAGCAATCCTTTGAAGGGGAAGGACCAATACCCCTTTTTACAACCCTTTATAAGAAGTTCACACTCTTACAAGATTTCTCAAGAAGAAGAAGGAGGTGAATACTTAGCAAGAACAAGACTTTTCAAGACTTTTCAAAGACTCAAAACCAAGATTCTAACTCTCAAAAAGGGTTGCCCTTTCAGCTGAGAAAGGGGGGGTATTTATAGATCCAAAATGGATTCAAAATTGGGCTCCAAATCAAATTTGGAATTCCCGGGTCTAGGCGGTGCTACCGCCTGTTAGAGGCGGTACTCGCTCGTCGGGCCGCATAAATCGATATTGACAGCGGTGCAACCGCCTAGAGCAGGCGGTACTACCGCCGCTTAGCAATGTGGCCGGGCGGTACTACCGCTCCAGGCTGGGCGGTACTACCGCCGCTTAGCCATGTGGCCGGGCGGTACTATCGCTCCAGGCTGGGCGATACTACCGCCTAGCACACGGCTGCCGGGCGGTGCTACCGCCTGGCACAAGCGGTGTTACTACTGGCACAGGCGGTGCTACCGCCTGGCACAGGCGGTTCTACCGCCTGGCAGTTTGCTTTGCTAAATGGGTCTTATCCAAAGCCCAAAAAGCCTAGTAAGGGCCCGGTTGGCCCCTACTAATTAGAGCAAGATTAATTCGAAATCCTTGCCCTAAGTACATGCTAACTACGAAGTTAAAAAAAAACATAATTAACAATGATTTAAACCGACTTTCTTCAAGTCTTATTCCGGTGAGCTTTTCGTTGAGACTTCGGCGGTCCTCCGATATTTCCCTCGGATTTCTTCCGACGGGTTCCCAGCATGCTCCCGGCTTGTAAGTCACGCTCAACGAGTCTTCGACAAGCTTCCGAACCTTCTCAGCAAAGTTTCGCGAACCTTCAACGATCTTTGTGACGAACTTCCAAAAACTTCGGCAAGTCCCTGATTCGATCTTGATTGGTTCCGGCAGCACTTCCGATGATCCTTCGGACTTCCGATGAACTCTTGAACATTGGACGGACTTAACGTTGGCAAATCACTTTATGTTTCTGACCCATCGTAGTTAATCCTGCACACTTATCTTTGACAATATAGATTAGAACAAGTATTTCACCAATTGATTTTATCATCAAAATTCGAGATTCAACAATCTTCCCCTTTTTGATGATGACAATCAATTGATGATGGAGTTAAATTTAACTCCCCCTATCTATATGCCATATAATCAGAAGGTAAAAAAAAAGGCGCTTGAATTCAATCTTTTGAATTTAAGCCAAGTCGTATAGATGTCATTCAACATAAAGCTTAAAAGACAAGCTTAGGCATAAATACTAAAAACAATGTACTTTAAACAATGTCAAAGTATTTACACCTATAATAATCAAAAAAATTAATTCAAACATGATAAAGATCAAGCGATATCCAAACATGTGTTTTAATATGATATCAAATAAAAAGTAGCTTATTTCAAGAATAAGAGTTCTTAAGCGTTTGCAATGCGATACAATTGATTCATATTTTGCTTTAAGCATATTATAACTTCATCATAGCAATTTATATTTTTCTCCCCCTTTGTCATCAACAAAAAAATAATGAAGGTAAAGAAATCATTCATTGGAATTAAATAAGCTATGGAGAGAGCAAGAAACCATTCGAAAAAGTGTCATCCATAGTGGTCACAAGGAGGGTATCAAGTCAAAATTACGATCAAATCGAATTATGAAGGTGCATTCAAAAGCTGGGTAGATGAAAGTAATAACACACCACATCATCCATAGTAGTCATAAACATAACAGGACAAGTGTTTTAAAACAGAGAACAACAGCTACTCCGGAGGAGGAACGCCAAAATATGTATACAAGTGATCTATTTTGCAGTTCATTTGTCGCATTTCCTTCAGAATTTCAGTTTGCTGTGATGAGATTTGATGCAAGGCAAGCATGATCGGATCTTCCGTAGATGGAGCAGGCGCAGGCTCAAACGGTGCTGGATCAACGGGACTAGGCGGAGGAGATTCATTTCCCCTAAAAATTGGTGTTTCAGGTTGTTCTTCTGGTTGAGGAACTATAGCAACTCTTCTAGGTTGCCTAACCCATATTCCATCTCTAAAGGTGCATCTAAATCGCTTCAGGAGACGATTATTAATTATGTTATATCTATCAGTCGTTATTACTTCCTCGTCGGGTGACACACAAATGCTATGGGCATGAATGAGTCTAGTGATCAACCCACCATATGACAACATCGAGTCTTTAGAGAAAATTTCTATCATCTGTTGTCTAATCAAATAACCAAAGCAGTTGTTTTGCCTAGTCATAATCCAATACATTGTACTCAGCTCTAACATACTCATTTCATCAGGATGAAACTGCTTCGGAAGTAGAATGCTGATTATAATGTGATGAAGTAATTTCGAGTGAAAAGGTAATAAATGCTCGCAGCTTTTAGGGATGATGCCTAAGTTAGGATTTGCAAAAATCATTTCTAAAGCTTCGGAGTGGGTAACTCCGACCGCATCCATATCCCATTGCCCTCTAAAGTAACATCCTCTATTTTTTTCTTCAATTCCTAGTACCTCACATATAATACGATCAGAAATTTGAATTGTGGTTCCTAACACATAGGTGGACAAAACATCATCTTCAATAATCATGTTGGCATAGAATAGCTTAACCAACCTAGGATAGATTGGTTCATTAATTTGCAAGATGGGTAGAGCATTTAGATTAGCAAACCATCTAATAGGTTCTAGATTTTCTAATTCACCTAGATCAACATATTTACCCTTATGTATGGTCTTACAATCAAAATTTGGATATTTTAAGGCTACCTCACTAGATCTAAAAAGGGTTGGATCATATGAATCTCCTTCCAACCTTTTCCCTTTGCCCCTTGTTGATTTCTTACGAGCCATGCCTATATCTATAGATGATGAACAAATGAAAGGAAAAAAAAATAAGGAAAAGATAAGCAATTTGTGAATAGAAGAGAAGATTTCAGCCATTACCTTGTTTTGAGCTTGAATCACAAAAATCCCTTTGCTTTCCCTTTAGGAGGAGGAAGAATGGAGTGGAGAGACCTTAGGAGGAAGGCAAATGAGGAGGAGAGGGCTTAGAGAGGGTTTTGGTCGGTTCTACCACCGATCCTAACACCCCCTTTTATTTGGGGGTGTTCGGGCGGTACTACCGCTAACCAGGCGGTGCTACCGCCTGGGAGCAGAGTACCCAGGCGGTACTACCGTCGGTTCAAGCGGTACTACCCCTGGCCCTTTTTTTTTTTTGGTTTATCCTGAACTTGTTTTCAGAGATTTCATGGATAGGATGATGTTAAAAAGAAGTCCAAAATTTTAAGAAGAAATCCGAGAGAAGTTCAAATCGTTGAAAACCGACATTAAAAAAAAAACTTATACAATAAAGCTTATTTATTAGGGCAGTTTAACATGCCTAATTCCCTCTTAATGAAGTCAAATTGTTCCTCATTTAAAGGTTTCGTAAAAATGTCCGCTAATTGATGTTTTGTATCGATAAATTCAAGAGTAACATCGTTATTGTTAACATGATCTCGTATAAAGTGATGTCTTATGTCAATGTGTTTAGTTCTAGAGTGTTGAATAGGATTTTTTGTAAGACAAATAGCACTTGTATTATCACATTTTATAGGAATGTTATTTAAATGAATTCCATAATCTTCTAGTGTATTTTTCATCCAAATGACTTGAGCACAACATGCACTTGCGGCTATGTATTCGGCTTCCATAGTAGATATTACAACCGAATTTGTTTCTTGGAAGTCCAAGAAACGAGTGCATGTCCTAAAATTGGCATGTTCCGGATGTACTCTTTCTATCTATTCTACATCCACCAAAATCCGCATCTGCATAGGCTATCAAATTAAAGTCATCAGATTTTGGATACCATAATCCTAGATTAGGAGTACCTTTAAGATATCTAAAAATTCTTTTAATGGCTTTAAGGTGAGACAACTTAGGATTAGCTTGAAATCTCGCACAAAGTCCCACACTAAACATGATATCTGGCCTAGTTGCAGTAAGATAAAGTAGGCTGCCTATCATGCCCCTATATGTCTTTTGATCAAAATTTTCTCCACCTTCATCCAAGTCTAACTTGGTGGAAGTACTCATTGGAGTGTGGATGGCTTTTGAGCTATCCATATTAAATCGTTTTAACAATTCTAATGTATATTTAGATTGATTAAGAAATATGCCATTACTAAGTTGTTTAATTTGTAATCCAAGAAAGAAGGTTAACTCTCCCATTAGACTCATCTCAAATTCATGACTCATACACTTGGCAAAAGATTCACATAGTGATTCATCCGAAGAACCAAAAATAATATCATCAACATAAATTTGAACAATAAGAAAATTATTTTCAAAATGTTTAATAAACAATGTAGTATCAACCTTGCCTTTAGTGAAATCATTTGAAATTAAAAAGGAACTAAGCCTCTCATACCAAGCCCTAGGGGCTTGTTTTAGACCATATAAAGCCTTAGTTAGCTTAAACACATGGTTAGGGAGAAGAGAATTTTCAAATCCAGGTGGTTGTTCGACATACACTTCTTCAGAGATAAAACCATTTAAGAATGCACTTTTGACATCCATTTGAAATAATTTGAAATCATTACTACTAGCATAGGCAAGGAGCATCCTAATGGCTTCTAATATTGCCACCGGAGCGAAGGTTTCTTCATAATCGATACCTTCTTCTTGGTTGAAACCTTTGGCCACTAGTCTAGCCTTGTTTCTAACCACGATACCACATTCATCTTGCTTGTTTCTAAAGACCCACTTAGTACCAATAACTAAGTGGTCATTTGGTCTAGGAACAAACTTCCATACCTCATTCCTCTCAAATTGATTTAATTCTTCTTGCATTGCGATAACCCAAGAATCATCTTTCAAGGCATCATCAATGCATTTTGGTTCAACTTAAGAAAGAAAAGCGGTATGGGCACAAAAATCTTTGAAATAAGAGCGAGTTTGAACCCCTTTCGATGCATCTCCTATAATTAACTCCTTGGGATGAGCATCTACATACTTCCATTCCTTGGGTAAGGAAGTTTGGGAAGAAGATGCATCCAAGTTGTCGTTTTGAGGAGAGAGTTCATTCAAATTCAAATTATCAAAGCCAAAATCATCATCAAAATATTTTTTTCTTAAATTCAGAAATTTCATTAAAAACCACATGAATAGATTCTTCTATAACTAAGGTTCTTTTGTTGAAAACATGAAAAGCCTTAGAAACGGAAGAATAACCAAGAAATATGCCTTCATTGGATTTTGCATCGAATTTTCCTAAGGCATCCTTTTCATTTAAAATAAAGCATTTACAACCAAAAACTTTAAAATAAGAAACATTGGGTTTTTTATCATTCCATAATTCATATGGAGTTTTAGATAGGGATGGTCTCACTAGAACTCTATTCATAACATAGCAAGCCGTATTCACGGCTTCGACCCAAAAATATTTTGGTAAATTGTATTCATTTAACATGGTTCTAGCCATTTCTTGCAAACTTCTATTTTTCCTTTCCACTACATTTTGTTGTGGATTTCTTGGAGTAGAAAAGTTATGATCATATCCGTTAATTTCACAAAAATTTTGGAAGTCATGGTTTTGAAATTCACCTCCATGATCACTTGAATTGATGATATCATAAAACCCTTTTATTTTGAGTGAGTTTACAAAATTTAGAAAAATATTTGAAGCAATCACTTTTATGAGCCAAGAAATAGGTCCAAGTGTATCTACTATAGTCATCCACAATTACAAAGGCATATTTGCTACCTCCTAGGCTTGTTATGTCAATTGGTCCAAATAAGTCCAAATTGATCAATTGCAATGGTCTAGTGGTGCTAATTTGATTTTTTGATTTGAAACTAGTCTTTATTTGTTTTCCTAGTTGACATGCATCACATACCTTGTCCTTAACAAATTTCATGTTTGGGATGCCTCTTACTAATTCTCTAGATGAAATCTTAGAAATTAGTTTCATGCTTGCATGGCCTAATCTCCTATGCCAAAGCCAAGCATCATCATTCAAAACCGAAAAACACATTTCAATACATAATTCATCAATATTTATGGTGTAGACATTGTTTTGCTTTAAAGCAATCATGGATATATTATTGTTTGGTTTTTCAATGATGCAAACATTAGATTCAAATCTAACAACATAGCCTTTATCGCACAATTACTAATGCTTAAGAGATTATGTTTTAAGCCATCAACTAACAAAACATCATCAATTGAAAAACTTGATTTGTTACCAATGGTTCCTTTGCCAATGATTTTACCCTTGTTGTTGTCTTCGAAGGTGACATACCCTTCTTCTTTGCTAGAGAGCATAGAGAAATGAGATGGATCTCCGGTCATGTGCCTTGAGCATCCACTATCAAGATACCATTTCTTGCTCCTAGCTTATGAGTTTGTCTACAAAAGAGGATGGTTTTTAGGTACCCATTTAATTTTGGGTGCCCTACAAATTGATCTACTTAATTTGTAATTTGACATTGAGTTGTTTATGGTTCCTTTGGGAACCCATATTAATTTTTGTGGACTAATTTTCTTGAACAGACATTTGTAAGCAATATGTCCCATTTTACCACAAAAATTACATTTCAAATGGGGTGATACATGCAATGTGGATCCTTTAATGAAGGTAGTGGGATTTTGATGAGATCCACTCACAAATCCTATTCTACTTCTATTTCCGACGTGACCCTTGTTTGCAAGGATCATGTCCAAGCCCTTGCTACCGACCTTGAACTTGTTTAAGGTCTCTTTAAGTAGCAAGTTCTCCCTTTTTACTTCTTCTAAGTGCTCACACTTAGAGCATGGGGGTAGAGAAGGAGTTTGGAAATTATTGAACTTATTTTGTAATAAAGCATGCTCTTTCTTAAGCAAATTGAACTTCTTACTAATAGTTCTACATTCATCAAATAACTCATGAAAAGCGATAGAAAGCTCATCGAAGGATAATTCTTCACTAAATAATTCACTAACCTCTTCTCCAAGGGCCATTAGAGCGAAGTTAGCCTCCTCTTTGTTGCTTGCCTCTTCGACCTCGGAGTCACTTGAATCATCCCAAGTAGCCTTGAATGCTTTCTTCTTCTTGGGTTGCTTCTTCTTGGCTTGAGGGCATTCATGCTTGAAGTGTCCCGGCTTTTTGCATTCGTAGCAAATAACTTGGTCCTTTTTGTGTTCAAATTTATTTTTTGTGTCGTTTTTAAACTTGTTCTTTCTTATAAATTTCTTAAACTTTCGAGTCAAAAGTGCAATGTCTTTGTCACTGTCCTCATCACTTGATATTCCTTTCAAGTGGTCTTCTTGTGTTCTAAGTGCCATATCCTTCCTGTTCTTTGGAAGGGGGTTCTCAAGCTCTTCATGAGCATGGCACGTCATCTCATAGGTCATTAGAGACCCAATAAGTTCTTCAAGCGGAAATATTTTAAGATCCTTGGCCTCTTGAATGGCCGTAACTTTTGGATCCCAACTCTTTGGAAGGGATCTTAAAATTTTAGTTACCAACTCAAAGTTAGAAAAACCTTTACCAAGAGCCTTAAGTCCATTGATGACATCCGTAAAGCGGGTGTACATGTCTCCAATGGACTCATTTGGTTTCATCCGAAAAAGTTCATAAGAGTGCACAAGAATGTTGATTTTGGACTCTTTCACTCGGCTAGTGCCTTCATGAGTGATTTCAAGAGTGCGCCAAATATCAAAAGCCGATTCGCAAATAGAAACCCGATTAAACTCATTCTTATCAAGCGCACAAAATAAGGCATTCATAGCCTTTGCATTGAGAGCAAAAATCTTTCTTTCCGACTCATTCCACTCACTCATCGGAAGAGAAGATTTTGCAAATCCATTTTCAACAATATTCCAAAGTTCAAGATCCATAGAAATGAGAAAAATCCTCATACGAGTCTTCCAATACGTATAATCCGACCCATTAAACATAGGCGGACGAGTAATGGAGTAACCCTCTTGCATACCGGAGTAGGCCATCTCTCTTGGGTTTTAAACCAATATGAGAGCAAACCTTGCTCTGATACCAATTGTTAGGATCGAAAAGGCACTAAGAGGGGGGAGTGAATTAGTGCAGCGGATTAAATATGTAACTTTGAATCCGATTTCGTATAAAGACAAGTTCGTAGGAAGACTTCGATTCGTTGAAAGAGAACTTGTAAGAAGTTGCTTGAGTAAATGAAGCAGCAAGGAACTAAACAATTTGCAGCTAAGTAATGAAATGATTCAGAAATGTAAACACTCACACATTCATGAACACAATGATGTATAGTGGTTCAGTCAAATGACCTACATCCACTCTTGAAGCCTTCCCGATGAGGCTCCGCACTTCCACTAGCAATCCTTTGAAGGGGAAGGACCAATACCCCTTTTTACAACCCTTTACAAGAAGTTCACACTCTTACAAGATTTCTCAAGAAGAAGAAGGAGGTGAACACTTAGCAAGAACAAGACTTTTCAAGACTTTTCAAAGACTCAAAACCAAGATTCTAACTCTAAAAAAGGGTTACCCTTTCAGCTGAGAAAGGGGGGGTATTTATAGATCCAAAATGGATTCAAAATTGGGCTCCAAATCAAATTTGGAATTCCCGGGTCTGGGCGGTGCTACCGCCTGTTAGAGGCGGTACTATCGCTTGTCGGTCGCTAGATCGACATCTCAGATAAAGCGGTGCAACCGCTGGAGCAAGCGTGTACTACCGTCGCTTAGCTATGTGGCCGGGCAAGATACTACCGCTCTAGGTCAAGGCGGTACTACCGCTCTAGGTCAAGCGGTACTACCGCCTAGCACATTTGCATTTGCCAGCGGTGCTACCGCTGGCGATTTGCTTTTTGCTAAATGGGTCTTATCCAAAGCCCAAAAAGCCTAGTAAGGGCTCGGTTGGCCCCTACTAATTAGAGCAAGATTAATTCGAAATCCTTGCCCTAAGTACATGCTAACTACGAAGTTAAAAAAAACATAATTAACAATGATTTAAACCGACTTTCTTCAAGTCTTATTCCGGCGAGCTTTTCATTGAGACTTCGGCGGTCCTCCGATATTTCCCTCGGATTTCTTTCGATGGGTTCCCAGCATGCTCCCGGCTTGTAAGTCACGCTCAACGAGTCTTCGACAAGCTTCCGAAACTTCTCGGCAAAGTTTCGCGAACCTTCAACGATCTTTGTGACGAACTTCCGAAAACTTCGGCAAGTCCCTGATTCGATCTTGATTGGTTCCGGCAGCACTTCCGATGATCCTTCGGACTTCCGATGAACTCTTGAACATTGGACGGACTTAACGTCGGCAAATCACTTTATGTTTCTGACCCATCGTAGTTAATCCTGCACACTTATCTTTGACAATATAGATTAGAACAAGTATTTCACTAATTGATTTTATCATCAAAATCCGAGATTCAACACCTAGTGCCGCTCTAGATCCTAACAATAATCTTGTTAATAAGTTTAAAATTAAAAAAAATATTTATCAAGAATTTTTAAACTATTGACGACATCTGTAAAATGGGTATACATATCACTAATAGTTTCTCTTGGTTCCATTCGAAATAATTCAAAATTATGCATCAAAGATTAATTTTTGAATCTTTAACTCTACTAGTGCCTTCGTGTGTGATTTCAAGTGTGTGTCAAATGTCATGCGTAGTTTCATAAATAGAAACCTAATCAAATTTGTTCTTGTTCAAGGCACAAAACAAAGCATTCATAGCTTTGGCATTTAATGAAAATGATTTTTTTCTCAAAGTCATTCCATTTATTTATAGGTTGAGAGGGTGTTTGAAAATCATTTTCAATGATATTCCATAAATTCAAATCCAACAAAAGCAAAAAAACTCTCATTCATATTTTCCAATATGTGTAGTCCATCCCATTGAACATAGGAGGACGAATGATAGAGTGATCATCTTAAAAGCCGAAAAGAGTCATTTCTCTTGGGTGTTAAACTAAATAAGAAATAAACCTAGCTATAATACTAACTGTTAGGATCATAGTCGGCACTAAGAGAGGGGGGGGTGAGGTGAATTAGTGCAGCGATAAAAACATCATCAATTTGTTGGTTCAGAAAACTCGTTCAATAAAAAGATTCGTTCAATCAAAACACATTTTGGAAATGATGTTTAACTTGAAAATGATTGTAAGAATGTAATGAGGGCAGTGAGCAAGTAAAGTGGTTTACAGTAAGGGTAAACAATAGGGATAGGTAGCAAACTGATTTTATAGTGGTTCAGTTGTTCGACTTACGTCCACTCCCAATTCCTCCTTTGTCGAGGTCACTGGCATCCACTAACGATTTTCCTTCAATGGGTGGAGACAAACTACCCTTATGGCCCTCTTCTCCTTTTCACAGGTTTAGGAGATAACCTTTTACAAGTACTCACTCCTCTCTTAAACTGAAATCTAAACTATGACAAGAGGAGGGGATCTCTTAAGTGATTGCAACAGTGTTTTCCCACTATTATGTTCTCAGTCCTTGATTTTGCTAACCAGGGATGAGAGGGGTATTTATAGGCTCTAAATGGATTCAAACTTGGAGCCAAAACCAATCTCATCCTAGATCTTCTGAGTATTGGCGGTACCACCGCTAGTGTTGGATAGTACCACTGCCCAAGCTATCTAACACTAGGTAGTACCACCGTCCAGTCTGACATTACCACCGCCTGATACAGTTTTGGAGATTGTCTCAGAGATTGAGCCACTAGTGGTTCCACCCCTTGTTTTGGTGGTGCCACCGCCTGACCCACTTGTTGGGTCACTGTTTGAGCCTTTCACTTGGCCCAACACAGCCTAAAGTTGGGCCCAATTGGCCCCTAATTGAGTTAGCTCAATTCCAACTCAATTACACTTTAAACCTACTTTGATCTAAATAATTATTATAAAACGTGAATCAATTTATTGTCCGATATGTTATTAGTTCATTGGCGCTTCGTCCGATTCTTCAACGTATCATCCTCTCTTGGAGTATATTGCCCAATCGGCCAGTTGACCTCTATAACTCTAATTTCCTTGGTACAATTTTAACTCTTCTTGGTCCGATGCTCGAACCCATGGTACGAAGCCTTCTACCGATGCGTCGATTGATCCTTTGGCTTGGCGTCTAATCATCTAACATATTCCACTCCGACCCAATGTTCGATTCCTCCTGCTTTAATTATCTTTTCCTGATCGAAACTAGTCCTGCGTTGCTTAGAACGTAGATTAGATCATAAACACTATCAATTGGTTTCATCATCAAAATATGAGATTCAATAGAGGGTTGTAAGAGGGTAATTAGTCTTTGCCCGTTGAAGAAAGACTGTTAGTGGATTCGGTGGCCTCGACGAAGGAGGAATTAAGAGTGGACATAGGTCGGATAACTGAACCACTATAATCTTCAGTGTGCAATTTCTATTCTACTTTTCATTATCATTGCCATTACTTTCTAATTAATTGCTTAAGTCAAGCACACTTTCAATATCGATTTTCATTAGATGAAAGATTTCAACGAAATGAAAGTTTTTGAATTGAAACATTTTTATCGATTACACTAATTCAAACCCCAACGCGCCCCCCCCCCTTTTCAGTATTGACTCAATCCTAATAGTTGGTATCAGAGCAACATTTTTTTTATTTGGTTTAATACCCAAAGAGAAATAGCTTTTATTGGCTTTCAAGAGGGTCACTCTATCATTCGTCCTCCTATGTTTAATGGGACGGACTACACATATTGAAAAACTCAAATGAGAGTTTTTTTTACTTTCTTTGGATTTGAATTTATGGAATATTATTGAAAATGATTTTCAAAAGTCTTTCAAACCATCGAATGAATGGAATGATTTGGAGAAGAATACTTTTTCTTTGAATGCAAAAGCTATGAATACTTTGTTTTGTGCTTTGGACAAAAAAAAATTTAATCGGTTTTCTATTTCTAAAACTACGCATGACATTTGACACATACTTGAAATCACACGAAGTCACTAGTAGAGTTAAAGATTTGAAAATTAATCTTTTGATGCATGATTTTGAATTATTTTGAATGGAACCAAGCAAAACTATTGGAGACATGTACACTTGGTTTCTGGATGTCATCAATAGTTTAAAAGCACTTGGTAAATCTTTTTTGAATCTTGAACTTGTTAAAAAAACTTTATGTTCTCTTCCTAAAAATTGGGATTCGAAAGTAACTACAATACAAGAGGCAAATGACTTAAATAATTTCCCATTGGAAGAACTCATCGGCTCATTAATGACATATAAAATGACTCATTTGGCATATGACAAACATGAGAACCATCTTCCAAAGAAAAGAAAAGATTTGACACTTCGAACAATAGAAGACCACCTGAGTGATAACTTAAGTGATGATGATGATGACCTTGAACTTATCACTATAAAATTTTAAAAATTTATAAAACAAAAAATTAAGAACAAAAATGAACTTAAAAATAAGAAGGTGCCAAAGAAGAAAAAAGCATTCAAGGATAAATCGAGTGTATTTAAAGCACAGAGCAAACCAATGAAGATAAGATGGAAAAATATACTTTGATGGCTTTCGACAACAAGGTAAGTGACTCAATCAAATCTTTTTTACCTTACTATGAAATCACTTAGTGCTTTTCATTATTTTATTAGTTTAAAATTAAAAAAATAAATTTATAATAATTACATGTTTTATGATAATGCTTACACACCAAATAAGATTAATTCTATATATGTTTTAAGAAACAATTATGTGTATCTTGATGATTTTGTATTGCTTTTCAATTTTAAACATGATGCTTGGGTTTTGTATGAAAATCTTGAGCATGCTTATATGAGATCAATTGTATAAATTGAAACTAAAAAGAAGAAAGCATTTTTCTTGAAATTTTTGCTATCTTTAAAGCTTTTTATTTTTTAATAAAAGATTAATGAATCTATATATATTATCTTTTGTGAATCTCTTGAAAGTGATTTTGATGATTTGACAAATTGAATTTGAATGAGTTGAAAATAATGATAAATGTTTTGAAAATAAAGGTTTGTATCATGATTGATATTTTTTACATTTTGCATGATGAGATGAAGTAATGTTGGTTTGAAAAATATCTATTCAAATGCATGAATCAATAATCTTTTTATCACATGAATCATGATTCCTTGACTTGATCCTAACAGGATACTCGAATTTTTTTCATCATGATCTTGATGACTCGATATTTCTTATGCATGAACTAAGTTCTCTGATGTTCTTTTTGTTATTTACTAAAGATGAGAATGATCCAAATGAATCATGGTTTCTACTTGAATTCTCATAATTATAACTTGAGTTTTATTTATCTTTCATTTTATTAAAGAGAATATTTATTTAAATGAATCATAAGTTGTTTTCTCTTGATCTTTCGATACCCATAACTTGAGAAAATATACTTTGATGTGTGAAATATTATATATATAAATTAATTTTTCTCTTATGTTTCAATTCTCTCTTGTATTCATGAGTTGTATTCCTCATCATAATTTTTTTTTGATATCTTTCATATGATGATTAGAGCATTGTTGTAAAAAGAAAAATTATATCATTGTATTCCTCTCTTCTTTTTGACAATGACAAAGGGGGAGAAAGTCTTGCTAGCTTGCACAAAGTTTACTAGCTTGGACATTTCAAAGAAGTAAAAAAAATTATTAAACTTGTATATCTCAAGAAAGGCAAAATTGCTAGCTTGCAAAGAAAGACAAAACTTGCTTGCACTTCTCAAAAGAGAAGAAACAAAATTTGCTAGCATGAACGTAAAGAGAAGTAAATAGTTGCTATCTCAAGAAAAGCAAAAGCTTACATATCTCAAGAAGCAAATTTGCAAACTTGCACATCTCAAAAGAAAAGCAAGAATTAATAGAGAAGAAAGAACTTATTAGCTTGCATGTTATAAAGTGATTGCTCGCTTGAATATTGCAAAACTTGCATATCTCAAAAACTTAAATAGTTGCACTTCTTTTTTTTGTTGATGACAAAGGGGAGGAAGTAATGATGATTTGGTGATCATGCATAATGATTTGTAATTTTAAATTTCATGTAATTTAAAATTTCATGCATGATGTACTTTGATAATTTAAAATTATAATGATTTCAAAGGTTCTATCAATATGGCATATTGATATGGGGGTTAAGGTTAACTCTGTTATCAATTGGTTATCATCGTCAAAAAGAGAGAGATTGTTGAATCTTCAATTTTGATGATAAAATCAATTGATAAAGTTTATGATCTAATCTACATTTTGAGTGATGTAAACTAGCTTCGATCAAGGAGAGACAATTAAAGTAGGAGGAATTGAAAGTTGGGCAGGAGTGGAACATATCAGAAGATTGGACATCGAGTCGAACGATCGGTCGACATATCAGCAAAAGGCTTCTGACGATGAGTTCGGGCTGTTGAATCTTGGATTTTGATGATGCAACTAATTGATTATGTTTTGTGATCTAACTGCATTTTGAATTACGCAGGTCTACTATCGATCAGGATTAGATAGTTGACACTGGAGGAATTGATGTTGCGCCGGGTGATCACGTCAAGATATTGGATGTCGAGCCGGAGGTTCGGTCGACAATCCTCAGAAGGCTTCGTACATCGGGCATCGGGCCAAGAAGAGTGGAGTTGTGCCAATGATATCGGGGTTACGGAGGTCAACCGTCGATTGGACAACAAAATGCAAGAGAGGACAATGCGCCAAAGAATTGGATGAAGCGCCAACCAATGACGTGCCGCGCAACAGAATGTCAATTCACGTTGTAATAATTGTCTAGATTGAAATAGGGTGTTTATTTGTGTGTGTGCATGATTAACTATGATAACGATGAAGATGTAAAGCGAAACAAGTGCCGGAAGACAAGTGTGATGGATCGTTGGGAGTTCGAGAGTTCGATGGAAGTCCGAAGATTCGTTGGGAGTGCTGCTGGAACTGGCCGAGAACAAGCAGGAAGCTTGCCGAAGGGTTTTCAGAAGTTCACCGGAAGGTTCGTCGAAAGTTCATGGAGCTTTCCAAGAAAGATCGGAGCTTGCCAATGAAGCTCGTTAGAACTCGCCAAGATCATCGTGAAGTCCGGGAGCTTGCTGGGAGTCCACAGAATGGTTTTCGAGGGTTCATCGGAAGACCGTCGGAAGATTGCCGGAAGCTCACCGGAAGAAGTCTTGACTTGTCGGACTTTATAATAGCTTAGGAAATATCTTTAATTTCATAGTTAGCATGTTAATTTGGGTTAGGATTAGGTGTTAATCCTATAACCCAAGTAGGAGCCAATTGGACCTTGTTTTGGACCGGTTTGGGCCAAGTTTTAGGCCCAAACCAATGAGCTAGAAAGGCTGGGTAATGGCACCACCCAATGGCCAAGAGCTAGGCGGTGGCACCGCCTAGCACCCAAGAGCATGGGCGGTGGCACCGCTGCCTTGGGCGGTGGAACCACCCAATACACTATCAGTCTGACAACTAACAGGCAGTGGCACCACCAGCATCGGGAACAACAAAAGAGATTCAAATTTGGGCTCCAAATTTAAATCCTCTTGGGGTCTATAAATACCTCAAGTGTTCCTGCAAGAAAGAGTAACAAGCACAACACTTTGAAAGCAAGAAAACACTGCTCAAATCTCTCTAGAAAATCCTCCTTAGTTTTCACTTGTATTCCACCGAAAGAAAGGAGGGAGTGCTTGTAAGGGTTTCCTCCTAAGCCTGTCAAAAGGAGAAGAGCTGTAAGGGAGTTCATCCTCACCCATTGGAAGGAGGATAGCTAGTGGAAAGCCGGTGGCCTCAAGCGAAGAAGAATCGGGAGTGGACGTAGGTCGCATGACCGAACCACTATAAATCGGTTTGCATTTACTTTCTTGTAACTTACTATACTACAAATCATCTTCATTTTACTACCTTACTTACTTGACTTCCTCTTCATCTTCTTACGTATGCTTTTAAGTTAAAATGCAATCGAAATGGTTTCAAACGAAATGTTGCTTTTAATAGTATGAAGTTTTCTGAAACTTGTTTAAATCGGCAGAAGTTTATCGTTCTTTACTACTGCACTAATTCACACCCCCCCCACTCTTAGTGTCACTCGATCCCTAACAATTGGTATCAGAGCCTCGTTATTTTTCATTCGGATTCACATCTACAAGAAATAGCTCTTAATTACTTTTAAGAGGGTTTTTCGATTGTTCGTCCACCGTTCTTTAGCGGATCGGACTACACATATTGGAAAACTCGAATGAGAGTTTTCTTGATTTCTCAAGATTTAAACTTACGAAATATTATTGAAAATGACTTTCAATTTCCCTCTAAACCGACGAACGAATGGTCAGATTTGGAGAAGAAATATTTTTCTTTAAATGCAAAGGCTATGAATGCCTTATTTTGTGCCTTATACAAGAATGAGTTCAATCGGATTTCTACGTGCGAAACGACTTTTGATATTTGGCAGACACTTGAAATCACGCACGAGGGAACTAGTAGAGTTAAAGACTCGAAAGTAAACCTATTATTGCATGATTTTGAGCTCTTCCAAATGATACCAAGCGAATCTATCGATGACATGTACTCCCGCTTCATGGATGTCATCAATAGCTTGAAAAGTCTTGATAAAAGTTTTTCAAATTTTGAACTCGTAAACAAGATCTTAAGATCCCTTCCAAAAGGTGGGATCTTAAAGTAACCGCAATACAAGAAGCTAAAAATCTAAATGACCTTCCGATAGAAGAACTCATTGGGTCTTTAATGACCTATGAAATGGTATTCTTGGAACACAATGAACTTGATGAACACATGAACCGCCTTCTAAAGAACAGGAAGGATTTGGTACTTCCAACTATAAAATGCCACTTGAGCGATGACTCCAGTGATGAGGACAATGTTGAGGACATTGAACATTTAACATTAAAGTTTAAAAAGTTTATTAAACAAAAATTAAAAAATACAAATGAACTTAAATGGAGGAAAAGGCTAAAGATGAAGAAGAAGCATAAAGAAGAAACTTGCCTGACAACAAGGTAAGAAATTTGCCCGACAACAAGTAAAGAAGAGACAAACTACGCTTTGATGGTTTTCGACAACAAGGTAAGAAACTTGCTCGAAATGTTTGTACGTTGTTATGAAATTACTTGATATCTTTTTCATGAGTGCTTAACTTAGTTAGTAGGAAATAAATAATTTTTGAAAAATTATATCATGCTTTTCTTTCTAGTATTTTTGAAAAGTAAAATTTTTAAATGGTGTATGCAATATTATGAATGATGATTGTATGATTTATGATAATGTTTATACACCTAACAGGACTAATCCATGCATGTGTATCTTGATGAGTTATATTGGTTTTCTGTTCTAAATATGATGGTTGATGATTTTATATCATGCATATTATGTTTTGAAATTTTGAATGACGTAATTTTATGAATGATGCTTGCATGATTATTGACAATGCTTGTTTAAATCCATGAATATCTATGACTTTTCATGAATGATGTATGATTTCTCACACTAAGCTAAATCATCTTATTATAACCAATAATAATGAAAGAAAGAATGTTAGAATGATTTTGATGATGCATGAGGATTTGCCAAAATGATGATTTGAAATCTCACATTTTAAAATGATGTGTTTTGATGATCTTTATGACGAAACTTGGTTTTAACCATGATACTCATCTTCTAAAACTTGAGCACACTTATATGAAACATACAACTTAAAATGAAACATATTATCATGTTGAATCAAATTTTTGTTGGAAGATGTCTTATGTGTAATGTGCTATATTTTTGGTTTGAAAATAGATGTTATCATACTTAAAAGCTATGGAATCATGCTTGATGATTTGTTTTATGAAATTTTGCCTTTACGTCTTGAACTTTCATGATTATCTCAATTTGACATTAAAAGACAAAGGCATACTTATATGAAATGAATCATAAAAAGAAAATGCATGATCTTGAAAATTCTTCTATCTCTAAAGTTTTCGGTCTTAATGAATCCATGTGAATCTCTTGAATCGAATCTTTTGGAAAATGCCACATACTTCATGTGATTTGGCTTAATGATCTTTATGATGAAATTTGTCTTTCCATCTTGAATGTTAATATTTCTTTTTAAAGTAAAGGCATGCTTATAAGAAGCAAATCACATGAATAGAAATTTAAAAAACAAAATGCAATCCTCTATCTTACTGATATTTCAATGCTTGTCATGTATGAATTTATTGAATGCAATTTTGAGGATGATTTTGAATTTGAGAAATGCTTGATTCATATTTACGACATGAGATACATTTTAAATATGAATCATGAATTCAAATGAAATGATACAAATGAATCACTTATCGATATATCTTTTTGAAATATCTTTTTAATGTGATATTGATAACTTGATATGTCCTTTGGAATTCATGACATGGTATGATTGAATCTTTGACTTACTCTTTTTATCATGAATTAAAAATGAATATTTAAAATTCTCTTGACAATTTGCTTTATGAGATTTAGCCTTTATTTCTTGAATTTTCATGCTTGTTTCTATTCAACATAAAAGAAGACAAAAGCATATTTATGCGAAATCAATGCAAATCATAAAAAAGCGAAGTGTATGAATTTGAAAATTTTGATTTTTCATGAAAGACAAGTGATAAATTCATTTATGATATTTTGTAAATCACTTGAATTTTGAATGAGATTTTGATGATATGTAATAACTTTGTTTATGTTATGAATATTAAAAATGATAATTTAATATAAGCCTTGATTTGTCAAATTGAACTTGAATGATTTTTCTTTTAGTGACTTTTGAATCTTTTAGAATTATGACTTGTTAAGATGTATTTAATGCCTGAATCAAGCTCTAAAAGATTTTATTTTGCTATAAAGAAATTTTATTGAATTCATGACCTTGTACGAATCTCTTGAGAGTAATTTTGATGATTTGTATGAGTCTTATAAATCATGATTTTGATTTCTTGGAACTATATATTTGATTTTTTTTTTACGAAATCATCATCGTAATGATTTGAAAACTCTTACATATAAGTCAAGATTTTTTTCGTGATAAATATATATAATTCTTGTTTATTCATGAATTGATCCTTCATGACATAACTTCCTTGAAGTGATGATTAAAAATTAATTTTCTTTATGATGAATCTAAGAATCATGACTTGATCTATGAGAATGATATGTTTTTATGTATCATGATTTTTAGTTGTATGCCTCTTATCATGAATTGAAAGTTGATGCTAAAATTTGTAGATAATAATCTTGATTTCTCGGACTTATTAACTTGAGAAAATATGCCTTGATGATTGAAACTTTGCATGCATTATTTTGATTTTTCTCCTACATTTCAATACTTCTTGATTGAAATATTAATGCAAACATTTGAATATCACTTGTGATGATTAAAAATTGATATAAGAGAAAATTTGTTTTAGGATGAATCATTGAATCTTGATCTTGATTTTGTTGAAAAAGGACATTTGTGAACCATGTATGATATCTCTTGATCCTTGTTGATGTTTCATATTGATATCTTTCATTAATTCTTTGCATTTGTGGCTTATTTGCATCATATAAAAATTGAAATATTGATTGATGCAAAATTATTTGATTGAGATAATATTATCCCTTCTTTTTGACAATGACATAGGGGGAGAAAGATTCCTAGCTTAAGGCAAATGCTTGCTAGCTTATGCATCACGAAAGAAAGAATTTTGCTAGAGCAAGCAAAAATTACTTGCTAACGTATCGCAAAATTGTTAGCATCTTAATAAGTACCGTAAGAGATAGCTTGAATGTTAAATTTGCAACTTGATTCTGGTTTATAACTTGATTTTCATAAATTGATTTTGAATCATGAATGTAAACTTTTGATACCCCCATGAATATTTATCTTTGTTAATTGTCATAGTTTCAAAATTCATGTAAAGGAAAAAGAATTGCACTCTTCCCTTCTTTTTGACAAAAACAAAGGGGAAGAAGATTTATTGCTAGCTTGTGACTTCAATAAAATTTGATAGCTCGATCATTGAAATGAAAGAACATCCTATCTTAAACATTTCAAAAGTTGCTAGCATGCCACAAAAGCAAAGTGCAAACTTGCACAAGAAGCAAGTGATGAAAAATTGCTATCTTGCTTATCTTTAAAAAAAATTTAAAAACTTGCTATGATTGAATGTTTTTAAAGTGATGTATGTTGAATATCTTGATTAATAGCTAGTGTGTTATAAAACTTGCATATCTTTTAAAATAGCTATGATGATTACTTCTCCTTTTTGTTAATGACATAGGGGGAGAAGTAGATTGATGACTTCATGTATTGAATTGAATATTTTATATATTTACATGATGGTTTAAATGTTTCTCATAACATTGTGTTGAATGTTGCTTGGATTTGGGATAATCCAAGTGTTCTATCAATGGTATATTAATAGGGGGAGTTTGGTTAAACTCCGGGGAGTTATGGTTGTTGAATCTCGAATTTTGATGATGAAATCAATTGGTGAAATATTTGTTCTAATCTATATTGTCAAAGATAAGTGTGCAGGATTAACTATGATGGGTTAGAAACATAAAGCAATTTGTCGAGGTCAAGTCCGTCAGGTGTTCAAGAGTTCATCGGAAGTCCGAAGGAACATCGAAAGTCCGAAGGAATATCGGAAGTCCGAAGGAACATCGGAAGTGTTGCCGAAACCAACCGAGATCAAATCAGGGACTTACCAAAGTTTTCGAAAGTTCTCTGCAAAGATCGTCGAAGGATTCACGAGTTTACCGAGAAGGTTCGAAAGCTTGCTGAAGACTCGTTGAGCGCGCCATACAAGCTGGGAGTATGCTGGGAATCCGCTGGAAGAAATCCGAGGGAAGTATTGGAAGACCGCCGAAGTCTCATCGTAAAGCTCGCCGGAATAAGACTTGAAGAATGTCGGTTCAAATCACTATTAATTATGTTTTAATTTCATAGTTGGCACGTACTTAGGGCAAGGATTTCGAATTAATCCTACTCAAATCTGGTAGGGGCCAACCGGGCTCTTACTGGGCCTTTTTGGGCCTTGAACAAGGCCCATTCAGCAATAGGCGATAGAACCGCCTGTGCTAGGCGGTAGAATCTCTTGGCAGCCGAATGCTGGGCAGTACTGTCACCCAGCCTGGGGTGGTAGTACCGCCCAGCACTAGTGTGCAGCAGCTGTAGTACCGCCTGCCTTGGGCAGTAGTACCGCTCAGTGTAACCTTGTCGGGCCTGATGATCGATAGGCGGTAGCACCGCTTCGCAAAGTGTAGCACCGCCAAAGACTGAAATCAAATTGATTTTAAATTTGGAGCCCAAATTTGAATCCACTTTGGATCTATAAATACCACTCCCTTTCTCAGCTGATAGGGCACCCTTTTGAGAGTTAGAAATTGAGCTAAAGTCTTGCAAAAATCTTATTTTCAACAACTTGTGTTCACCTCCTTCTTTCTCTTTGAAAAATTTGTAAGAGTGTGAACTTCTTATAAAAGGGTTGTAAGAGGGGTGTTTGGTCCTTCCGCTTCAAAAGGATTTGCTAGTGGAAGTTGGGAGCGTCATCGGAGAAGGCTTCAGAAGTGGATGTAGGTTACTTTGACCGAACCACTACACATCTTCGCGTTCTTGAATGTGTGAGTGGTTAAATTTCTGTTTCATCCTTTTACTTGGCTGCAAACAATTTAGTTTTTCATTATCCTTACTCAAGCTACTTCAACCAAGTCATTTTTCGTCGGATCGAAGTTTTCACACGAATTAACTATTTTACTGAAATTGATTTCAAACTTACGATTTTAATCCGCTGCACTAATTCACCCCCCCCCTCTTAGTGCCTATCCGATCCTAACAATTGGTATTAGAGTAGGTTCACTCTCATATTTGGTTAAAAACCCAAGAGAGATGGCCTATTCTGGTATGCAAGAGGGTCATTCCATTACACGTCCGCCTATGTTTAATGGGTCGGATTATACGTATTGGAAGACTCGTATGAGGATCTTTCTTATTTCTATGGAGTTTGAGCTTTGGAATATCGTTGAGAATGGTTTTCAAAATTCTTCTCTTCCGATGAGCGATTGGAATGAATTGGAGAAGAAGGTTTTTTGCTTTAAACGCAAAGGCTATGAATGCCTTGTTTTGCGCACTAGATAAAAAAAATTTAATCTCATATCAATTTGTGAATCGGCCTTTGATATTTGGTGTACTCTTGAGATCACTCATGAAGGCACTAGCCGAGTGAAAGAGTCTAAAATCAATATTCTTGTGCATTCTTATGAACTTTTCCGAATGAAACCAAGTGAGTCCATTGGAGACATGTACACCCGCTTTACGGATATCATCAATGGACTTAAGGCACTTGGTAAAGGTTTTTCTAACTTTGAACTTGTAACTAAGATTTTACGATCCCTTCTAAAGAGTTGGGATCCAAAAGTTACGGCCATTCAAGAGGCCAAGGACCTTAAGACTTTTCCCCTTAAAGAACTTATTGGGTCTCTAATGACCTACGAAATGACGTGTCATGCTCATGAAGAGCTCGAGAACCCCCTTCCAAAGAACAGGAAGGATATGGCACTAAGAACACAAGAAGACCACTTGAAAGGAACATCAAGTGATGAGGACAGTGACAATGACGTTGCACTTTTAACTCAAAAATTCAAAAAATTTATAAGAAAGATCAAATTTAAAAATGACACAAAAAATAAACTTGAACATAAAAAGGACCAAGTTATTTGCTACGAATGCAAGAAGCTGGGGCACTTCAAATATGAATGCCCTCAAGCTAAGAAGAAGTAACCCAAGAAGAAGAAGGCATTTAAGGCTACATGGGATGATTCAAGTTACTCCGAGGTTGAAGAAGCAAGCAACAAAGAGGAGGCTAACTTCGCGCTAATGGCCCTAGGAGAAGAGGTTAGTGAGTTATTTAATGAAGAATTATCTTTCGATGAGCTTTCTATCGCTTTTCATGAGTTATTTGATGAATGTAGAAATATTAGTAAGAAGTTTAATTTACTGAAGAAAGAGCATGCTTTATTGCAAAATAAGTTCAATAGCCTCCAAACTCCATCTCTACCCCCATGCTCTAAGTGTGAACACTTAGAAGTAATAAAAAATGAGAATTTACTACTCAAAGAGACCCTAAACAGGTTTAAGGTCGGTAGCAAGGGCTTGGACATGATCCTTGCTAACAAGGGTCACGTCGGAAATAGAAGTGGAATCGGATTTGTGAGTGGATCTCATCGAAATCCTACCACCTTCATTAAAGGACCCACATTGCATGTATCACCCCATTTGAAATGTAATTTTTGTGGTAAAACTGGACATGTTATCTACAAATGTCCATTCAAGAAAATTAGTCCACATAAATTGATATGGATTCCTAAAGTAACCATAAATAATTCAATGTTGAATTACAAAATAAATAGATCAATTTGTGAGGCACCTAAAATCAAATGGGTACCTAAAAATCATTCTCTTTTGTAGACAAACTCACAAGCTAAGAGCAAGAGATGGTATCTTGATAGTGGATGCTCAAGGCATATGACCGGAGATCCATCTCATTTCTCCATGCTCACTAGCAAAGAAGAAGGGTATGTCACCTTCGGAGACAACAACAAGGGTAAAATCATTGGCAAGGGAACCATAAGTAACAAATCAAAATTTTCAATTGATGATGTGTTGCTAGTTGATGGTTGAAAACATAATCTTTTAAGCATTAGTCAATTATGCGATAAAGGTTATGTTGTTAGATTTGAATCTAATGTTTGCATTATTGAAAAACCAAACAATGACATATCCATGATTGCTTTAAAACAAAACAATGTCTACACCGTAAATATTAATGAATTAAGTAATGAAATATATTTTTCGGTTTTGAATGATGATGCTTGGCTTTGGCATAGGAGATTAGGCCATGCAAGCATGAAACTAATATCTAAGATTTCATTTAGAGAATTAGTATGAGAAATTTCCAATATGAAGTTTGTCAAGGACAAAGTATATGATGCGTGTCAACTAGGAAAACAAATAAAAACTAGCTTCAAACTAAAAAATTAAATTAGCACCACTAGACCATTGCAATTGATCCATTTGGACTTATTTGGACCAATTGACATAACAAGCTTAGGAGGTAGCAAATACGCTTTCATAATTGTGGATGATTATAGTAGATACACTTGGACCTATTTCTTGACTCACAAAAGCGATTGTTTCAAATATTTCTCAAAATTTTACAAACTTACTCAAAATAAAAAAGGCTTCATGATTTCATCAATTCGGAGCGATCACGATGGTGAATTTCAAAACCATGATTTCCAAAATTTTTATGAAATCAACGGATATAACCATAATTTCTCTACTCCAAGGAATCCTCAACAAAATGGGGTAGTGGAAAGAAAAAATAGAAATTTACAAGAAATGGCTAGAACCATGTTAAATGAATATAATTTACCAAAATATTTTTGGGCCGAAGTCGTAAACACGGCTTGCTATGTTATGAATAGAGTTCTAGTAAGACCATCTTTGTCTAAGACTCCATATGAATTATGGAATAATAAAAAACCCAATGTCTCTTACTTTAAAGTTTTCAGTTGCAAATGCTTCATTTTAAATGAAAAGGATGCCTTAGGAAAATTCGATGCTAAATCCGATGAGGGCATCTTTCTTAGTTACTCTTCTATTTCTAAAGCTTTTCGGGTTTTCAACAAAAGAACTTTAGTTATAGAAGAATCTATTCATGTGGTTTTTAATGAATTTTCTGAATCTAAGAAAAAAGATTTTGATGATGATCTTGGTTTCAATGATTTAAATTTAAATGAACCCTCTCCTCAAAATGACAACTTGGATGCATCTTCTTCCCAAATTTCCTTACCCAAGGAATAGAAGTATGTATATGCCCATCCCAAGGAGTTAATTATAGGAGAAACATCTAAAGGGGTTCAAACTCGTTCTTCCTTTAAAAATTTTTGTACCCATGCCGCTTTTCTTTCTTAATTGAACCAAAGTGCATTGATGATGCCTTGAAAGATGATTCTTGGATTATTGCAATGCAAGAAGATTTAAATCAATTTGAGAGGAATGAGATATGGAAGCTTGTTCCTAGACCTAATGACCATTTAGTTATTGGTACTAAATGGGTCTTTAGAAACAAGCAAGATGAATACGGTATTATGGTTAGAAATATGGCTAGATTAGTGGCCAAAGGTTTCAACCAAGAAGAAGGTATTGATTATGAAGAGACCTTCGCTCCTGTGGCAAGATTAGAAGCCATCAGGATGCTCCTTGCCTATGCTAGTAGTAATGATTTTAAACTATTTCAAATGGATGTCAAAAGTGCTTTTTTAAATGACTTTATTTCCGAAGAAGTATATGTTGAACAATCACCCGGATTCGAAAATTCTCTTCTTCCTAATCATGTGTTTAAATTAACCAAGGCTCTCTATTGTCTAAAACAAGCTCCTAGAGCTTGGTATGAAAGGCTTAGCTCCTTTCTTATTTCAAATAATTTTACAAAAGATAAGGTTGATACTACATTGTTTATCAAACATTTTGAAAATAATTTTCTCATTGTTCAAATTTATGTTGATGATATTATTTTTGGTTCTTCGGATGAATCACTATGTGAATCTTTTGCCAAGTGTATGAGTCATGAATTTGAGATGAGTTTAATGGGAGAATTAACCTTCTTTCTTGGTTTACAAATTAAACAACTTAGTAATGGCATTTTCCTTAATCAATCCAAATACACATTAGAATTATTAAAACAATTTAATATGGATGGTTCAAAAGCTATCAACACTCCAATGAGTACTTCCACCAAGTTAGACTTGGATGAAAGTGGAGAAAGTTTTGATTAAAAGACATATAGAGGAATGATAGGTAGCTTGCTCTATCTTACCGCAACCAGACCAGATATCATATTTAGCATAGGACTTTGTGCGAGGTTTCAAGCTAATCCTAAGTTGTCTCACCTTAAAGCCGTTAAAAGAATTCTTAGATACCTTAAAGGTATTCCTAATCTAGGATTATGGTATCCAAAATCTGATAACTTTGATTTAAAAGCCTATGCAGATGTGAATTTTGGTGGATGTAGAATAGATAAAAAGAGCACATCCGGAACATACCAATTTTTAGGACATGTACTTGTTTCTTGGACTTTCAAGAAACAAATTTCGGTTGCACTATCTACGGTGGAAGCTGAATACATAGCCGCAAGTGCATGTTGTGCTCAAGTCATTTGGATGAAAAATACACTAGAAGACTATGGAATTCATTTAAATAACATTCCTATAAAATGTGATAATACAAGTGCTATTTGTCTAACCAAAAATCCTATTCAACACTCTAGAACTAAGCATATTGACATAAGACATCACTTTATACGAGATCATGTTAACAGTAATGATGTCACTCTTGAATTTATTGATATAAAACATCAATTAGTGGATATCTTTACGAAACATTTAAATGAAGAATAATTTGACTTCATTAGGAGGGAAATAGTCATGTTAAATTGTCCTTGTGTATGAGCAGCATTATATATATATTTTCTTTCGGCTTTCGTGGTTTTTACGAAAACTCGGCTCTCGTGGATTTGTCTCCCTCATTTTAATTCTATATCTTAAGGAGTGATCTATGATTACATCTCATCTCATTTCAACACTAGAAAACAAACTAAAAAAAAATTTTGGGGCCAGCAGTAGCACCGCCAGAACCAACGGTAGCACCGCTAGAATCGACAGTAGTACCTCTTGGGTACCTGGCTCCCAAGCGATAGTATTGCCTGGTTGGCGGTAGTACCACCCGAACACCCCCATATTAAAGGGGGTGTTAGGGTCAACGGTAGAACCGACCGAAACACCCACCCATTCAACCCTCTTTCTCCTAAACTCCTCTAAACTCTCTCCTCTCCATTTAAAGTGCTAACAAAGGCTTTTCTTGATTCAAGCTCCTCACCTCCCTAGGAAACTCAAAGAAGGTAAAATCTGTAATTTTCTCTTCTCTTCACATTTGTTTGTCTTTTCCTTATTGTTTCCTTTTGTTTCTTCATCATGAATAGATATGGCTCCTAAGAAATCATCAAAAGGCAAAGGGAAAAGGTTGGAAGGAGATTCATTTGACCCAACCCTTTTTAGATCTAATGAGGTAGCCTTAAGATACCCAAATTTTGATTCTAAAGTCATATATAAGGGTAAACATGTTGATCTAGGTGAACTAGGAAACCTAGAACCTATTAGATGGTTTGCCAATCTAAATGCACTACCTATCTTGTAAATTAATGAACCAATCTACCCTAAGTTGGTTAAGCTATTTTATGCTAACATGAATATTGAAGATGATGTTTTGACTACCTATATGTTAGGAACCACAATTCAGATTTCTGATCGTACCATATGTGAGCTACTTGGAATTGAAGAAAAGAATAGAGGATGTTATTTTAGAGGGCAATGGGATATGGATGCAATCAGAGCAACCCACTCTGAAGCCTTAGAGACGATCTTTGTTAATCCTAACCTAGGCATCATTCCTAAAAGCTACGAGTACTTATTACCTTTTAATTCAAAATTACAACATCACATCATTATAAGCATTCTACT
The DNA here is from genome assembly GCA_024322285.1 of Musa beccarii. Classification (NCBI taxonomy): domain Eukaryota; kingdom Viridiplantae; phylum Streptophyta; class Magnoliopsida; order Zingiberales; family Musaceae; genus Musa; species Musa beccarii. The sequence continues at coordinate 24,765,171 of CM044396.1, forward strand.
TCCGAAGTAGTTTCACCCTGATGAGATTAGTATGTTAGAACTAAGTACAATGTATTGGATCATGACTAGACAAAACAACTGCTTTGGTTATTTGATTAGACAACACATGATAAAAATTTTCTCTAGAGACTCAATGTTGTCATATGGCGGGTTGATCACTAGATTCATTTTTGCCCATAACATTTGTGTGTCACCCGATGAGGAAATAATGCAGGTTGATAGATATAACACAATAAACAGAAGTCTTCTAAAGCGACTTAGATGCACATTTAGAGATGGCATATGGATTAGGCAACCTAGAAGGATTGATCTAATACCCCCACCAGTAGAACGACCTGAAACACCTATTTTTAGGGGAAATGAATCTTCTCTGCTTAGTCCCATTGATCCAGCACCATCTGAGCCAGCTCCTGCTCCATCTACTGAAGATCCGATCATGCTTGCTTTAAATCAAATCACATCACAACAAACTCAAATCAACATGCAGCAAGCTGAAATTTTGAAGGAAGTACAACAAATGAACTGCAAAATAGATCACTTGTATAGGCATTTTGGCATTCCCCCTCTGGAATAGCTGTTGTTCTCTTTTTAAACACTTGTCCTGTTATGCTTATGACTACTATGGATGATGTTGCATGATGTTATTTTCATTTCATCTAATCAGCTTTTGAATGAATTTTTTTTTCGGTTCGATTGTAATTTTTGGATGACACTTTCATATTACTTTATGACTTGATATCCTCCTCGAATGATTTCATGCTCCCTCCATGGCTCAATAATTGATTGACTTTTGTATTCTCCCTCTCATGGCCTGATAAATGAGGTTTTTTCTTTTCTTCTACGAAGTAATGAATGGTTTCTCCACCTCCATTATTTTTGTTGATGACAAAGGGGGAGAAAAATGTAAATTGCTATGATGGAGTAATTATTGCTATGTTAGAGTAAATGCTTAAAGTGAAATATGAATCAATTGTATCACATCGTAAATGCTTAAAAATTCTTATTCTTGAGATAAGCTACTTTTTCATTTGATATCATGTCTTAATATTGAAACACTCTTTTGGATATCACTTGATCCTTATCATGTTGGAATTAATATTTCTTGTTATTATAGGTGTAAATACCTTGACATTGTTTAAAATACGAAGTTTTCATATTTATGCCTAAGCTTATTTATTAAGCTTTATGTTAAATGAAATCTATCGGATTTGGCTTGAATTCAAAAGATTGAATTCAAGCGCTTTTACCTTTTAATGATATGGCATATATATAGGGAGAGTTAAGAGTAACTCCATCATCAATTGATTGTCATCATAAAAAAGGGGGAGATTGTTGAATCTCGGATTTTGATGATGAAATCAATTGGTGAAATATTTGTTCTAATCTATATTGTCAAAGATAAGTGTGCAGGATTAACTACGATGAGTTAGAAACATAAAGCGATTTGCTGAGGTCAAGTCCGTCAGGTGTTCAAGAGTTCATCGGAAGTCCGAAGAATCATCGAAAGTGTTGCCGGAACCAACCGAGATCGAATCAGGGACTTACCGAAGTTTTTGGAAGTTTACTGCAAAGATCCTCGAAGGATTCACGGAGTTTGCCGAGAAGGTTCGGAAGCTTGCCGAAGACTCGTTGAGCGCGCCATACAAGCCAGGAATATGCTGGGAATCCGTCGGAAGAAATCCGAGGGAAGTATCGGAAGACCATCGAAGTCTCATCGTAAAGCTCGCTGGAATAAGACTTGAAGAATGTTAGTTCAAATCACTATTAATTATGTTTCAATTTCATAGTTGGCATGTACTTAGGGCAAGGATTTCGAATTAATCCTGCTTAAATCTAGTAGGGGCCAACCGGGCTCTTACTAGGCCTTTTTGGGCCTTAAACAAGGCCCATTCAGCATTGCTAAATGGGCCAGGCAGTAGAACCACCGGTGCCAGGCAATAGAAACGCCTTGTCACGGACATTTTGTAAATGACTTGTTCAGTGTAATGCTTATGCATGTCCGTGTCCCTTTTTAGTTTGTTCCAACTTGTAAAGCTTGTAAAGGGCTCGCCAAAGGCGAAACGCCCTCATTTGAGTGAGTTTGGCAGCCATTGTCGGCTTGTATAGAAAGTTTATGTCATGTGGACACTTGTACTAAATTTTAATCTGTAGTAGACCAATTTATGCCTTTGTTGTGCAACCGTTCTGAGCTTGTGATGTCCATAGTTGGAATTTGCATTGTTTATAAAGTGTTTGCTGAAAGAGTGGCTTGTGGATCCCGTGTGAAGCGCTTTCGTTGTCCCGTCTTCTCTTTTGCAGGTCCTAAGGGATCATGGGAGGTCGGGGAGGCTGACCTTTGTGGATTGACATGCAATGGTGCCGCACTGCTTAGGCAAAACTAGCTAAGTCCGTGACAGATGGTATCAGAGCGGGACAAGCCCACTTAGAAACACTTAGTATGCAAACGTGGGGGACCTAGTAGGGCTGCGTTGAGGGCAACCAACATGCGCGACCGTTTGGGGAAACGGACTGGGAGTTGTAGGGGAAGAAGTCGCTCAGAGGAGCAGGCATCCGAGAATGGCATTCAGTAGAATGGCCAACCCTTCGCGCAAGAGGCACCATGAGGACAATAAGCTAAGAAGAGTTACGGAGCGCACAAAGGTCGGGATGGCTAAGTTGAGTAGTGGCTCAACGTTAGCACCCAAACTTGATGGTGCTCGAGACAAGTAGAGTGCTTGGCAAGGGATGAGACCATGCAAGGTGGAGTGGGTTGTTCAACGATCAAAAGAATTGTGCAAAGCTCACAAAGGTGAGGGGAGTTACAAACTCAGGGAATTCGATACTCATGCAAGGCCTTGCGTGCAGACGATGGATTGTTCGTGGCCATCCCAAGGCGGTCGAAGGTTGGTGCCATGGAGAATTGAAACTTTCTCTTCGACATATGTAGGATACTTTCGTAAGAAGCTGAAGTGTACAACAGGTTCAGTATGTTGCTAGACCCAAAGGGGTGCAGTGCGAGCTATATTGGTGAAGTGTTACAATCTAGAAAATGCATTTGCAAAGACAGAATTGGGCATAGTTTGTTCAGCAGAGGCGGAGTAGTCCAAGGGGATGGTGGTCTCCAAAACTTCCAAAGGGAAGGATGTGAAGAGAGAAATTGCTCCAACGGGGCAGATACCCAGGAGGGATAAGTCCCGGGTTCTCCAGAGGGGGAATCATATGCAATGAACTGCACTAGTTGAGGATTACCTCAAGACAAAGCTCGATGGATCGAGTGAGTAGTAAGGAGTCATGGCATGATCTCACAAGTGGTGATGCGTTGGTGGACACATAGCGAGATCAAGTGGGGGAGCAACCCAGGCAATACAAAGTGAAGGCACACTTGGAGCCGATAGTGAGATCGGACTCGTCAGAGGGCTGACCCGTGGAATGGTGGGCGCAAGGGCCACCATTAATACAATGCCAATCGAGAAGTAGAACAACTTGGGGATAACTTGGTGAGGTACCCAAGCCGCATGAAGGGAGTTAGCTCAGAAGATGGAACATGGAGCGGAGGCTTGGAGCTTTTCTTAGACAGAGGTCAAGGACATGGACTCTTGTAGAGGCAGGAACCGGATCATGTCATTCCATGGGTTTCATTTGCAGATGGAACAAACTCACCTTGCATGGTGCCAAAGACAAAGGAAACTTTGAGGCACATGCACCTTATCTCGATAAAGCATTTGGTGGAGGAACTAAGGTGACATAGTTTGCAGAGGCAAAGTTGGTGTCAAAAGGCCTTGGCATTGGGCAAGAGGATACAGAGGCAGTTACTCTTGAAGAATATGCCACAGTGTTGCCATTCGAGTTGCCATGAGGAAAGCGGTGCACAGCGGTGTTTGTGCTGGTAGGGGTAGAGGCCCAGGATCCAGACAATGGTGCACTAATTTCTGCGAAGTCAGGGGACTTCAAAGGAGCTGCTAGGCGATGGACTGTCCTAGAGCTAGGCTTCGTCCGAGTGTGACCCGAGAGCGGGTGGACGAAGGTCGATTGCCAAAAGAGCGAACAGAATCGAAGGCGGCAGAGGCCTTGCGATGTGTTGGCGGAGTCCACACATGGAGATATCGCAGTTCGAGTTCATACCACAGGGATCAGAATGCAAGGAGATGTCACCAGGCGGCGACATGATGCAGCGGATCGTGGTGGAATGGTTCGTGGCAAGTCGACACACACAGTGAGTCCCATGGGGGGATTAGATCATGCAGAGGTATGATCGGGAGCGCGATTAGAAGCTCCAAGTCGGTGAACAACACGACGGCAAGAAGAGCTATGGATTCAAGCAGTGAATGCCATGGTACCACAGAGGCGGGTCTTCCATGCGTGCACCGAATGTTGCATTGAATGAAAGCCTTGGACATCAGCTTATGGGGGCTGTGCACTATCGAGAAAGAAGTTCAGATGCAAGTAAGTACCAGGGAGTCCCATGTGGGGACTGGATTATGCAGAGGTATGATCGGAGTGGCTAAAGAGTGGAACTGCTTCAGAGCTCACATTCGCTTAAGGGAGCCCGACAAGTCAGAGGACAAGGCCGAGTAAGCGAACGTTGCGACCAATGAAGCTAAGGAGAACAGAAGAGGTGCAAACCCTGCAACATGATGGTAGAGGCCATACATGGGAGTTGCAGTCTTTCTTTCCATCGACCAAGTAGAACTGCCCAGAGAACACAGAGGTGTTGAAGCAGGTGGTCAAAAAAGGGCGAGGGAGCAATGACGAGTCCAGAGGGACTCAGCTACCCAAGATCAATCATCGGTTAGAAGGAAGGTGGACTCAGAGGAGTGCCGCAGTGCCACAGAGGCAGGTCTACTGATCACGAAGAAGGGATGCAGATGCGAGACAATGGATAGTAGTGCCATGGGCACTACAGTGCCATGGTACCGCAGAGGCGGGACTTCCAGGGATTCATCAATCCCTTGCTCTCATAGAGGGAGAGTGCTTGGTCATCATATGGGCCATGGAGGAGGAGAATGCTTTGGCAAACTCCATATACCAAGATAAGACTGAAGGGCGAAGGCCAGAGAACTTCATAAGACCGGTGTCAACAGACATTCCATCAAGATAGCTGTGAGTGAAGGACTTTGGGTCGATACAAGAGTGCATAACCAAGGATCGGAGCAGGCAGTACGCGGTGCTGTACCTTTGCTACTCAGAGGAGTTGGCGACAGAAATGATGGAGAAGGTGGTATAATCCCAAAGGCGACCAGATCTATCAGAGACTTACTCCAAGTCGGAGTGATAACTTCTTACATTCGAGAAGTTCAATGGCAATGAGAAGGTGAATCATAGTAGCTGGCTCAGAGCAAGGATTGCAAACACTTCAAGTGCTTCGGAAGTGTGAGCTAAGAGTAGGTGAAGTCTAGTAACCAGCTTGATGCATGAAGTACAACCTCGAGGAGGCGGGCGAAGTCAAGTAACCTTTGCCTTCTCAACTCTCAAGAGAATGGGCGAAACCAAGTACCCCAGCTCTCTTAGTTATCTAGTAGAGGAGCTCTACGCAAATTCGAAGACCCTTCGAAGAGACTAATGGAAGACTACGGTTGTCAAATCCTCACCGACGGTGATCAGTGCTACTGAGAGTAGATTGTCCGCTTTATTTCCCAATTGAATGCCAATCGAAAGCGGAAGTGATGCAAGCCTACTTGGGCAAGACAACTAAGTGGAAGAAGATTCAATGGGCAAATTTTGTAGAGGAAGGACCTGAGAACTTTAAAGGTTGCGAGGCGATGCTCGTTAAAGCTCCAATAAGCATCTATCCAGTTCAAGAGATAAGAAGAATTTGAAGACTGGCGCATATCAAAGATGGTCTTTTCCCTTTATTAGATGAATCCGCAAGAACCAGCAAGGATCAACACAACTCTGCCAACCCCACACCAGAGTCAGAGTCATTGGCGAGTTGAAGTAGCATGGTGGATTAAAGTTTGACGACTCAACAACAACAAGCGGAGAACAATTGGAAACCAAGGGGCGCATCGCAGCAGGAGCAGAAGATCGAAGATCCAACAAAGAAAAGAAGTTGCAGCATCAGTAAGGGCTTCGACAAGGACGTCGAAGGAATAAGTGGGGGAGAATGTCACGGATATTTTGTAAATGGCTTGTTCGGTGTAATGCTTATGCATGTCCATGTCCCTTTTTAGTTTATTCCAACTTGTAAAGCTTGTAAAGGGCTCGCCAAAGGTGAAACACCCCCATTTGAGTGAGTTTAGCAGCCATTGTCGGCTTATACAGAAAGTTTGTGTCATGTGGACACTTGTACTAGATTTCGATCTGTAGTGGACAAATTTATGCCTTTGTTGTGCAACTATTCTGAGCTTGTGATGTCCATGGTTGGAATTTGCATTATTTATAAAGTATTTGCTGAAAGAGTGGCTTGTGGATCCCATGTGAAGTGCTTTCATTGTCCCGTCTTCTCTTTCGTAGGTCCTAAGGGATCGTGGGAGGTCGAGGAGGCTGACCTTTGTGAATTGACACGCAATGGTGCCGCACAGCTTAGGCAAAATCAACTAAGTCTGTGACAGCCTGGCAGCCGAATGTTGGGCGGTACTGCCACCTAGCTTGGGCCGGTAGTACCGCCCAGCACTAGTGTGCAGCGGTGGTAGTACCGCCTGCCTTGGGTGGTAGTACACACACATGCCTTTGTCGACGATCGACAAAGCAGAGCACCACTTCTCAGCACAAAGCAGTAGCACCGCCAAAGATCGAAAATCCAAATTGATTTCAAATTTGGAGCCCAAATTTGAATCCACTTTGGATCTCTAAATACCCCCCCTTTCTCAGCTGATAGGGCACCCTTTTGAGAGTTAGAAATTAAGTTAAAGTCTTGCAAAATTCTTGCTTTCAATAGCTTGTGTTCACCTCCTTTCTCTTTGGAAAATCTGTAAGAGTATGAACTTCTTGTAAAAGGGTTATAAGAGGGGTGTTTGGTCCTTCCCCTTCAAAAGGATTTGCTAGTGGAAGTTGGGAGCCTCATCGGAGAAGGCTTCGGAAGTAGATGAAGGTCACTTTGACCGAACCACTATACATCTTCGCGTTCTTGAATGTGTGAGTGTTTGAATTTCTGTTTCATCCTTTTACTTGGCTGTAAACAATTTAGATTTTCATTACCCTTGCTCAAGCTACTTCAACCAAGTCATTTTTTATCGGATCGAAGTTTTCACATGAACTAACTATTTTACCGAAATCGGTTTCAAACTTACAGTTTTATTCCGCTGCACTAATTCAACCCCCCCCACCTCTTAGTGCCTATCCGATCCTAACAATGGTTAACTCCGTTAGTCATCAATTAGTTGTCATCATCAAAAAGGGGGAGATTATTGAATCTCAGATTTTGATGATGAAACTAATTGATTGTGTTTTGTGATCTAACTGCGTTTTGAGTTACGCAGGTCTACTATCGATCAAGATTAGATAGTTGACGTTGGAGGAATTGATGTTGCGTCGGGTGATCACGTCAGGATATTAGATGTCAAGCTGGAGGTTCGGTCGACAATCAGCAGAAGGCTTCGTACATCGAGCATCGGGCCAAGAAGAGTAGAGTTGCGCCAATGATATCGGGGTTGCAAAGGTCAACTGCCGATTGGGCAACAAAACGCAAGAGAGGATGATGCGTCGAAGAATCGGATGAAGCGCCGACCAATAACGTACCAAGCAATCGAATGTCAATTCGTGTTGTAATAATTGTCTAGATCGAAGTAGTGTTTGTTTGTGTGTGTGCAGGATTAACTACGATAACGATGAAGATGTAAAGCGAAACAAGTGCTGGAAGGCAAGTGTGATGAATCGTTAGGAGTTTGAGAGTTTGACGGAAGTCCGAAGATTCGTTGGGAGTGTTGTCGGAACTGGCCGAGAACGAGTTGGGAGCTTGCCGAAGGGTTTTCGAAAGTTCGCTAAAAGGTTCATTGGAAGTTCACGGAGCTTGCCAAGAAAGATCAGAGCTTGCTAATGAAGCTCGTTGGAACTTGCCAAGATCATTATGAAGTCCGGGAGCTTGCCGGGAGTCCGCAAAATAGTTTCCGAGGATTCATCGGAAGACCATCGGAAGATTGCCGGAAGCTCACTGGAAGAAGTCTTGACTTGTTGGAATTTGTAATAGCTTAGGAAATGTCTTTAATTTTATAGTTAGCATGTTAATTTGGGTTAGGATTAGGTGTTAATCCTATAACCCAAGTATGGACCAATTGGGCCTTGTTTTGGACCGGTTTGGGCCGAGTTTTAGGCCCAAACCAGTGAGCTGGAAGGGTTGGGCGGTGGCACTGCCCACTAGCCGAGAGCTGGGCGGTGGCACCGCCCAGCACCCGAGAGCATGGGCGGTAGAACCACCTAGTACACTATCAGTCTGACAACTGACAGGCGGTGGCACCGCCAGCACCGGGAACAATGAAAGAGATTCAAATTTGGGCTCCAAATTTAAATCCTCTTGGCGTCTATAAATACCCCAGGTGTTCCTACAAGAAAGAGTAACAAGCACAATACTTTGAAAGCAAGAAAACGTTGCTCAAATCTCTCTAGAAAATCCTCCTTAGTTTTCATTTGTATTCCACGAAAAGAAAGGAGAGAGTGCTTGTAAGGGTTTTCTCCTAAGCCTGTCAAAAGGAGAAGAGCTGTAAGGGAGTTCATCCTCACCCGTTAGAAGGAAGATAGCTAGTGGAAAGCCGGTGGTCTCAAGCGAAGAGGAATCGGGAATGGACGTAGGTCGCATGACCGAACCACTATAAATCGATTTGCATTTACTGTCTTGCAACTTACTATACTGCAAACCATCTTCATTTTGCTGTCTTACTTACTTGACTTCCTCTTCATCTTCTTATGTATGCTTTCAAGTTAAAACGCAATTGAAACAGTTTCAAACGAAACATTGCTTTTAATAGTACGAAGTTTTTTGAAACTTGTTTAAATCGTTGAAAGTTTATCGTTCTTTACCGCTGCACTAATTCACCCCCCCCCTCTTAGTGTTGCTCGATCCCTAACATGGGCATCGAGCCAAGAAGAGTAGATATTGTGCCAAGGAGATCGGAATTGTGGAGGTCAATTGGCCGATTGGGCAATAGGCCATAAGAGAGGATGATGCGCCAAAGGATCGGATGAAGCGCCAATGAACTAATGACATATTGGATAATAATTGATTCAAGCTTTATAATAATTATCTAAATCGAAGTAGTGTTAAGTTGTAATTGGGTTGGAATTAGGTCAACTCAATTTGGGGCCCAATAGGCCTAAGTTTCGGCTGAGAGAAAGGCCCAAATAGTGACATAAAAGATGGGTCAAGTAATGGCACTACTGTTAGGGATCGAGTGGCACTAAGAGGGGGGGGTGAATTAGTGCAGCGGATAAATCTGAATAAAACTTGAAAACCGATTCCGGAGATTTACTTTAGAACTTGATTCAGCGAAAGAGACTTTAACTTGAAAATATTCAGGTAAGTGCAGTTTGAAGTAGGGAGAAGAAATCCGATCAGTTTGCAGCTTAAGAAATTTACGATGCAGAATTTAAGTACTCACACAAAGCAAGTAAGCGCTAGCGATGTATAGTGGTTCGGTCAAATGACCACGTCCACTCTTGAAGCCTCCTCCAATGAGGCTCCCAACTTCCACTACCAAGTCTCTTGAAGGGGAAGGACCAAATACCCTTTACTGCCTTTTACAAATGGTTCCCTCTCTTTACAGGATTTTTACAAGGAGAAGAAAGGAGGAGAACACTTGAGCAAATGAAAGCAGAAATTTGCTATAGCTTAGACTCAATTCTAACACCGCAAAAGGTCTAACAACCAGCTAGAAATAAAGGGGTATTTATAGGGAATTTTGGGATTCAAAATCCACAAGACAAAGCTGTCTCGTCAGAAATTTGGATGTAGGCTGTATACTACCGCTGGCATCAAGCGGTACTACCGCCACGTGAGTTCAGTGTCTTTGGCGGTACTACCGCTCGACATGTGGTTGCAACCACTGTCAAAGTGTGCTACCGCCGCCTAAAGCGATACTACCGCTACTACGAAAGAGATGGCACAAGACTCTGACAAAGAACTCTGCATGAGCATGCACGTAAGCATGCGTGCACGTAGCTGGTTCGGTTTGGGCCAAAATTTTGGCCCAAACTCATCCTAATCAAGGCCCAATGGGCCCCCACTTTGGGTTATCTAATCCTAACCCAAAATACGTGCTAACTACGAATTTTAAAGACGTTTCCTAAGCTATTACAAAGTCCGCAAATCAAGTCTTCTTCCCTCGAGCTTCCGGCGATCTTCCGACGATCTCTCGGAAACCATCCTGCGGACTCCCGGCAAGCTCTCGGACTCCACGATGATTTTGGCGAGTTCCCCCGAGCTTCTTTGGCAAGCTCCGATCTTTCTTGGCAAGCTCCGCGAACTTCCGACGAACCTCCCGGCGAACTTCCGAAAACCCTTCGGCAAGCTCCCTACTCATTCTCATTTGGTTCCAAGCAAAGACTCCTAATGAATCTTGGACTTCCGTCAAACTCTCGAACTCCCAATGATCCATCGCACTTGACTTCGGCCCTTGGTTTCGCTTTACGCCTTCATCCCTTTCGTAGTTACTTCTGCACAAACAAACACCAAAAACTCTACTTGATCTAGACAGTTATTACAACGCGAATTGACATTCAGTTGCCCGACACATCATTGGTCGGCGTCGTCAATCCTTCGGCACATCGCCTCTCTAGCGGCTTGTTGCCCAATCGACGGTTGACCTCCGCAACCTCGATATCCATGGCGCAACTCCGCACTTCTTGGCCCGATGCCGGCGACGCACGAAGCCTCCGCCGATAGTCGACCGAACCTCCGCTTGACATCCAATATCCGGCGTGATCACCCGGTGCAACGTCAATTCCTCTAGTGTCAATTGTCTAATCCTCGATCGATAGTAGACTGCGTAACTCAAAATGCAGTTAAACAATAAACCACAATCAATTAGTTTCATCATCAAAATCGAGATTCAACAATCTCCCCTTTTGATGATGACAACTAATTGATGACTAACGGAATTAACCATAACTCCCGGAGTTTTAACCCAAACTCCCCTATCAATATGCCATTGATAGAACACTTGGATTATCCCAAATCCAAGCAACATTCATCATAATGTTAAGAGAATCAATCAAACCATCATGCAAATATATAAAATACTCAATCAGCATCCCATTGCATGAACTCATCAATCTACACTTCTCCCCCTTTGTCATCAACAAAAAGGAGAAGTAATATTTTGCTAGTTCTTAAAAGTTATGGTTCAGGTTTTAAATCATACTAGCTAGATTTTCATTAACATTCAATCATGGTAAGTTTATCATCATATGCAAGATAGCACTTGTTGTGATGATGATAATTCAACACTTGCTTCTTGTGCTAGTTTGCACTTTGCTTTTCTTGAGATTGCAAGGTAGCAATTTTGTTATTGTCAAGATAGCAAGTTCCTTTATGGCTAGCAAGATATCAAAATGAATATTGACATTAATGCTTCAATCATCAAAATTTTGAAGTCATGAATATGAATTAACCGTTTAAGAAAAAATAAATCATGATACCAATTGTTAATAAGCAAGCAAGCATTCTTTGCAATACACAAGCTAGCTCTCTTTCAATTTTTGCAACCAAGTTCTTCTTTCGCAAGCTATCAAATTTTTGTTTGCAATGAGATAACAATTTTGTAAAATTTACAGCATTCTTAAACATGCAAGCTCACAAGTTTAAAAAAACTTTGTAATTTCTAGCTAGCTATGTTTGCCACTTTCTCTTGTGATATCCAAGCTAGCATGCTAATTTCCCCTTTGTCATTGTCGAAAAGAAGAGAAGAATTAATACTTCAAATAAGATGTTCTTTTTCAACAAGATCAAGGTCAAGATTCATGAGGTAATAAATAGCAAAACATGCTACTTGAAGCATCCTCATCAAAATCGCATTTTAAGGAAAATTCCAAGCATCAAGATCATGATTTTCAAACATATATATTTTAACATCAATTTCCAATTCATGATAAGGAAGAATAAATCAATAATTTGATCAAGTGATGAATTCCAAGAGACATCTTAATCTGTCAAAATCTTTTTAGAAAGATATTTCAAAAGGATATATCGCAATCGTAATTATCGATAGGCGATTCATTTGAATGTATCATTTAACTTAAAACTAATGATCAAAATAACATTCAAGAAATTTATGAGATTCATAACATGAATAAAGTTATTATCACATCATCAAAATCTCGTTCATAATTATAAATAAATTCATTCATATCAATAGGATGCAATCTCTTTTTATGTGATTCATTCTATAAGCATGCTTTTGCCTTTAGTTGAAACATGTATTAACATTCTAGAGCGAAAGGCAAACTTAGTCCTAAAATCATTAAGTCAAATCACATTAAATATGTGACATTTTTCTAAAGATTCGATTCAAGAGATTCACATGGATTCATCAAAACCAAAAACTTTAGAGATAGAAAAATTTTCAAGATCATGCATTTTCTTTTTATGATTTATTTCAAATAAGCATGCCTTTGCCTTTAACAAGTTTCAACATTTAAAAACAAAAGGCAAATTTCATAAAACAATTTATCAAGCATGATTCCATAACTTTCAAGCATGATAACATCCTTTTAATATCGAGATGTTCATCATCAAGTAAGATTTCAAAATGTATGTTCAAGATTTTTTGTTCGAAAGCCATGTATCATCATACAAATTGGATATTATTATCAAAATCTTCCATTCAGAAATTTTAATAAGAGTAACATAAATTGATTGCATGTGAGCATGTATTAACAATTCAAAGCAAGACGTAAGTTTCGTTATAAAAACTGTTAAGACCAAACACATCAAGAATAAAACATCATGATTAAAATATATATTTTTTTTTAACTTGTGTTTTATTTTATGTGGTTGATCTTATATAAGCATGTTCAAAACTTTCATGTAAAAATGAAATCATCAATATGCTTGCTTTTATCTTTTACTCATATTTGGTGTGCAAGCATTATCTTGAAGCATGCTATTAATTTTTTGTGTAAAAAAAGATCATGCATCTTGTTTGAAATCAAAAGCAATGTAAAATCATGAAATGATCATACGTATGAAGCATTTTCATTTATCAAGTAAGATTTCACATAAGCATGCCCAAAAACTTTTTGCATGAAAGGTATGTATCAAGTTTAAAGCCAAAAAGTGATAGGAAAATCATCAAGATTCATGGATTCATTATGAATATATTATTTCAAAATATGAGATTTCAAGTCATCAAGTATGATACAATCATTAAGCATGTTTTCATAATGCATCATCAAAATCATTTTAATTCTTTCTTTCATTTGTAATAACAAGATGATCAATGCTCAAATTTTTGCTAAAATCATGCATCATTTTATGAAAATGTGAAAAATAATTTCGTCATGAAAACCATCAAGTCCGAATAAACATTATTCCAAAATGTAGGATTTTAATCTTCATCATTTCAATTCGTCATTAAGCATGATACAAAAATTTAAAGATCAAACATCATGTTTAAATATAAAACATCAAGATACACATGCATGGATTAATCCTAGGCAATATCACAAATCATGCAAGTATCATTCATAATTTTTACTTTTCAAAAATACTAGAAAGAAAAGCATAGTATAATTTTAAAACAATTTAAATTTCCAAAAAATACAAGAAAAGCATGAGGAAAAAAAAAACTACTAACTAAGTTAAGCATTCATGGAAAGCATCATGTAATTTCAAAATAATTCAAGGGAGTTAAGTTACTTACCTTGTTGTCGAAAACCGTCAAAGCGTAGTTTGTTTCCTCTTTACTTGATTCTTCTTGGCGATTCTTCCTCTTCTTCTTTGGTGGTCTCTTCCTCCATTCAAGTTCATTGTTATTTTTAGATTCTTGTTTAATGAACTCATTAAGATTCATTAACAGTTCAAAGTCCTCTTCATTGTCCTCATCACTTGAGTCATCACTCAAGTGGCATTTCATAGTTCAAGTTCCAAAACCTTCTTGTTTTAGAAGGTGGTCCAAGTGTTCTTCGGGTTCAATACGTTCCAAAAGTGTCATTTCAGTAGGTCATTAATGACCCGATTAATTCTTCTAATGGAAAAACATTTAAGTTTTTGTCTCTTGTATTGCGGTTATTTTAGGATCCCACCTTTTTGGAAGGGATCTTAAGATCTTGCTTACAAGATCAAAATTCGAAAAAGATTTACCAAGAACTCTTAGACTATTGACGACATCCGTGAAATGGGTGTACATGTCACATATAGTCTCGCTTGGTTGCATTCGAAAAACCTCAAAATCATGCATCAAAATGTTAACTTTTGAGTTTTTGACTCTACTCGTTCCTTCGTGTGTGACTTCAAGTTTGTGCCAAATTTCAAAAGCCGTTTCGCACGTTGAAGTACGATTAAACTCAATTTTATCGAGAGCACAAAATAAGGCATTCATAGCCTTAGCATTTAAAGAAAAATATTTCTTCTCCAAATCCGACCATTTGTTCGTCAGTTTAGAGGGAAGTTGAAAGTCGTTTTCAATGATGTTCCACAAATCCAAATCCATTGAAAGCATGAAAACTCTCATTCGAGTTTTCCAATAAGTGTAGTCCGATCCGTTAAAGAACGGTGGACGAAAAACCAAAAGCCCTCTTGAAAATCTTTTAGAGCCATTTCTCACGGTGTAAATCCGAAGAGAAAGAACGTGGCTCGATACCAACCGTTAGGGATCGAGTGGCACTAAGAGGGGGTGAATTAGTGCAGCGGATAAATCTGAATAAAACTTGAAAACCGATTCTGGAGATTTACTTTAGAACTTGATTCAGCGAAAGAGACTTTAACTTGAAAATATTCAGGTAAGTGCAGTTTGAAGTAGGGAGAAGAAATCCGATCAGTTTGCAGCTTAAGAAATTTACGATGCAGAATTTAAGTACTCACACAGCAAGTAAACGCAGCGATGTATAGTGGTTCGGTCAAATGACCTACGTCCACTCTTGAAGCCTCCTCCAATGAGGCTCCCAACTTCCACTACCAAGTCTCTTGAAGGGGAAGGACCAAATACCCCTTTACTGCCTTTTACAAATGGTTCCCTCTCTTTACAGGATTTTTACAAGGAGAAGAAAGGAGGAGAACACTTGAGCAAATGCAAGCAGAAATTTGCTATAGCTTAGACTCAATTCTAACACCGCAAAAGGTCTAACAACCAGCTAGAAATAAAGGGGTATTTATAGGGAATTTTTGGGATTCAAAAATCCCGCCACAAAGGTCTCGTCGAAATTTCGGACTATAGGTGATTACTCGCTCGGCATCAAGTGTACTACGCTGCAGAGTTTCAATGTCTTTGGCGGTACTACCGCTGCATCGGGCGGTATTATCGCCGACACAGTGGTTGCAACCACTGTCAGCGGTTCCACCGCCGCCTAGGTGGTACTACCACACGACATGTGGTTGCAACACACTATCAGCGTGTGCTACCGCTGCACTGGGCGGTACTACGCGACTACGATGCAAGAATCTGATGCAAGACTCTGCTACATGAGCATGCACGTAAGCATGTGTGCACGTATCTGGTTCGGTTTGGGCCAAAATTTTGGCCCAAACTCATCCTAATCAAGGCCCAATGGGCCCCACTTTGGGTTATCTAATCCTAACCCAAAATACGTGCTAACTATGAATTTTAAAGACGTTTCCTAAGCTATTACAAAGTCCACAAATCAAGTCTTCTTCCCTCGAGCTTCCGGCGATCTTCCGACGATCTCTCGGAAACCATCCTGCGGACTCCCGGCAAGCTCTGACTCCACGATGATTTTGGCGAGTTCCCCGAGCTTCTTTGGCAAGCTCGATCTTTCTTGGCAAGCTCGCATGAACTTCCGACGAACCTCCCGGCGAACTTCCGAAAACCCTTCGGCAAGCTCCTACTCATTCTCTACCTGGTTCCAAGAAGACTCCCAATGAATCTTCGGACTTCCACAAACTCTCGAACTCCCAATAATCCATCGCACTTGACTTCGGCCCTTGATTTCGCTTTACGCCTTCATCCCTTTCGTAGTTACTCCTGCACAAACAAACACCAAAAACTCTACTTCGATCTAGACAGTTATTACAACGCGAATTGACATTCGATTGTTCCGGCACATCATTGGTCGGCGCTTGGTCAATCCTTCGGCACATCGCCCTCTCTAGCGGCTTGTTGCCCAATCGACGGTTGACCTCCGCAACCTCGATATCCATGGCGCAACTCCGCACTTCTTGGCCCGATGCCCGACGTACGAAGCCTCCTGCCGATAGTCGACCGAACCTCCGGCTTGACATCCAATATCCAGACGTGATCACCCGGCGCAACGTCAATTCCTCTAGTGTTAACTGTCTAATCCTGATCGATAGTAGACCTGCGTAACTCAAAACGCAATTAAACAATAAACCACAATCAATTAGTTTCATCATCAAAATCTGAGATTCAACAACTACTAGAACAGGCGGTGGAACCACCGGTGGCTCAGTTTCTGAGACATAATCTTCAAGACTGTATCAGGTGATGGTACCACCAGACTGGGCAGTGGTACCGCCCAGTGTCAGGCAATGGCATCACTAGACTAGATGGTGGTACTACCTAGTGTCAGAATATACTCGATAGTGGTACTGCCAGTACCCCAAAATCTCAGGGTATTTGAAATTTTGGCTTCAGTTTTGAAGCCACTTGGGGTTTATAAATACCTCAGCTATTCTTGCTTGGAAAAGCAAGAATTGTGAAAGAAAATAAAGCAAAAACACTATGATTCTAAGATTGTAACCCTTGTAAAGTATAGAGTCCCTCCTCCTAAAGCATACAGACTATTCTAAGAGAGAATGTGAGGAAAACCATCTAAGAGGGTTGTAAGAGGGTAGTTGGTCTTTGCCCATTAAAGGAAGCTCGTTAGTGGATGTCGATGGCCTCGACGAAGGAGGAATCGATAGTGGAGGTAGGTCAGATGACTGAACCACTATAAACTTCAGTGTTCAATTTGTTAGGATCAAGAACAGCACTAAGAGGGAGGGTGGGTGAATTAGTGTAGTGGATAAAATGAACAGTTTAAGTGATTTTAAAAAATTTTGTACAAAAAAAGTATTTTGTTCGATGAAAAATATTTCAGAAAGACATTTGATTCGAATAAGTTTGTAAGTAAGTAGAAAAGAGGAGATTGGATAGTTGCAATGAAGTAAAATAGAATGCAGCAAAAATAAAGTATGCACCAAGAGAGGTACACACCAATTTTATAGTGGTTCGATCGTTCGACCTATATCCACTCCTAATATCTCCTTCGATGAGGTCACCGACTTTCACTATTGATTTTTCTTGAAGGGCAAAGATCAATCACCCATTTATAGAATTTTTACAAGTGGCTCACTCTCCTTTTACAAACTTTTACACTTAAGACGGTGGAGGTGAACTCTCAACTTTTTGTAAGCTATTTCACTATAGTTTTGATTCAGTTCTTAGTACTTCTCTATGCTCAACTAGCTAAGAAGTAAGGGGTATTTATAGGCCTCAAATGAATTCAATAATAGAGCCAAAAAGGTCACATCTTGGATTTCTGGGGTTCTAGCGGTATCACCACCAGTTGACTCTGACATTGGGCGGTACTGTTACAAATCTTTTACTTTCTAGCTTTGGATAATGTTATAGAGTTGTCTAGTAGAGAGTCAGTTACTGATTCGGTTAGAAGTCAGTTACAGAGTTGGTTAATGCTAGAGATTTGTTAGTCGGGTAGAAGTCAGTTACGGAGTTGGTTAATAAGAGTCCAAGTCCTCGGGGAAACTCTTGGCGAGACTCTATAAATAGGGATGTAACTGTTTCTTTCAAAGAATCATGAATGAGAAAGGAATTAAGATTTATTTAGTCTCTTGACTAAACTAAGGAGGTCGATCCCCTCGAAGCGATCAAAGGAGGCCGATCCCCTCGAAGCGATCAAGGAGGCTGATCCCCTCGAAGCGATCATTTATCCCCTTTTCCCCCACTTCTTTCGCTTCTCCTCCGCTTCTTTTGTCTTTTCCACGATAAAACCCTAAGGGGTCTTAACATTTGGTATCAGAGCGACGATCCTTGGCATTTTCGCTATAGCTTCACATCAACCTTGCCACTGCCCCTCTCCACCGTCGTCGTTGCCCTCTCAGCCAACAACTGTTGTCGCCACTACTCCTCGGCCGTGACTTCCTTAGCAGTCATGCACCTCTGCATTCGTCCTTTAGACGAATCCATCTTCGCTGCCGCCCCTGCTTCGCGGGAGCGACCATCGTCGCTGCCCTCTTTGCTGCCAACCTTAGTGGCAACTGCCGTAGCTCCAACTTTGCTTCTCGATCGAAACCGCCATCGTCGCTGCCCTCTTCGCTGCCGGCCTCAAGAGCAACCGCCGCGGCCCAACCATCTCATTGCCGCTTCGCTGCCGTCAAGAATAAAGACGGATGCCCTTGACTAGACATCAGAAACAAGAATTGAGAATTACCGATCTACAATCGTACGCAATGACCACCGACAAACCAGTAAAAGTTCAAATGGAGCATTAGAATCTCGAATTGGGGATCAAATGGAGGCATTAGAATTTTGAATTGGGAACCAAATGGATTCTTAAATGAAGGCATTAGAAATTCGAATTGGGAATCAAATGGAAGCATTAGAAACCCGAATTGACAACTGACTACAGGAGACCTTTAATGAGTTTAAAAGAAGTCTATTGGGAAATTTTGGCAAATTACAATAAGATGGAAGTTCAAACTCCATGTTAAGCAGATCAAGAGATACAGGAAGGGTGCACTGAGAATATGACTGCAGCCACCCACGTTTTAAGGTAGAATTTCCAAAATGGGAAGATGGAGACCCAACCAGTTGGATTTTGAGGGCAGAGAAATACTTTCGTTTCCATAGAACCCCGGAGGAGTCTAAAGTGGAAATAGCCTCAATCTAGTTAGACGGTGATGCAATTCAGTGGTATGACTAGTATGAAACCTGCCACAGAGTTTACTCATGGGAGCAATTCAAGAGGGGACTTCTTATTCGATTTGGGCCTTCAGAGTATGAAAATGTAGATGGACAACTTGCAGAAATTTGTCAGACTTCTATAGTATTCGAATATCAAGGCAGATTCGAGTGATTTTCGAATCAAGCTAGAGATTGGTCTGAGCGACAATTAGTGGGTACCTTTATTGAAGGGCTTACTCTAGAGATCATATGTGAAGTTAAGGCATGACAACCTCGCACTATGATAGCTGCAATTTCATTTGCACATCTATATGAGGAAAAAATCAATCGAGAAAATTATCGACACAAACGTGATTATAAACAAATGATCAACGAGTCACTTAGTAAGAAGCACCCATGTAAACAAGAGCAACCTCTGGTGATTGAACCAATTAGAGAGGAACCAGAAGCTGACAAAGTTGACTTCGATGATGAAGGTATGAATTTTGATAAAGATGTCGAACCTATTACACATACAGTGCATGCATTAGCTGACTATTCTAAACCACAAACAATGAAAGCTGAAGGAATTTTGGAACATCAACCTGTTACAATTTTGATTGATACCGGTAGCACTAACAATTTCATGGACAGTAAGGTTGCTGATCAATTAGTCTATCATATTGAAGACTGTGACAAATTCGAACTAAAGGTCGCTAATAGACGAACTTTGACTTGTGATAGCAAATGTTCAAAGATAAAATTATTTATACAAGGCCAAAAATTGCTGTGGGATTTCTTTTTGCTACCCTTAGAAGACTTCAACATGGTGATCATAAAGGGAAGACAAAGAAGTAAGACCACAACTGCTACTAGCCATTGGATGAAGAGGGTTCTACAAAGGACTTTAAAGACTACTACACTAAAAGGTCAACCTGTTGCTCACACCATCAAGTGGAGGTCGTACTTACTTGATCAGCGAGTTGTGACGCGTCGCAAATATCTTGTGCCGAATTTGATGCCGCTCAGCCTTGAGGATAAGGCTGATTTGATGAGGGCGAAACTGTTACGAATCTTTTACTTTCTAGCTTTGGATAATGTTATGGAGTTGTCTAGTAGAGAGTCAGTTATTGATTCGGTTAGAAGTCAGTTACAGAGTTGGTTAATGCTAGAGATTTGTTAGTCGGGTAGAAGTCAGTTACGGAGTTGGTTAATAAGAGTCCAAGTCCTCGGGGAAACTCTTTGTGGGACTCTATAAATAGGGATGTAACTGTTTCTTTCAAAGAATCATGAATGAGAAAGGAATTAAGATTTATTTAGTCTTTTGACTAAACTAAGGAGGTCGATCCCCTCGAAGCGATCAAAGGAGGTCGATCCCCTCGAAGCGATCAAGGAGGCTGATCCCCTCGAAGCGATCATTTATCCCCTTTTCCCCCACTTCTTTCGCTACTCCTCTGCTTCTTTCGCCTTTTCCACGATAAAACCCTAAGGGGTCTTAACAGGTACCATCGCCCAGTCTAGCGGTACTACCACTAGAACAGAGTCTCAGGTACTGGAATGGGGTGGTATCACTACCTGACTAGCGATACCACCACCTGGCAGTTATTAACTGCCAACGATATCACCGCCCAAGCTCTTAGGAGACTAAGCCTAGGGCGGTTCCATTGCCCTAGTCTAGTGGTGCCATCACTAGATAGGGTTCAGCAATCTGGTTGGGCCTTGAATCTGGCCCAAACCTATCCAATTTTGCACCCAGTTGGCCCCTAACAGGGTTAGTGGGATTATCTCCTAAACTTAACCCTAATTACATGCTAAATACAATAATTAAGACATACTAAAGAAACAAAATCCAATAAGTCAAGGTTTCTTCTGGCGAGTTTCGGCGGACTTCCGATGAACTCTCAGACATCTTCCAACGAACTCCCGGCAAGCTCCTAGACTTAATGATGATCTTCTTGGCAAGTTCTGATGAGCTTCTTTGGTAAGCTCTGATCTTCTTAGTGATCTCTGTGAACTTCCGACGAACTTCCAACATACCCTTCGGTAAGCTCCCGACGTATTCTCGACCAATTCCGACAGCATTCCCAATGAATGTTCGGACTTTCGATGAACTCTCGGACTCCCAACGAATCGATCGAACTTGACTCCGACACTTCATTTTGCTTTATGCCTTTATCGCTATCATAGTTAATCTTGCACACTTTTTTCAACATATAGATTAGATCAAACAATTTATCAATTTATTTTATCATCAAAATCTAAGATTCAACAATATCTCCCTTTTTTATAATGACAACCAATTGATGACGAAGTTACCCTTAACTCCCCCTATCTATATGCTATACTTGAGATAAGACACTTGAATTCAAAACCTTTGAATTCAAGTACCAAACCGATAAGTTACATGCATTTAAACTTGCCAATCATGATTTTTCATCTCAAAATATGATACCATGTATTTAATACAAAAATGATGTCAAAACATGACATCCATTTTCAAGTTCAATATTAAATGATGATAAACAACCATTATTTCCAAGTATGATACACACTTCAAATATGAAATTTAGCAAGATTCAAATTTCAAGTTTGATACAAGATGATAATTCATCATTTCGAGGCATGATATCAATTGCAAGAGATTAAGCATGATACAAACTTGAAGTTTGATAGCAAATGATAATTTATCATATTGAGGCATGATACCAATTTCAAGGAGGATAAATAAGCATGATAAGTTCGATACCATATGATAATGATAGACACATCATTTTGATACGATAATGAGCATGATACATTTCAATCATTTGCGATGCATACGATGCATTTATGATACATGCGATACATTTTGATATATTTCAAGTATTTGCGATGCATTTGATGATACCAATCACATTTCAAGCATTTGCAATACATTCAAGCATTTATGATACATATAATGCATTTTAAACATTTGTGATACAAAGCATACATACATATAAAATTTTTCATCAATTTGCGACTTTCTCCCCCTTTGTCATCAACAAAAAGGAAATGGGCAAT
Source organism: Musa beccarii (assembly GCA_024322285.1). Classification (NCBI taxonomy): domain Eukaryota; kingdom Viridiplantae; phylum Streptophyta; class Magnoliopsida; order Zingiberales; family Musaceae; genus Musa; species Musa beccarii. The sequence continues at coordinate 24,787,136 of CM044396.1, forward strand.
TGTTTTAAGCAAGCAAATTTTACTTGTTGCAAAAGGATTCTTCTTGAAAGGAAAAATGAAGGAAAAATCCATGAATAGTGCATTTATCAAGAAGAATCGAGATATTAAAATTTCATGAATATTACAATCAGAAACAATCTGTTCGTGCTTTTGAAAATTCATGACATAGAAAGAAAGAGATTCACAATAAGAGCTAATTCCATATCAAATAAAATTCATGAAGTAGAAGAAAAAGAGATCATTCAAGCTATTAAAAATTCATAAGTGCTCATGACTTAAAAATACATCCAAGAGTTATGAATGTCCGTTCATGAATGATGTAAGTGATGTTTTTATACTTGAAAATTCATACATCACTTTTATCAAAGAAATCATGGCATTGAAGAAATTCGTATTATATTTTAGAAGTAGAAGGAAGAGAAATGTTTCAAGCTAAAAAATTCATTCTTTTCATCAAGAGCTCATAGCATGTGAATAAAGAGGAAAAAAGCTCATGACGTACAAGGAAAGCAATCCATTCAAGCTAATGAAAATTAAGTTCATCAAGAGTAAAGTGCATAGAATCCATGAATGAAATAAAATCCATCAAGGAAATCCGTAAATGAAAATTCGTGAATAAGGGGAGGATTCTCAAGAGTAACAAAAAATATTAAGTGAAGGAACAAGGGTATCGAGAGTTCTCAAAATCATGAAATGAACTTGATACCAAAATAGGAGGAAAACGATTTGATAAAAGCTCCATTTATGAAAAAACTTAGATAGGAGGAAGATGATACGAAATCAAGAAATTCTGGAAAAGGCATACAACAAACTCATGCATTCAGATAATTTAGCATGCCTAATTCCCTTCTAATGAAATCAAATTATTTTTCATTTAAGGGTTTTATAAAAATATCAGCTAATTGATGTTTTGTATCAATAAATTCTAAGGTTATATCATGATTATTTACATGATCTCATATAAAGTGATGCCTAATGTCAATATATTTAGTTCTAGAGAGTTGAATAAGAATTTTTGTTAAACATATTGCACTTGTGTTATCACATTTTATGGGAATAATCTTTAAGTGAATGTCATAATCTTCTAATATATTTTTCATTCATACAACTTGTGCACAACATGCACTTACTGCTATGTATTCGGCTGTGGATAGTGCAACCAAATTTTATTTCTTGAAAGACTAAGAGACAAGTGCATGGCCCAAAAATTGACATGTTCTAGTTGTACTTTTTCTATATATTCTACATTCGACAAAATCAGCATCAGCATAAGCAACTAGTTCAAAGTTTTTGGATTTTAGATGCCATAAACCTAGATTAGGGGTTTATTTAAGATATCTAAGAATTCTTTTAATGACTTTAAAATGAGATAATTTAAAATTAGATTGAAATCTAGCACAAAGTCCTACACTAAACATAATATCTGGTCTAGTTGCAGTGAGGTATAGTAAACTACCTATCATATCCCTATAAGTTTTTTTATCAAAGCTTTCTCCACTTTCATCTATGTCTAACTTAGTGGAGGTACTCATTAGTGTATTGATAGCCTTTGAGTCATCCATGTTAAATCATTTTAGCAATTCTAATGCATATTTGGTTTGACTAAGAAAAGTGTCATCAATAAATTATTTGATTTGTAAGCCTAAAAGGAAAGTTACTTCACCCATTAAGTTTATCTTAAACTCTTGGCTCATACTCTTGGCAAATAATTCTCATAAGGACTCATTTGTAGAACCAAAAATAATATCGTCAACATAAATTTGAATAACAAGAAAATTATTTTTAAAATTCTTAATAAACAATGTAGTATCGACCTTTCCTTTAGAGAAATTATTTTAGATAAGAAAGGAACTAAGTCTCTCATACCAAGCCCTTGGGGCTTGTTTTAAACTATAAAGAGCCTTAGTTAACTTAAACACATGTTTAGGAAAGAGAGAGTTCTTAAATCTGGGTGGTTGCTCAACATAAACTTCTTCGGAAATAAAGCCATTTAAAAAAGTACTTTTGACGTCTATTTGAAATAATTTAAAATTATTACTACTAGCATAGGCAAGGAGCATCCTTATGACTTATAATCTTGCCACAAGAACGAAGGTTTCTTCATAATCGATACCTTCTTCTTGGTTGAAACCCTTGGCCACTAATCTAGCCTTGTTTTTAACCATGATACTAAATTCATCTTGCTTGTTTCTAAAAGCCCATTTAGTATCAATAATTAAATGGTCACTAGGTCTAGGAATAAGTTTCCACACATCATTTTTCTTAAATAGGTTCAATTCCTCTTGCATTGTGATAACCTATAAATCATCTTTCAAAGCCTTGTCAATGCATTTAGGTTCAATTTGAGAAAAAAAAGTGATGTTGACATAAATTTTTAAAAGAAGAACGAGTTTGAATACCCTTTGATGTGTCTCTTATTATTAGCTCCTTAGGATGGGCATCTACATACTTCCATTCCTTAGGTAAGGATGTTTCGGAAGAATATGCATCCAAGTTGCTAGTGGGAGGAGAGGTTTCATTCAAATTCAAAGCATCAAAATCAAGATCATCATCAAAATCGATTTTCTTAAATTCAAAAATTTCATTAAAGACAACATGAATAGATTCTTCTATAACCAATGTTCTTTTATTAAAGACACAAAAGGCTTTTGAAATAGAAGAATAATCAAGAAAAATGCATTCATCAAATTTTGCATCAAACTTTCCTAAGGCATCTTTTTCATTCAAGATAAAACATTTATAATTGGAAACTTTAAAGTATGAAATGTTAGGTTTTTTATTATTCTATAATTCATAAGGAGTTTTAGAAAGTAATGATCTTACTAGAACCCTATTCATGACATAGCATGCCGTATTAATGGCTTCGACCCAAAAATATGTGGGTAGGCTATGTTCGTTCAATATGATTCTTGTCATTTCTTGTAAACTCCTATTTTTTCTTTCTACTACTTTTATTGAAGATTTCTCGGAGTAGAAAAATTATGGTTGTATCCATTAGATTCATAAATAAAAATCACGGTTTTGAAATTCACCACCGTGATCACTTCGAATCGATGAAATCATAAAGCCTTTTTCATTTTGAACAAGTTAAAAAAACTTCAAAAAATATTTAAAGCAATCACTTTTGTGTGCCAAGAAGTATGTCCAAGTGTATCTACTATAATCATATACAATTACAAAGGCATACTTGCTACCTCCTATGCTTATTATATCAATTGATCCAAATAAATCCATGTGGATCAATTGCAATGGTCTAGAGGTGCTTATTTGATTCTTTGATTTGAAACTACCTTTTATTTATTTTCCTAGTTGACATGCATCACATACTTTGTCTTTGACAAACTTAATGTTAGGAATACCTCTTAAAAGTTCTCTAGGTGAGATTTGAGAAATTAGTATCATGCTTGCATGACCTAATCTCCTATGACAAAGTCAAGTATCGTCATTCAAAATCAAAAAATATATTTCATTACAAAGATCATCAATGTTAATAATATATATATTATTTTATTTTAGGGCAATCATAGATGTGTTTTTGTGTGCTTTTTTAATAATGCAAGCATTAGATTCAAATCTAATGATGTATAATTTGTTATATAATTGACTAATACCCAAAAGATTATACTTTAAGCCATCTACCAACAATACATCTTCAATCAAAAAGTTTGATTTGTTACATATGGTTCCCTTCTTAATGATTTTACCCTTGTTGTTATCTCTGAAGGTGATATATCCTTCGTCTTAGCTAGAGAGCTTAGAGAATTGAGATGGATCTCCAGTCATATGCCTTGAGCATCCACTATCGGTACCATCTCTTGCTCCTAGCTTGTGATGGTGAATATTTCTACAAAAAAAGATGATTTTTAGGTACTTATTTGACCTTGGGTGCCTCAAAAATTGATCTACACAATCTGTCATTTTGTATTGAATTTTTTACGGTTCGTTTAGGAACCCAAATTAGTTTGTGTGGACTATATTTCCTAAATGGACATTTATAAGTAACATATCCGGGTTTGTAACAAAAGTTGTATTTGGTGTGGGGTGATACATGCAAGGTAGGGCCTTTGACAAAGGTGGTTGGATTTCGATGAGGGCCACTCACAAATCCGATTCCACCTTTTTTATGAATGTGACCCTTATTAGCAAGGTTCATGTTCAAAGACTTGCTACCAACCTTAAACTTTTCTAGAGTTTCTTTGAGTAGCAAGTTTTCCTTCTCAAGTGCCTCTAAGTGTTTACCCTTAGTGCATGGAGGCAATAAAGGAGTGTCATGTTTAAGTTTTTCAAAATCATTATTTAAAAGGGCAAGCTCCTTTTTCAATAATTAAACTTCTTACTAATTATTCTATATTCATTAAACAAATCATGAAAAGCATTTAAAAGTTCATCGAAAGTTAAATTTTCATCTAATAAACTACTTACCTCTTCTCCGATGGCCATTAGAGCATAGTTGGCGATCTCCTTGTTGCTTTGCTCTTCATCTTCGGAGCCGCTCGAATCATCCCACGTTGCTTTGAGCGCCTTCTTCTTCTTTGATTGTTTCTTCTTTGCTTGGGGACATTCGCTTTTGAAATGTCCTAGATTCTTACATTCGTAGTATATGTCTTATTCTTTCTTCGGTTTAATTTTATTTTTAGAGTCATTTTTAGTTTTATTTCTTCTTATAATTTTTTTGAACTTTCATGTCAAGAGTGCCAAATCGTCATCATAGTCCTCATCACTTGAAATTTCTTTTCAAGTGGTCTTCATGAGTTCTTAATGTCATATCCTTCATATTCTTTGGAAAGGAGTTCTCAAGCTCTTCATGAGCATTGTAAGTCATCTCATAAGTCATTAACGACCCAATAAGTTCTTTAAGAGGGAAATTATTCAAGTCCTTGGCCTCTTGAATGGCCGTTACTTTAGAGTCCCAACTCTTTGGAAGGGATCTTAAAATTTTATTTACAAGTTCAAAGTTAGAAAAACTTTTACCAAATGCTTTTAGTCCATTGACGACATCCATAAACCAAGTGTACATGTCTCCAATGGACTCATTTGGTTTCATCCGAAACAATTCATAAGCATAAACTAAAAGATTTATTTTGGATTCCTTTACTCTACTAGTGCCTTCATGTGTGACTTCGAGTGTGTGCCAAATATCGAAAGTCATTTCACAAATAGAAACTTGATTGAACTTATTCTTATCTAAAGCACAAAACAAAGCATTCATAGCCTTGGCATTTAAAAAGAAAGTCTTCTTCTTTAACTCATTCCAATCATTCATTGGAAGAGAAGACTTTTGAAAATCATTTTCGATAATGTTCCATAATTCAAAATTCATAGAAATAAGAAAAATTCTCATCCGAGCTTTTCAATAGGTGTAATCCGTCCCATTGAACATGGGTGAACATGTGATTGAGTGACCCTCTTGGTTGCCAACAAATGTCATCTCCCTTGGGTTTAAAACCAAAATGAAAGTGACCTCACTCTGATACCAATTATTAGGATCAAGAATGGCACTAAGAGAGGGGGAGTGAATTAGTGCAGCGGATAAAATGAACGGTTTAAGCAATTTCGGAAAACTTCGTATGAAGAAAGTATTTCGTTCGACGAAAACCATTTCGAAAAGATGTTTGATTCGAATAGGTTTGTAAGTGAGTAGAGAAGAGGAGATTGGATAGTTGCAATAAAATAAAATAGAATATAGCAAAAGTAAAATGCACACTAAGAGAGGAACACATTAATTTTATAGTGGTTCGATCGTTCGACTTATGCCTGCTCCCGATACCTCCTCCGATGAGGTCACCGACTTCCACTATTGATCTTTCTTGAATGGCAAAGATCAATCACCCCTTTATAGAACTTTTATAAGTGGCTCACTCTCCTTTTATAAACTTTTACACTTGAGACAATAGAGGTGAACTCTTAACTTTTTGCAAGCTATTTCACTATAGTTTCGGTTCAGTTCTTAACACTTCTCTATACTCAACCAGTTGAGAAGGGGTATTTATAAGCCTCAATTGGCTTTAAAAATGAAGCCAAAAAAGGTCCCATCCTGAATTTTTGAGGTCCTGGCAGTACCACCGCTAGTTGACTTTGACACTTGGCGGTACCACTGCCTAGTCTGGTGATACTACCGCTAGAACACTGAGCATAGGGCGGTGCCACCGTCAAACAAGGTTCAGCAACCTGATTGGGCCTTGAATCTTATTGGGAAATCTAGGGGTGACATCACATACATAGCGGAAGAACAAAAAACAAAATCTTAGATTTTCACGAAAGGTTTCATCATCGTGCGAAGATTAATCCATCAAAAAATAAATTCGCAAATCCGAAAACTACGTGTGTAAAAGAAACGATAGTACCTAGGGAGATTGTATATCCCTGATATTTCTATCGATCCATGGGGAAGGATGAAGGAGGTTAAGCGTCCTCCTCTCTAGCAGTATCCACAAGGTAGGGACTACAATGATGCTCCTCTCTAGGGAGAGAAGAATAGAAGGTGGCTACCAAGAAAACCCCAGCCTATGGGCCTTTGGTTCCCTCCTATTTATAGAGGCCCCCTGTAAACCCTAATAGATCCTGCCCTATTGGGTATTGGATCTCCATCCAATTACCCAAGCCTCTTAGATTAATGAGTCTCTACCCAATAATCTAGCTATTATTGGATCTCATCAATAAGATCTAATAATATAGGGGCTTATTGGATATCCAATAAGATAGGAGCTTATTGGATATCCAATAAGATAGGGGCTTCGGCGGATATCTCATATCTGAACTGTTGGAAAATCCACAGGGGGCGTTATCTCATACACAACGAAAGAACAAAAAACAAAAACCTTGGATTTCATGTAGAAAGGTTTCGTCGTCGTGCGAAGATCGATGTGTCAAAAACAAATCTGTGAAAACTGCATGTGTAAAAGAAAGTACCTAGGGAGATCGTATATCTCTGAATCCCTATAGATCTGTAGGAGAGAATGAAGAAGGTCAAGCGTCCTCCTCTCTAGTTATATTCACATGGCAGGGACTACAATGATGCTCCTCTCTTGGGAGAGGAGAATAGAAGATGGCCACCAAAAAGAACCCCCAACCTCTGGAGCTTTGGTTCCCTCCTATTTATAGAGGCCCCCCTGCATATCCTAATGGATCTTGCCTTGTTGGGTATTGGATCTCCATCCAATTATCCAAGCCTCTTGGATTAGTGGATCTTTACCTAATAATCTCTTATTAGCAATTATTGGATCTCATCTGATGATCCAATAATTCATGGGCTTAATGGATATCCAATAAGATAGAGGCTCCAACAGATATCTCATATCTGAACCTCTACTCGTCGCAACACCTACCATATGTGTGTGACCCTCTAGGCCCAATATCGAGCTGGCCGTGAGTGATACTTGTTAGAACTCCTTCTGACTTACTGAATTATTATCTCTATAATAATTCACCCGACTCATCGACTGCGGACGTACTAGGCCACTACGCCATAATCCCCAGATGATATAGGGGAATCCAATCCTTTGGACCTATCTATCCTCAGTTATCATGTATCTATAGTCCCTCATCCATCTAATATCCCAAAGACCCTATACCGGACATGGTACTGTCAGGCCCATACGGTCTCTTCTCGAATCTTGCTCTAGTTGGATTCTCCCAAAGAACTATTTCTCTCTCAATCCGAATAACCTTAGCTAATGATTTGTTCGAGCAAGTATACATGGGATATTCCTCTCATGATACCGAGAGCGGATGATCCTCTATTGACACTCAATAGCCCTCGTAAGTTTGGCTACCACTCCCAATAACCAGCTGTACTAGATCTGGAACTTCCAAACCTATAAGTCCGGTATTAAAGAGTGGAGTACTCATATATGACATCCTTGGTGTCTCAAGTCTAAAGACCAGATACACTACTGGGACTACGGAATCGTTGTCTGACGTGAGGTATCAATAACCATCCAGCATTCCATAAGCGGATCAATCAGTGAACTCATTCCCCAATGAGTACCTGCACTATACCCTTAATGTCCCCACACGAGTAGTTACGAGACCAGCCACCTCTATCATATGGATGGGTATATAGCACACCAGTCTATCTGGTTGTCTCGATGTCCCTCTCGAGTAACCTATGACCAGGATAATTCAGGGTCTATGTTTAAAGGTGAATCGGTCTCATTATCGTGATCTCATCACGATCTGATTCCCATTGCATAGATCCAAGGACATCATAATATATACAACACACAAGATAAAGTGATAAAATATCTTATAATAATAAGCAAAAGAAATAGTGTATATCAAGTCACAAGTGTCATCACTCATGTGATTGGCTTGTAGGGCACATATGACTAGTAATCTCCCATTTGACCTAAAGCCAATCACTAACATGTTTGATCCCCATCAGACCTCTGTGATGCTAAAAAATAATTTGAGTTAATGGCTTTGTTAGTGGATCTACAATGTTATCTTCGGATGGAACTCTTTCTACTACTACATCTCTTCGGGCCACGATCTCTCTAATAAGCTGGATCCTCCTCAGAATACTTCTAATGAGACCCGGGTTCCCTTATTTGAGTCATCAGCCCGTATTTATCATAATTTAAGGGAATCAGCTCCTCGCTACTCGGCATGACTCTCAAATTTGTGATGAACTTCTTCATCCAGACTCCCTCCTTTACTGCCTCTACCGTAGCAATGTATTCTGTCTCTATGGTCGAGTCAACAGTAGTGTCTTGCTTGGAACTTTTCCAGCATACTGCTCCTCCATTCAGGGTGAACATATACCCTGAATTAGATTTGCTCTCATCGACATCGGACTAGAAGCTCGAGTCCGTGTAGCCCTCAACCCTGAGGCTACTTCCTCCATATACCAATAAAAGATTCTTAGTCCTTCTCAAGTACTTAAGGATACATTTTACTGCTTTCTAGTGCTCCAAACTTGGATCTACTTGATACCTGCTCGTGACACTCAGAGCATGTGTTATATCAGGCTTGGTATATAGCATAGCATACATGATAGATCCTATCACTGACGCATATGGTATCCTATCCATGTGTGCCCTTTCTTCGGGAGTCTTTGGGGACATACTCCTAGAAAATGGTATTCCATGTATCATTAGTATGAGACCTCTCTTGAAATTTTTCATGCCAAACCTTTTGACAATGGTGTCTATGTACCTGGACTGGGACAAGCCTAGCATCCGCTTAGATCTATCTCTATAGATTCGTATTCCCAATATGCAAGATGCTTCTCCTAAGTCCTTCAGGGAGAAGTGCCTAGATAGCCAAGCCTTTACTGTGGAGAGCATTCCTACATCATTCCTAATGATCAGGATGTCATCCACATATAATACCAAAAAGGTAATAGTGCTCCCACTTACTTTCCTGTACACGTAAGGTTCATCTTCATTCTTAATAAAGTTATAAGATCTAATCGTCTCATAAAATTTTATGTTTCAACTTCGGGAAGCTTGCTTCAATCCATAGATGGACTTAAGCAACTTGTACACCTTATCTGGGTCATCCCTGGACACGAATCTCTTAGGCTGTATCATATACACCTCTTCCTCAAGGTTACCATTGAGGAATATGAATTTAACGTCCATCTGCCAGATTTCATAATCATAGTGTGCTGCAATAGCTAATAGAATTCAAATGGATTTAGCATGGCTATGGGTGAGAAAGTTTCGTTATAGTCAATACCTTGCCTTTGATGATACCCCTTAGCCACTAGCCATGATACCCCTTGAGGTGACCCTCTTAGGGCTCCTCAATATATTGAGAGAAGTAGAGAGCACCATCAAGAAAGAGAAGCCAATTCTCTATGCTGGTGAGACCAGAAAAAAAAGGAAGGCTGTGAAGTCCCTTAAGAAGGGTAAGGGCAAGGGCAAAATGGGTAAGGCAAAGGTTGCAAAAAAAAACCCAACAAAGGACAAAGGACAGTGCTACCACCGCGGCAAAGATGCGCACTGGAAGAGAAATTACAAAAAGTACCTTGTAGAGAGGGTAAAACAAAAGCTTGGAGAAGCTTCAGGTACATTTATGATCAGTCTCCATTTACAGAATCTTATGATAACACATGGGTATTGGATACCGAGAGTGCTTATCATATTTGTAATTCGTTATAGGTTCTAGTAGGACCTAGGAGATTGCACAGAGGCAAGATGGACCTTAAGATGGGCAATGGAGCAAAGGTTGCTGTAGTGGCTGTTGGCAAGGTCACCTTACATCTGCCTGGTGGAGCTATTATTGTAGGTCGGATGTAGGTCGGATGACCGAACCACTATAAATCGGTTTGTATTTACTTTCTCACAACTTACTTTGCTGCAAACCATTTTCATATACTGCCTTATTTACTCAACTTCATCTTCATCTTCTTACGTATGCTTTAAAGTTAAAACATAATCTTTCCAGGTTCAAACGAAACGCTGCATTCATTCGTACGAAGTTTCCGAACTTGTGTTAATCATAAAAAAATCTATCGTTCTTTACCGCTGCACTAATTCAGCGTCACTCGATCCCTAACAATTGGTATCAGAGCCACGTTCTTTCTCTTTCAGATTTACACCCGTGAGAAATGGCTCTAAATGGTTTTCAAGAGGTCTTTTCAATTTTTCGTCCATCGTTCTTTAACGGATCGGACTACACTTATTGGAAAACTCGAATGAGAGTTTTCATACTTTCAATGGACTTAGATTTATAGAACTTATTGAAAATGGTTTTCAACTTCCCTCTAAACCAGCGAACGAACGATCGAACTTAGAGAGAAAATCTTTTTCCTTGAACGCAAAGGCTATGAATGTCTTATTTTGCGCTTTAGATAAGAACGAGTTCAATCGGATTTCAATGTGCGAAACGGCTTTCGATATTTGGTGAACACTTGAAATCACGCACAAGGGAACTAGCAGAGTTAAAGATTCGAAAGTAAACCTCTTATTGCATGATTTTGAGCTCTTCCGAATGACACTAATCGAAACTATCGGCGATATGTACACCTGCTTCACGGATGTCATCAATAGCTTGAAAAGTCTTGGTAAATGTTTTTTGAACTTTGAACTCACTAACAAGATTTTAAGATCCCTCCCAAAGAGTTGGGATCCAAAAGTAACCGCAATACAAGAGACTAAAAATTTAAATGATTTTTCATTGGAAGAACTAATCGGTTCACTAATGACATATGAAATGAGTTTCTTCGAACATTTGGAATATGATGAACATATGAACCACCTTCTAAAGAACAAGAAGGATTTAAAACATCAGACAAATGAATGCCACTTGAGTGATGACTCAAGTGATAAGGACATTGAACACATAACAATGAATGTTAACAAGTTCATTAAACAAAAATTAAAAAGCACAAATGAACTTGAACGAAGAAAGAGGCCAAAGAAGAAGAAGAAGGGTTGCAAAGAACAATCAAGTAAAGAAGAGGCAAAATGGGCTTTGACGATTTTCGACAATGAGGTAAGAAACTCACCCAAGTTGCTTCTACCTTATTTTGAAATTACATGATGCTTTCCATGAATGCTTAACTTAGTTAGTAGGAATTTTTTTTTTCATGCTTTTCTTGTGTTTTTAAAAATTTAAAAAAATATTTTAAAAATTATACTATGCTTTTCTTTATAGTATTTTTGAAAAGTAAAAATATGAATGATGATTGTATGATTTGTGATAATGTTTAGATACCTAATAGAATCAACCCATGCATGAGTATCTTGATGGTTTACATTGTCTCTAAACATGATGCTTGATGATTTTATATCATGCATGAGTTGTTGAAGTGATGTTGATTTAAAAACTTCTATCTTGGATTAATGGGTCTTGACCCTTTTTATGATGAAATTTTTAGATGATACATGTCTTCATGAAATCAATTATAAAGACCTAACCCATAAATTTTCCAAATGAAAGAAATGTGATTTTAATGTTGCCTTGTATTACATTTGGATTTGATGATTTTCATGACGAAAATTATTTTTCAGATTTATAAAATGATGTATGATTTTACCAAAAAATTTGAGCATCGATCATCTTGTTATAACTAATGTAAGAAAGAATTAAAATGATTTTGATGATATTTTCGTTTTTGAATATGATGCATGACATTTTCATATGAAAAATTTGAACATTCTTATGAAAGATCAAATCACTTAAATTGAAACTCATAAAGATGAGAAAATGTACTATCATGATGTTTGATGCATGTGATCTTGATGGATTTAATGACAAACTTATGTTTTGAATTTCTACAATGATGGGTTCCATATAAATGTATGAACATACATTATGAAATCATCATTGAAATGAAAATACTAAAAGTTTGTTATTATGCTTAATGACTTTGTGATATCATATCTTGATGACAAACTCATGTTTTGGTCTTAAATTTAATACTCATCTTTTGAAACATGAGCACACTTGTTTGAAACAAAATGAAACACATTATCATAATAAATTAAATCTCATGTCTTGAAACAATGTGTTGTTTTGATAATGTTTATAATGAAGTTTGTCTTCCGGTTTTGAATATTTTGATTTGGCATATAAAAGCAAAAGACATACTTATATGATGAAACATAAAGAAATTATATTTACTATCTTATCGAGATTAATGATTTCATGATATCTTAAGAATCTCATAAATTATAGAAGTGATTTCGATGAATTGATTATGATTTGATAATTTGAACTTTTCTCTCATGTTTCAATACTACTTTTTATGCTTCATGACTTGTTGATTGAAATAATGATGTAGACTTTTGATGTATCACTTGTCATGATTAATGCAAATTGCTAGCTTGCGCATCAAAAGAGAAAATCTTGCTAGCTTGAACATTGAGAAGCAAAAAGTTGCTATCTCAAGAGAGGCAAAAATCTTGCTCAATTTTACTTCTTCAAAATTGCTTACATTTTTGTTACAAATTATTGTTGAATCTCATGCAAGATTATTTGAAGTATTTGATCCTCCCTTTCTTTTTGATGCTAACAAAGGGGGAGAAAGTTTTTAGCTCGAACATTGCAAAAATTTGCCATCTTGATTCCTATTTTGTAACTTCATAAGAAGCTAAGAATTGTTATATCAAAGGATGCAAATATTGCTATCGTGAGAAACAAGGTGCAAACTTGCACATCTCAAGAAGTAAGTGAAAATTACCATCATTGTCTATCCTTGAAACTTGCTATGATTGAATGGTATTATTTGATGTTGTATTACAAAAATATTGTATGATGTGATAAATAGCCAGTGTATTGTAAGAAATTTGCATATCTTTTAAACTAGCTATGATGCTACTTCTCTTTTTTGTTGATGACATAAGGGGAGAAGTAGATTGATGACTTCATGCAATGTAATGATGCTTGAATATTTTATATATTTGCATGATGGATTTATATTTCTCACTACATGAATGATACATGTTACTTGGATTTGGGATAATCCAAGGGTTCTATCAATGGCATATTGATAGAGGGAGTTTGTGTTAAACTCCGTGGAGTTATGGTTAACTCCGTCAGTCATCAATTAGTTGTCATCATCAAAAAGGGGGAGATTGTTGAATCTCGAATTTTCATGATGAAACTAATTGAGTGTGTTTTGTTGTTTAACTGCGTGTTGAGTTACACATGTCTACTATCGATCAGGATTAGATAGTTGACGCTGAAGGAATTGACGTTGCGTCGGAGGTGATCATGTCAGGATATTGGATGTCGAGCCGGAGGTTCGGTCGACTATCGGTAGGAGGCTTCGGACGTCGGGCATCGGGCCAAGAAGTGCGGAGTTGCGCCATGGATATCGGGGTTGCGGAGGTCAATTGTCGATTGGGCAACAAGCTGCAAGAGAGGGCGATGTGCCGAAGGATCGGATGAAGCGCCAACCAATGACATGCCGGGCAACTGAATGTCAATTAGTGTTGTAGTAACTATCTAGATCGAAGTAGGGTGTTTGGTGTTTATTTGTGCAGGAGTAACTACGATAAGGATGAAGACGTAAAGTGAAATAAAGGGCCGAAGTCAAGTGCGATAGATCATTGGGAGTTCGAGTGTTTGATGGAAGTCTGAAGATTCGTTGGGAGTGTTGCCGGAACCGGCCAAGAACGAGTAGGGAGCTTGGCGAAGGGTTTTCGAAAGTTCGTCGGAAGTTCGCGGAGCTTGCCAAGAAAGATCGAAGCTTGCCAAAGAAGCTCGGGGGAACTCGCCAAAATCATCATGGAGTCCGAGAGCTTGCCGGGAGTCCGCAGGATGGTTTCCGAGGGATCGTCGGAAGACCGTCAAAAGTTCGTCGGAAGCTCGCCGGAAGAAGACTTGACTTGCGAACTTTGTAATAGCTTAGGAATGTCTTTAATTTCATAGTTAGCACATTAATTTGGATTAGGATTAGGTATTAATCCTTTAACCCAAGTATGGGCCCATTGGGCCTTATTTGGGATTGGTTTGGGCCGAGTTTTCGGCCCAAACCAGAAGTTGATATATGCTGGGCGATGGCACTGCCCAGCAGCAGCCAATGTGCTGGGTGGTGGCATCGCCCAGAGCATGTGTGTTGGTGGTGGCATCGCCAAAGCAAAGACGCAAAGATGCGTCGGCGGGGGTGGCAATACCTAGCAACTTGTGTGCTGGGCGGTAGCACCACCCAGCAGCCAGCAGGCCAGGCGGTAGCACCGCCTGGCTGGGGTGGTAGTACCGCCCCTGCTGTGTCTGGCTAGGGCGGTAGTACCTCCCCTGCTATGTCAGTCTGTCAGACTGACAGGCGGTAGCACCGCCCCAGCACCGGGAACTCCAATTTGATTTCAAATTTGGAGCCCAAATTTGAATCCATTTTGGATCTATAAATACCCTCCCTTTTCTCAACTGAGAGTGTACCCTTGGAGAGTTAGATTTAGAAAATAAGTCTTGGGAAAGTCTTGTTCTTCATTTGCTTAAGTGTTCACCTCATTTCCTTCTCTTTGTGAAAACTTGTAAGAGTGTGAACCTCTTGTAAAAGGGTTATAAGAGGGGTATTTGGTCCTTCCCCTACAAAAAGATTTGCTAGTGGAAGTTGGGAGCCTCATCGGAGACGGCTTCGAAAGTGGATGTAGGTCGGATGACCGAACCACTATAAATCGGTTTGCATTTACTTTCTTGCAACTTACTTTGCTGCAAACCATTTTCATATGCTGCCTTATTTACTCAACTTCATCTTCATCTTCTTACGTATGCTTTAAAGTTAAAACGTAATCTTTCCAGGTTCAAACGAAACGCTGCATTCATTCATACGAAGTTTCCGAACTTGTGTTAATCATAAAAAAAATCTATCGTTCTTTACCGGTGCACTAATTCACCCCCCCCTCTTAGTGGCACTCGATCCCTAACAAACTTAATATTATTAATAGAGGGGATTTTGATTTGGTCTCCTAACATAATGTGTCATATACATACATATTTAATATATATATCTACTTCACATGTAAATATATATATCTACTAGGTATATAATCAATCACGCATCACATGAGCAATCATACCAGATGATCATGGACCACATCCTAATATGATTAGGCCCAAGTCAGTAGGCTCAATCACTCACATCAAGATCTATGTGTACATCAGTGCATCTCCATGCCCCGTGATCGTCCATCTCGCTTTATCGGTTCCGTTGGCATGTCAACGCATCTCCATACATCGGATCATCCGTCTTGGTCTCATGGGTCCCACTGTCGTTTCCATGCTCCCACTATGCCTCTTCATGTAATTATAACATAATTACAAGCATGCAAGCCCGACAATAAATGAGAAAAATATAGGCTCACAGGCCCAATAATAATAATCACATATACACACATCACATCACACGGTCCATGATCATCTGTCCACATCATTCATTACATGTATATGTTATTATATAGGACTACTAGATAAATAATAATAGTTAATTAAATATCTTAATTAACTAATTTTTTTAAAATCAGTGATATAAAAGAAATTTTTTAAATTTTGAAGGGTATTTTGGTCATTCGACCAAAAGGATAAACTAAAATTTTTAAAATTATGAGGGGTATTTTGGTAATTTTGTTAAAAGGGACAGATATCGAAATTTCTAAAATTCTGAGGGGTAAAACTATCTTTTGCCTGGAAAAAACCCTAATCCCTTCTTTGCAACGTTGTGGCTGCGGCTGCCATGCGCGCGGGGTGCCATATGGGAAGGGGGCCCCTCCCATGCCTACGAGCGGCGCCGTCACTGCATGCAGGTGCAGCGCCTGCAGGCATTGTCCCGTGGGCTCCCCACCGGCGTCACCTCCTCAGGCGACCTTGCCCCCCGCGGGGATCGCCCCTGCGGGTGGCTACAAGCACTGCTTGCCTGGCCGCGGCGACGGTGGTCGCCCCTACGGGCGTCGCCCGCCCCTTGCAAGTAGGGCGCTTGTGCAGGCAGCCTACAGGCATTGCCTGCCTGGCAGCCAACGCCGGCCACTAGTATCCCTTGCTCGCACAGCCATGGTTGCAAGCAGCGTTTGGTTGTTCTACGAGCGCAACAAGGGCAGCAACAATTGCTGCCCTTCCTCACCACTTTTGTGCTAATGATTTTGATGATAAAATTATTCTAAATCACAACACACGCAGTTTAAGATCCGATATTCGCATGAACAACCTGGCTTCGATACCACTATTAGGAAATCCACAAGGGGCGACATCTCATGCACAGCGAAGGAACAAAAAATAAAAACCTTGGATTTCCACGAAAGGTTCCATCATCGTGCGAAGAAAGTGCGTCAAAGACAAATCCGCGAAAACTGCATATATAAAAAAAAGTACCTAGGGAGATCGTATATCCCTGAATCCTTGCAGATCGGTAGGAGAGGATGAAGAAGGTCAAGCGTCCTCCTCTCTAGTGGTATCCATACAGTAGGGACTGCAACGATGCTCCTTTCTTGGGAGAGAAGAACAAAAGGTGGCCACCATAAAGAACCCCCAGCCTATGGAGCTTTGGTTCCCTCCTATTTATAGAGGCCCCTTGTATATCCTAATGGATCTTGCCCTGTTGGGTATTGGATCTCCATCCAATTACCCAAGCCTATTGGATTAGTGGGTCTCTACCCAATAATCTCGTATTAGTAATTATTGGATCTCATCTGAGGATCCAATAATTCAGGGGCTTAATGGATATCCAATAAGATAGGGGCTCCAGCGGATATCTCATATCTGAACCTCTACTCGTCGCAACACCTACCATATATGTGTGACCCTCTAGGCCCAATATCAAGCTGGCCATGAGTGATACTTGTTAGAACTCTTTCTGACTTAGTGAATTATTATCTCTATAATAATTCACCCGACTCATCGACTACGGACGTACTAGGCCACTACGCCGTAGTCCCGAGACGATACAGGGGAATCTAATCCTTTAGACCTATTTGTCCTCAGTTACTATGTATCTATAGTCCCTCATCCATCTAATATCCCAGAGACCCTATACCGGGCATGGTGCTACCAGGCCCATATGGTCTCTTCTCGAATCTTGCTCTAGTCGGATTCTCCCGGAGAACTCTTTCTCTCTCAATCAGAATAATCTTGGCCAAGGATTTGCTCGAGCAAGAATACATGGGATATTCCTCTCATGATACCGAGAGCGGATGATCCTCTATTGACACTCAATAGCCCTCGTAAGGTTGGCTACCACTTCCAATAACTGATTGTACTAGATCTGGAACTTCCAATCCTATAAGTCTAGTATCAAAGAGTGGAGTACTCATACAGGACATCCTTGGTGTCATAAGTCTAAGGACCAGATACACTACTAGAACTATAGAATCACTGTCTGACGTGAGATATCAATAACCATCCAACATTCCATAAGCAGATCAATCAGTGAACTTATTCCCCAATGAGCACCTGCACTCTACCCTTAGTGTCCCCACATGAGTAGCTATGAGACCAGCCACCTCCATCATATGGATGGGTATATAGCACACCAATCTATCCAGTTGTCTCGTTGTCCCTCTCGAATAACCTATGACCAGGATTATTTAGGGTCTGTGTTTAAAGGTGAATCGATCTCATTATCGTGATCTCATCACGATCCGATTCCCATTGCACAGGTCCAAGGACATCACAATATATGCAATATGCAAAATAAAGTGATAAAATACTTGATAATAATAAGCAAAAGAAAGAGTGCATATCAAGTCACAAGTGCCATCACTCATGTGATTGGCTTGTATGGTACATATGACTAGCATGAACCTCTATTTGTTATAACACCTACCATATGTGTGTCTCTCTAGGCCCAATATCGAGCTGACTGTGAGTCATACTTGTCAAAAATCCTTGTAACTTAGTAAATTATTATCTCCATAATAATTCACTCAACTCATCGACTACAGACATACTAGGCTACTACGCCATAGTCCCCAAATGATACAGGAAAATCTAATCCTTTAGACCTATCTGCCCTCAGTTATCATGTACTTATAGTCCCTCATCTATCTAATATCGCAGAGAATATATATCGGGTATAGTGCTGTCAGGCTCATACGGTTTCCACTCGAGTCTCGCTCTAATCAGATTTTTCCGAAGAACTCTTTCTCTCTCAATTCGATTGACCCTAGCTAGGGATTTATGTAAGCAAGAACATATGGGATATTCCTCTTATGATACCAAGAGTGGATGATCTTCTATTGACACTTAATAGCCCTCATAAGATTGGATGTCACTCCCAATAACTTGTTGTATTAGATCTGAAACTTCCAAACCTATAAGTCCAGTATCAAAGAGTGGAGTACTCATATAGGACATCCTTGGTGTCTCAAGTCTAAGGATCAGAGACGCTACTGGGACCACGGAATCGTTGTCTGACGTGAGGTATCAATAACCATCCAATATTCCATAAATGGATCAATCAATGAACTCATTCTCCAATAAGCACATGTACTGTACCCTTAGTATCCCCACATGAGTAGCTATGAGACCAATCACCTCTATCATATGGACGGGTATATAGTACACCAGTCTATCCAGTTATCTCGATGTCCCTCTCAAGTAACCTATGACTAGGATTATTTAGGGTCTATGTTTAAAGGTGAATCGATCTCATTATCGTGATCTCATCACGATTCGATTCCCATTGCACAGATCCAAGGACATCACAATATACATCCAGATAATATGAGAAAATGTCAATAATCATAAGCAAAGAGATTGACGCAGCGTGTTACAAGTGCCATCACTCGCGTGATTGGCATGTAGGGCACCTATAACTAGCAAATTCGACCCAAACCTATCCAATTTTAGGCCCAATTGGCCCCTAACAGGGTTACTGGGATTATCTCCTAAACTTAACCCTAATTAAGTTCTAACTATAATAATTAAGACATGTACTAAAGAAAATAAAATCCAACAAGTCAAAGTTTCTTCCGATAAGCTTCCGACAAACTTCCGACGAACACTCGGACATCTTCCAATGGACTCCCAACAAGCTCCTAAACTTCACAACGATCTTCTTAGTAAGTTTCTATGAGCTTCTTTGGCAAGCTCCGATCTTCTTGGTGAGCTCTGCGAACTTCCAATGAACTTTCCGGTGAACGTCTGACAAACCCTTCGGTAAGCTCTCGACACATTCATGGCTAATTCTAACAGCATTCATGATGAATGTTCTGACTTCTGGTGAACTCTCGGACTCCCAACGAATCGATCGAACTTAACTCCGATACTTCATTTTGCTTTATGCCTTTATCGCTATCGTAGTTAATCCTGTACAGTTTTCTCAACATATAGATTAGATCAAACAATTTACCAATTGATTTTATCATCAAAATCTATGATTCAACATAATTTCTATTCTACTTTTCATTATCATTGTCATTACTTTCTAAGTTAATTGCTTAAGTTCACCTACTCTAAGTCAAGCACTCTAAGTAAAATAGATTGGACAGATGCAATAAACTAAAATAGAATGCAGTAAAAGTAAAATACACACCAAGAGAGGAACATGCTAATTTTATAATGGTTCAATCATTCGACCTACGTCCACTCCCGATACCTCCTCCGATGAGGTCATTGACTTCCACTATTGATCTTTCTTGAAGGACAAAGATCAATCACCCCTTTGTAGAACTTTTACAAATAGCTCACTCTCCTTTTACAAACTTTTACACTTGAGATGGTGGAGGTGAACTCTCAACTTTTTTGCAAGCTATTTTACTATAGTTTCAGTTCAGTTCATAGCACTTCTCTATGCTCAACCAACTGAGAAGTAAGGGATATTTATAAGCCTCAATTAGCTTTTAAAATTAAGCCAAAAAAGGTCTCATCCTAGATTTCTAAGGTCCTGGCGGTATCACCGCCAATTGACTCTAACACTAGGCAGTACCATCACCGATAGTACTATTGCCAAAATAGAGTCTCGGGTATTGGAATGGGTGGTACCACTACCTGATTGGCGGTACCATCACTTAGTCATTATGGACTGCCGACGGTGCCACCGCTAGATAGGGTTCAGCAACCTGGTTGAGCCTTGAATTCGATCCAAACCTGTCCAATTTTAGACCCAATTGGCTCCTAACAAGGTTAGTGGGATTACCTCCCAAACTTAACCATAATTATATACTAACTATAATAATTAAGACATGTACTAAAGAAAATAAAATCCAGCAAGTCAAGGTTTCTTCCGACGAGCTTCTGACGAACATCCGACGGACTTCTGACGAACTCTTGGACATCTTCCAGTGGACTCCCAACAAGCTCCTGGACTTCACGACGATCTTCTTGGCGAGTTCTAATGAGTTTCTTTGGTAAGCTCCAATCTTCTTGACGAGCTCCGCGAACTTTCGATGAACTTTTCGGTGAACTTCCGACAAACCCTTCAGTAACTCCTGATACATTCTCGGCCAATTCCAATAGCATTCCCGATGAATGTTCGGACTTCCAATAAACTCTCGCACTCCCAACGAATCGATCGAAATTGACTCCGGCACTTAATTTTGCTTTATGCCTTTATCGCTATCATAATTAACCCTGCACACTTTTCTCAATATTAGATTAGATCAAACAATTTACTAATTGATTTCATTTTTAAAATCCGAGATTTAACATAATTTCTATTCTGCTTTTCATTATCATTGTCATTACTTTCTTAGTTAATTGCTTAAGTTCACCCCCCCCCCCCCCTCCCCCCTTCTTAGAGCTGACTCTATCCTAACAAAACTGGTTTTGATATTTAGCATACCTTAGAAATTTTCCATGAAGGTTCAAGTGCACTTGAGTATGATTTTGAGTAGATTATGATAATGCTAAAAGAATCCATTAATAATAAGTTTATTCGATTCTTGGACATTGTCGATATATAAAAAACACTTAGCAAATCTTTTTCTAATCATGATTTATCAAGTAAGATCTTAGGTCACCTTTAAAGAATTAGAAATCAAAGATAATCATAGTTTAAGAAAAAAAAGTACTTAAGTGATCCTCCATATGAATTCTCAAATGGAGAATTCATATGGATTATGATATGCAGTATGAGTGCATCTATATATTATGATACACAATGTGAGAATGTGCGTATATATTATGATATGTAGTATAGAAGTGCATATATATATATATATATATATATATATATATATATATATATATATATATATATATATATATATATATATATATATATATATATATATATATTACAATTATGTGTGGTCTAGGAGTGCACATATATATTATGATATGGAAAGTAGAAGTCCATGAATTTACTGTACTTTCTACATATACATATAAGCATTTTAAATTATTTTGATATCAAATTTTATCTCTTTATTTTGCATATGTTATATTATAGGATTATGCTTACTAAAAAGGTTATAGGATGAGGTGTTTATCATTAAATATTTTATGCTAATAATTTTAAAATATTATATAAATAACATGATATATGTTTACCTAAATAAAGCTATAAAAGTTTATACTTATTAAGTAATTACTCACTATATATTTTATTTTATAGGTAAGGATACTAATACCCCACCCAAGTGATTTGGTAGGAAAGTGAGCACGTGCAAGCTCGTGTCAACACAGATATGAACGATGACTTATGGGCATTTTGTATATATAAATTTTGAACATATTATATTTATTTTTTTTTATTTGATTAGAAGCTATAATTATGTATAAGTATCAAAAACACTATGTATAAAAAAAATTTAATTATTTTGTTTAGTAAGTTAGTATGTTTTAATTTTAAGATTGTGTTGTACTCTTATTGATAGTAGTAATGAAAATTTAAAATGTAGTATCCTACTTTAGTTATGCATGTAGGGAATGAGTGGAACTAGGAATAGGGTGTTACATTTAAGAAATAATAATGTTTATACTATTGAACTTGATGACTTTCATGATGTAACTTATTTTTTAGTTTTGAATGATGATGTTTGGCTTTAGCATAGTAGACTAAACCATACCAACATGAAATTGATTTATCAAATTGGAACTAAAGAATGTGTAAAAAGAATATCTAAAATCAAATTTGTTAAAGATAAATTTTGTTATGCAAATTAATTAGGAACATATATAAATAGTTGTTTCAAACCCAAAAGCCAAGTTTCTAATTGATATCACATAGACTTATTTAGATTTATTGATATCACAAGTTAAAGAGATAGTAAATATGCATTTATGGTTGTTAATAACTATAGTAGACACATTTGTACATACTATGTTGCACATAAAAATAATTATTTTATTTTTTATCATGTTTTGTAAATAGGTCCAAAATGAAAGGGATTTTATAATTTAAAAATTATGATTTTTAATTTTGTGATTAAAATGGGTATGATCATTTATGAAAATGGTTATTTGTGCAATATATATGCTATGAAAAAATACCCATCATTAGTGAGAAGCAATAAGGAGGATTATTGTTGCTAAACAAATGACCTCAGAAAGATTCAAGAAAATCTTCTACCAAAAGTATTTCAATGCAGCTCACCAATCAACCAAAATAGCATAATTTATTAACCTATAATAAGAAAGCCAATCAATAATGAATTACATTAGAAAGTTTGAGGAGTTATCCTAAAATGCAACGCATAGATTTAGCACTAATATCTTGAGAGCGGATCAATTTTATAAGATTTCAAAATAGATATTTATCGGGATATGAAGATGACAATAAATGCCCTAGATATTTCTATTCCCTGGTAGCAAAAAAGGTCTTGGAGGCAAAGAAGGTCAAGCAAAGAATTTTTTAAGCTTAATAGATGCATCATAGTCATAATATGCCAAAGATATTATTTTTGACAATAGACCCCACAATAGATTTTGGGTAATCAAAGAAAATGACACCTAGGTTAAGGATAGCAACAAGAGTAATCCAAACGTCCTATACAAGAAAAAGTGAGTCAAATGTCCCAATCTTCTATGCAAGCATAAAGACTCACTTGCCCTATATGTAAAAAACATTTTATAGGAGAATGTCTTAAAGGTAAAAGACTATGTTTGCAGTGTTAAAAGCTAGGACAATTAGCAAGGAATTGCATAACAATCTTATCATAATAAAAGAGAGTATCGAGTAAAATCTTTGTGATGACCAAAACAGAAATAAAGGATAGCCCCTCAATTATTTTAGGTAAGATATTTATTTATGATATTTTCTTCCATGCATCGATCGATTCTAGTATCACACATTCTTTTGTATTACTTGCTTGTGTAAAGAAACTAGGCAAACCAATTAAAGCACTAGATGTGATATATTATACAATTGTTCCATTTAGAGATATAACATATTTAGGTTAGGGATTGGGGTCTTGTCCAATTCAGATTATCGATAAAGAATTAAGTAGAGATCTAATAATATTGACCATACAAGATTTTGATATTATGTTGGGCATGGACTAGTTGTCTAAATATCATACTTTTATTGACTACAATAAAAAGATGATAGTATTATAACATCCAAGGTTAGCAAAATTTATATTTGTTGGTTTTGAAAAAGAGACATCAATCTCTTTTATCTCAATAATAAAAACAATGAGACTTTTAAATCATAGATATACAAGATATATGATAAATGTGATTTACAATAGGTTGGAATCAAAGGTTAAGCCAGAGGATGTGCAAGTTGTGAGAAAATTCCTAAGTGTTTCAAAAGAACCTCTCTATCACCAAATACAGAGATTGAGCTAGTCATAGACTTAATACTGAGTATTGGACCAATTTCCAAAGCACCTTATAGAATGACTTTGGTAAAATTGAAGGAGTTAAAGATATAATTATAAGAGATCCTTAATAAATGATTTATTTACCGTAGCTTTTCACTAATGCATGTAATTGAAAAAGGTGACTATTAATTGAATAAGGTGACTATTAATAACAAATACTCACTCCTTAGGATTCTTCTCCTTAGCTGCAAACGTTTTCATGAACCTAGGATCATGGGAAAAAAAACCCAAAAAAAAAAGGATATCAAGAAAGAAAGATAAGCATGCATCTCCATTACAAAAAAGAACACTAATATGTGGAATATATTTCTTTAATTTGTTGCATTTAATGGCCGCTTTAGATTTTTAGGCCGCAGGGTATACTTGCTTTCAAATGTATGGTAGATCAAAGATGGCTTCTGTGGATCTATTTGGAACTGGAAGTGAATACATGAATGCCCATATATCCTATATATAGATATCTACAAAAAAAAATATTGTTCTCTTTTCTGTTGCACGGTTCAAAGAAAAATAACCTCCGCTGGTATCATCTCATTGGGGTTTGCTCCACATTTTCTTCTGTTCGTCGAAGCTGCCAATCACAGCAGACTGCCGCCTGTCACCTAATAACTCTGCAAACACACTGTAGTATGCTTCACTATCAAAAGAATCTAATATGTTGACCGATTTCCCACATTTATCTACTATAATCTGCCCATCCTGGCTCAGATTTCCAGTTAAGACCCTGATGAGTTTTCTTTGCATGACTGGGTTTAGTTTAGAATGATCAACCAAGAAAACTGCACCCAGGAGTTCCCCTAGAAATATTTCCTGCAGAACAAGAAAAACTGGAAACAGTAAGCATTCATACAGAAACAAGAATAATATGCACTCTTCAGAGAAAATATACACTTGCAATGTCAACAGGTGCAAGAACACTACCATATGATGGTACAGTTTTGGTTGCTTCCGCTGCAACTGGTACAGCAACGACAGCAACGACAGCAATTGATGGGCAAAAGTTGATTCAGGAGTCTTCTCTGCAAGTTGCAAAGTTTGCAGGATCCTCTTGAAGGAAATCACCTTCCGCTGAGCATTGAGAGGAACAAGTGTGATCGTCAGGTTCGACTCCATAACCATCTTTGCAGCTAAAGGGTCAAGGAACATATTGAACTCAGCAAATTTGTTTGCGGGAACACTGAAGACATTTCCCGCCTTGTCTTTCCTGTCAATGACTTGCCCACCAACTACATAAACATTCTGCAATCGATGCAAACTCAACATAGTTTGATTTGCTTGACATTATACAAAGCTTATGTTATGACCATCAGGATGACGTATTCATCTGACCTTGATGACCTCGATTCCGCTCTTATCCACATCGAGGATGCTGGCTAAGTTAGTAAGAGGTCCACTCGTCAGCACAGTGATCTTACTATGCCTTGGCCGCAGTGACTCTGAGATAGACTGCCAAACTTCCAGAGCTGATGCCTGTCTGAGTGCACGGCGATCACCGTGTCTTGGTGCTCCAAACTGCACGGCGGATTTCTCAGCTGTATGCCTGGAGAAATGGTGAAGCTGATGCATTTAGCTTGTTGATGGGATATCTAAAGTTTCCTCGAACTCGAAAGTGAGTGATTGCAATCTACCTCCTGGGACTCCGAGGCAACGAACGAGCGAGCCCAAAGAGCGTATCGGAGTCGAGAAGCCCACCACTACCGTGAGGAACAGCCTTAACGTATTTGCAACCAAGGGTCGGAGTTCCTAACGCATTGACGTGGCCCAGACCAACAGGGATGTCATCACGCCCCATCATGTGCAGTATATCATACACGACGTCTATTGTTGCAGCAGTTGCCCAGCCGTTGCCGCTCACCAATATTCCCTGTGATTAAAACACCAGAAGTGGTAAGAGATGTCATCGGATCATACAATGGATCTTGATCCAAAATATTTATCTAATTCAATTATAGCAGACTCATCTAGTTCTTATAAACCAACTCATGCTTCTTCCAAAAGTAACCTTAGGATATTACAATCCTTCTCTCATGATGCCTCATCCTCATCTTTTTCATTTAAGCATATGGCATCCATAAGTAGGCTCAATCATAGCCAAGAATCAAGTCCTCACGCAAGATATGTCTCATCCATGAATAGTCATTCAGATTTCTTTTACTGTGCTCAACACAATACCGTATGTCATAAAACAACTCAATCAGATAACTATCTCATAATCCGATGAAGCTGAATCACTAGTAAGGAAAAAAAAAAGTGTTTAAGCCTAAACTAGAACTAATTAAAAATCTTCTCTCATATTCTTTATATTAGAAGATATTTATGTGTAAGAAGAGATTGAAAAATAAAACTAAGAGAATATTTCCACATTGATAACTATCGAGATAGTGAAAGAGTCAAATGATTTATATTTAGCTCACAATTTAATAATTTAAATTTTTAGATTGAATTTGTGTTTGACTCAATATATGTTAGCTTGACTCGTCATTAATGAATTTTTAATATGGTATCTTAGTCAAGGTAAACAAAAAGAGTGATTGAAAAAGAAAAAAAGAGATCAAATTTGAATGATAAAAAAATAAGACATTAAAAAAAGATAAAGTTGATTGCACCACCTATCCTATGAGTAAAAAATAAAATTAATTAAAAAAAGATAGAGTTGGTTGCACCAACTAACCTACTATAAGAGGAGACAATTGAGTCACACATGAATTGGAGGAGAATATTAGAAGATATTCATGTGTATGGAGAGATTAAAAAAGATAACTAAGAGAATAATCCCATACTGAAAAATATCGAGACTATGAGAAAGTCGAAAAATATATATCTGAGTCTAGTCAACTATCTAGCGGTTTAATCTTTTGAAATGAACTTGTGTATGAGTCAATATATATATTAATCTGATTAGTTTGACTCATACTCATCATAAATGAATTTTTTTAAAAGTGTAAAACTAAACTAGAGCATGATGGAAGAAATAAAAGTTTCTGATCATCTCAACTTCTCCGCGTCTTCCTACTTGGATGGGAAGATTTGTCATTCATGTTGTTTTTAACACCATAATTGAAGGGTCAACTGATTGAAGGACCAGAGAAAATTGGGACCTCAACACAACTCCAAATAGGGTTTTAACAGCTATACCTTGAGGTCTATCTTCTCCAGAGGGGCTTTGAGCAGATATATTAGTGCAAGGAAGTCCCCAGCACTCATGTCCATGTCAAATATGACAGGCCTTCCCCTTGTCTGGTTTGCAAAATTTGGCTTGTACAGAATCTCTCTGTAATAAGGGAACTGTGTGGTAAGGTTGAAACGCCCGGATTGGCGATGGAGATTAAGAACCTGCATCTCACAATGATATATAGCTGTTACTGCCCTGTATACTTTCATGAAGAAAGTAATCTGAACATTTACATACAAATAAAAGCTATGTACTTCTCTATAGTGCTTGACTTCTAGTAACACAGACAAGGCATATATATCCACAAAGTGGTGCACATCACAATAACAATCCAACACTTACATCCAGAAAACTATTGAAGAATTGCCGGTTCATTGGGCTGTGAACATCTTGATTAGGTCTTGCTCTCTGTGCAACCAGTACTTGAACTGCTTCCGAGTTACTTCCTTGGTGTATCCGTCCTGTGTGACACATCCCATCTTAAATTACTACCACTAGTTAAGTTGCAACGCATAGGGTGGAATGCCGCTCTCAGTTTTAATAACAGAAGGAAGAAGCAGGAGGAGGCAGTGGAGTGTGTGCAGGTAATTACTGTAATTATAATTCCGGACACAGCCAAGCGTACCTTCGCATCCTGTGCAATTGTCTAGTTGATAAAATAGACACATACTTGATTTTTCTGGCAAATCTTACAAGTATCCTATGTAATGAAGAAGACTTGATTCTATCAATTTGCCAATTCATGGACAGTTTCATATTAAAGATTCAATGCACAAACAAAGTGGATGTTGATGAGTACCTGGCATTTCCCTTTACCACCTCCCTTCACAAAGCAGAACGGATCCTGCGGTCCAGTTTGAACATGGCCACTGTGCACTCCGGCTTTCTGCAGATGAAACTTGGGGATGGCGCGTCCATATAACAAAGGGTTTGAGCCGTCGTTTACACCGTAAGGTTCGTTCGAAGTAACTACTGTTATGTTGAGATACTCCATCTCAGCAAATTCGTTTTCGCCAAGATAGCTATCACCATGCTGCATGATCGATATGGCTACACCAGAAAGAAACGAGTCCCACATGAAATAGCTCTGCGTACAGAATCCAATCGAAGTGACAGACTCTTGTCAATCATCAGAAAGAACTGCCAGCTAGCTGGTGCTGACACTGCATGCCAAAGATGCATGAGGAGCTTACTGTGTAAAACTGATCGCCGAACCAGGTATCACGAGTAAGCTCAAGAGATCTGAAGCAGTATTGTGCCTCGAATGTCTCTTGCTGTTGCTCGAATGCATCGAAGAACTCCTTACTTACGGGGATACTGTTGGTTACGTCGAGTGGGACGAGGGTAACTGGAATCCCAGAATGGCGGACCTGCATATGCCTCGATGCAGGAAATATTAGATGCCATAATGTGCATAGATGGCCATAGCAAATCCATGTCAATGCATGCTGTGCACGCTATCATTGCACCTGGTATGCGGCAAAAGGATCTGCAAACATATTGAACTCTGCATACGGATTGCTGGTGTACGCTGTGAACAGGTTCCCGCGGTCACCACACTGCCGAGGCTTGCAAGAAGGGTTGGCTGCATCCGGGGGGCAACAGCCTGTGGGGTTCTTTGATCTCACACCACCGCCCATGCTGTAGATGTGTTCGATATTTGTCTTCAGATGTGGGTTAGTCATGAGAAATAGAGCAACGTTTGTGTGAGATCCAATCACAAACAAAGTGGTGCGGCCAGCAGATACAGTATCAATCATCACTCGTTGAGCTGTGGGCTGCTGAAGAGGAATGTATCTCCTTTCACCCTGGTCACCACCATGGAACATTGTGAACCATCCAAACCTCTTTGTAAGGGTCGATGGGTGGGAGTGGATTTTGTACCTGAGGAAGGAAGCTCCTTCTCAAGCCATAGTTACTGTTGATATCTAATCTCCCACAAACACCCACTGGAATAGCCTGTCGATAACGGCAATCACCTGCTGTTGACAAGCCCTGGGGGATTGACTGACCATTAGTACCTGGAGCTCAACACTCGGGACATGTATGCTTGCACATGTCACAAAGCATCAGAACCATCGATAACTGTCCAAATTCAGAACGAAACTAAGCAAAATAGTCAACATTAGAAACCAAGATTTTGCTTCCACCATCGTGTAACCAAGGTTTCAAATAATGGTAATAGTGTACTAGATGAGAGATGGTCTCTGTATCTTTCCCCAGCCCATATCCTTCGTCCCACTCCAGCATTTCAGATCCCGATCCCTGTCGCCTACCCTTAGATTGGTCTCCGGATCCTTTTCTTTTTTATCCTTTAGTACTGCTTCTAATGCTCCCCAAATTCTGTCCCTGACTGGCGAGGCCCCTCCGCAGGCCAGCGGTTCAACACTGATGACTCCTCCTACGACAACCTAGGAATCCCTTCGCAGAGGGATATTAGAGGCCAATCCCAGACCCGGAATACAAACTCTAACAAAATTCAATATATTTCTAAACTCTCCATTGTGATAGATCCAATTGATATTCTTATGGCGCTCCTTCCTTGACCTGATTAGATCGAAACTATCTAGGTTTTAAGGTTTTTCTTTTGAATTCTAAATTATCGACCTTAAGGTTGGAAATTTTTGTTCAAAGTCTGACTTGGAACCATGGTCTTTCCGTGGACAATCCCTCCCCTTGTTTCCCTATTCTGGTAACTTTCAACCGCTTATGGAACATATCACTACTGCCCCATTGAAGTATAGTTCCACTGGTATTCCTATTAAGTTCTGGAGTCTGAAAATTCTTTGTCAACATTGTTGTTGTTGTTTTTAGAAAGTAATGAGGTTATGTTGTCGGGGGTTTCATGCCAAGTTCGATAGAATTTGTGCCGTTTTGGACTTTGGTAACCTATCAGCCCAGGGTTTTGGTTGAGGAAAAAAAACCAAATTTGAATGGTTGGCTATAAAATTTATCTATTATATATTTTGGGTGAGTGACAAAGTTAAGTAATGCTTTAATCTAAGTTGTATCCTTTGCTAGTATAGGAACATAGGTTCTTTAAATCCTAAATTTTGATGATGAAATCAATTGATAAATTTGATAGATTAATATGCTTTTGAGATAAATAACGTAAAAAAAACTCTGATCATGAATTCGAACCACTGAATGATCAAATGTCGAGCTAGAGATTCGGATGTTATACCAGAAGTTTATTATGTCAAAATTGGATATTAAGACAGAAGATTGGTTGTTGTGCCAGAGATCAAATATTGCATTAGAAGATCGAATATTATGAAAAAGTTGATATATCAGTGGAATGAGCGATATGTCAAAAGATAGGGCAATGTGTCGAAGATTCAAACAAAGTACTAAAAAATCAAATGATATTATTGGAAGAGTAAACAAATATATCGAAAGCTTTAAAGATATATTGGATGAATGATTGATAAGTCAAGATCTTGTTCAAAGTCGTTTTGGATCGATATTGGGCTACAATAGAGCCCACTTATAATGAAAGCCATTGGGCTCAAAATAGAATCGAATTAGGCCTGTTAGATAGCTAAACTAGTGGCCTAAATCAAGCTTAGATAGTGGCACCACTAAGCCTAAGCGATAACAGCATCTGAGTCAATCAAGAAGCACAAATCATGCTTTATCGACCTTTCCAATCGTAGTACCACCTAAGGTGATGGTGGTACCATTGAAGTCAAAAGTCACAATGGTAGCATTGTCTAGTGTCAACGATAGTACCACTCATATCCTGAAATTTCATATATTTAATTTTTTTACTCTATTTTTTAAGCCTTTTGAAGCTTATAAATACCTTACTCACGTTTGGTTAATAGAGCATTCATTTTTTAGTATATAATATTGAATCTCAAATTTTGATGATGAAATCAATTGATGAAATTATGATCTAATCAGCATTTGAGTGACGTAGGACTAACTTCAATCATGGAAAGGTAATTTGGTTACAGTAGAAAGAATCAATTATTGGGCCGGAGTGGAACATGTCAGAAGATTGGTTGACGTACCCATAGAAGGACTTCCTCTATGAGTTCGAACATCGGACCAAAAGGATCAGACATTACGTCAAGGAGATCAAATGTTGCAGGAAGTCAACATGCCAATTAAGCAATACACCGAAGGAAAGGACAATGCACCGAAGGTTCAAACAAAGTGCTGGATGAACCAATAACATGTCGGACAACATAGGATTTATGCTTGTAATCATTTGTCTAGATTAAAGTAGTTTAGGGGGCTAATTGAGTTGGTTTTTAGTATATTCATACTAACTCAATTAGGGGCCAATTGGGCCTAAGATGGGGCTGATTTGGGCCCATTGAGAGGCCCATTCAGTGACCTAAAAATTGGGTCAGGTGGTGGCACTACCAAACCAGGTGGTGGAATTGCTAGAGGCTCAATCTCTAAAATACAGTCTTCCAGACTATGTCAGGTAGTGGTACCCATCAAATTGGGCAGTGGTACTATCCAGTGTTAGTGTCAGGCGATAGTTCCGCTAGATTAGGTGGTGGTACCGCCTAGCATAAGCAACGGTACCGCTAGTACCCCGAAATCCCGAAGTGTTTGTAATTTTGGCTTTATTTTTTAAGTCATTTGGGGTATATAAATGCCCTAGCTATTCTTGCTTAGAATAACAGGAAAGTTGAATGAAAATTTATGATCTAAGTGAGAAAACATTATTGTAATCTTGTGAGAGTTCCCCTCCTCTTCTCTAAGTTAGATTTCTATTTAAGGGAGAGGTGAGAGACTTGTAAAGGTTTTCTCTTAAACCTATAAAAAGGAGAAAGAGCTGTAAGAGGATAGTTGATCTTCACCCATTGAAAGAAGATCAATAGTGGAAGCCGATGGCCTCGATGAAGGAGGAATCGGGAGTGGACATAAGTCACGACAACCGAACCACTATAAATCCGATGTGCAATTTATGTTCTATTTTTCACTATCATTGCTTATTAATTTAACTATCTACTACTCTTACTTGCACTCTATGTTTAAACATCTTTCTGATATGGGTTTCATCGAAATGAATTTTTTTTAATCGACATAATTTTACAAAAGCATTGATTCACCCCACCTCTTAGTGTCATTTTGATCCTGACAATTGGCATGAGAGCAATGTTTCTCTCTATTTGGTTTAACACCCAAGAGACATGGCTTTTGCCGGCAATCAAGAGGGTCATTCTATCACTCGTTCTTCTATGTTCAATGAAACAGACTAAATGTATTGGAAAATTCAAATGAGAATTTTTTTACTTTCTATGAACTTTGATTTATAGAATATTATCAAATATAGTTTTTAATAACCCTCTAAACCTATGAATAAATTGAATGATTTTGAGAAAAAATTATTTTCGTTAAATATTACAACTGTGAATACTTTGTTTTGTGCTTTGGATAAAAATGAGTTTAATTGTATTTCGACTCATAAAACTATGCACGATATTTGGCATACACTTGAAATTACTCATGAAGGCACAAGTAGAGTAGAAGAATCTTAGATAAATCTTTTGATGCATAGTTTTAAATTATTTAAAATGAAGCCAAGCAAAACCATTGGTGACATGTACACCTATTTTACGGATGTTATCAATGGTTTGAAAGCTCTTGGCAAATATTTTTCTAATCTTAAACTTGTAAACAAGATTCTAAGATCACTTCCAAAGAGTTGTGATCCAAAAGTAACTGCAATACAAAAGGAAAAGAACTTAAACAATTTTTCACTAGAAGAACTCATCAGTTCATTCATGATATATGAAATGACTTATTTGGCATATTACAAATATGAGGACAACCTTCCAAAGAACATGAAGGATTTGACACTTAAAACAAAAGAAGACCACTCGAGCAAAAGCTCAAGTGATTATTATGATTTTGAACTTCTCACTATAAAATTTAAAAAGTTCATGAAACAAGAATCTAAGAATAACAATGAACTTAAAAAGGATAAAATAACTTGCTACGAATGCAAGAAGTTGAGGCACTTCAAAAGTCAGCGTCCGCAAGTGAAGAATAAGCTACAAAAGAAAAAGAAAGCACTCAAGGCGATTTGGGATGATTCGAGTGCATCTAGAGACGAAGAGCAAACTAATAAAAACAAAGTGGCGAACTACACTTGGATAGTTCACAACGATACGGTATGTGACTCAACCAAAACCTCTTTATCTTATAATAAAATTATTTAGTGTTTTTTATGATTTGATGAATTTAAATTAGTTTAAAAATTAAAAATTAAAAAATTATTAAAAAAGGATCATGCTTCTCTTTCTAGTAAATTTGAAAAATTAAAAAAAAACTGATCATGACAATTGCATGTTAACACCTCACACAAAATGTAAAGAGTTAAATTCATACAAAAAGAAAATTTTCTTATTACAACAAACATTAGAATTATTGGTTGCAAATCAAATCGTTTGATTAAAGATATGTTGATGGTTTAAAAACATAACTCATTAAGCATTAGTCAACTTTATGATAAAGGAATAAAATATTAAATTTAAAGCTAATGCTTGTACACCAAATAAAATTACTTCTATATATGTTTTAAGAAGTAACAATATGTATCTTAATGATTTCCGTATTACTTTTCAGTTTTAAATGATGATGCATGGATTTAGCATAAAAAATTTATGCATGCTTGTATAAAATCAATCACATGAATTGACACAACTAAAATGAGGAAAGCATTTTTCTTGAAAATTTCTCAATTTCTATCTTATCGAGTTTTCAATAAGAGATTGATAAATCTACTTATGATATTTTATAAATCTCTTTAACTATAAAAATGATTTTGATGATTTGATGATTTGAATTTGAATTAGTTTTATCCAAGATCTTGATTTCTCAAAATTATAACTTGAAATTTTTTATGAATCAATATTTTTTTTATGATTCCTTCTTTCACAAAAGAGGAGATTTATCCAACCAAATCGTGATTCGAGGTTTATTTTATATGAATCAAGATCTTTCATTATTTGTTCTCCTATGATTCTTTTTGCTATTCACTAAAGAGGAGACTTATCCTAATAAACCATGATATATTAATAATTTATGACTTGAGTTTTATTATGTATAATTCCTTTGTATTTATAGCTTATATGCCTCATGTTATGATTAAAATATTTTGTACCATTGTATCATGCCCTTTGTTTTTTACAATGACAAAGGGGAAGAAAAATTACTAGTTTGCAAAGAAAGGCAAAACATGTAACCTTGCACATCTCAAAAGAAAAATAAAAACTTGCTAACTTATAAATCTCAAAGGAAGCAAAAAACTTGCTAGCTTACATATCGCAAAGGGAAGCAAAGGACTTGCTATCTTGCATATCTCAAGAGAAGCAAAAGTGCTAACTTTCCTATTTCAAGAAGCAAAATTTGTAAACTTACATATCTTAAAAAAGAAGCAATAATTGCTAGCTTGCACTTCTCAAAATAGAAGAAAAAACTTGCTAGCTTGCATATTTAAAAAACTTGATAGTTGCACTTTTCTCGTTTTTATTAATGACAAAGAGGGAGAAGTAATGCTAAATAAGTTAAAAATAATGATGAATATTTTGAAAACATAAATGTTTGTGTATCATGCTTGATGATTTTATATTTTAAAATTATACATGATAATTTGAAGTAATAATGGTTTGAAAATGTTAATATTTTGGTATCATGCATGTAATGCCCAAAGTGATGATAATTTAAAATTTTATACATGTTATACCTTGATTTGAAATTATGTTTATAATAATGATGCATGCATTGCTTATGATTTTCTAAATTCAAAGTTTCTTTCGATATGACATATTGATAGAGGGAGTTTAGTTTAAAGTCTATCATCAATTAGTTGCCATCATAAAAGAGGAAGAGATTGTTGAATCTCATATTTTGATAATGAAATCAATTGACGAAGTTATGATCTAATCAACATTTGAGTGATGCAGGACTAGCTTCAATCATGGAAGGCAATTTGATTAAAGCAGAAAGAATCAATTATTGCGCCGGAGTAGAATATGTTAGAAGATTAGTCAACGTGCTAGTAGAAGGACTTTATGTCATGAGTTCGGGCCAGAAGGATCGAACATTGTGCCAAGGAGATAGGATGTTGTGGGAAGTCAATATGCTGATTGGGTAATACATCGAAGGAAAGGATGATACACCGAAGGTTCGGACGAAGCGTTGGATGAACCAATGATATGTCGAACAACATAGGATTCTTGCTTATAATCATTTATCTAGATCGAAGTAATTTAAGGGGCTAATTGAGTTATTTTTTAGTGTAATCATGCTAACTCAATTAGGGGCCAATTGGACCAAAGTTGGGGTTGATTTGGGCCCATTGGGAGGCCCATTTAATGACCCAAAATTTGGGTTAGGCGATGGCACCACCAAACTAAGTGGTGAAAATTCTAGAGACTCAATCTCTAATACACAATCTCCCAAACTATGTTAGGCAGTGGAACCACTAGACTTGGTAGTGGTACCCCTAGATTGGATAGTGGTACCACCCAATGTCAGGCGATGGTACCACCAGATTGAGTGGTGGTACCGCCCAGCATAGGCGATGGTACCACTAGTACCCCAAAATCTTGGGGTGTTAAAAATTTTAGCTCCATTTTTTAAACCATTTAAGGTCTATAAATACCTTAACTATTCCTACTTGGAATAATAAGAAAGTTGAAGAAAAATTTATGATCTGAGTGAGAAAACGCTATTGTAATTTTGTGAGAGTTCCCCTCATCTTCTTCTAAGTTAGATTTTTTGTTTAAGAGAGGGGTGAGAAACTTATAAAGGTTTTCTCCTAAACCTATGAAAAAGAGAAAGAGTTGTAAGAAAGTAGTTGATCTTCACCCATTGAAAGAAGATCGATAGTGGAAGCAAATGGCCTCGACGGAGGAGGAATCAGGAGTTGATGTAAGTCACAACGATTGAACTACTATAAATTTAGTGTGTAATTTCTATTCTATTTTTCACTGTCATTGCTTATTGATTTAACTATCTACTACTCTTACTTGTACTCTACGTTTAAACATCTTTCTGATATGGGTTTCATCGAAATGAAATTTTTTGAATCGACATAATTTTACGAAAGTACTAATTCACCCCCAAACCCCTGTCATTTCGGTCCTAACATATGAAATATTGTAACTCTCTTTTTGGATATTGTTTGAGTCTCTTCCTTCCTCTTGAGTTTAGTGGTGATACTAAATGGTAGGAGGCAAGAGATCTATCATAAAAAAGTTAGTGTAAAGGTCCTTTCCTAAGCCTCGAAAAGGAGAAATATTATAAAGAATTATTGATCCACTCGTTAGAAGCAAGATCGGTAGTGAAAGCCGATAACCTCAAGAGAAAAAAAATCAAGAGTGGATGTAGGTCAAAAAGATCAAATTACTATAAATTGGTTTACATTCGTTCTCTTACTTGCGACTTTTGCTCGTGATTGCTTATTATCATTCACTCTACTCACATTCCATATTTGGTTGATTATGTTTTTAATATATGTTTTCCCAATGAAATTTTAAAATCAAATAAAATTTACTATAGTACTAATTCATCATCCTCTTAGTCTCATTAAGATCCTAATGATTAGAATCAAAGTTCGATTCTTTTAGTTACATTAACACTCAAAAGAGATTTAATGACTTTTTCATACAATAAAGAGCGTCACTTTATCATACGACCTTTATGTTTAATGAGACAGGCTATACCTATTGAAAAATTAAAATAAGAATTTTTTACTTTCTATGGATAATAATTTTTAAAATATTATCAAGATTTATTTTCAAAATTTTGCTAAACCAATGGATGAATTGGATAATTTTAAAACAAGTATTTTCTTTGAATGCTAAAGCTATAAATATCTTATTTTGTGTTTTAGACAAAAATAAATTTAATCAAGTTTCCACTTGACATATATGATATATGATATATCCTTAAAGTCACCTTCGAGTAAAGTAATCTAAAATTAATCTTCTTATTCATAGTTATGAGTTATTTAAAATGAAGCCAAGTAAATTGTATGCACTTAATGAGCAAGATTGTTATTAATGGAATCCTTGACATATACACCTATTTTACATATGTTGTCAATAAATTAAAAGTATTTAAGAATGATTATACTAATCTTGAATTATTGAGTAAAATTTTAAGGTTTATTCCTAAGAGTTAGGATCCAGAAAAATAACAATCCAAGAAGTCACAGATTTGAATAATCTTCTTCTTAAAAAATTTATAAGATCTCTAATAACATATGAAATGACATACAAAACTCATAATGAAAAAGAAAAAAACATATCAAAGAAAAACTCAAGTGATGATGTTGCAGACATGACACTTCTTGAAAAAGATTTAAAAAATTTATGAGTAAAAATACAATAAATTAAGCAAGAAGATAGTGTAAAAGTAAAAGTGAACCTAAGAGATACAATCATATGTTATAAGTGCAAAAAGTAAAAATATTTCAAAAATGAATACCCACAATTGAAGAATAAGTCATCATCCCAAAAACAAAAGAAAACATTCAAAATAACATAGGATGAGTCTGAGTGACTCGAAAGTGAAAAAATAAATTAATGAAGAAATAGTAACAAATTATGCCTTAATATCTTTTGATAATAAGGTAATAAACTCTTCCGAAACCTCATTATCACATGATGAACTACTTGAAGCATTTCATAACTTATATAATGAACTTAATAAAATTGATAAAAAAAATATAATTCGCTGAAAAAGGATCACGCTTTACTTATAAGTTTGATACACTAAAAAATATTCATGACAAGTGTAACTCAAAATTTTTTATTCCTTGCATTAAATATGAAAACTTAGAATCATCTCATCTTGAACTTTAAAAAAAATTTTAAAAAATATTATATTTGCATACTTTGAAAAATATAAAAAATGGACTTATTTTTCATGAATGAAAAATTAGAAAATTACTTGAAAGATTTAACTAATAGTAATGATATAATAGAATCACTTAAAAAGAAAAATATATTTTTATGATAAACATTAAAAAAATTTGAGGTATAAAATAAGTCCCTTGATATGATTCTTACTAACTAAGGTAGTACATTTAGAAAAGAAGAGTTGGCTTTACACAAAATCTTAGCATGTATCATAAACTAACCAAGTTTATAAAATGACCTATATTGTATACTCACACGTCTTCTAGAATTAAATATAATTTTTATAAAAATTCTTATCATTTTACATATTTTTGTTACCTTATGAAAAAATTTATAAAATATGTTTGGGTTCCCAAAGGAATTATTTTAAATCCAAAGGCTAAAGGCAAGAAAGGTTTTTCTAACCTTAAAGGATGCAAAATTAAATGAGTACCAAAATCAATCTTTTCTCTTTTATAGGTATAAACTCCAAGAAAACACTTTGAAAATAGATACTCAAGATGCATGATTGGAGATCCTGCATATATTTCAAAGATCATTAGCCAAAATAAAAGATGCATCACTTTCGGTTTAAACTATAAAGAAAAAATTACCGGTATTGATACCACATCCAAGTTTATGACATAGAATACATGGACATGCAAGATTCAATTATATTGTGTAGAGATTTGTCTAAGTATAAGTTCACAAAAAAAATTAACAATACATCATTAAAAGGCTTCTTAGTTCATATAACATAAATAATTTGATTATTAAAAATAATATATACTTGTCATAGACAAATATAATAAATATTCTAGGATCCATTTTTCATTAAATGTGAGAAAAATTATTTTATCAGGTTTTACAAATATTTTAAAAAATATTCCACATTGAAAATATTTATGGGTATAAAGTTGCTAATATTGCTTTTAATGGATTCACTAAGCACAACTTTTTTTAATTTTAGAGATTAAAAGATTCTCAAATATACAATACCTCAAAGAGATTCTCCCTCAAAGCACTTGAACATTTTGTGCTTAACATTATGTTGAAAATTCATATTCTTGATTTTAAGAAAATATTATAATTGTAAAAGGATAATTTATATATCTATTTTCATGATATAAGAAGCATTTTGATGATGAAATAAATAATAATTATAACATAAAAATGTTGTAACTCATTAATGATTTAGGGGGAGTATAGTGTTTGACATACTATGATGATCATTTTATTTTTTATTTTTTATTTTTTTGATTGATTAAAAAAAGAGGAAAAATAGTATATCATGCTTTTTATTGATGACTAAAGGAGAGATTTAACTAAATGGATTATGATCTATGGTAGACTTTATGATTTATCTTTTTTTTTGACTTCTCGATGTTTATGGCTTGTGATTTAACTTTGTTTGTGACTCTTTTGTATTCATGACTCATATACTCCTTTTTTTTTCGCTAATGAAAAAGGAAGAGAAGATATATAACTAAATATAGTTAATGCAATAACAAACAAATGATAAGATCCTTAAATATTATAATACTTATAAAATTGTGTTCAAGTTATGTTTTGCTTGATAGTATTTTTTACTTGATACAATTTGAGACTTATGATACTATCGAACTAAATCTCATATTTTTATGATATATAGAAAAGAGGTCTTATTAAGATCCTGACATAATACCATAATATCATAATTTCAGTCCTTTATGTCATCATGATTCTTGTTAAGTTATGTTTTATTAAGTTCTTTTTTGACTTGATATATTTTGATACCTATGATATAATCTTATACTTTGGTATATAGACAAAGGAAGTTTTGTTAAGACTTTATCATCAATTGACTGCTATCATCAAAAAAAGAAATAGTATTGAATCTTAAATTTTGATGATGAAATTAATTGATCAATTTGATGAACTAATGTGCCTTTAAAATAAGTGATATACCAATCAATTAGTATAGTGGTGAAAGTTTCATGTAAAAATCCTTGACTACTACTACTAATGATTTCCCTTGGTTTATATGTGACAATCTTAACTATGTGTCCTCTCTCTTCAATAGAAACATGAAGGGAGACCTTTTAAAATCACTAGTTCTGTTTTGGCTTTCAATAATTTAATTTTCTTTGTCAATCTAATCAAATTGGACCTTTTAGAATATTGTTACACTTGCATAATAAAAAAATTGATGTCTTTTTTCACATTATTTTTTATTTTGATAATTTTGTGGTTAATGATGCCTGACTCTCGTTATTTTTTATGTAAATGTCTCTCATCGATAGAAAATCACTTATGATCATTCCTTATTGGGTTGACTATAATGTCAATCACAATACCAGGAATAGGGCCTCCAGATAAATATATATATATATATATATATATATATATATATATATATATATATATATATATATATAACCTTAGTGGGTTGATTATAATAAGGTAGAAGAGTTGGTAAGATAGAAGGAGTAACCTTGTCACTTGGATAATGGGTCCTTCATCTGACTAAAATTTTTAAATGGGATAGATCTTATATAGCCAATTTGGAATTTGTCATTGATAAAAATCTTCATCATATTTCTAAGTTGGAGGTCTCTAACTCAGATTCTGTGAATCTTTAAATTCTTAGTAATAAGCTTCAAGCCCTCAACGAGCAGCTTAATTTTAAGTGGTGAGTACAAGTGAAAACTAAATGGCTTGAATAAGGATATTGCAACACCAACAATTTTTAGAGTTGCCGCGATGCATGAGATAGAATGTTAAATTCTAGGATTTCAAATGGACCAAAACAGGACATGAATGGATCATGATGAGATTTTATCCCCTTTTAGTAAATGTTTGTGATTCTCTCCCTCCTACTTATGATCTCAAGTCTTAGGACTTGCCTGAGCATACGTACCGATGGATGATATGAATTATATGTTAGAGAGTTTTCCCATTTAAATAACACTTGACCAGATGGGTTTGGCCGAAAGTATAGTCTTGTCTTATTAATGATAATTGTTCTAGATAAAGATCTCATGTCTTGTTAACTATTTATTCTGGTGCGGCAACCCAAAAAGGGATTACAAATATTTTTTTAATATGAATTAAGTTAATTATTTTAATATTATTGCTGATTTAATCCCCCTAAAAAAAATGAATAGAATTGACGTATTTAAAATTAGTTATTCCATCCTAATTTGGTTGCAAGTTTGCTTCTATTCCCCTTCCAATTTGCTTGGGTTGGAACGCCACTCCAAGAGTTTGTAAATTTGGGAAGGGTACTCAATCATGTTAGGGATCGAGCGGCACTAGGGGGGACGGGGAGGGGTGTGAATTAGTGCAGCGGATAAATACACTAAACTTCGACACTTTTAAAATAACTTCAGAAACTTCGTAAATACAATAAATATGATAAACTTCGGCAGTGGATAAATATGATAAACTTCATATAAATACGATAAATATGATAATATGCTTTTAAAACAACTTCGGCACTAGAGAGGGGTGAATTAGTACAGCGGATAAATATGATAAACTTCGATAAATATGCTTTTAAATACGATAAACTTCGATAAATACGCTTTTAAAACAACTTCGGCACTAGAGAGGGGTGAATTAGTGCAGCGGATAAATACGACAAACTTCGACGCTTTTAAAACAACTTCGGAACTTCGTACGTTAAAAGCAACGTTTCGTTTGAAATCATTTCGATTACGTTTTAACTTGAAAGTATACGTGAGAAGATGAAGAGGAAGTCAAGTAAGGCAATAAGATAAAGATGATTTGTAGTAAAGTAAGTTGCAGGAAAGTAAATGCAAACCGATTTATAGTGGTTCGGTCATGCAACTTATGTCCACTCTCGATTCCTCTTCACTTGAGACCACCGGCTTTTCCACTAGCTATCCTCCTTCCAACGGACAAGGATGAACTCCCTTACAGCACCTCTCCTTTTATCGGGCTTAGGAGATAACCCTTACAAGGCTTCTCACCCCTCTCTTGGACTAGAACATACTTAAAATTTAAAGGAAAGATTTTGACACACTTTCAACAGAATTTTTCCTCTCTTTATCTCAATTCTAGACCGCCCTTCATCCATGAATGAAGGGTATTTATAGACCTCAAGATGATTCAAATTTGGAGCCCAAACTTGGAGCCCAAATTTGAATCACCTTGGTTTTCGGTATTCTGGCGGTATTGGGCAGTGCCACTGCTAGTGCTCTCGGGTGCTGGGTAGTGCCACCACCCAGTCTATTTCAGCTCACTGGTTTGGGCCTAAAACTCGGCCCAAACCGGTCCAAATCAAGGCCCAATTGGCCCCTTACTTGGGTTATAGGATTAACACCTAAACCTAATCCAAATTAATGTGCTAACTATGAATTTAAAAATATTTCCTAAGCTATTACAAAGTCCGACAAGTTACAACTTCTTCCGATGAGCTTCCAGTGAACTTTCAATGGTCTTCCGATGAACCCTCGGAAACCATTCTACGGACTCCCGGCAAGCTCTCAGACTTCACGATGATCTTGGCAAGTTCCACCGAGCTTCTTTGGCAAGCTCCGATCTTTCTTGGCTAGCTCCGTGAACTTCCGACGAATCTTCTGGTGAACTTTCGAAAATCCTTCGGCAAGCTCCCTACTCGTTCTCGCAAGTTCCGACAGCACTCCCAATGAACCTTTGGACTTCCGTCGAACTCTCAAACTCCCAACGATCCATCACACTTGTCTTCCAACACTTTTTTTCTCTTTACGTCTTCATCGTCATCGTAGTTAATCCTGCACACACACAAACAAAACTCTACTTCGACCTAGACAATTATTACAATGTGAATTGACATTCAATTGCCCGGCACATCATTGGTCGGAGCTTCGTCTGATTCTTCGGCGTATCGTCCACTCTTGCGGCTTTTTGCCCAATCGACGGTTGACCTCCGCAACCCCAATATCCTTAGCGCAACTCTGCTCTTCTTGGCCCGATGCCTAACGTCCTAAGCCTTCTGCTGATTGTCGATCGAACCTCCAGCTCGACATCCAATATCCTGACGTGATCACTTCCGGTGCAACATCAATTCCTCTAGTGTCAATTATCTAATCCTGATCGATAGTAGACCTGCTTAACTCAAAACACAGTTAGATCACAAAACATAATCAATTAGTTTCATCATCAAAATCCGAGATTCAATAATCTCTCCCTTTTTGATGATGACAACTAATTGATGACTAACGGAGTTAACCATAACTCCCCGGAGTTTAACCAAACTCCCCCTATCAATATGCCATTGATAGAACACTTGGATTATCCCAAATCCAAGCAACATTCATCACAAATTATGAGAATTATCAAATCACCATGCGAATATATAAAATATTCAATTCAATGCATGAAGTCATCAATCTACTTCTCCCCCTATGTCATCAACAGAAAGGAGAAGTTGCATCATAGCTAGTTTAAAGGATATGCAAGTTTTACAGCACACTAGCTAGTAATCACATCATTTAATATTTAAGCATAGCTTTGTAATACAACATCCAATCATACCATTCAATCATAGCATATTTCAAGATATGTAAGATAACACTTG
Source organism: Musa beccarii (assembly GCA_024322285.1). Lineage (NCBI taxonomy): Eukaryota > Viridiplantae > Streptophyta > Magnoliopsida > Zingiberales > Musaceae > Musa > Musa beccarii. The sequence goes on from CM044396.1 coordinate 24,830,897, forward strand.
TTGCACTTTCTTTGCTTCCTTTGCGATATGTATGTAATTTTACAATTTCTTTCTTCTCCTTTGAGAAGAGCAAGCTTTGTCTTCCTTTGCATGTTCTAGCTAGCAAAACCTTTCTCCCCCTTTGTTTTTGTCAAAAAGAAGGGAAGAGTATAATTTTTTTCCCTTTACATGAATTTTGAAATTATGACAATCAACAAGGATAAATATTCATGAGGTATCAAAAGTTTACATTCATAATTCAAAGTCAATTTATGAAAATCAAGTTATGAACCAGAATCAAGTTGTAAATTTAACATTCAAGCTATCTCTTACGGTACTTATTACGATGCTAACAATTTTGCGATACGTTAGCAAGTAATTTTTGCTTGCTCTAGCAAAATTCTTTCTTTCGTGATGCATAAGCTAGCAAGCATTTGCCTTAAGCTAGGAATCTTTCTCCCCCTATATCATTGTCAAAAAGAAGGGATGAATATTATTTCAAGCAAATAATTTTACAACAATCAATATTTCAATTTTTATATGATGAAAACAAGCTATAGATGCAAAGAATTCATGAAAGATATCAATATGAAACATCAACAAGAATCAAAAGATATCATTCATGGTTCATAATTATTCTTTTTAGAAAAATCAAGATAATGCTAGTCATATGTGCCCTACAAGCCAATCACATGAGTGATGGCACTTGTGACTTGATATGTACTTTGTCTCTTTACTTATTATTAGGCGTTTTATCACTTTATCTTGCATGCTGCATATACTGTGATGTCCTTGGATCTGTGCAATGGAAATCGAATTGTGATGAGATCATGATAATGAGACCGATTCATCTTTAAACACAGACCCTAAAACATCTTGGTCATAGGTTACTCGAGAGGGACATCGAGATAATCAGATAGACTGGTGCTGTATACCCATTCATATGATGGAGGTAGCTGTTCTCATAGCTACCCGTGTGGGGACACTAAGGGTACAGTGCAGGTGCTCATTGGAGAATGAGTTCACTGATTGATCCACCTACGGAATGCTGGATGGTTATTGATACCTCACATCAGATAGTGATTCCGTAGTCCCAATAGTGTATCTGGTCCTTAGACTTGAGACACCAAGGATGTCTTGTATGAGTACTCCACTCTTTGATACCAGACTTAGAGGTTTGGAAAGTTTCAGATCTAGTATAGTCAGTCATTGGGAGTGATAGCCAACCTTACGAGAGGTATTGAGTGTCAATAGAGGATCATCCGCTCTTAGTATCATGAGAGAAATATCCCTTGTATTCTTGCTCGAACAAATCCTTAGCCAAGGTTATTCGGATTGAGAGAGAAAGGGTTCTCTGGGAGAATCCGACAAGAGCAAGACTCGAGGAGAGACCGTATGGGCCTAACAACACCATGCTCGGTATAGGGTCTTTGGGATATTGGATGGATGAAGGACTATAGATACATGGTAACTGAGGACAAATAGGTCCAAAGGATTGGATTCCCCTGTATCGTCGAGGGGTCGTGGCGTAGTGGCCTAGTACATCCGTAGTCGATGAGTTGGGTGAATTATTATAGAGATAATAATTCACTAAGTCAGAAGGAGTTCTGACAAGTATGACTCACGGCCAGCTTGATATTGGGCCTAGAGGGTCATACACATATGGTAGGTGTTGCGATGAGTAGAGGTTCAGATATGAGATATCCGCTAAACCCCCTATCTTATTGGATATCCATTAAGCCCCTGTATTATTGGATCCTGAGATGAGATCCAATAATTGCTAATAAAAGATTATTGGGTAAAAACCCACTAATCCAAGTGGCTTGGATGATTGGATGGAGATCCAATACCCAATAAGGCAAAAGATCCATTAGGGTTTTCAAGGGGCCTCTATAAATAGGAGAGAACCAAAGCTCTATAGGCTAAGGGTTTCTTTTGGTAGCCACCTCCTATTCTCCTCGCCCTAGAGAGAGAGGTGCATCGTCGCAATCCCTACCGTGTGGATACCGCTAGAGAGGAGGATGCTTGACCTCCTTCATCCTCTCCCACAGATCTGTAGGAATTCAGGTATATATGATCTCCCTAAGTATCTTCTTTTACACGTGCAGTTTTATGGATTTGTTTTTGACGCACCGATTTTCGCACGACTACGGAAACTTTCTACGGGAAATATGAGGTTTTGTGTTTTCTATTCTTCTGCTGCGCATGTGATGTCGCTCCCTTGAAGGATTTCCCAATAGTGGTATCAGAGCCCGGTTGTTCGTGCGAAGATCGGATCTTAAACTGCGTGCGTTGTGTTTTAGATCTACTTTTGACACCAAAATCATTGGTGCGAAGGGCGAGAAAGGGTAGCAACCGTTGCTGGCCGCTCGTGTAGCAACCGCAAGGCTGCTTGCAGCCTTGCTGCTTGTAGCCTTGCTGCTTGCATAGGCAGTAGCCAGTGGCCGGTGGCTTGCATGCAGGCGGCAGCCGACCGGCAGACTGCGGACCGCCAGCAGGCAGCACCTACAGGCTACTTGCGTCGACGGCTTGCCCGCAGGATTCAGCGCCACCTGCGAGCACTGCGACCGCGGGCAGAAGTGCCTGCATGGGTAGGGGCGCCGGCAGGTGCTACACCTACAAGGGGTAGCGCCGCCCGTGGGCAATCTGCCTGCAGATGTGGGGGCACCCGCAAGGGGCAGCATCGCCCTCGAGCAGGGGCGGCACGCCCGGCCGCAGTGGCCGTCGCCGACAGGGTGGCGGCGGTCGCAACTCTACAGAAGGGAAAGGTATTAGGTTTTTTGGGTAAAACATAGTTTTGCCCCTCGAAATTTTAAAAATTTCGATTTCTATCCCTTTTGACAGAATGACTAAAATACCCCTAAGAATTTCTAAAATTCTAATTTTATCCCTTATGGCCGAATGACCAGAATGCCCTTGGGAATTTAGATAATTTTCTCTGTCTCTGATTTCAAAAATATATATATGTTAATTAAATAGTTTAATTAACTATTATTTTTTATATAGTAGTCTTATAAAATAACATATACATGTGATGTATGATGTGGACAGATGATCATGGACCTATGATGTGATGTGTGTACATGTGATTCTTATTATTGAGGCCTGCGAGCCTCTATTTTTTTCATTTATTGTCGGGCCTGCGTGCTTGTAATTATGTTGTAATTACATGAGGAGGCACAACAGTAACGTGACTCACGAGGCTGAGACGAACGATCCGATGCATGGAGATGCGTTGAGATGCCGACGAATCCGACGAAGCAAGATGGACAATCATAGAGTATAAAGATGCGTCAACGTACACATAGATCTTGATGTGAGTGATTGGGCCCACTGGCTTGGGTTTGATCACATTAGGATGTGGTCCATGATCATCTGGTGTGATTGCTCATGTGATGTGTGATTAGAAATACACATACTAGATATGTATATATATATTTGCATACGATGTAGATATAATGCGTATGTGTGTGACACATTATGTTAGGAGACCAAATCAAAAATCCTCTCCATTAATAATATTAAGTCGGTAAACGTGAGGCAATTAGATTGACCCATGTGGCCTTCCATCGTTATAGTTATGAACTGATTTCCGGTGTAGGTTGAGTTGGTCGAGTCCCTCGAGACTCACCTATATCGTATCTCGCTATCTTATCTACGACATAGAGATATCATTGGTGACCTGAGGACATGGTATGCTTGGTCGAGTCCCTCGAAAGTATATCACCGAATCAGACTCATCTAGTAACGATGGTGATGACTTAACCGAACATCATAGTTGGTCGAGTCCCTCGAGGCCATGGTGGTTCGGAGGCCGAACAGGATGGGAATCACAAGAAGTTGTGATTGGCAAGAGTTACCTACCTTTACGGGCTTAACGTGATTGATCGAGTCCCTCGAAGTTACGTTAAGATGCCGATTAGATCCTGATCTCCACTAGAGATCCACTAGGGGTCTCCGATTCACATACCGGAGGGTGTTGTGTGTCTCGTAAAAAATTAGTGGGAATACATTAAGATAGAAGTCCTTATCTTAATTGTTTAAATTTCTACAAAGTCTGCATGTTATTTATTTCTGCTACATCTTTTATTTCAGAAAAATATCGCTTTCAAATCCTTTACGTGGCATACTTGATGCAAACCGCCTCACTGGTCCAAATTATACGGATTGGCTTCGCTATCTAAGAATTGTTCTCACGGTGGAGAAAATCACTTATGTCCTTAATACAGTGATCCCTACGCCCGACGAAGGGGCAAGCGAGGATTAGATCGCTCGTTATGTGAAGTACTTAGATGATTCCACTCTTGCTTAGTGTTATATGTTGGCCTCTATGACTATTGAGTTATAGAGACAGGATGAAAATATGGATGTTAATTCCATACTCTTGCATCTCCGTAAACTGTTTGAGGAACAGGGAAGAAATCAGCGATATGAGATATCAAAGAGTCTTTTCTGTACTAGGATGACTGAGGGGACACCGGTTCAAAACCATGTCCTTAAGATAATTGATTGGATCGAGAAACTCACAGGTCTAGGAATAGTCCTAGAGGATAACCTGTGTATAGATCTTGTGCTTTAGTCCCTACCAGATTCCTTTTCTCAATTCATAATAAATTTTAATATAAATAAACTTGAGGTGACCCTCCCAGAGCTCCTCAATATGTTGAGAGAAGCAGAGAGCACCATCAAGAAAGAGAAATCGGTTCTCTACACTGGTGAGACCAGAAAGAAAAGGAAGGCTGAGAAGACTCTTAAGAAGGGCAAGGGCAAGGGCAAAATGGGTAAGGCAAAGGTTGCCAAGAAAGATCCAACAAAGGACAAAGGCCAGTGCTTCCACTACGGCAAAGATGGGCACTGGAAGAGGAACTACAAAGAGTACCTTGCAGAGAGGGCAAAACAGAAGCTTGCAGAAGCTTCAGGTACATTCATGATCAGTCTCCATTTGTCATAATCTTATGATAACACATGGGTATTGGATACCAGGAGTGTTTATCATATTTGCAATTTGTTGTAGGTTCTAGCAGGACTTAGGAGATTGAACAGAGGCGAGATGGACCTTAAGATGGTCAATGGAGCAAAGGTTGCTGTAGTGGCTATTAGCAAGGTCACCTTGCATCTGCCTGATGGAGCTATTATTGCATTAGATGCATGCTATTATGTTCCTTCTATTATCAAAAATATTATTTCTATTTCATGTTTGACAGTTATTGGATATAAATTAGTTTTTGAGAACAATGGTTGTTCAATAATATTAGATGATGAGATCATCACGAGAGGAATATTGCATAATGATTTATTTATGCTAGATACAGCTCCACATATCATGAGTGTAAGTGAGTCTAAGAGGAAATGAGAAGAGGAGAACCAGACAGAAAAGAGAATTAAAACCCTTCAATCATATTAAGGAGGTGAGTACTTGAGTACAGAGTTCACCCAGTTCCTCAAAGACTATGGGATTTTATCCCAATGGACACCTCCTTATACACCATAGCTTAATGGTGTATCAGAAAGGAGGAATCGCACACTGTTAGACATGGTGTGTTCCGTGCTATGTTTTGCTGACCTACCCATCTCATTCTGGGATATGCCCTAGAAACCGCAGCTTACCTTCTGAACAGAATTCCAACTAAGTTAGTGATGTCTACTCCATATGAGATATGGAATGGGAAAAAGTCTGATCTTAAATTGTTAAGATTTGGGGCTATCTTGCCCATGTTAAGAGACACAACCATGACAAGTTGGAATCTAGGACGGAACGGTGCAAGTTCATGGGATACCCTAAGGAAACTTATGGGTATTATTTCTATCACCCTAAGGACCAAAAGGTCTTTATAGCTAAGAGAGCAATATTCCTTGAGAAGGAACACATTCTTGGTGAAGACAGTAGGAGCATGATAGAGTTGAGCGAGGTTGGAGAACCTAGCTCAAGCACCATTCCAGAATCTGTTCAGATACCTAACACACAAGTTTCAACTTTACGTAGGTCCGATAGAGTATCTCATCCTCCTGAGAGATATGTGGGACATATCAGAGGAGAGGATGTTAAGGATATTCATCCTCAGACCTACGAGAAGGCTTTTATGAGTATAGACTCCAGAAAATGGCAAGAAGCCATGAATTCAGAAATGGATTCTATGTACTCCAACAAGGTTTGGAACCTAGTTAATTCACCAGAGGGTATTGTACCCATTGGTTGCAAGTGGATCTTCAAAAAGAAGATTGGAGTAAATGGAAAGGTAGAGACCTATAAAGCAAGGCTAATGGCTAAGGGGTATTGTCAGAGGCAATGTGTTGACTATAACAAAACTTTCTCACTTGTAGCCATGCTAAAATCCATTTGAATTCTATTGGCTATTGCAGCACACTATGATTATGAGATCTGGCATATGGACGTCAAAACTGCATTCCTCAATGGCAACCTCGATGAGGAGGTGTATATGATATAGCCTGAGGGATTCATATCCAGGGATAACCTAGATAAGGTGTGCAGGTTGCTTAGGTCCATTTATAGATTGAAGCAAGCTTCCCGAAGTTGGAACATAAGATTTGATGAGGCAATCAGATCTTATGACTTTGTTAAGAACGAAAATGAGCCTTGTGTGTATAGGAAAGTAAGTGGGAGCACTATCACCCTTTTGGTATTATATGTGGATGACATCTTGATCAATGAGAATGATGTAGGAATGCTCTCCACAGTAAAGACTTGGTTATCTAGGCACTTCTCCATGAAGGACTTAGGGGAAGCATCCTGCATATTGGGGATACGGATCTATAGAGATAGATCCAAGAGGATGCTTGGCTTGTCCCAGTCCAGGTTCATAGACACCATTGTCAAAAGGTTTGGCATGAAAAATTCCAAGAGATGTCTCATACCAATGAGACATGGAATATCACTTTCTAGAAGTATGTCCCCAAAGACTCCCAAAGAAAGGGCACACATGGATATGATACCATATGCATCAGCAATATGATCTATCATGTATGCTATGCTATGTACCAGGCCTGATATAGCGCATGCTTTGAGTGTCACGAGCAGATATCAGGCAGATCCAAGCTTGGAGCACTGAAAAGCAGTAAAAAGTATCCTTAAGTACTTGAGAAGGACTAAGGGTCTTTTACTGGTATATGGAGGTAGTAGCCTCAGGGTTGAGGGCTACACGGACTCGAGCTTTTAGTCTGATGTCGATGATAGCAAGTCTAATTCAGGGTATGTGTTCACCCTGAATGGAGGAGCAGTATGCTGGAAGAGTTCCAAGCAAGACAATACTACTAACTCGACCATAGAGGTGGAATATAAAGGAGGGAGTCTGGATGAGGAAGTTCATCACAGATCTAGGAGTCATCCCGAGCAGCGAGGAGCTAATTCCCTTATATTGCGACAACTACGGGGCGATTACTCAAATAAGGGAACTTGGGTCCCATCAGAAGTATTCTGAGGAGGTTCCAACTTATTAGAGAGATCATAGTCCGAAGAGATGTAGTAATGGAAAGAATTCCATCCGAAGATAACATTGCAGATCCACTAACAAAGCCATTGACTCAGATTGTCTTTGAGCATCACAGAGGTATGATGGGGATCAGACATATTGGTAATTGGCTTTAGGTTAAGTGGGAGATTGCTAGTCATATGTGCCCTGTAAGCCAATCACATGAGTGATGGCACTTGTGACTTGATATGCACTTTATCTCTTTGCTCATTATTAGGCGTTTTATCACTTTATCTTGCGTGTTGCATATACTGTGATGTCCTTGGATCTGTGCAATGGGAATCGGATCGTGATAAGATCATGATAATAAGACTGATTCACCTTTAAACGCAGACCCTAAAACATCCTGGTCATAGGTTACTCGAGAAGGACATCGAGATAACCAGATAGACTGGTGTGCTGTATATCTTTTCATATGATGGAGGTAACTGGTCTCATAGTTACTCGTGTGGGGCACTAAGGGTACAGTGCAGGTGCTCATTAGAGAATGAGTTCACTGATTGATCTGCCTATGGAATGCTGGATGGTTATTGATACCTCACATCAGACAGCGATTCCATAGTCCCAGTAATGTATCTAGTCCTTAGACTTAAGACACCAAGGATGTCCTGTATGAGTACTCCACTCTTTGATACCGGACTTATAGGTTTAGAAAGTTCCAGATCTAGTACAATCGGTCATTGGGAGTGGTAGCCAACCTTACGAGGGCTATTGAGTGTTGATAGATGATCATCCGCTCTTAGTATCATGAGAGGAATATCCCATGTGTTCTTGCTCGGACAAATCCTTGGCCAAGGTTATTCGGATTGAGAGAGAAAGGGTTCTCCGGGAGAATCCAACAAGAGCAAGACTCGAGGAGAGACCGTATGGGCATGACAGCACCATACCCGGTATAGGGTCTCTGGGATATTGGATGGATGAAGGACTATAGATACATGGTAATTGAGGATATATAGGTCCAAAAGATTGGATTCCCCTGTATCATCTGGGGGCCGCGGCGTAGTGGCCTAGTACATTCACAGTCGATAAGTTGGGTGAATTATTATAGAGATAATAATTCACTAAGTCAAAAGGAGTTCTGACAAGTATGACTCACGGCCAGCTCGATATTGGGCCTAGAGGGTCACACACATATGGTAGGTGTTGCGATAAGTAGAGGTTCGGATATGAGATATCCGCTGAACCCCCTATCTTATTGGATATCCATTAAGCCCTTGAATTATTGGATCTTGAGATGAGATCCAATAATTGCTAATAAGAGATTATTGGGTAGAAACCCACTAATCCAAGAAGCTTGGGTGATTGGATGGAGATCCAATACCCAATAGGGCAAAAGATCCATTAGAGTTTTCAGGGGGCCTTTATAAATAGGAGGGAACCAAAGCTCTATAGACTGAGGGTTTCTTTTGGTAGCCACCTCCTGTTCTCCTCTCCCTAGAGAGAGAGGTGCATCGTCATAATCCTTGCCATGTGGATACCGCTAGAGAGGAGGATGCTTGACCTCCTTCATCATTTCCCATAGATCTATAGGAATTCAGGGACATACGATCTTCCTAGGTATCTTCTTTTACACGTGCAGTTTTGTGAATTTGTTTTTGACACACCGATCTTCACACGACGATGGAAGCTTTCTATGTAAAATCTAGGGTTTTGTGTTTTCTGTTCTTTCGCTGCGCATGTGATGTCGCTCCCCTGAAGGATTTCCCAACAGATAAATGTATTAATTTTCAATTCAAGATAAATATCATACAACCAAGAATCATAATATATAAAAGCATATCAATATCAAGGATCAAGTCATGATTACAAGTGCTAACATATTTTCTTTTCATTCATTTTTAAGCCATGATAAAAGAATAAATCAATGATTCAATCATTAAGCACATTTCTTTTTCATCAAATTTTCAATCATCACATAAGGCATTTAAGGAAGTATTGAAACATGAAAAAAAAATTTAGCATATAATGTTTTAATCATCGACCTTAAGTAATAAATCCAAAAGTCATAAATTAAAAGGTTCATAAATCATTTTAACAAGTCTCCCTTTTAGAAAATAACAAGAGGAAGTCTTAGGAGATCAAACACAAGATCTTGATTCATATATAGAAATTTTCATTACGATCATGATTTTTATGGAAAAAATTTCAAATTAATAGTTCCGAGAAATCAAAATCATGAAAAAAAAAATTTTGAGTAAGGAATAAAAAATTATCGATTCATGCATTCAAACTCTCATTACTCAGTATATTTAAAAACACAAGTATCAAAATATCAAGATCACGAATTCATAAAAATTCAAGTATTGAATTCCAAAAAATCAAAAGACAAGATACATTTCATTTAAAGAATTTTCTTTTGATAAAATGGAAGGAGCATGATAAACGATCTTGATTTATAAAGAACTTCAAGTTATAATTGTCAAAATCATGATTTCAATAAAATTTCGTTATAGCAAAATAAAATCTTTTAGAACTTGATTCAAGCATTAAATATATCTTAACAAGTCATAATTCCAAAAGATTCAAGAATCACTAAAAGAAAAATCATTTAAGTTTAATTTGACTACTTCATAATTATTATTAAAATCATTTTCATAGATTCATATAGATGGATTATTTAACACATTATCTAAATCTCATTCATAATTCAAGTGATTCACAAAAATATCTCAAGTCAAGAATTTAAAGTTATGATTTCAAGAGATCAAGAGAGGAGTCATAAAATCATTTAAACTCATTTTGTCAATTCGAAACTCATAATCAAATTATCAAAATCATTCTCAAGATTCAAAAGACTTATATGAACATAGTATACATGGATTCGTCATTTGTCTTTTTATGCCAAATAAAAAATTTCAAGAATCATATATTTCCCCTTTTATGATTAATTTCAATTGAACATGCCTTTCTCGTTTAATGTCAAATAGAGATAAGCATGAAAGTTCAAGACGTAAAGGGAAATTTTTTAACACAACTCATCAAGTATGATTCTAACCATCCATTTTCAGGCCAAAAATATAGCACATTACATATAAGGCATCTTTCAACAAAAATTTGATTCAACATGATAATATATTTTATTTAAGTGTGCTCAAGTCCTTTTTATATAAGGGATGTGTATCAAGTTTAAAACTTAGACACGTTACATTATTAAAAATATGATAGGTCATCTAAAAAATTTCATCATGAAATCGATAAGACCAAAAGCACAATAGTTCAAGATATAAAATTTACTCATCATGCATAATGTGTTTCATTTTAAGTTGTTTGTTTTATATGAGTGTGCTCATGTTTTAAAGGATGAGTATCATGTTTAAAACCAATACATGAGTTTCGTCATCATGATATAACACCTTTAAATTCTCATGATATCATAAAATCATTAAGCATGACAACAAACTTTTAATATTTTCATTTCATCATTATCAATGATGATTTCATAAGGTATGTTCAAATATTTATATGAAAGCCATCATTATATAAATTCGAAATATAGGTTTGTCATTAAACCCATTAAGATCAAATGCATCAAACATCATGCTAGTGTATTTTCTCATCTTTATGAGTTTCAATTTAAGTGACTTGATCTTTCATAAGAATGTTCAAATTTTTCATATGAAAATATCATGCATCATATTTAAAAAAAATATATCATCAAAATCATTTTAATTCTTTCTTTAATTAGTTATAACAAGATAATCGTGCTCAAATTTTTGCTAAAGTCATTTTATAAATTTCATCATAAAAATGATTAAGACCAATTAATCCAATATAGAGGTTTTTAAATCATAAGCATGATACAAACATCCATTATCAAAAGACTTTAATAAAATCCATACATAAATATGTATCATATTTAAAATTGAAAATCTATATGGAAAGTATACATGGAATTTTATCATCTCAAAATATCATCTTAATTCGTTATGAAAACAATTAGACCAAAAACACGTTAATCCAAAACATAGAGTCAAATCAACATTACTTCAAAAACTAATGCATATTATAAAATCGTCAATCATCATGTTTAGAGACAATGTAAAACATCAAGATACATGTACATGGGTTAATCCTAGGCAATATCACAAATCATGCATCAAAAATCGATACGGAAATCATAAACATTCATGGAATTAATCTTGTACACAAATCAAGTGATTATCACCCATAATGTTGCATCAATCTAAATTTCAAAATATAACATGCATGAAAGATTAGCAATATAATTTTCATGGTCAAGTTTTTAACTTTTAAAGGTGCTAAAAATAGAAACATGATATAATTTTTGAAAAATAATTTTTATTACCTACCTTCTAAATTAAGCACTCATGAAAAACATCATGTAATTTCAAAATAATTCAAGAGAGTTAAGTTACTTACCTTGTAGTCGAAGCTCGTCAAAGTATATTTCGCCTCTTCGTCATTTGATTCTTCTTTGCACTTCTTCATCATCTTTGGCCTCTTCCTCTATTCAAGTTTATTTATATTTTATAATTTTTATTTAATGAACTTATTAAGATTCATTAAAAGTTCAATATCCTCTTCATTGTCCTCGTCACTTGAGTCATCACTCAAGTAACATTTTATAGTTCGGAGTTCCAAAACCTTCTTGTTCTTTAGAAGGTGGTTAATATGTTCATCATGTTCCAATAGGCTTATTTCATATGTCATTAGTGAGCCAATAAGTTCTTCAATCGAAAGGTTATTTAGATTTTTTGCTTCTTGTATTACAGTTATTTTAGGATTCCACCTTTTTGGAAGGGATCTTAAGATCTTGCTTACGAGTTCAAAATCCAAAAAAGATTTACCAAGAGCTCTTAGACTATTGACGATATCTGTGAAATGGGTATACATATTGCCGATAGTTTTGCTTGGTGTCATTCGGAAGAGCTCAAAATCATACAATAAGAAGTTTACTTTCGAGTCTTTGACTCTACTAGTTCCCTCATGCGTGATTTCAAGTGTTCGCCAAATTTCAAAAGCCGTTTCGCACGTAGAAATCCGATTGAACTCATTCTTGTCCAAAGCACAAAATAAGGCATTCATAGCTTTTGCATTTAAAGAAAAAGATTTCTTATCCAAGTCCGATCATTCGTTCGTCAATTTAGAGGGAAGTTGAAAATGGTTTTCAACAACGTTCCACAAATCCAAATCCATTAAAAGCAAGAAAACTCTCATTCGAGTTTCCCAATAAGTGTAGTCTGATCGTTTAAAGAACGGTAGACGAACAACCGAAAAGCCCTGTTGAAAGCCATGAAGAGCCATTTCTTATAGGTGTAAATCCGAATGAGAAATAATGTGGCTCTAATACCAATTATTAGGGATCGAGCGGCACTAAGAAGGGGGGGTGAATTAGTGTAGCAGATAAATACGATAAACTTTAGCACTTTTAAAACAATTTCGGAAACTTCGTACGTTGAAATCAACATTTCATTTGAAACTGTTTCGATTGCATTTTAACTTGAAAGCATATGTAAGAAGATGAAGAGGAAGTCAAGTAAGTAAAGTAGCAAGATGAAGATGATTTACAGTAAAGTAAGTTGCCGAAAGTAAATGCAAACCGATTTATAGTGGTTCGGTCATGCGACCTACGTCCACTCCCGATTCCTCTTCACTTAAGGCTACTCGCTTTTCTACTAGCTATCCTCCTTCCAACGGGCGAGGATGAACTCCCTTACAGCACCTCTCCTTTTGCTGGGCTTAAGAGATAACCCTTACAAGGCCTCTCACTCCTCTCTTGGACTAGAACATACTTAAAACTTAGAGGAAAGATTTTGATACACTTTTAATAGAATTTTCCCTCTCTTTATCTCAGTTCTAGACCTCCCTTCATCTATGAATGAGAGGGGTATTTATAGGCCTCAAGAGGATTCAAATTTGAATCACCTTGGTTTTCGGTATTCTGGCGGTATTGGGCGGTGCCACCGCCCAGCCAACGGTCTCATCGCCAGTGCTCTCGGGTGCTGGGCAATGCCACTGCCCCAGCCTGGGCGGTGCCACCGCCCACCCTCTCAGCCACGGGGCGGTGCCACCGCCCAGCCTATTTTAGCTCACTGGTTTGGGCCTAAAACTCGGCCCAAATCGATCCAAATTAAGGCCCAATTGGTCCCCTACTTGGGTTATAGGATTAATACCTAATCCTAACCCAAATTAATATGCTAACTATAAATTTAAAGGCATTTCCTAAGCTATTATAAAGTCCGACATGTCACGACTTCTTCCGGCGAGCTTCCAATGAACTTCTGGCGGTCTTCCAACGAACCCTCGGAAACCATTCTGCGGACTCCCGGCAAGCTCCCAGACTTCACGATAATCTTGGCAAGTTCCACCGAGCTTCTTTGGTAAGCTCCGATCTTTCTTGGCTAGCTTCGCGAACTTCTGATGAACCTTCCAGCGAACTTCCGAAAACCCTTCGGCAAGCTCCCTACTCGTTCTTGGCCAGTTCTGACAACACTCCCAATGAATCTTCGGACTTTCGTCGAACTCTCAAACTCCCAACGATCCATCACACTTGTCTTCCGGCACTTTGTTTTGTTTTACGTCTTCATCGTCATCGTAATTAATCTTACACACAAAAACAAAACTCTACTTCGATCTAGACAATTATTATAACGCGAATTGACATTCAGTTACCCAGCACGTCATTGATTAGTGCTTCGTCCGATTCTTCGGTACTTCATCCTCTCTTACGGCTTGTTGCCCAATCGACGGTTGACCTCCGCAACCCCGATATCCTTGGTGCAACTCCGCTCTTCTTGGCCTAATGCCCGACGTCCGAAGCCTTCTATCGATTGTCGACCGAACCTCCGACTCGACATTCAATATCCTGACGTGATCACTTCCAACGCAACGTCAATTCCTCCAGCGTCAACTGTCTAATCCTAATCGATAGTAGACCTGCGTAACTTAAAACGTAGTTAGATCACAAAACACAATCAATTAGTTTCATCATCAAAATATGAGATTCAACAAATCATGCTAACAAAAACGATGGTTAGGATGGTTGAAGGGGAGGTTTGGTCTCTGAAGGTGAGTCCCGAAATAAGAAATTTTCTATGCAAATTGTTCTCCCGAAATAAGCTCTTTATTAATTCTCCATAGCATATTTATTTTCTAATGTTTTTGGCGTTAGTTCACCCTCGCGGATCGTGACCCTTTGTCCCGACCATTGTGACATCTCTATCGCCCAGTGCATAAGGGGGCATGATGACTTGATGTCATTCTTATCTTTCTCCGATCTATCAATCATCCACAGCTTATTTGTGTCCTTTATGTCTTAGCTTAAGATAAGTTAGGATATGGATTTTACGACTTCAGCGACTGGGAGACCTTCATCGTTTAATAAATTAGATTTACCTCACTCGGCTCCCATTTGAGGCAGTGAACGACTAATTGTATGATTAGTCATACAGTTAGTGTGATTTTGATAGGTAAATTGTACATGTATGAATTGAAAAAGGTTAAGAGTTTCTTGGTACCTGCTCGATCAGAGGAAGATAGACGCCAACATCTGCAAGTATGGTACCATCATCTAATATTCCACCGTCACCTCCAACTCCAACATAAATGTCATCTCTGCCCATCATGTAAAGAATATCGTACACATGATTGACAGCATGCGCAGCATCTGTCCATGCATTGGCACTAATCGTAACAGCCTGAAACGAAGCACATCATGTTTCTTATTCTTCTTAGGTAACAAGCAGGCAAGCCTAATGTCAAAATTGGAGAACAGTAGTTGCAATACCAACATAGGCAAGTGTCAGTGACGTTGCTTTACAATATTAAGATTGACACAGAATTATCATAGTTTAACTTGAGCCTTCCCTTTGCTACAATCCATATATTAAATGCCGGGGATGTGGGTGAATGTAAAATACAAAGTGCAGGTTTTGTATTAAGAATCTGCTTTTGACCATGTCCAAAAGTATAGAATGATAGCATTCTCGAGCACATCACCAACTAGAGAAGCATCTTCTCTTTTGTTTTCTGCGAAAGAACGGGAACAAAACCTTCACCTACCAAAACACACAAGGAACACCAAGAAAAGCCTTGGCAAAGTGCTTCACCGATGTTGATGCTGTGAGCTGACTTCTATTTTCTTCGTTTGTGGGAATGCTAATGCAAGCTATTACTGAAGATATTGGAGATACACCAGTCATTCGGATTGAACCTTATTTTTACTGAACATTATACCCAGAGAAGAAGAAACCATGAACAGTCCAAAATGAGCACTGGAATCAGCAATTCAGTAGCCATACCTTGAGGTCGAACTGGGATCGGCTCTGCTTCAACAGGTACAGAAGTGCCAAGGAATCGTCGGTATCCATGTCGGTATCGAGGAGAATCCGGCGAGGCTTCGCTTGCACCGGACAGGACTTCCAACCAAGGCAGATGCCCATCAGCACAAGAAACAAAAATAGCACTCTTCTGTCCATTCTCTTCCCCTCTCTCTCCCTCGCTACAAAGCATCCAGAAGAATCACATCAGACCAAGTTGGTTAACAGAGAATGAGTCTGACAAGTTTCGATAACGCATGAACGTGAACACGGAGAGAAGGATAGCTTACACAGAGAAAAGAAGAGGGTTGGTGGGGCGGCGGGAGGGGAGGGGGGAGAGAAGGCACTAGTTAGTATGTATACTGTGAATCCATGTATCTAATCGTTGCGGAAATCGCATCGGATGTGTAAGAAATTCACTTGGAATGCACCTTCTCAATCTGTGGATGAGATCCACAATATATCATATCCCGCACTTATGTGGATTGCATTGGCAAGCCTGGGTCTTCGAGCTAGAAAACATGTTGTCTCAGGCTGACACTGTCCTCGTCAACTTAGCCACCTTGCTCACTGCACAACTTGTGTTTAGCCCAAAATGTTCCTTCTGGTTTTGGTGTGATGCGAGGGAAGCTACGGACTTAGCGTTGACTTTAACTTCGACGGAGGAGGAAGCATTTGGTCGGCAGCATCCACACTGCTAGGTAGGCTTCTCCAGAGTGTGAGATTACTAAAGGTCTTGTTTGACATTGTTATCCTACTAGTGCGAGAGTGAAATATCTGTTGATGCATGCTATTTGCTTCGACAGCTAATAATGGCAAATACATTAACGTCTTCCCTCATGAACATACATGTCCTCTGCTTTGTGCATTCTCAGTCACAATAGAAGTCAAAAGTTGATTATTATTATATACTATGCGCATGTCAGTTTCGGATCCTTGCAGCAATTCTGGATCAAACGCTGCGAGAATTAAAATGGGTTAGGATTGATAAGTTTTTTTAAAAGATTCTAATTATCTTAAAATAGCTTTAATTAAATTTAAACTTTTTGGTGGATTAGGATTTAAATTTTAATTAAGGATTCAAGTAGGAAGAGTCCTTAGAAGATTAGAATTCCATTCTATTAATACACCTTGAGTCTCAAGGTCTTTATGAGAGGGAGAGCAAAGACATCTTCTTCGATATTTCTTAGGGTTTATTTCTAATGGATCTAGAGAGAGTTGAGAGAAATTTTTTTTGAATTTATATAAGAGGATATACGAGGGAAGTCGAGCTTGAACAAAAATACCAAGTAATTGCTCTCACCATGGATAAATTTTCTTCAAGTAGTTACCAAACCACATTACATTTTTAAGTATGTTCCTTATTTATTGATCTCTATAATTTCTTTTGGTTTTGAAAGTTTCCTCTCCCTCTGTGATATTATAGCTTAAAAGAACTACACATTCAACAAAAATATCATTAGTGTTTATACTGGTTTTAGTATGAAGAAATTTGATGAAATTAATAATTTCACCAAAAGAAGGTGAAGTGAAGGATCTTCTTATTTAACAAGGCTAACAAAAAAGATGGAGGGGTCTAAGGGTAAGTTTTATTTGTCTTATAATATTATCAACAATATTATTGATGATGAATCCATCACCAACCGTTATTTAAGATAAGTTAGAAAATCTTTTTCTAAGCAAAAGTTAAAACTAATAAGTTAACTGGAAATCACTTGTGGATGATTTTTCTTTTTTTTTTTCGTTTCATGAAGTTCAGGATTTATATTTCCTTCATTAAACACCTTGTGATAATTGCTTGGAATTATATTTTTTTTCCTATATTTTTTCCAAAAATATGAAACTTGATTCAAACTACATTATTCAAAAAATAAAAAGATAACGCAAATAGTGATGCGCAATAAGTTAAAATGTTCTTAGATATACAAAAGGACCACTAAGTTCATTGTTTTCTTTTTTAATAAAAGAAAACCTCCAATAAACTATAACGAAAGCCAAAAGCCAAAAGCTATGAGCATAGATTCTTCTCAACTCTGAAATTTTCTTTTTATGCAGTCCAACTTTCAACTCCCTGGGTGCTTCCTTTGATCTTTCTTTAAGTTCGTCATTATCCCTTCCATTTAGGCTCATGACCACTCCTCTTCCATTAGCAAGAGGAGTTGGATCGCTTTTGGCATACAAGAAGACTCTGCCCACTTGTCAGTTAGACAGAAGCAGCAGTTAATTTCATTTTCTTCTGGAGTGAAGCCACGTTCATAAACAATAAACCACATAACCATTTGTCCTAATCTCTCTTTTTGTTTTTGTTTTTGTTTTTTTTTTTTTTTTGACCTTTGTAATGATGTTCTCTCTTTTTCTTTCTAACTATTTGTCCTATATGGTCCTAAACCATATAACCAAATAACCATTTTTCCTAAGAACTTCTGGGTCCAGGCATGCATTTCAGATCATGAATGTGAAGCCGCATACATGTAGGACCAAAAGGTGATGCCCCGCATGGTGAAGGATTCCCAGAACCAAAGGCCACGCTGAGTTGTTCTGTGATTCCCATCCTCAACCCACCAATTAGAATATTTTTTCTTCCTACAACATTTAGCAACAATGAATCAGATGTTCGGTGTTCGGGGCATCCACTTAAGTCCATTTAGAACCGCTCGATGGGGCCTTGGCTAAGCCGCCTAAGCCCAACCTAAACATGGATATTAGGGTAAAGAGGTAAATGAGGCACTATCAAACAAGTTAATCATGTCGGCTTTTCGATAACCACTTGATAACAGCAGCATGGCCACATCATAAACAATGTGAACTCAAAGGTTCCACGGGTAGCAACACGTTACATGCAATACCGGATATTGTCATTGTTTTTGCAACTTACTGTCAAGGTCCATATGTAGACCTCACAGAACTCAAAACAGAAAGTTCACTGGGTTTACAGCCGAAATACTAGCAACACCGCTCAAAGAGAACCAGGTAAATTTTAGTAAAACTAAATTATCAGCAGCATGCTAAGCGTATGTACAATACTGCCTGTATCTCAAATTACTCTAAACTTACAATAATTATACCTACGACAGACTTTCGGCATAGAAATTCACAGAGAGACCAGCAACCAAAAAAAAAAAAAAAAAACAGCACCAACAATCTCATTTTGCCCATCACCTACCTACATGTTGACTTGTGTAGGTTCTTCTGGATTGATTTTAATGACTCGAGTCAGAACCAGGGGTGCCATGTTGGATCCATCATGCATAGGTTCCTCGGTTCCAAGGCTGCTTCGACCAGATCTGTGACACCTCTTTGTACAGATTGCGGGGGATCAGTAGTGTTATCATCCTAAAACAAAAAAGAAATAATTTGTCAGAAAATGCCGTAATCTGGGAGAGCGAGAGCTCCATAACACAGCATTTTCTAACCTTGTGCAACCAAAAACATATACTACCAGATCAAATCTAATCATAATAGACTAACAAATTTTTTTGAACCAGCCATTGACAAATAAACTAGAAAATTATACACCTTACATAAAAGATTCCATAACCAGTGTAGCGACACATTACATCAATGATTATGTGCATATATCAGCTCTATATACTATGGATATTCCCATGGCAGCAGTGTAGCCTTGAGTTTTATTGGAGTATGCAACACTAGGAACATGTTTTAAGGACTAAGCCATGCATTGAAAAACAACCTCAAGTTCCCATTTTAAATCATTGTCTTCCCACATTCTCATAATTTAGATGCATCAAAATTATTTCCAGAAGCAAATGATTTTAAATAGCTACTAAGGAAAGCAAACAGCAGGCACCGAAGGAACATACCTCTTCAGGAAAACACTGTGGTGCTATTGCTTTAATACGTGCAATCACATGGTCAACATTAGTTGTCACCTTCTGCTCCAAATCCAGTGGGTTGATCCCCCCTGCAGCGACTGGCGCCGGAGGAATACCTAGCGGCCTTCTCCATGACCATGACAGCAGTTCATCTCGGAAAAACATGGCAAGATGATGCCATATATGCTGGCTTTGCTGGACCAGGTAAATTTATTAGTACATACTTGGTAAAGACAAGGAGATGCACACAACACGAGACATCAGATATATAATTGATAATAAAATAAGTAACAGCTAACTGACCACCGCAAATACTGTTTTCCTGATATTGAACTTTTTATTGTTTTTGTTCTTTCTCTATGGAGGCGCAAGATGATTATACACACACACACACACACATATATATATATATATATATATATATATATATATATATATATATATATATATATATGTGTGTGTGTGTGTGTGTGTACACGTGTATTATATTGCTGGAATCATGTTTCACACAACTTATGTGCGACTACCAACCACCTAGTAAGAATGGAAAAGAAAATAACATACTTTTGGTGAAATTACGGACTGCGCAGCAGCACATATTGCAGATACAATAAGTCCCTCTACTCCAAACTGGGAGAAGAAAGACTGCATGTTTCTGGTCAGCCTGAAGGGAACTGGTTCATTAAACTCAATCATTCCATTTCCATCATAAGCTTCAAGAATTCCCCAAAAGGTAAACACAATTAGTTTCAGAAAACAGAGTTTAATCACTTGCTATTATCCAAATGACTACTTCAGCTTACCAGGATGAAAATCAGTTTGGAATATCTTGCCAGTATTTTTCGCAAATAGAATCTTGTTTGGGGACCTGCCCCCAATCTGCAGCATGTATGATATAAAACAAGAGAGCGCCAATTGGATGGCAAATTGTTTCTTGAAGGTCCAAAGATGGTTACCACTTGGGAGTGTCTTATACATGTATTGAGAAAATATGTTATCGTTGACCCCATTTTTGGTAATTTCATTATATGCCTGCAGACGTAACTCCAAAACAGCTTCAGCTGTGACCTGTCCTGAGATGGCCTGGTTGAGATGTTCTTTAAAATATGTGATGGGCATATCAGCCTCCTTATTGTGCCGCGCACAATTGATCTCATAGACCTCAAGAAACGAGCTATACATCAGGTCATCCTCCACCATGCGTACCTGAGAATACGAACAGTTACTTCTAAGTCATAACTGCTACAAATAATTTTCAACTAGGCAAAACAAATAGAAGTTCATTTATAAATTATAACAAGAAAGGTGATTGAAAACATGAAAGAAAGTGACAAAACGGTTACTTTTCTAACCTCTACAAGTATGAGAAAAAAGTGAAGAAACAAAAGATGTTCACCTGTGACCAAACAGGTATTATTATTGGGGTATGAATGGTCAAATGACGGCGCCTCGATTCCTTGTGTTTATCAAACATCCTGTTCAACACCCGAAAGATCTGAAGCATGCGTTCGTCACTCCTAGCATTTGGAGTTAATGATGTCTGGACGATGAAATGGCGCTGGGAACCATCAGATCCTATAAGTGTAAGGCGGCGAAAGCTGCTTCCATGCCTCCGCACGATTGGAATATCGGCTCCAACCCTGTCTAACTTTACTGTATGATCAGGTGCAACTTCCTGCAACACAAGTGAATCTTAAAATGCATGCTGTGCAATTAAAAGACATCTTGATTAATATTAACATGACACCGGCTTGCAAATTTATACCAACCTGGTCTGTGAAATACTGGCCTGGCATTTCCACATCAACAACATGAAAATCATGCAGTACTTTACTCTCTTCTTCAAGTTTCAAAACAGCAGGAAATCTGTCCTCAACGTTGCTCTGAAGAACATTCTTCCAGTGTTTCAACCGTTCTGTCAGCTCAGAAAGTGTAGCAGGAAAAGTTGCTGCTCTCTCTGGATCAAGATCACGTTCAAATTCCTGTTTATATTCTCTAACAAACTCAACATGCTTATTCACTGCATCTGCTGAAAAACAGGCTCTGCAAACACCAGACAGTTCCTTCTTCAAAGATTGTGGTACCTCTCCAGTAGTAGCTGTAGGATACTTATAACAACGATGAAGCAACGCATTAACCACTGCTAAAAGTCGCTCTTCGGGAAGTGTAACGAATCTTGAACCAATTTCAGAAAGTAAAACCTGAAAGGTCAGAAAGGTCATTGTTAAACTAACCAAAATAAGTAGTCCAACCAGTTCTAACATCAACTTAGGAAAATGTCCAAACTTGTAGACACAGTAGTCTATCTGCTTTCCTGAAACCTGTCTAGAAGCAAAATGTTAAAGCAAATCTGAAAGGTGACCTGATATCACAACAATAACAGAAGCATATTTCATAAGCTTCAAAAGTTCAACAGTTATACATCACAAGTTGTTTGAAGATTGCTTAGTAATCAATCAGCATACTAAATCATCCACTTGAGTAATCAAAAGCTGCTCTTAGTCAAGCTTACAGTAAACATCTATCCATCAGAAAAACAAAGAACAATCCTATCTGTCACCAACTATGATACATTGCTAGAAGTAATAATCATGTAATAATTCTACAAAAATGAAAATCAAAGAGTTTGAACATACATCAGTGATATTCCAGATTACTGAAGCCACAGACAACAACCAAACACGATTCTACAAGACTATGGAAGTTTTTTCTTATATAGCCACAAAACAGAGAATCTCTTAACTAGATGCAGATAATTTTGCAGCACAGACACCATGGAAATTTTTTCTTATATAGCCATAAAAAAGAGAGTCACTTTTCTTTGACCTATTCAGCTCTGATATCAAACAGTCCCATTGACAAAATACCTGTTAAGTAAACACATCTTATTATGTGTTTTCTGCACACAATGGTCATCATAGGTAAGAAGCACCACCAAAAGACCCAGAAAATCTACCAGTTATGGGTCTAGCCACATAAAGTGCCTGCAGTAATAGGCACAGGTACCAGAAATAATCCATTTAACAATCAGCTGGATCATAGGTAAGCTAGAAATGCTCCTACATGAACCTATGGGGATTGGGCAACCATCAGAGTTGCTGGGGCTATCTATGGGTCAACCATAGTTTTCCTTCTTCTTTTTTTCGGTTGAGTAACCTGTTCAACCCTTTTTAAGCGAGGTCTGTCAGCAATGTTTCAGGCCTTGATACATGATCAAGTTGTAAGAGCTTCAGGAATGATTATAACCAAAATAGCATCATTGAATTAAAAATGGGAAATTCATTGGAGAATTGTAATCCCCACCATGATACATGCAGGCACCACAAGTATTTACATACAGAATTTGAACAAGAGCAACTTCTGCCTATTCCCAAATCCATTAACGATTAAATGCAAGATGACTCAA
This sequence comes from Musa beccarii, assembly GCA_024322285.1. Classification (NCBI taxonomy): domain Eukaryota; kingdom Viridiplantae; phylum Streptophyta; class Magnoliopsida; order Zingiberales; family Musaceae; genus Musa; species Musa beccarii. Next base: position 24,853,881 of record CM044396.1, read on the forward strand.
ATTATTTAACAAAAGATTATGACTCTCCTAGGGCACTAGGAGCACAAGAGACAATACTTAGACTAATTAATACTAAGTAATAGAAGAATATATCCCCAAAAACAATAACTCTATAGGTCTGATCACCCACTAAAACAGGTTCTTGTGAAAATTATTCTGTCATCCAAACTAGTAGTTTCATTATCATAAGCTCATATGAGATCTCATCGAGCAGTTGCTATCACAAAATCTTCACATGTTTTCCAACAATGACTTCTCAAATTTCTTTAGCTTGATGCATATACCAGGTGCCAAACTACATTTACCATGATCCTTAATTCCTCAGTATCACCAAAGTATTACAATTCCAACAAGGTTAGTTCCAATCCTGCACTAGAAGTAAAAATATACAGAGACAGAGTGCTAAATACCAAATGGAACATCATAAACAAGCCAACCTACAAAACTAGGTCATATACAGTGTGTCTAAACTGCAACTCATGTTCACCGAATATTTATATATTGCTAGTCCCAAAAAAGAAGCCTCATTACATTCTGAGAGACATGTTCTAGAAGTAACATGGTGCACCTCTTATACAATTATGTCCCATGCAAAATATCAGGGTAATAAGTAGAAAAAAATCAGAGGGCAATATGAAGACAATGAATATTTCATACCTCAAGTTCACTTGCCAAATTTTGATGCTTATTCCTAAGAGCCTCCATTATGTCTTTTGCCGCATCAAAAGCACTAGCAACGGTAGCTAAACGAAGTTCACCATTTCGTCTCAATAAGTTATGGGTGCCTTCTGCAACAGTTGGATTTTGTGGTGGTTGGTCATGTGCATTATTAACATTGCCATCCATTGCTGCAGGCCTTTCAGGTTCTTGTCCTTGAGAATTAACACCGTCATGTGAACCAGCAGTACCGCTGGTTTGGGAACCTTGATGAACCTGACTTTCAGAAGTTGCTCCAAGATGAGTGGGCCCTCTTGAATTTGCATCAACCAAGTTATGTGAAGCTGCAGTATTTGCTGAGGCTGCTTGTTGCATTCGCTGCTGAGCTAATGCTATATTTCTTCCATATTCAGATTTATTAGCAACATCACGACGTTCCATTAAATATGTACGTAGCCAGTAATACAAGGCCTGTAGATGATTTCAAGAAACATTTAATGCATAAATATATATCTATTCAAGGGAAGCATTTAAACTAATTAAAGCTACATCCTTCATGTGCTCCAAGTACCTGAGGATAAACTTGAGCAATTTTTAGTAGAACAAGCTTGCAATGAGATGCTTCACTTCTTTGCAAGGAAAGCAGAAGTTGTGGGATCCAAGAAAGCCAAACCCAATTGGGTAACTGATCTAAATATTTAACCAATGCCCTCCCAACAGGTTCGCTTGGTGTATCAAAACTAAGAAGGTACAGAACACGAGCCAGATGGCTCCTAGAGTTTGAAACACCATACTTGATACCTTGAAAGAAGCAGCTCACGGCATATTCTAACCATAACTCATCACGTGTCTCTTTGTATATCTGAAAAAGAGAAAGCAATACTAACAATTAGACTTTGACAACTATTATTCATGAAATAAAATGATAACATGAAATACCATGTCACAATAGTTTCCCCAGCTTATCCATCCTTTGGGTAAATGCTTAAAGAGGCTTATGGCATTGGAATATGCAAGATTGGCATTCTCACAATCATTCATCTTTAACAAGAAGTCACCTTTGATGCGAAAAATTTCTGCTTTATGTTTTACAGGAAAATACTCTAAATTAGTATTGTTGATCAAATTAAGACCACTGATCAATTCCCCTTTCATTTCCAAATAAGCCTTTGCTTGCTCTCTTATTTTGACAAATGCTTCCTGCAAAGACAAATTTTTTGCATCAAACAAGAGAAAAGTTAAAGCACGAAAAGGATATTCAAAACTTACCCTCAAAACACGTACCTGCACTTCCATTGTTTTATGCCCATACATTTTGTCCAGTATTTTTACACAGACATCATGAAGTCCCTGCTTACGGGCAACATGAGCGAGCTTATTAACATTCCAAGCTTTGTCTCGGTAGCCAAGATGTTGAAGTTGTGGGTTTGTTTGACCAAAGTCCTTAAACGCATCTATCACGACATTGTATATCTCATTCCTCCACTGCAGTAAATCATACCAAACAGACATGCTATCCCATTCGTTAGGAGTCCGTAGTCTCCAAGTCTCAAGGATATCCTTGAGCTCCCCATATGCATTATTAACATTGCCACCTGAGTTTCCTGAAGGTTGTTTGTTCCCATTTGCAATCTCCAGAAGTATTCTTGCAGATTCTTGAACCTCAACTAATTGTTGAAACTGCTGCAATAGAGGGGTTCGAGATTGGACAGAAAATTCAGGCAACTGCCACCATTGCTCCAATGCAAGCTCAACACCTTTGACTACAATATTTTCAGCTTCTCCAACACCATTGGCACTCCTATCATGAAGTGCAAAGAACGCTTGAGCTAGACGAACCTTAGTCGTCTCCTCTACTTGAGCCTTAGGTATTACATTCTCCTTCATATAAGCCCAGTCAGGAACCTTCCATAGGCAATCAAGAAGAATTTCATAATTTTCTACACTCTTGCCAAAATCTGCCAAGACTTCCCACTGACTTAATTGGCTAGCACAGTAAAGCCACTGTTCTTCCCAAAGACACATCTCTGCCTTGGGAACTGTGTTGTTGTATGTACCTTGTGTTGCCTTGATCATGGCCTGATAAAAAAGGCTTTGAGCCCGCTGCCAATAGCCATGCTGAACAAGTGACAACCCGGCTCTTGTTTCAGAAGTGATCGATCTTCTTTTCCACAATCCACACCTCATATCTTCTTCATTAAGAAGTCTATAAAGCTCTGCCAATGACTCGGAACATTTTGCATCATTCATGAACAACATGACATGACTCTCTAGTAGAGCTAGTGAAATATGCCAAGCATTGTAAGTCTTGCCAATATATTTGATGAGCTCACTCGGCATCCGAGGTTGGGGGTGGCTCAAATGAAGCCCTTCAAGGAGTGCTTGCACGACATTGGGTCTGCTACCTTGCTGCTTTTTGTGGTAATCTTTTGACAGAAGAGCTATCATGGGCTTGGCAAGAGCAACTTGTTCGTCTTTATGTAAAGTCACCCAAACAATTGGGAAGACTAAAACCCACATATGATATGCAACATTTGCATCAGCATAGGCTACTTCTCTAAGTGGAATCACAAGATCAGCCACCTACATGAAAAACAAAAGACACAAAAATAATATATATAAACATATATACATAAACAAAGTAGAAGATTGGTAAACAGTAGGTAAAGGCATTAGACCCAAAAGAACCCCAAAAATAGGTTAAACAGTTCAAGGCAGCCAAGACACCAACCTGAAGTTTGCACATCTCTGTCAAAAATTGTGCATGTCTAGCCACAAGAGAATCAAATGTAAGAGTAGCCCCATCTGAACAATCTGATATATCAGATGCGGGGTGCTGAACCACAGCCATGTCAGGAAAAGTGCCTGATGCCAAAAGTGGTGGCACTCGTGCAGAATTTGGTGCTAGCATGATAGGTTCATTCTCTACTAAGATAGCTAACAGAAGGTCAAGTCCCTGTTTCAGCCAAAAAGCATCGCTTACAGCTTCCCAATCCTGAATTTGGATGATAAAATGAAGTCTGTTAAACAGTGTTTTTCCAAGTGATTCATGATATAGCATGAAGAACCGCTGTCTAACTTCTGGATCTTTTGCTCTTAGACCAAGCATATATTGTCTTTCAACCTTTTGGAACACTTCTTGGCGAAGGGGCACCGGATACCTGCTAAGCATTAAAAAGGCAATGAAAAAAGAAAAGATATTTTAATCTAAACAAGTAAACAGATGTTGCATTCCATACTTGCTTAAGTCTGCACAAAGCTCATACAGAAGTTGTAAATATTTTCCATCCCATTCTTCTTGCACAGCTGGAGGAAAGTTCTTTCTATCAACTAATGAAAGCTTTTGCAGATAGGATACTATCTCCTTCTGAGTTAGAGCAGCACTTGAAGCACCAGAGGAAGAATGTCTGTAGTCATCCTCAATCCATATCTTTATTGTGTCAAGTACACACAAAAGTACACTGGAATCTGTGCCCTTCTCAGACAGCAGCGCAAGAAGGATCTGGCCAATTAACCGTTTACATTCAGAAGAATGCATAACTCGTTCACTTACAAGGCTTAGGACACATTTCATGTTCGATATCACAGAAGCTGAGTCAGCTGTTGCACGTGAACTGACTGATGAATCCAGATCTGCCCTCTGTCCCTGAAAAATGATCAAGGATAAGAATGGATGCTGATGCATATAAATCATATTTCAACAATGAGATCATAACAAATTTGAGTCATTGTAAAACTTTTCACCGATTAATGATTATAACTTGACATAATTCAACAATCCAATCTTATAATTATCTAGCAGTTACAACTAATAAGCGCTAGAATAGAAACTTCAGAAAAATTGTAAAATTCTTGGAAGCTTAAAAAAAAGAGATTAATAAGCATGGATACCCATGACAAAATAGCATTTGGGAAATTATGATCAATCTATAGGGATAATAGAATAACAAGAAAGTGTGGATGCATAATAGGCCAGAATAAATCAGAACATTATGATGATAGAGGGCCGCTCTTGGTGTTACAATCAAGTTGTTTCTTTGCAGCCTAGGTGATTAAAAAATAATTTTGTTTGTAGGGGTAAGACTGCATTGATAGAAGTCTTATACACTAGACCACCATTTTTTATATATTTAGAACATTATGGTGATATGACTGTCTAATTGAGAAGTCCCACCAACAATGTAAAGTTCATACAACCATTGAAAATGTATCCTATGTCAATAAAGCAAGAATGGCATACTGCATCCATTGAGACCCAAAGCATATGACAATCAGAGCAATATCAAACCTAGTTAATTACCACTCCTATTTCTGCAAGAAATCAAATTTTAGAACATCTACATATCATCATCCACCAATAGGCTTACCTGAGGCCCTATTTACAAGTGCAGGTTTATATGGGAATAATGACTCTATAAATTCTTCGGGGGCTAAGGTTAGCACACAAAAAGTTCAATGTAACATAAGAAATGCAGCTATCAAGAAATCTTCAGGAGAAAAAAGTGCAAAACCATTTTATGCATGCCAAAAATCTTTTCCAGAACAAGCAAATTAAATCCAGGCTTGATAATGCCAATATTCAAATTTTAAATATAACGGAAATATGATTGCTAATATAACCATTTTAAATTGGTATTGCAAAGTACTTGTTTCATTATCGTACATTTGAAAGAACTAATTTCATATGAAGCTGCCTGAAAAGTAGTGCCATTTAAATTAGATAGAGGTGCAAACTTTGACATCCATGAGAAACATACATTTCTATTAACAATTGATGTTCTTTAAATTTATATGTTCCTAAAACTTATAAGCAAATTCCAGGCCCTGAACAAGGCTGGTAAGTACCCATGAAGATCATCCTTTATTTACAATAAGAGGAAAATTTATTTTCAGGAGTCATTTACTAATATTTCTTAATGCCTATTAGAAGGCATATTTCTATCAAATGACACAGGTTTCTACTCTAAGAAGGCAAAATTGGCAAAGTGTAACTCTAAGGAATTGACTGGTTAGTCCCACAGCAATGCAGGTTTACCTTTTCTCTGGCCCTGCCTGATGGGCAAGGCAGAAAAAATGGGCTGGCATAGCATGTGGCATGGTCTGTGTGGACCATGCAGTGTAGTTGGTCATGGTCATTGACCAATAAACACTGTCCACATATAAATGGCCTGAGGTCCAATGGGTATGTTATCAGCCCCATAACCCAATCGGATAATGGTTGCACAACTGACTTAAGCAAACCTTCTCATGTAATCTTCTAATAGAGAAATCAGAAATGCTCTTTGAAATTACCAGTTCAATAAAAAAAAGTAAGGTCCACAAGGCAAAGAGAATAATGAGTATCATTCTAAAAAATAAACAAAATGTAACCATAAAAGAAAATATATATGGCTACGAAAACAAGAATCATAGCACCAATAAATCCGAACTGATTTTTTAAGCTCCAAAAAATTACAAGTTTGTGGCTCTGATAGTGGTAAAAAAACATCATTTACAGAAGAGTAAAACAAGAACTATATATAAGGAGAGTACTAATTAGAAAAATAAACTACGGAACTGAATACCAAAGAACTTAAGGAAAAAACCTAACCAAAAAATTAGGATATCATACTTGTCTGACATGTGAACCAGAAGAGGATCCCATATCGCGTGCTAGGCGTTGAAGTACACGAAGCAACAAGGGAATGAATGGATCAATAAAATTCTTCTGAACTTCAGTCAGGGTCTTAACGACAAAGAGAGCAAAAGTTATCATTGAGTTAGCATTGCTAACTTCAAGAGATATCTGAGGAGCTGTCACTGCAGCTAGATGTTTCTGTACAAGCTCTCCAACCCTTTGATATAGTATCTTCACATCTTGTGGTGTACTAGCCACATCAAGTGGAAAAGCACTAAAAACCATTTTCAGCAAAGAACAAAGTGACTTCCCAGCATCCAAGGTTTTACTGTTAAAACAAGGCTCCAATATCTGCAAAACAATTTAAGTTTAAAACTCTGAAAGTTTAACAGAAGTAAATCCTACAATAATGGCACCTGTGAAATGTGATTTATGTTGTTGCGGATGAACAGGCGTGGCTGCTTCTCCAAGACCTTGTTCATGACATCAAGACCCTGTGCAAGAGCAGTTGCCGGGTCTTTTGATTGAGAAGGCGGAAGATGTCCAAGCAACTTCTCGAGATAATTGAACTTAACATTGGCATTTGGCCAGACCTCCAAAGCTTGTGTTAGTAGCTCCAAAGCTTGTTTATACATAGAGGTGGATTCCTTATCCTTAGGTTCTATCACCAATGCAACCTGCTTTGCACAAAGGATTTGAAATTTTGATTGCACAAAGCATTACAAAATGTTCAAACAGGTGATGGTAAAATTGATGTATTTTGCATCTTAGGAGTAGATGCTGAAGGCAAAATGTAAGACATCATGAAGAGAAAACTACCACATACTCAAGATTTTATTTCCTAATTTTTGTTTATTAATTAACCATGGACACAATGCTGTTGGACAATAATTTCATTCGTCTAAACAAAAAAAAGCAGGCTCATCTTACTCATGGTTCACAAAGATTGGATGATCAAAAAGGAGAGTGGCATCGATGGTCTGTGTGATCACTTTATGCTCCTTAGAAACTAATAACAAACAATTTTCATAGCATAATTTGAGCACACTGTTAGCCAATGATAACTACCCAAAACCTTCTAAAAAAACTAGAATCGGAAGGAGTTATAGCATATTTTGATTTACTGCAAAGAAAAAAGTAGAAAATTATTCTCACCCTAATAAGGAACGTGATAATCATCTCTTCCATTGCTGCATTTGGTTTATACTCCTCGTCAGGTTGGCCAGCAGATCCAGGTGTCTCGATGGTGGGTATAGAAGCTCCACCTGGAGACACCACATAAAGAGACTGAAGACCAGGCTCAACCTTCACTCTCTTGCTTATATCATCAGGAAATGCAGAAGCATCTGATGACCGCTTTGAATCACCACCAACAGAAGCAGGATTTAATGCATCACCTATTTGATTAAATCCCTCGGTGCCAGGCATAACTTTCATTTCATTTTGTCTTTGTCTTTCCCAAGTAACAACCAAGCCAGCAAGTTCAATTGCAAGGCGTCTATTTTCAGAAGTGGTGTTGTATGGCAGCCCTAGCCTGCTTAAAGAATTTACCATCTGCGGAACAAATTGTGCTCGACAGCTATAGAAGAGGTCTGCATGCCGCACAATTAGCTGAAAGATGTGTATCATATTAGGAATTGAATGACCTTCCTCAACTAGTATTTTCTTGGTATAGCGAATCCATATTGGTACACGACTTTCTCCAGGTGGTAGTCTTCGAGGAAGTGCAGGCATTAATATGTCAAGAGCCTGTTTAACCAAAAGCTTATTTTCTGGTTGGCAAGTTCGCAATAAGGCAATAAAAACCTACATGAAGAAAAGTTTCAGTTAAAAAAATCAATTATGAAATAAACAGTGTCCAGATTTTAGAATGAATTCAAAATGACAAGATACACCATACACTAACACATCTAAGAAACAAGTACTATTCCAATAAGCATTAAAATTCAAATGTACCACACAGTTCACAGATTGGATCAGAAATTTATATCCAAGTGATACAATGCTAATCCTCACTTATGCAGTAATTGTCTTTACCATGATTTACCTTACTGGTCTATACCGGTATACCGACCGATTGTCGGTATAGTACGTACCAACATACTGACACATGATATGGTGAGAAATACCGGTCTCCTACCGGACTGGAATATACCGCTCATACTGTGCGGTACACTGCGGTACGATGAACCTTGCTCTTTACTGAAAGATAAATATATGATGAATTATGAGGTTCTATATGCTTGAATTCAGATCATAACAGTATCAAGTTACGTGGTTTACCAATAAGGAACCTTCAGACTGATTACAACTAAAATTAGGAATGTCAACAGCACTTTTTTTGTGTATCTGGAACGATCATGATGCATAGAAGAAAATCTTTCACACTCTAGAGTGCTTTCCATCAGAGGTCACTAATAAATTTGCAGAGTGGTTTAAGAGTTACCTAGAGAAGTACAGATGCCAACAATAATAAGGTACAACTATGCTACCTTCAAATTCACATTTACCTAACAATATGGTGATAACATCAACATTCTCTGAAACAACCATAGTTTATATTTAGATTTAAATACAGCTTATCCCGGTTGATAACAGAGATTTTAGAAGTCCAAACGATTTTGCTCAGTTCTGATATGGACTGTACTGTCCAGTAAGCTTGCCATACCAGGCTTACAGAATGGTAAACATATTGGTAATGAACTGCATTATGTGATAAGCTTACTGCACAGTGCAATATCTTTGTTTTTTATTTTTTGACAGCTGCCACAGCTATCGCTTTTTTATTTTCTCTTCCATTCTCTCTCTCATGCCCTCCCTCCCTCTTTCTCCCATCTCCACCTCTTGCCTACCATATTGCCGTTTGCCACCACCACCACTCTACCCCGCCACGTAGCCAAGGTTTCCACCTCATCCTGGTTGTTGGCTCCACCACTGCTTTATCCTCTTCCCTATCTCCTACTCCTTCCCTCTTCTCTCCCTCCTCTTTCATCCGCATACGATCCTGAACCAAGTCTTGGTATGTCAGTCCATAATCTGCAGCCATTGACAGGTATTGGCACTGGACCAAGATTTTAAATCTTAGTTTACAAAACGGAATGTCCTTAGTGCACATATCACGGCAGCTGCAAACCAGCATAGGGATGTACCACAACAAGTCATTAGTTTCATTATAGTTAATAACCTGATTTATTAGAACATGTCCTTTCATTTCCAACATGGAGAGTACCAATGTAGAATTAGTACTTTAAGCGAAAAATTAATTACTTTCAAATACCTCATGTAAACATGGTTAAACAACCAAACAGACAAACAGGGAAGCCTAATGGAATACTTCAGCCCATTCCTTTTAAAAAGGACCAATTCAATTCCAGATCAACTCACAGGATTGCAATTTAGATCAAAAAAATTTTAAAATGCATGGGTTCTTGCAGCTGTCTGATTTAATCAATAAAGGACATTGGTTTCATCCCAAAACAATTAGGAAAACCTAATCCTTCCCTTAGTCAATCACACACCTGTTCCCTCCTCCCTCCACACACACACACACACAGCACAGCCCCCAAATCCTCACCCGCCCCCTCCCCCTCTCTCTCTCTCTCTCTCTCTCTCTCTCTCTCTCTCTCTCTCTCTCTCTCTCTCTCTCTCCCTCCCTCTTCTCTTTCCCTCTTTTTATTTGTCTTTCCTCCCTTTGACACATCAACAAAAGCCCAGTCCATAATACCCACCCACCCTCATGCTACCCATTCTCTTGCAACCTGCCAGATCTAAAAGGCATCGCATTGGGGTCAAATGCTATTGAGGCCGGTTGCTGCTGACCATATAGCACTACCATCTCTGGCCACATCTTTTAAACCATCCTTTGTCATATCTATGACACCGTGTTTAAACCAAGCATCTTTCATGAAACCTCCTGATGAGGTCTATCCCTGCTTGCAGCATGAAATCAAGTCCACACAGAAAGAATATCAAACAAGCTCTGATGGCATGCAGAAACAGAATCAGTCTCTGCAGAAATTTAAATTTGTGGTATGTTACCATCCTATTGCATGAGAGGTGTCACTGACCAAAAAAGGTGCAATTCAATTCGATAAGGTTCAATATCTTAAAGCAACAGGAAACTGAGGTGAAAATTTTCAATCCAATCAAGCTGTATCAAACCAGACATACCCTTATACACATCAGATTCTTAAATATTAATGAGCACAAAATGTACTCTGCAACAAATTGAGTCAGTGCCTTAAAGTTATTTATGAACAGATCAGAAACTCCATTCAAGTTTCTAAAAGTTCACCAAAGTTGTCCGTAAGTGTGAAAATGTTTGTCCTTGGGTGTGAAAATGGAATCATAGTCCACTAAGATATGTCAGCTTGTGCAACAAGCAAGAACGTACTCATATGCATTTGTTTAAAAAGAATACCTGAAGAATAATTTTTTCAGGAGCCTGATAAGCTTCTAAGAAGTGGCATACATTAACAAATGCCCACTGCTTACTGGAATTATCCTCGCGCTTAAGATGATTCCAACCAAACTTTATAAGCTCTTTGCGGTGTTGAACAAGATCATTTTGTAGATACTTTAACAGCAATGTAGCAAGCTGTAGAAGTTCTATCCTCAAAGGCTCATCATATTCAGCACTAATCTGCAAGTCCAAGTAGGCATTCATCTAAGAAATTTTCATTCAAAAATCATTTACAGATATATAGGAACAAGACCAAACACAAAAAAAGATCACCTCTTCAGGAGGGTCAAGAAGCTTGTCAACAATAGTTTTTATTGTAGCAGGGTCAACAACATCCCAGCTCTGGCCATTTTGAAAAGAATGAGCTAGCATTGGAAGGATAAGAATTTGCATTGCAATGACCAAGTGATCTTGTCCAAATTGTTTTGACTGGAAGATACTCAAGAAGTGTAAAAGAATCGATTTCTTTAAGTTAGGAGTGTATCCTTCCGCAACCTAGTCCGCAATTGCAACAGTAAGTTAGAACATTAATATTAAAAAATTAAGATTGAAACTTAGTATAAACATGAAAATCAAGGCAAAGCAAAAAAAAATTCAGAAAATATCCTGCTTGCCTCAACAATGTAAAATTCCTTCAAAAAGGTATAGTCAATACGTGTCTGGAACAAGAAAATTGACAGCATATCAAATAGTGCACCAACTTCGGACTTATCATGCCTCAAGTAACTCAGAAAACACTTCACAAGCCGCTTACTTTCCTTGACCTGTAGATTCAAGAAGAACAATAAATCAGAGTCCAGATAATAGAAAGCAAAAGACCAATCATGTGAAAATGCATAGAATATTATTGCATGAATTGTGCGATGACTCTAAAGCAACTCGTATTATCAAAAATCTAGTTCTTGTCACGGACTATACTTAAAATGAAGATAATTCATAGCAAAAAGTGCAATACAAAATGTAGTTTCAAGTAAATCACACACAGCTCCTCACACAGCTTAATCAAACAAATAGTTAAATTTTTTTCCACAAGATTGAGATGGAACCAACCTAAGCCAAACACACATTCTATCAATGACCTTTTCTTATTCTCATGAACACAGGAGTCGTTGCTCCTTACAGTTCTACACTAGAACTCGAGATATTCAAAATCTTCAAAGATAGAGATGGAACTTGCTTGTGCCTTACCAGACTGAGAATGTGAATCGACAGGTAATGTCAAAATTATTTAATCAGTTAACAATTATAATGAGAAAGACAACGGCAAAAGGATATACAGGGAATTCACCACAGCTGTCAAAAGACAAGACTTTACTTCATGAGAGGAACTAAATAAAAGATTAAGCATGAAAAAATGGGATCCACCAAAAAGGTCTGAGCTTCACAAAAAAACATAGTTCCTTTGCAAGACGTTTGGATAAAATCTCAATGATGAAAAATAGCGTTTTAAAAAATTAATGCAAATAAATTAAGTTCTGTTTCATTTCCGAGTATAAATAGTAAAGCTTGTCAATGGATGAAACACTTCAGATTTGAATGAAAATAATTTGCATCTTCTCTTCTAATCTCTTACTCTCCCCTTTAATCTTACACTTCTCTTTCTTTCTCTTTTCCTCTCTCTACTTTTCTACTCTATTCTACATCACGTTGCCTATTTGTTTTAGCAATGTGATTTTATGACAGGCATAGGATAACTTAATATTTTGAGTTCTGTTAAAACACGATTCAGCAACATCATCTTTCTATACTCAATATTTTGAGTTCTATTAATTTCTTCCTTTAACATACTTTATTAGAAAATAAAGGTTGGTTTGTCGACACAATAGTGAAAATTGGTGTTTTAGCTATTTAAATACATCAATATTTTACAGTGACTAACAGGCAGGTTTAGCTACTTAAAATAAAGAGTATTCAGCTTTAACTCAGATAAAATAAGTTTTAAAATATCTCTTTGTCAAATGATTTGCAAAAAAAAATTAGTGTTTACTCCAGTTCTTCATGATCCTTAACTATAAAATCTCCAAAATTCTTTTGTTCGCCTAGAAAATTTGAAAACCGTGTAAAGAATGATCGCTTCATGCTCAGAAGACCAGTAAATGATGAACAAGTCATAACAAATTCATGGATCAATAAAGGACATAAGAGGAGAATAAGGAGGAAAAAGAAAATAAGGCAGAGGTCATGGACAAAGAGTACGAGGAGGAAATGACATTGCAATGTGAGCAGTGAAGTCATTGACCAATAGTGCCAGAAGATTTAGCATCACCGCAAGGCAAGCGGTGAGGTCATGAACCAAAGACAATGAGGCGATTAAGCAACAGTGGTGAGGCAATGGAATGACAGTAGAAACACAGCAAGGAGGACGAGATTGAGAAGAGCAACATCGAATGAAAAAAAGGGAAAAAGTAAAGAGAGAGACAGAGAGCAACATGGGAGGAAAGCAATTAAAATGAGACAACCATCATCAAAAGTTACAAAAAAAAAAAGTTAAATGGCACAAGGTGATAGGCTTATTACTTGGTACCCCCCATTTTAATTAATAAAATTGGAGGTTACCCAGTTTGACAAGGTTACCGAGTTGTCACGGACTTAGCTAGTTTGGCCTAAGTCGTGCGACACCCTTGCATGTTCGTCCGCAAAGGGTCATCCTCCCTGAAACCTCTTATGGTCCCTTGAGGATCTACAAAAGAGATGTCGGGTTAGAGAAAGCATTAACTCGGGATCCACAAGCAGCCATTTCAGCAAATGCTTGATATGCAATGCCAATTACAAACATGGACTTCATAAGCTCTCAACGGTCGCATGACAAAAGGTCTAAGATGGTCCATTATAGACCAAAAATCCCCACAAGTGCCTACATTACACAATTGCGGAATAAGGCAACGAACTAGTCCTAGACAAGCACCCAAAGGCCCATCGAGCCACGTGCCACCTAGGTAGCTCCTGGGTGAGGTACTGGCTAACACTCTGAACTACTCTGCGAAGCTAGAAAACCCCCAAAATGGATGCCTGGATGGCATGAATCTAGGTAGTTTTGCCTCTGCGCCACGTCGGCACACAACCTGCGTTTACAAGCCTAATACGACCACAAAAATCAATCAAACTGAAGCTGCCAAGCCTACTACAAGCCCTCTACATGTTGTGCAAAGCATGAACAAAATCGAAAGACACGTACATACATGAGCATTACATCGAACACCTGTGTACATCATTATCCGTGACATTCTCCCCCACTTATTCCTTCAACATCCTCGTCGAAGCCTTTGCAGACACTGTATCTCCTCTTCTTTACTGAATATACAATCTTCTACTCTAGCTGCAACGCGCCTCTTGGCTCTCAGCTGCTCTCCACCGTTGTTGTTGAGTCGTCGATCTTTGATCCACCACACTGCTTCAACCCGCCAATAAATCTGATTTTAATGTGAGGTCAGATAAGTTGTGTTGATCCTTATTGGTTCTTGTAGAGCCTTCAAATGAAGGAAAAGATCTTCCTTGTTATTCGCCAGTCTTTCAAACATCTCACACCGCTTGAACTGGGTGGATGCCTGTTGGAATTTTAACAAACATTGCCTCGCCGTCTTTCAAATTTGCAAAATTTGCCCATCGATTCTCTTCCACTTAGTTGTCACCTCTATGTAGGGTCGCATCACTTCTACTTTCAATTGACATTCTGTTGGAAAATGAAGCAGCCAGTGTACTCTCAGATGCACTGATCACCATTGCTGAGGATTTGACAATTGTTATTCTTCCACTAAGTTTCCTCGAAGAGTCTTGGAACCTGTACAAAGCTTCTCTGCTGGATAAATAAAAAAACTGGGGTAATCAGTTTCACCCACTCTTAAGAGTTGAGAAGGTAGAGGGCACTCGACTTCGCCCGCCTCCTCGAGGGTTGTACTCCATGCGTCGAGCTAGTTACTAGCCTTCGTATGCCCTTTGCTCACACTTCCAAAGCACTCAAAGTGTTTGTACTCCTTTCGTTGAGTTAGCTACTATGATTCGCATTCTCGTTGCCATAGAACTTCTGAAATGCAAGAAGTTTTGCCCAAAAATAGCAAAATTTCACCTTGACTTGAAGCAAGTCTCCGATAGTTTTGGTCGCCTCTGGGATTGTACCATCTTCTCCATCATCTCTATTGCCTACTCTTCTAAGTGGAAAAGGTATAGCATCGCATACTGCCTACTTCATTCCTTAGTCAAGCACTCCTACATCGACCCGAAGTCCTCCACTTTTGGCTATTTTGATGAGAAGCCCGTTAACACCGGTCTTACGAAGTTCTCTGGCCTCTACCCTTCAGCCTTGTCTTAGTATTTGGAGTTTGCCTCTGCATTCTTCACATCCTCGACCCCTTTCACGACCAAGCACTCTCCCTCTATGAGAGCAACGAATCAATGACTCTACGGAAGTCCTACCTCTACAGTACCATAGCACTGCCATGCCCATGGCCCTACTATTTGTCACCTCTCATCTGGGTCCCTTTCTTCGCGATCGGTAAATCCGCCTCTGTGGCACTGTAGCACTCCTTTGAGTCCACCTTCATTCTAGTTGATACCTGGTTTTAAGTAGATAAATCCATCTTCAAGCAATTCCCCTTGGTTAATGGAAAGACAGACTACAACTCTCATGTATGGCCTCTGCTATCATGTTGCAAGGCTCGCGTTGATTCTGTTCTCCTTAGCTTCCTTGGTAACAACATTCGCTTACTCGATTTTGTCCTCCAACTTGTCGAGATCCCTTAAACAAATATGATCTCTGGAACAATTCAAATTTCCAATCGCTCCAATCATACCTCTGTATGATCAAACATACCTCTGTATGATCATACCTCTGTTTCTCCGAGATAAGGTGCATGTCCCTCGAAGCTCCCTTCGTCTTCGGCAGCATACAAGATGAATCCGCTCCATCAAAATGAGGGATCCATGGAATGAAATGATCCCACTTTTGCCTCTACAAGAGTTCATATTCTTGACCTCTGTCCAAAGAAAACTTCATGCCTCCATTCCATATTCTGTCTTTTATGTCGACTCCCTTTATACGGCTTGAGCACTTCACCAAGTTCCACTCAAGTTGTTTCGCCCCTTGGTTTGCATTGAGTTGATGGTGGCCCTCGTGCCCACTATTCCACGGGTCAGCCCTTCGTTGAGTCTGATCTGGATGTAAAAATCCACAACGAATCATGTCCTCCAAGTCGCACGTTGCTTTCTACCACATCGTTTCAAACGAAGTTTTACCATAACATTCCTCTAATTTAGAATTCAATTTAATTTCAAACCGCAATGGAATTGATTTAATATGTAATCATGAATAGTCATTGGCTCAATGGGAACAACGGGAACTATATCCTCATCGACTCTAAGTATGCCTTCGTTTGGTGTTGCCTTGGGTCGCTCCACTTGATCTAGCAATGCATCCACCAACACATTACCTCATACGAGATCATGCGATGACTCTTGTCGCTCATTCGATCCATTGAGCCTTGTGGAGTTATAGTCTCGAGATACCCCTTCTCAACATGTGCGGTCCGTTGCACATGATTCTCCCTTTGGAGAATAAGGACTTATCCCTCCTGGATATCTGTCCCGTTGGAGCAACTTTCCTCTTCACATCCTTCCTTCTGGAAGTTTCGAAAACCACCATGCCTTTGGACTACTACGCCTCGCTGAACAAACTATATTGTTCCGCCCTCGAGAACGCACTTGCTAGATTATGACTCTTCGTCAATACAATCCTCGCTATACCCCTCAAGGCCTAGCAACATGCTAAACTTGCTATACGCTTCAACCTCCTACGGATATATCCTTCCCATGCTGAAGAGAAAGTTTCAAGGTTCCATGGCGCCGAGTTTCTATCGCCTTGAGATTGCTATAGACAGTCCATCATCCACATACAAGCCCTTGTATGAGTACCAAATTCTTCGAGTTAGAAATTTCTCTCACCTCTATAAGCTTTTGCATAACTCTTTCAATCGCTGAGCAACCCATCCCACCTTGCACAGTCTCATGCTTTGCCAAGCGCCCCACTTGCCTTAAGCACCGTCAAGTTTAGTTGCCAACGTCGAGCCATAGCTCGAACTCAATCATCCCAACCTTCGTGCACTACACATTCTTCCTAGCTCACTTGGCCTCGTGATGTCTCTCACGCAAAGGGTTGGCCATTCCTTTGAATGCCAATCTTGGATATCCGCTCTTCTGAGCGACTATATTCCTTACATCTCAACACTCTTTCCCTCAAACGGTCGTGCATGTGAGCTGCTCTCAACATAACCCCGCTAGGTTCCCCACGTTTGCATTCCAAGTATTTCTAAGTGTGCTTGTCCCACTCTGATACCATCTATCATGGACATAGCTGGCTTTGCCTAAGTCATGCAACACTCTTGTGTATCCGTCTATAAAAGGTTAACCTCGCCGAAACCTCTTATAGTCCTTTAAGGACCTACAAAAGAGAAGACGAATCAGAGAAAGCAATTAACTCGGAATCCACAAGCAGCCATTTCAGCAAACATAATGCAAATTACAAACATGGACTTCGCAAGTTCTAAATAATCACACGACAAAAAGTCCAAGATGGTCCACCACAGACCAAAAAGTCCCCACAAAATCCCACATGATAATACTGCAGAACAAGGCAACAAACAAGCCCTAGACAATAATACCCTAAAGGCCCATCCAGCCATGTGCCACCCAGGTAGCTCCTAGGTGCTGTACTGGCTGACACTCTACACCACTTTGCAAAGCTAGAAAACCCCCAAAATAGCTATGTTGATGGCCTGTTTCTAAGCAGTTTTGCCTTTGCGTGACGACTGCAAACAACCTGCGTTTACAAACCTAAAATGGCCACAAAAGCTAACCAAACTAGGGCTACGAAGCCTACTGCAAACCCTCTACATGTTGCGCAAAGCATGAACAAAACCAAAAAACACGGACATACATGAACATTACATTGAATACCCCGTGTACATCTTTGTCCATGACAAGGTGGCAGCGACTATTGTGGATCAAATCAAGAGAAATTGATGAGTCTGTATACCCTTTTTTTGTCAAACCAATATATAGCAGGTGAGGCAAAGGAACCACTATTGTTGATCATATCAAGAGAAATTAGTGAGTGTGTATCCCTTATTTTTTGCAAGGAAAGCAGTTGAGGTCATAAATTGACGATAATGAGGCGACAAAGCGGTCGCAATGATGCAATGGAATGAGAGTGGAAAGGCAACAAGGAGGACAAGATAGAGAAGCAACATCGAGAGAAAGAAAGGGAGAAAAAGATAGAGAGCATGAGACACCCATCATTAAAAGCTATTACAACCATCATTTGATATAGAGCTAGGTCGTCACTTGGAAGTGACATGAGGCACTTTCACACTTAGGTGTCCCAAATTGTAAACGGTGGGTTAGAAGGTCGCCTGAAAGCGGCCCATCACATTGGCACCCGAACATAATGCCACGTAGGCAAGGGTTATCTTATTGTTTTGGACCAATAGGAGTAAAGAAATTAGTTCAAGAACATAGGGTTAGGTTAGCAACTTGGAATAGAGAAACACTTTCAAGATAGGGATTAGAATTGGTAGACACTATGATCAGTAGAAGAATAAATATTATTAGATTACAAGAGACAAAGTGGGTAGGGAAAAAATCTAGAGAGATTTATAGTATTGGATTTAAAAATCAGCATACTAGAAAAATTCAACACAAAATTGGTGTAAGAATTATTGTTGATAAGGATCTTAAGAACAATATTGTAGATGCAAAAAGATTTAAAGATAAAGCGTTATAGTTCTGAAATTTGTTAAAAGACAAGATGTTTTGAATGTCATTAGTGCTTATGTCCCTCAAGTCGGATTGAATGATCAAACCAAAAGAGAATATTAAAAAAGCTTAGATGATATTATTCAAGGAATGCCTATAACCAAAAAACTTATAATTGGAGGAGATTTAAATGGTTAGTAGGGAAAACATATGATGAATATAAAGGGGTGCATAGGGGCTTTATTCATGGAGAGAGAAATGAAGATGGTGGTATGATTTGGATTTTGCAACTTCGTACGATCTTATAATTGTAAATACTCACTTTAAGAAAAGAGATGAACATTTAATTATTTATAAGAGTAGTCATAACTGTAGTCAAATAGACTTTTTTCTCACTAGAAATGTAGATAAAGTTATTTGTAAGAATTATAAAGTAATATCTGGCAAAAGTTTGACGAATCAACATAAGTTTATGGTATTAGATATTTCCTATAGAAATTGAAAGAATAAAAAGATAGAGGAAAAAATTACTATGACTAGATGATAGAATTTTAAAAATGATAATGCAAACACCTTTAAGAATAAAATGGAAAGGGAGGCAACTTAGAACTTAAATGAAGATAATATTAATATTATTTAGACAACGATGGTTAATAGGATTAGGAGCTTAACAAAGGAAATTCTTGATGAAACTAAAGGTAAAGATGTAACCTTAAGAGAGAGTTGGCGATGGTGTGAGAAAGTTCAAAAACAAATTTTTACTAAAAGACCATGTTTTAAAGATTGACAAAATTGTAAAAATGAGAAAAAATTTAAAAGATATAAAGAATCTCAAAACGAGATAAAAAAGCAATTGATATGACAAGATATAAAGTTTATGATATTTTTATGATAAGTTAGGTACTAAAGATAGTGAAAAAGATATATATATCGAATTGCTAAAGCTAGAAAAAAAATGTAAGGATTTAGGCCAAATTAAATATATTTAAGACGAAGATCAAAGAATACTTGTTATAATAACAAGACTAAGGAAAGATCAAAAAATTATTTTTATAAATTATTTAATGAATATTCCACATAAGACTTAGATTTAATGATAAATAATAGTTATAATTTTAATAATCATAGATTTATTCATAAAATAAGAGCTAATGAAGTAAAAGACGTATTAAAGAAGATGAAAATAGCCAAGAGTGTGAGGTTGATGGAATCCCTATTGAGATCTGAAAAAATTTAGAGGACAAGGGAGTAGTTTAATTAACTAGCTTATTTAACAAACCATGAGAATCATAAGGATGTCTAATGAATGGAGAGAAAGTTTTTTAGTGTCAATTTATAAAAATAAAGGTGACATACAAAATTATTCAAATTATAGAGGAATTAAAATCATGAGCCATACTATGAAACTTTGAGAAAGAGTTATCGAAAGTGGGATAAGGCTTGAAACAAATATCTCTGAAAATCAATTTGGTTTTATGCCCAAAAGATCAACCATAGAAGCTATTTATTTATTAATATAATTAATTTAAAAGTATAGGGATAAAAAGAAAGATTTGCATATTGACTTAGAAAAAACCCTTGATAAGATTCTTAAAGATTTATTAAGGTGAGTTTTAGAAAAGAAAAGTGTATCCACTAATTATATTAATGTTATAAAAGATATGTATGATAATGTAGCTACTAGTGTTAGAACTACAGAAAGTGTGTCTAGTGAGTTTCTTATTAGCATAGAATTAAACCAAAGATCCGCATTAAGTCCCTCCCTCTTCACATTGATAATGGATGAACATACTAGTCATTTACATGATAGATTTGCCTCGTGTATGTTATTTATTGATTATATTGTCTTAGTTGATGAGAGCCTAAGTGAAATTAATTATAAACTTGAGCCATGGAGGCAAAACTTTAGAAACTAAAGGTTTTAGACTAAGTAAAACTAAAACTGAATATATAAAATATATTTTTAGTAATTCTAGAAATAGACAAGAGAATATAGTTAAATTCAATGGACAAAAAGCCCCTTTTAAGTTAAAGCTTTAGGTATCTTGGATCAATTATTCAACAAGATGGAGAGATCGATGAAGATATTATTCATAGAGTAAAAGCAGAATTGTTAAAATGACAAGAGGCGTCGGGAGTCTTGCGTAATCATTGGATTCCTTTGAGATTAAAAGAAAAATTTTATAAGACAATTGTGAGACTAACAATACTATATGGATCTAAGTGTTAGGCAGTTAAGAAAAACTAAGGTTTTTAATACTGTTCCGTATCGCTCGTTACAAGCGGTACATACTGATCTGCCAACTGACTGACACGCGAACCACCCGCTACCTAGCGGTATCAAGTATTTGGTTGTAGCGAGGCAAGGCGAGGAAGAAGAGGGCATTTGAAAAAGAGGGAGAAGCATTGAAGAAGAGGGACAAGCATCGAGAAAGAGGGAGAAGCATTAAGAATGAGGGAGAAGCATCGAGAAAGAGGACCACGGAGTCATCGATGCACCATCACCACTCTCTTGATAAACCTGAGCCCATCGAACCTCGGCACGAACTTGTCTTCCACGCCCTTTCTTGATCCCGATCCAACACCACCCTCCCTTAACAATCCCGATCCAAGAGCTAACAGCGAGGAGAGTCGTACGTCT